>CM066611.1:5440000-6187500 GCA_033884665.1 Argynnis bischoffii washingtonia
GCACCAGTATTCGTTTGCATATTATTTCAATTGTATATAACATATAGAACAAAATTTCAGGACGTGACAGCCCTGCTATCAGTTTCCACGGCGAAGTAAGCAAGAGGATGCTCGGAATAACTTAAACAATGCGTCTGAAATCTTGTCTAACTGCTTGACATGCCAAATGTTCGATTCCAACTTGACTGCCCGCGCACGTCTGCGGTCCCGCTACCTATTCAATCCAAACGATAAAATTTATTCGCACTAATAAATCTCTAGAAGTTAGACGAAACGAACAAAAAAGTATTGATAAAAAGCTAAAAGAAAATACTTAATCATTCCTTCTCGTTAATATATTTTTATACTAGCGACACACCCTCGCTCCGCTTGAGTTCGTCCCTGCTTACGTTTTAACGTTTAGTATAGATTTCTCAGAGATGAGATATTTTTCCGCTGTAAAATGTATCCTATATGTTGACCCGGATAATCAGCTATCATCATACCAAATTTTATCAAAATCCCTCCAGTGTTTTTCCGTGATGCGGTAACAGACAGACAGACAGACAGTCAAAAATTCTAAAACCTATAGATTCGGCCTCTGTATCGATAATAATGTCTATTTCAATAAGATTTTCCAAAAAATATTTATTGTACAGATTTGGCTTGGTTACAATTTTATTATATGAGAAGATTAACTAGTGATCGCCGCGTGGTCGAAAATCAACCATACTTTATTGAGTTATGTCTTGCGTATATAACAATATTAATCTATTCTCAATTTGACCACAGAGTTTAACAATACACAAAAGAGTACGTATACGTGTGTGTGTCAAATATATGGGAGTGTGTATAATGTTTTTTTTTATTGATTTAATGTATTTTTTATGCATGATTTTAAAAAAAAATATTAGCATTCTGCACTTCTTCTCTATATAAACTATAAGTGTGGGAAACATAAGCCTCTGTCCGCGCAATTTCCATAGAAAGGGTAACAAAGTTTTTGCTTCACGTATTAATATATAGATTTACAAAAGACACTTTCATATACTTACAATATTATTATTATTTTTTAAAGTTAAAAAATTTAACATAGTTTGACTCAAAATTATAATAGGTTCAAAGTCAAGAAAAGTTGCCGACGTTTGGCATTAAAATAAATATAAAGTACTTTGTTTCAATGTCACGTTAAGCTGTAATAGAGCTGAAAACCGTCAGTTTCTGTAAATAAACAGTCAAATAAAATATCAACTTTATGGAAGCTGACGTTATTCAGCTCATAACAGTTTTTTTTAATTAGTTATTTAAAGTATGACAAAACCAATATTGCTACCAAAATATAAAGAAACTCATCACAATTTAATATAATATAATTTAATGACTCTCTTGGCCTTCAATTCTACATATTTTATAGTGTTTGCGTTAAAGAAATACGTAATAATGGAAGTTTATATATGTTTAAATTGAATACTTAGAAAATTAAATAGCAAGTGGAAAGCCTAGAGAACTGAGATTGATTAAGGTTTCAACCACATTTTGCCTTGGTGGGGGGACTCCTGGTAATAGCAAAATGAATCATGAGAGCAACACCTTGGTTGTTGTGGATGCGGAAACAATAACCCCTTATCCCAAGGAATTAGGAATGCATGGCTATGCATGCCTAAAAATTATGCATAAAAAAATTTATCATGAAAAAAATCCAGTGATCGGGCGTCGTACAAATTATCTATCGTCGCGTGGTGACGCTTAAAAAATTAAAGAAAATTTGAATGTTAATTCCTACTTAAATATCTCTTAAGAAACAAAAGCTGTTATTTACACTGTTAATATAAATCGGTACAAGGTAAAAGGTACAAGGTATTACTTTTAAAACAAAACACAAACAACGCTTTTCATACTTTTCTAAATGTAACATTGTGAGAGAAATGAGCTTACTGAAAGATATCTCGTGACTAAATCATCTTTTCTCTTTGAACTTTATACTTCTGTTAGAACTTTACAAATGGCTACTTCGAATTACATGTTATACAATTATTATTATTAGTCTTATATTTCACATACTTTATTTTGGTTGTTTTAAGTGAATTTCACTTTTCATAGTTTTTCTTGAAATTTTGATTTAGGCTAAGTAAGCTCTTAGTATCTAATTTAAAATCAACTATTATTATTCCACGTTGAAGCGATGATTATGCCCAATAACGATGATAATGATATACTTTCTTATATTACATTCAATATAAATATTTAAATGGAGTAAAAGCTATATGAATTTTTACAACACCATGTAGTAGTAAACATAATTCTCTAAAACCGTAAAAATTCGAAATGAACGAAAACTTCAAACAAGTAATATTAGCGTTCTCACAACGAGAAGCCCTTTACGTTTTTCTTAAAGAATTTCTTAAACAACCGATGGCTCACCTCTAGGGTGTAATGACTCCAATCATAAAGCGCCTCTGAATTACAGGCCACTTCATCAAAGACGAAAGACCTCCTAATGAGCTTGCATAATTTTGTGAAACTGTTGAGCTCCTTATATTAAGAAGAAAACGTATTAAAAGTGAAAGTGCAATAACATAAAATCTTTACGTAAATTTTGTGGTTACGAAGTTTGAAATATATTAAAAACGAAATATACTCTAGCAAAAATACGAGTTTTATAAGAATAACCTTTATTTGGTTTGCTAAATATGAATCTGACCGAATATAACGTACGAAGACCCAAATTTAACTTGTACCTGGTTTACTTTCTCTCCTAAAAATATATGTATAAATAATTTTAATAATATGTTGGCGATGGGTCTACATTTTATATAAGACAGCCATATTACATATTATAATTATTTTTTGCAAAAATTAAAGCTTAAATCCAAACCATTTTATCCAATTTAGTCTTGAAACTAAAGCAGAAATATTACCAATTTACCACGAATTCTGGCTAAACCGCAAATGTACCGAAAATGAATGTGAATTACAGTGTTCTTATTTTAATGATAAATTCGTTCAATTCAGTCACGAACGAAAAACGTAACTGTGTGAAATATAGTTTTCTAAGAAAATTAATTTTATTTCAAGGAAAACTTATTTTTGGAGCGTAAATTTTTTCGAAATTGTAAATTTTATTATCCTCATTTAAAGTTTATTTAATATTAGAGTTACATTAAACATTAAATAGTCGTTTTTATTTAAACAAGCTGTAGAGATTGTTATTAGATGTATCACGTGCATACGTTTCCTTTTATTCATCATTGTTCCTTGGATGTAGCGAGAGATAATTGAGTTCTAAGTCACATGACTTTTGTATACTACCTTGATTTCTACTGTCCTTCATTTCTTTATTTATTTTCCATCTTCGGAAACTTCAACTTTTTTTATTTATGGCAATCTGTCTGATATTTGGTTAATTTTTGCCAATTTAAATTGCTAATTGAAATATTTTAGTACATTAAATATATATTCACATTAAATATACATATATTTTTACATTTAAAATGGAATATGGAGACAATTGTCACCATTTTCGATATACCTTGGGGAGTCTTTATTACGACGAGTTTTACATACATACGAGTATGTCAATGTTGTCAACCCATCCGAGTCCGCTTTCCTTAACGTCTTATTCCTGCCACTTCAGTCACAATTCTCAGCGTGTGACCTTGAGTTCGAAACAGCAAATTGGCTTATATTTAAAATTATATTATTACAATACTGAAAAATACAATTAATCTACAACACTTCGTAAAACTTAAGTGGTAGCCAAGTGGTAACGCTCTGGCTTGGAAAATCAAGTAAAGTGGGTTCCATTCCCGGGTCTCGCACCTCGACAGAACCTACATGTCTAAGAGAAACTCACTAGTTTTCGAAAGACATTTGAAGTCTGCACTTTGGCCAGCGCCGAGAACTATGATCTGATCCACCTCGTATTGAAGAAAAGGCTATACCCAGTCGTAGGACGCTAAAAGAACTAAATGTTTTTAACAAGTGTTCGCTGATGGAAAATACTGAAGGTTTGAAAAGCTTTAAAATAAAAATTACAAGTATCGAAGCTAGTAAATACAGCGCATAGGATATGAAAAGGAAAACATAGTACTAAATACTAAATGTATATTTCAGAAGTGTAGACTACACAAAGCAACGTGACATCTCGCTACCTGTAGCAGACATTGTTGTTCCTTTGCCAACGATGCTTGTTGTTTTGTTATTGTCACATATTGTTTGTAGTCTACAAGTTATACATAAGATCCCATATTTTTATTTCATCAAATATAAAACCTAAAAAATATTTATACAATTGCGTTTTCTTTGATTATTTATTTATATTTTTCTTATAACTCTACGTTAGGTTTACATCTTGTTCTTTGCTTAAACTGGAAATTCAATATATAAATGAATTAAAAATCTTTTTTAGATAATGGCTAATATGCAATATGATAGATATATTTCCCAAAAATGACCATTAGTTATATTGTATCTAAAATAATATCATTTTTCAAATATTTTTTTTTTAATTTGCATAGAAATAGCACTTTATTATAGTTAGTAATACACACTAGTGCAGATGAGAATTACGAGAGAAAACAAAACTATTTGTGATAATAATTAATATATGGATAGATTTAGATGACGAAAAGAAACAAAAATGTTTTCCTGATTTTTTTCAGTAGACTATATAGAATATATGTACATATGTATATGGTACGTATGTGAAGAAGTTGTTTTCTTAGGAATGTAACGTTTCGAGTGAACTATTTAGGACCCTAATGGCGTTGAACCTGCAGACGACTGGGGAGGTAAAGCCACTTACTATCATACCCGTTCGGGTAATGGCCTCGCACCTTCCCAAACACGTTAGCTTTGGAAATGTTAAATGTCAACTCTTCACTTTTTATGTCAGATTTAACACTGACTACAAAGAGCTGGAGTACCTACTCCCAACTGTAACTAGTGAACATTTTATAAGTCGCTATTCTGCGAACGATACTTGATGGAAAGCCAAAAGGGATCGCATTTGCAACGAAATTTGCAAACACAAACGAAAATGTTACCAAAGGTTGGTCGGTTTGTAAAAAAAATCGCTTTGGAAATTAACTACGTAAAAACTCACCATGTGTACGAAAAGGGCGAAAGTGGAAAGTGTCACGAACGGCATTTGGCATTCAGCCACCAGTGGTATTGATGCGGCAGACGGGGGATACTCATTTATTCATAAACGTTCAAAAACTTGTCACTGCTTCCCACCACCGCGCTATGCTAACGCAATTCACGTATTAGTACATTATGTTTGTTTTGTTCTCCAAATATACAGATGTAGCGATGCCCAGACGCGACATCTGACCTTTTGTTTCGCATCACATTGTTACTTTGACGAAGTAAGTCGTGTAATTAAGACATGTAAATCAGGCGTAAATTACGTGTGACATTCAAAAAAATGTACACACGTTAAGGCTTTGTGCAAACATTTATTTTTTCACAGCATACTAGATTGTAAATGTGAATTCAGGTATTGGTTTGTCCTTCTCTTTCGGAGCCACGAAGTGAAAGTTAGAAGTATTTTCTGTATAGACTAAAAAATATGACAGGTTTACGTATCTCGTCATGTCATAATCGATAGCATTTTAATTCAATATAACTAGCAATTTTGAATTTGGACTTTATATACATGGAAATTTGATTTTTATTTTCAAACTATCTCGGGTACTATTCATATAAAAAGCATTTTAAAGCCGAATATTCTGTTTTAGGGTTTCTAAGCTTTCTCCGTCTTATATCCGTTCGACCTCACGTCTGCGTGTCCTATCTTTTAGGAGTAGATAAATAGATACCTATATCTTTAAAAAGGTCAAAGGTAATCGACTGAAATTTCTACAAAATCTGTCATTGTAGTGGACATTTTAAAAATATTCTGTCCAAATTAAGGTCCTATAAGGTAAGGTCCTATAAGGTCCTATACGAAAAAGGTTTTTTAGGGTTCTCTTGGACATACGGGCTAAGTGTGAGTCAGTTATACCGAATCCTCAAAGAACTAGTGCTATTCGTGCTTTTTTGATTTTTTATACATCTTCGTATACATTTTTATGTCAGATTTTGCACAAGTACAAGCACAAACAAATTGACTTATTTTATAAGTTAACTAATCCAGACGTTTAATGAAGACATAAATTATAATAAATTACTTTAAGAAAAACATGTTAACGCTTAAAAAATATTATAAAATAAATCAAAAACTTACATCAAGTTTTATATGTGAATACAGCAAAACCCTGAAAGGTACAGAACATAATATTATGTAGCTCATGAAATCTCGTCGCGTCCGCCCGATTACAGGTTTACACGCGGTTGAAGCGATGGCTTACGCTTGCATTGACCAGGTTTGTATAGAATTAATGACTCCTTCGTGACCGAACTCACTTTTCAACGACTAGGGAAAGTTTTATAGTCTTCGGCCTCCAAATTCGTTATATTTGTAACTAATCTATTAGATTTTATTTCTTTTAAGCGTGGCTATTTACTGTTTACAGCTAGATAATAGGTACTTAAGTTTAACAAAATTAAAGTTAGTTCTAAACATAGAATCATTAAAATGTTATGTATAAATAAATGTAATTTAAAAATAGTTTTAGTATATTTTAATAAAGCCATTCCTTATTGTAATGTTCGTATTTGCTTAAGAGTACTCGTCGTGGATATGTCATACGACTTCGTCTAGCCGTGATGCTTACCATTATTGACAAAAGAAACACTCTTTTATAGAATTACATCGAAGAGGGTAAAATATACATCGAAGAATTTTTTTCGCTCACTGATTAAAGCGATTGTAGTATGAGCACTATTGGATATTATTAGAATTATAAAAAAAGTATAAAAACCTACCTCCTTATCTTCAAAAAAAAAATCGAAAAAAATTTTTTAAAATTTTTTTTTATTTACAAAAAGATGAAGCATTAATACAGTAGTTTTTAGGGAATAAATAATAAACATTATAAAATTTGCAATGATTTTTAATAAATAAATATTGAAAAATTGTTGAAATATAGTTGTACGTTACATATGGAGAGTAAGTAAAGAGTAAGCCTTAAACAAAAGAGCGGATGTATTTTAAATTATAATATATACCTAAATTAAAATTCAAATAAAAATATATTAGCTCCTTCTGTGTTTTGATATAATTCTAAATAAACTTGACGAATATAGCGCAGTAACAACGATTCTTACTTGAAGATATACAAGGTAGCAGATTCAATCCCGCACTTTTTCAGCCCGTACATACATATATTATAGAAAACTTAGGAAAACATATTTTGTCTACCTTAAAACTAATACAATTGTTAAATATAAGTTCAAACGTTATTAGTTCCAAGATTTTTTCATCGAGATGTTTTTAGTGTAATCAATTTTCTCACTTTCATTTACTGTAACATAAATAAAGAGAATATAATTTTCTTCGGGCTAATCTTCACTAACACCCGATCCATCAAGTCTTCTTTTATTTAGACAATTAATTTTATTTCTTACTGTAATTGCAATTTCAACGTCAGAACCTAATGGATTGAGCTCGGACTTCGAAATAAAAATTTAATATTATGACGACTTCAAAGGAAAAAAGGTAAAAAATGTGGTACGATTTTCGTGGGATGAAGAATAATAGAGAAAAAGTCACGGAGCGTTTTGTCTAGACAAGCGATGACAAGTAGTAGTCTTGCACGACGACACTAAGCCCGTGTTATTAGATTTTGATGAGTTGTTGACGAAGCTTTTCAACTTTTTTGTGTCTGTATGTCATTTTTTATAAGCTCTCGACTGTTTCAAGTCCATGTAAACGTTAGAAAATGCGATTGTTCTTAGAAATTATTAGCGAGTTCCTGCGGCTTCACTTGAATTTTAGAGATAAAGTTTTCAAATATAACGTTTAATGCACTTTTTAAATAAATTTCAACAGATATATGAAATATGAAAAAGTAGTGACACTTAGAAAGTGCAAAAAGTTGTCACTACTCGCATTAAGAAATTCAAACAATAAATGCTTTAAAGACCATTATACGCAATTATGTTCTTCATTTACTAAACATACATAAATCTAAAACACAGAACAATTGCACAAGAAGCGTATATTTGCTAACGATATAAACATTTCACTAGCAGAATGTCTGTATGTACGTCACCGCCCCGCCTGCGTGCACATAACAGCTTGCATCAAATATTAAATATAATATAATACTAGACGCGACCGCACTCAATTTCCGTGTGGAAAATGGTACGGACGGGAAACTATTATCAAAGTACTCGATACTAAATAATAAATATAATAAAATACATATATACTGTTGAGGCTACCAAACCTAAATTTATTAGAGAAAATTATATTTCACTTGAATTGTTAAACGTAGGTATGTCCTAACTTCACTGTATGCAGCTTTCGCCCACGATGTGCCCATACAATATGGTACCGCATTTAATTTCCGTGTGACAAACGTATTCGTGAGACGGGGCTATTCTTAATCAATGCAAGAGTGTTATTTATTGTGACTCAAGTAGATTTATTTAACTATATTTCTAAAATAGTGTTATGTAAAACAGTGTCCTAAAATAAATAATATGTAATTAATAAATTAAGATGGAAATATGTAATAATTTTAACATATAAATTTAAACAGGATATTGCTGATTGGTTTATGTAATAAAAAATATATATAACATTATTAAGTTTGATTAAAAATTCACACATTCGTGACAATTTAAAAAAGTAATAGAAAATTATAGTACTCGTATTTATTGAAATATCGCATACGTCTCATATCGAGAAGTGCCAGAATGGAGAGGGTTGGCCGGCGCCGCCGCCGATATGTGACAAGCTGATATGTTTTGGGTACAGTCGCATGTCGGAACTTGCTGGAAACAATGACACGACCAAACTGATATTTATTCAAGTTTATATACGAAACACTGATATAATTCAAATTAAAAATATTAAATAGATATTGTTTTATTTGCTAAAACGTAATAAAATAATATACAGCGTAATATTAGTAAGAATGATTTTTTTCACTCGGAGATGTCTGATATATTATCATTAGCGTACTGTTACACATGGGCTATGCATCCTTTATGGCTTACATAGCCTTGACCGAGCTACTCAGCACTTTCTAGTTATACCATAATCATAATTTGTATTTTATGTATTTAAGTTTCAATTTCCTTTTTGAAAAGCTACTTACTGAGACACTCGAAACATTTTGGTGACAGCGGTGGAATTTTAAAAGTCCCCGATACCGTTTCCTAGTTTACGCGGATTCGACGCGTGTATAATATATCTGTACGAGGAAAAAAATATGTGAAATAAAGAAAAACAAAAGTACAAAGTGTACAAGTGTAAGTGCACTCTGAAACTAACTACGGCCAATCTAAACGGCCCATACAGTGTCTTCAAAAACTTTACTGCCTTCTTCTTCACCATCAGGGATAGTGGAGTGGATATGACCACTGTCACGCATAGCCATGGGTTCTAGACTCAGGATCCTCTGTAAACCTACTAAAACACTCATGTGTTAAAAGGTATCCTCAACTAGTAAAAGAAACAATTCAGTTAAAAGGTATTGCATATATTTAACATTTTAAATAAAACTATCTTTTCGGATTTTTTTGAGGATTTATTTTGATTTTTGGTTCTCGATGTTTCGAATGCTTCACAGCAATCATAGTGACGGGAGAGACTAAGGTATTAGACGGCTCAAAGGCGTCATATACTTGTTACAGACAGTGTCTACCCACAATTTTCCAAAATGATTTCAAAAATTCAAAAATGGCACCAAAGTAGGTACCTTACAATATTTGTTGATTTTAACTCTAAACATTTTAAAATGTTTAATAAGTATTATAATTAAATATAGCAAACGTAAGCTTCCTTATAAAGATTACACTCAATCCTTAAAGAATGCTTAAACTAAAATCTTATGTGAACGAAAATCAAGATATCCAATCCAAGATATCCAAAGAGGCCTCAATACGTATATACTTCCATGTTAGCATATAATACAGCTATGCATTCAACCACGCACTATACTTCATACGAATTAGTATTTGGTCACAAACCTCATATTCCAAATTCGATTTATGACCCTTCTGATACTACCTATCCCGAATATTTTTAAATTAATAAATAAATAATAAGTATATTGAGACATTAACACACAGCACCATCTAGTTCCACCAGCTGATACACTACACATATATAACTTTAAATACATACATATTATAAATATAAACACCCATGACTGGAGTACAAACATTCGTGCTCATCACACAAATGAATGCCCCCAGCGGGACTTGAATCCGCGACCGCTGGCACAGCAAGTAAAGTCGCTACAAATTGAGCCAAACGTGTCGTCAATATGTAAAATTATTACAACATCGTATGAAGCACGCACGCGATAAAGCTTTAGGTACATCCATAAGTCAAAAGAAAATTCTAAAACTTATTATGATAAACACACTCAACTCAACAGGACTGTTGAATACAAGGTAGGAGATTACGTCCTGCTAAAAAATCATCGCAGACTACGCAAAGCCTTATCACCTGTATGAAAAGGTCCTTACAATGTTATTAAAATACGTCATATATTAATATAATCATACATTTTTATCATTGCTTATAAATAGACGTCATGTGAAACACTAAAATAAAAGTACAGGAAGTGCATTCTTCTTAGAGTAGATTTGTACTATACTTACATTCATTCATTTTACTTTACATTTTTATAGTACTTATGTATTATCTTGTTCTGTAATATATATTAGGAATAATGTAGTGATAAAATCAAGGAACATAAATTCCTAGGAGTAAATCTGTGTCTATATTTTATTTACAGCGTACTGGCCCAAGGTCACCAAGAATATGTCCAACCAATCAACTCGAGCTCTGGTATCTATTTTTATCCAATTGGTGAACTTAAATTAATATTGGCTTCTAAGATGTAGTTATCATATTCAAAACATTAATTCTATGTTACGCACAGTTCGTTTCTTATGAAATCAAATCCATAAAACCACAAGCAATTTAAAGTGTCATAACGTATTAGAACCACTCACAGCTAGATATAACAATATAGTTTCCGATCATTCTTCTATTGCTCATTTATTAAATAATAATAGATTCAATCGGGCATAGCTAGATGGTATAGGCACACTTTCAAAAAAATCTTTGAGACTCAAGAGTCTTAAAGACTCAAGAGTCTCAAAGATGCTGTCAAATTTGAAAAGTCTGGGTTCATTAATTAAACAAAATATTTTAATAACAACTTTTACTTTGTCAAAAATCAATATTACGATAAATAAAATAAAATTTAATGAAGACAGGCTTAATGAAGCTCAAAACAAATTCTCGTTATCTTTAAAAAATCTACCAATTATTTCTAATGATTGAAGTAAATTATTACTAAATACTCTAGAAAAATACATGCATTATTTTTCCAATTAGAACACATAACAAATATGATATATTTAGTACAGTTAAAACATACGAGTACTTCACCCTGCTATATTACCCACACAAATATACCAAGAGCTTGTCGATAACTATAGGTACCTGAAGATGTAAAATTACCTGTAAACTTACAATTAGAGTTAAGTAATATTCATATATTAATGAACTAGCGGCTCACCCTCGCTTCGCCCGGGTTCGCCTCTAGGAAAACAAGAACCAATCTATCCCACGGAAACCGTACATCTTTCTGGGATATAAAGTATCCTATGTGTTATTCCAGACTATAGTCTATCTCTGTGCCAAATTTCATCCAGATCTGTTCAGCTTTTCTGGCGTGAAAGAGTAACAAACATCCATACTCACACTTTCACATTTATAATATTAGTGTAGATGTATTTAGATTCTAGAATAGTTTGTTATAGTTCATATAATAAAATAGTTTTGAATTTTTATATTATACAGTTAGTATCTCCCAAAGAATATCATTTGTTTCATTATATTGCATTGCCGAGTCCACATAATAATGCTAAACCAAAATCATTTAGTTTTATAATCCCTAGCAGTAAATACGTCGCATTGACCGTAAATAAATTAGAATATTGTAATCTTGACTCATTAAAAGAATGCAAATCGATAAACTCCCACGAGTACATCTGTGATATTATGAGCGTATTTCCTACTAGTGCAAATCCCAGTTGTGAAAGGGAGCTATGTCAAAAGTTATTAGTGTGTTACCAGTGCAGACCCGGATATCCAGCTATCATCATACTAAATTTCATCAAAATCCCTCCAGTGGTTTTTCTGTGATGCGGTAACAGACAGACAGACAGACAGACAGACAAAATTTCTAAAAACTGTAAATTCGGTCTCTGCATCGATAATAAAGTCTATTTCAATAATATTTTCCCAAAAAATTTTAAGGTACAGATTCGACTCAGTACAATTTTATTATATGTATAGATTAAGTTGTTTTTCTATATTAAATTGCAAAGCCGCCTTTCTGTCGCTTTCCTAAATTTTTACAATCAATCCCAGTAGAACCACCTGAAGTTCAAACATCAAATCCAGATCCCGTGATACCTGTTAAAATTAGTAAACGTCAAACAAATCCAGAAGATATTCCTAGTCTTAATATTTGACCCCGTAGTTTACCCCAGGGAGATGTTACACATGGACTATGCACCCTTTATGGCTTACATAGCCTTTTCCTGTATATTCAGCACTTTCTAGTTATAATAACTCAGTCGTCCGTCAATACCATCAGTATCAATCCTCTATCCACATCAGACGGCTGTCTCATTTAATTCAAATTTATATTTTATTTTAATTTCAATTTCCTTTTTTTTTAAACCTGCTTAAAAAGACACTCGTAACTGTACCTACAGTATTGCACCGCATAACTTTAGCCTAATTAGAATACTACATTTGTAACGAGTAATAATTAAGATGTAATATCTAGATACATGTAGCTGATATACATGATACCTTTGTAAAATAATCACAATTTCGTTAGTTGATGATTTTTTTTTTTTTCAGAAAAGAAGATGAAAAAACCTATAGGTATAGTATGTTTAGTGAGTAGAATACGATATGAGCTTATTTGATACGTAAGAGGGATAGTTGTAACTATTCCCCAACAACACAATTAAAGCACTAAAATTAGTAGGTACCTACCAAAAAAGTATTTCAATATCAATATATCGAAAAAAATATTTAATACTAGCGACTTACCTTCGCTTCGCTCGGGTGCATCCCTAGGTAGGTTTTAATTTTTTTGAGTGAAACCCTAATTCTTTTTCTAAAATAAAAGTAGCCTAAGTTACTCCTTATAATATCAGCTATTTGCCAATGAAAGTCCCGTTAAAATTGGTTCAGCCGTTTCGGAGATTAGCCGGAACAAACAGACAAACAGACAAAAAATTTAAAAATTGAGTTACTCTTATAAGTACCGTATATAATTCCATATGCATTTAGTATAAAGCTGTTATTTTGACATTACAAACAGACACTTCAATTTTATTTATCTGTATAGAGTATATTCTATACTATTTTCAAGTGCCGAATATTTACTTATATCCATAGACTGTCTTTGTTATGTACTAAAACAAAGTACTAACTATTTAAAGACATACACTTTAAATGGAATTCCGATAAATAAAGTAAATTCTTCGAACAATAAATTCATGGCCGAATTTATTTGTCCTCATTTTCAACCGCAATTCGTCTGAGTAAGATACAATCTTTAACACCACAATACTCATAGCTCCAGTTCTTCTACGAAATAAAATTAGGTAATTTTATCCTTATCATCCAGTGTTTACTAAACACCATTAATAAATAATATCTTATAAATACTTTGTGTTTAAATAATTAATATTTTATAGATTTACAATTATATATAAATAAATATTTTATATATCAATGTTCAATAATCAATATATTGTATCAAATAATTGATTTATAGTTTTCATTAAGTAAGACTAAGTACCTTTACACATAAAGCAAGGAAAGTATTTGGTTAGAAATAAAATATTTCTACGGTCTTTACTTTTTAGTAGAGTACAGACAAGAAATAATTAATTAATTTTCCGTTTTGCACTTTCTTCGCCCTTATGTCAAGACAATGCGCAAAACATAGTGACCGTACTGTTTAGTAGGTTATTAACCATGTACTGTTATTAACCATGCGGTGACAAACGTCTGTATGCTTATATCGATTTGTTTCAATTGGCAATCGAACCTATAATCTACAGTCGAGTAACACTTATATAATATGCCAAATCCTTTTCTCAATAAGGAAAAATATTTAATTTGAAAAAGCAGTGGTATGATCGTAACCGAGTTAATTAATCATTGTATTATAATAACTTGTCAGTCATCGACTGAGTAGTAATCGATTAAAAATAGTTTGTTTATTACGCCTATAGTTGTTTCTATCAACATTAAATTTTTAATACGTCTTTCAAAGAAGGATATACTTCTTAACCCCTTAAGGAATTAATTCCCATCAAAATATTATTATAGTAGCGACTCATCCTCGCTTCGCTCAGGTTCGTCCCTAGTTTGATTCCCCATACAAAATTTCATCCCCATTTCCACCCAGCTAAAGGATGGTTTCCGAAATAAAAGTATGATATATCCTTCCCAGGGTCTCAAACTATCTTCTTACCAAATTTCATCTAAATCGGTTCAGTAGATCCAGAGGTCACCCCCTACAATCTTATAAACTCACAAACATTAACCTCTTTATAATATTAGTACCTATAGATTCAATGTTTATAGCAGGCGATGATAAAAGTATTAACATTTAAGTTAGTAGCTAGATGCCTATTGTTTTTATAATACCTTAGGTTGCGCTGCCTTTTGTCAAATTTTATTACTTTTTTGTTTTATTCCAGGTCTATCTTTGTAATCATCAAAATACGTTCGGCCATTTTAGCTTTAAGGACAAATAAATATACACACACATTCAAACTTTGTGTTTGTAATAGTAGTGTAGTTCTTTATGAGAAATTAGCAAAATGTAAGTTATTGAAAGTAAAGTAAAATTGGGGCCTGAACGAAGTAAAAACGGATATTATTAGTATACTTGATAAGTTAATATCTAAGCATATCTTCAAATTGTAATAAGACAACAATAGCTAACAAATTTTATTATCCTCCTACATTCATAATTGAGTTACAACTGTTCCCACGAATAAAAATTTGCTGACGGTACAATTAGAACGTTTACAATTTGTCGCTTAACACATACAATATGTTGGATTTGTTTGTGCAAAATTACCCCGTATTGTATGCTAATGAGAGTCAAATTAGCTTGTACGTGCTATAAATACTGTATTATATCAATATTGAGACCGTCTGCGGCTTATCGGGGCATTGTATAGTACCTAAGTATATATTGCTACGAGTGTATCGCCGTGCATTGTTCTAACGCGTCCTACCGTAACGAGTGAACAAAATTAATAATAAGTTTTGTATTGCCAATTGCTCACGAATGAATCAAATGACTTGACATTTAAGCCTCATATGGGCTTTTTATCTGAAAAAAATACAGATGCGAGTAATATTTTTTTTGTTAATATTTAATTTAATACTAATAGTAAATGCTTTAATAGAAAATTTCAACTATTTATTTCATTAAAATATAATAATTAGCTTTACGAAAAGTTTTACAGAGAAAGCATAAGTGACTCACTCATGCGTTTTCAATTTAAAATGAGTATTTGGAAATGTATATTTTGATTCGGGCTCGTTCTCGACGTCTCTTTATAATGTTTTCACCATAATAAGATCCACATGAATAATAATTATGTACGAGAATTGAATTTACTACTTTTTTGTAACAGATAGTAACATTGAATGAATAGGCTAGTATTCTAGACTTTTAGTACTATCCGTAATTTTGTAAATGTATGAGCCGCATCAAAAATAGTTAAATAATTTTATATCACGTCAGTATACTTATTAAAAATAGTAAAATAATACCCATAATAAACTATTTCAAAGTTAGTTCAATGATTATAATTTTATATTCTGTAGATGTCCACATTTATCTACACAGAAAATATAATTAAAGTGTCTGTTTGTAATGTCAAAATAACAGGTTTTTCTAAATACATATGAAAGTATATACGGTACTTATAATTAAAAAAAAACGTTTGTTCCAGTTAATCTCCGAAACAGTTGGACTGAGTTTGACGGACTTTCACTTACAAAAAGCTGATGTTATAAGGAGTAACTTAGGCTACTTTTATATAATTAAAGAAAAAGGATTAGGGTTCCGCGCAAAAAAATGAAAACCCATGTAATTGCGAGAAAAATCGCCGTACCCCGGGACGCACCCGAGCGAAGCGATGGCAAGTCGCTAGTTTCACATAAATCCACACTCATGAATGGTTTTATGAGTAAAACCATTCTATTTTTTTAAATTCTATTTTTCCTCAACGAATTTAAAAAATAAAAACACAAGCACTGAAAAAGCATTTTAAGTGCATAGCAGTAATAAATAATATTGTGATACTCATCGCGACAGTCGAATAGTCGTAACGTTTTAATTTAGACCGACTATAAAATGTTAAAGCTATGCATTTTACAATGACACGATAAAATCGTTAAAGTCCAATAAAACATATTTTTTCGCACTAGTAAATATTACTACAGGAATGCAATAATTTTAATAGACATTTTAAGCTAAATTTATATCATTTCCAAAACAAAGACTACAATTATGATGTGTTGTAAGGTAGTGATAATACTTTTTAGGTAAAACAGGCTCATTACACACTCCTTTATTGTATTAAACATTATCAGTTTCAGCAAAGCATAGAGGTAATTTACGTAAATTCCTTATCGAGGCGGGAGCCATGAGCTTTTAAAAGTGTATAAATAAGCTTTATCAGAACGCCCGCTGTGTATTTTATAGCGTAAATAACTTCGTGTACTATGAATTTAGATACAATAGCTTCTATCTAGTCGTTAAAATAATGTATTTAGATATGAAAAAAGAAAGGCGTGAAAAATGTTCATCCTCAGTGGCTATAAATATTTATTTTATACCCACGCAATCAGTTTACAGAAATTTTATTTCAATTTCTCTTTACAATTACCAGAATAGAACTGGTAATCAAAAGCCCTGGTAGCATGGTCGGTATATAAATAATACTAAATGAAAAAGACGTACGCTGTACTTTTATTCGCAACTTTCATTGTGTCACAGAGACAAAGAAGACGCCGTAGGGTGAAGGTAGACCGTAGTAAAAATAAAGATAATTAGTAAAGGCAGTGCTTCCGGACAGCTGCCAGTTCCACCAGTTCGGTGAAAGGGTTCTGTGAATAATGTATAAAATATTATAATATATAATATTCTAGCTAAATCTATACAACACCGGCACGGTGGAGTATCGCTTGTGGTGATTTTATTAGTATGTTAATACTAGCGGCTCACCCTCGCTTCGCTTGGGTTCGACGCTAGTGAAAATAGAAGAAATAAATCTGTCCCACAGGAACCGTACATTTTTCCAGGATAAAAAGTAGCCTATGTGCTATTACATACTAAAATCTATCTCTATGCCAAATTTCATCCAAATCCGTTTAGCAGTTCTGGCGTGATTGAGTAACAAACATTCATCCAAAGTTTCGCATTTATATGCTCGTAGTACTAAGGATTGATTGATCATCAATTAATCATCAATTTTAGTAAGAGAAGTTTAGATTATTGGTGTTTTAGCATCTTCATATATAATTCCAGTGAATATTACTTGGACTGGTAATTTATCTAGTGTAGCCTAGATAAATAATCCTATGATTAATTTCTTATTAGGTGATATAAAAAAATGTATTTGTTTCTAATAGAACTCAAAAGAAAATTGTTTCTAACTTACTAAAGGTTAATAAAACCCAAAACCATTCTAAATTAGATATTAGACAGGTGTTTCAATACATTTTTAGTTATTGTATGTTATTTTTATCGTCTAATCTCTTTAGTATTGTAATTCATGTTTGATTATAAAAAATCTATTTTTATATGTTTTAATTATTTGCACCATAAAATTTAATCGATAAGGCCTTCGTTTCTGTTATAACTTCCGGTTATCATATTGATAACAATTTATAAATAATATTGGGAATATTTTTAAACGCACCGTACGTATATACGTGTGCCTATTATAAAAATAATAAAATAACTTATCTTCATGTAGCTTTCATACACGATTATAATTTAAAATACTAATATAAGTTAATTAAAAAACATATATCATATAAATATATTCTTTTAGACACTCTTTGTTGGAGACCAAAAATTTCTTAATTAAATATGATTAAACAGAAACATACACAAACAGTACTTATGCAACACATGTATTTTCAATTCAGTCTAATAATAATCGATTTATTTAACGTTATGTACGAATCGATCAACTATATATTTTCAAAAGAACATAGGATCGTCGATCTTGAGAGTTTAGGTACTTTGTTCGTGTTGGTAATAAAATATACTCAAGTCCAATTATTATATTTATTGTCTATTTGTTAGTACTACTATCGAGCGACTGACTCGCATTATAAAATTATACAATATATATTAGCCGTAACCAAACATTAAATGAAATATGAATACATAAATTGCTTAATTAAAAGAAAAAACAAAAAAAAAGAAACAATAATAATATAAAAAAATTTTAACGAGACAAAAGACGCTATATCAAAAAAAAAATGGTACAATAATAACAAATTATAGAAAACAAGATTAGATTGCTTAACCCTACAAAACCAAGTCACGTGAAATATCCATTTAGATAATTATTCGGGAAATTATCAACTTAATGTTATCGATTCCAGATTAAAACTTATACAGTTTCAACGAAGTGAGACGATATTGAAAGCTGTTGCATAACTTTTAATCATACTCATAATTTGTGGTGGTAGAGTTTTATTCGATAATGTTTTGTTACGACCTTTAATTATGTTTTTTATTATCTTATGTACCTATTCTTGCTGCTAAATAAGGTACCTAATTTCTTCAATACAACAAATATTTTGGACTTATAGTTTTATTTTGTATAGACACTTTTTGGGCTCTATACTTCTGTCATCTATATGAATGGCTATAGTTTTAAAATCATAACAACTTGATTTTATACCCAGTTGAAATTTTGTAAAATATATGTTATGAGCAGATAATTTAACAAAAAAAAAATACTTTGTAGAATTCTGATGTTTCGTAAATACTGTAAAGAATAATGACGATTCAAGGAATCGCTAAAGGAAAAAATATAAGAAATAAATGAAATAATTCTTTGCTGACGGGAAATTATTAATATCTTTCTCTCTTATAGGTACTTAAGGTGCTTACTTTTTAATAATTCTTCAACAAGTTTATTTTTATCTAATTATAATATAAGAAACACAAGGAAATATTTAATAAGAAGATTTTTCTAGTGTATACTCAAAGTATATTAGCATTACCTTCCCTAATAAAGACGCTTTAAGACACGAACTTTCCTGAAAGTATTAGAAGAATTTTCTTTAGAAATTCGAGATAAAAGTATCAAATTAATTTTTAACAGTGCGCCGTTAATACACCCGCTTTTCTTTTGTGGAGCATTACAATGAAAATTTGTCTAAAAATCGTAACGGGAAGCCATCGCATGGAAAAAGAATGATTTATTTATGTCAATGGGCAATATCCGAGGGCTATGTTTTGCCTTACAAATTGGTTATTGTTCAGATAAACTTTTTTTATTACATTGTTAGTAAAATGAGAGCAGGTAGCTCTTTTTTCAATTACCCCCTACTTCAAATAATAAAGACGGAGTTTGACGGCTAATCCGGGATTTTTTATTTCGACGTCAAAATTGTATCGTATTGTACTCGAGTTTTTGTTTTCCTTCATCATAAAAGCGGTATTAGGGGATGTGAATTTTCTTAATACAAAGATATATTCTAGCGTCTAGACTTGGCCATGTGTGAAATAACCTGGGAATTGTACACCCACTAATAAACCTTAAACGTTGGATATAAAACTAATAGCGAGCGTCACTGCGTCGTAAACTCCGTTATTAACCGAGAAGAGGCTTAGAGTATGTATCCTTTGTCTCTGTCACGAGCGAGGACTTTATATTATTAGTGCAATTAATAAACTTTTTTTTTTTTTTTTTTATGAGACATCAGTGGTAGCCCAGTGGCAACGCGCTCGCTTGGGAAACCGAGTGAAGCGGGTTCAAATCCCGGGTCTCGCACCTCTGATATTTTCATGTGCGAATCATTTCTAACCTGATTACCACTTGCTTTACGGTGAAGGAAAACATCGTGAGGAAACCTGCATGTCTGAGAAAACTTAGCAAGATTTCGAAAGACATGTGAAGTCCGCCAATCCGCACTTGGCCAGCGTGGTGGACTATGGCCTGATTCCCCTCGTATTGAAGGGAGGCCCGTGCCCAGCAGTGGGACGTCAAAAAGGGCTGAATACATACATGAGACATCGTTTGTCTATTTTATTTTTAAAAAATCTATAAATTATTGAAAATCTGAGGGCAAATGGCTACAATATCCACGGGAGTAACTTGATGTAAAAAGATATTATATATTATATATTATCTCTATATTGTTAAACATTATTAAAAATTGCTTAAGAACTACTAAGCCAATATTTTTAATTATTTTATCTGTTTCGCTTTATATAAAAAACTATGGAAACAAACTCTAAGATATTTTACTTGACACCGGTGATGAATTCTTAAACTTTTCATGTAGAAAACTGTCTAATTTCAGTCGAGAATTTTAAATTTTCACTCTCATTTAATAGTGTATTAAAGAAGATTTTTCTTTAATCAATACAATATATTGCTATATAAATGCTTTCGGCTTATTTTATATTGAAATTCTCTCACCAGAGAAATAATAATGATACTATGTAATAAATGAATAATATATACATAAAGTATTAGTACAAGTATTATTAGTTAAAGTGTACAATGGCGACATTTTCATATGTTTTTATTATTATATGTTGACTAGCGGCTTACCCTTACTTCGCTCGCGTTCGTCCCTAGGTACGTTTTAATATTTTTGAGCTAGACCCTAATTCTTTTTCTAAAATAAAAGTAGCCTATATCATTCCTTATAATATCAACTATCCCGTTAAAATTTGTAAAATATAATAATTTATAATAAATAAATATAAATAATAAATACGTATAAATTGTATATAATTTCATATTCGTTCAGTATAAAACTGTTATTTTGACATTACAAACAGACACTTCAATTTTATTTATCTGTATAGATGATTTCCTCCTGACTGATTTCAGCCACGAGACTGGACAACTGCGCAGGAGATATTATATGCACTATAAGTACGTACAATACAAGTATAGGCACGCGCAACCACCAGTGCACTTTCTATTCTTTTTACTCTCAAATTTAAATGACACTATAATTCGACACGACTGATGAGAGATCAGGCACAGGATCAGCGGTTTTACGTGCTCTCCGAGAGGATGGGAGGGGTAAACTGAGGCTCAAACTCAGGACCTCCGGATAATTTTAATCCAGTTAAAATATTATTTAATATTATAAATTATTAATATTTGAAAATACATTATTATTAAAGAAAACTTTACTTAAAAGACTCTTCAAAATGACGTTCAATATTTTTATACTAATCGAATATTGTAGAAACGAAACTGTGTAAAATAATTACTGTGTTAAAAACATTATCTAATAATGGTCCCTACCTCTCACCTAGTAAGTTTTAACCGTATACATAAATAATATCAAAATCCTTGTAGAAAAGACGATATTTTACATTTAGACATATGAATATCAACAAGTTAGATCTAAGCGCCAAAGATCAACCGAACAGGTGTTAGGCGGCGATAACTATTACGAGACTAGCATAACACTAGAGGGAACGCTTAGATAAGCTGAGTTAGCAATAAGGCCTCGACTTACTCTTGTAATGGTCATCTGGTGATATTAATGTTATCTCCGTGACTGAGATTTGTTTTGCTTCAAGTTGGACCCTCGTGTATTTATATAACTGTATGGGACATGTACTTGGGTTGAAAGCTTGGAATGTAATTAAATGGCGAATCACCTTTGTTATCTTTGTGCTTTAGTTAAATAATATTTTATATAATGCTACAATGTTGTAATAGTGAGGATGAGGAAATTCTTCAAGAAATAAGTTTATGACTTAAATGTCAAAAATCATATTATTATATAATTATTTTTGTCATCCTTAATGTATTCAAGTTCCCATATATTAATAAAAATTAAAGAGTGCGTGTATGAATGTGTACACGCGCAAGAAGTAAAACTTCTGTAGATTATCGGCACTCTTTATCAAATTCAATTTATGTTTTAAAATAATATTATGTATCATTTGTCAGACAATAACAACGGTTACCATGGCAACAAACGTACTTACATGATTTCGTAACGCCTTCACCAGCTTACCCCCCAAGTCAAGCGTGCGTAAAAAAGTTTTACTTCAAAAATCAGTTTAAAATTAGCAAAAATAAAGACAGAGTACATTCTCAGCTTTGAAGTCTGGAATTTAACAGCTAAATCCCCTATTTAAACTTCGTTTAACTATATGTAATATTTTACGGTTTCAGCTGTCGAGTTACGTAAAAGTTCTTACGGAACTACTGATTAAAAAAAAAAAATCTGTAACGCCACGCTTCACTTATTATTCACTTATCAATTTTAACAAGTAACAACAGAACGCTGTAATGATACACCAGTCCATTTCCATGTCGATGCATTTTAATTGGAAGATATTATCGGCTAGTAAATACTGTTATACCTACGAGTAGACAGATCGCCAAATTGGAAATTGCATCCACAACCCGCTTTCATATGTAGTCTGTACCTTCGTGTCAAATATTACATTACAAATATTGAAGAACTATTTTTTTACAATAAAGAAAATTACAAATATACTTAATTTATATATACAAAGAAAATGTACACTTAATAAATATTGAAGTAAAAATATAATTTTCATTTCCTTGCGGTCCTTTGCGACTCGTCTTGCGTTTACGGTTGATATATTTGAATTAGTTGCATACATTTTAATTTTTGCCTCTTTGGTCATACATACATAAGTGACAGTGGAGAGTGAAGTGTCAAAATCATGCAATGCCAAGTTTTCGACCTCAAAAAGTAAATAATTTATTTAGAAATTTTTTACTTCAAATAATAATAAAATATGTCATGTTTTAAAACATTATTTATGTTAATTCAAATAAATTATAATAATCTTCTGGGTTAATTGATCTAAGTTCAATTTTACATTGTGCGAATTGCTCTTAAAGACCCAAAGTTAGTATGATACTATTATACTGAATTTACAAGTCATTCAATGATGTTTAATTATAAAACAGACCTTATTCAGTATAAATGTTAACAATCAAAGATTATTAATTTAGGTATCCACTTAAGCAACAAGTTACGAAATATAGAGATTGTTGATTGCCAGACCTAATAAATCGGTACACAATTTCACAACTGCTAACGAATAAACTTAACAAGTGAATAGGAAAATTTATTGTTTCGATATATTATTTCATCTGAATTTACATAATTTGCAAACATACTGGTTAGGCTATCGGTTAACCGTTCAATTTTATATCATCAGGCTTACACGATAACTAGATATTCCTTTTCTTATATTAAGGTAAATAGGAAATCTGGAAAATAATCAACGTAAATATGCTTAGGTACTTGTATATAAATCAATTTGTATATAACCGTAGCTCCCCTTTTTGTATTGTTTTAAGCTCCATTTGTTTGTGTTGTATTATTAAGAGTATTTTTAAAAATAAACCTGTGTGTAATCGTGAATAATATTATAAGCTTTCTCCACACCAAAATTCGCTCAAATCCTTCGAAACATTAGAGCGTGAAGTAACAAACTCACTCACTTGCAAATATTCGCATTAATAATGTTAGTATATATGTATATAAATTGCTGAAATGTGAAACGATCTCGCACTAAATAAACCCACCGACTGATATATGTTATTTGCATATTTACTATTTAAGTTGGATTTTATGTATGTTTATTTAATATTGATTTGCCGATTTAAAAATAGAACAAACACCCAAAAACACAACTAATAGTCATAGCTATAATAATATATATTATATATTGTGAAAATATCAACTAAAGTTAAAATTTTATAAGTGCTTTAGTCGTAGGACAGGCAGTCAGACGGTTATACAGCGGCATAGTAATAGAGTCCATTACATTTCGGATATGAAAAATAAAAATAAACCTTTAAACATATATAATATGAAACAAAACAACTTTCTAAAATTCTAAAGTATATTGGTCTTAATATTTTAGACCTTGAGAATATAATATAAAAAATATCAACTCTACAAGGTTTCAAGAAGCATCTGTACAAGTAGACTTATAATTTACAGTCAAAGCAGCAAGTTCGCTAAAAGTTTAATAATTATTACTTTTATTACACTTTCAGAATTTATTTGACGTAATGTTTATTTTTACAAAGAAACTAACTATGCAACGTTAGTGTGCGCGACGTTGGCAGATGGCGCTAGACGCTAATGACGTCGGCGTCGGGACATTAAATTATTTTTACGATCTACCCGCGCGATCTAACACAACTTACAAACCGGTATAGTGCGCTGTTTCTTTAGCTTTAATATTGAGTTATGGGTTTAAAGAGGTAATAAAAATTGCTGCAGAAAACGCCCGAACATTATTAAGTTAGTTAGGGTGATAATTAGTATTTCTTTCAACTAAATAAAAATTATTGCTTTGCTGTTATAATTGAAATTTATGGCGCTTTTTAATCTATTCAACTAAAATAACAACGTAAATTATTGATTGCCTCATATAGATAATAAAAAAATGACGTGAATATGAAAAATGTAGGTAATTTTCATCTTTCATCCATTTTTCAGAATCCTTACTTTTTATAAGATATGATAGGTAATTCATCATTTTAAGTTATACAATAACACGCTCAATATATATTACATTTGGCATATTAGGTGGCGGATCTAAATGCTGTTATAACAAATACTGGAATTTTATCAATATTTTATTATTTATGTATAAACATGTACACACATGTATTTTGCGGTTTTTAACATCTCACCACTGGGTACGAGCCTTCCTTCAATACAAGGGGGATCTGGCTATAGTCCATCACACTGGTCAAGTACGAGTAGGCGGACTATACATACATACAATACAATTATATATACATACAATTCAATTTCATATTTCTTACAAGGTCTCATAGAGAACAAGTAACTAGCGCTTTATATCTCTATCACTTCTTCCTCATTCTCTTCATACATAGTCGTCACGCATCCACAGACTTTTGGCCAGTCTTTTTTAAGTATAATAAAAACTTAAAAAAGTAAGTTAAATTACTTTATGGACTCTTTCTATTTAATATGCCTTCCATATCTTTACTTCAGCACAATTGCTTAATCATTTCTCTAGAGATTAACTCACAAAATTATTTTGCAAGTATATGTGATGCATGTGTATATTGATTTATTTACGTATTGTATAAAGAGGTATCTTAATTCTTAACCTTTAATCTTCGAAAATTACGAAATAGTCATAAGTCATAACCCAGCCTCGCCCGATACGTCAGATAAAGTTACAAGTAACAGCATTAAAACGTTCGTAAACCTAGTCTAGACTTCGTTTAAACACCTCACAAATAGATATATAATGCTGCATAAATCGCGATGTTAACCTGATATTATGTGACTTTTATTACTAGAGTTTATTAAGTCAGTTAAAATAGCGCTTTTGATTTCTACTTCGATGTTTATCACAATGAGATAATAATATCTTATAATATGAATAGTATGGAAATTATGGTATATTAGAAAGTTTATATATTTAAATATACACACAGGAATCCTTACTTATATATATATATATATATATATATATATATATATATATATATATATATATATATATATATATATATATATATATATATATAGTTTATTTGTTTGGTTGTATGCGCTAATCTCAGGAACTACTGATTGAAATTGAAAAAATTTTTTTGTGTATATAGTCCATTTATCGAGAAAGGCTTCAGGCTATATATCATTCCGGAAAAATGTACGGTTCCCGTGGGATAGGTTTGATTTTGTCTAGGGATGAACCCGAAGCGAAGCGAGGGTGAGTCGTTAGTGATAAAATACGCGTGTTACCGATTTTTTGTTACTCTGTTTGACACGTAAACGTACATTTACGTTTTGTTATGTTTAGATAACAAAGACGTGTTGTTTGTTCTCAAAATAACTATATAATTATCATATATTTCCTACGAAAATATTCCTCAAAAGGTTGTCAACAGCACATTTTTAATTAGGTGCAGACTTGTTATTAATAACATATTTATATAGAACATATTTTAGTAATAAGAATAAATCTTGTTGCTCTATGAGAGTTGCAAACAGTTGCCTACACGAAATTTGCACTGCACCTTGAGAAAAGCAAGGGAATTTCGCTAGTTTTCAACATAGCTATCCATACTAATATTATAATCTACTTACATTTATTATATTATAATATTACTAATAATTTAAAAGTGGAAATGTGTTTGTTTCTTTGTTTGCTTGTCCTTCTTTCACGTTGAAATAGAGTGACGGATTGGCGTGGTTTTTTTTGCTGGAGTGACATAGGCAACTTTTTAACGGGAGATTATCCCATTCCCACAGGAAATCACGTTATAATACAACCCACAACAACTCATTATACCTAAGTATACATGTAATAAATAGTCTATCTTTTCCATACTAACCGTTAAAACGTACCTAGGGACGAACCCGAGCGAAGTGAGGTTGAATGGCTAGTACATTATGAATTTGGAACTACTTGTTTAGTATACTATTAATTTGGAATTTTTTGCCAAATTTTAGGCAATGTATATGAATAAGGAATTGCTTTGATTCATTAAAATTAAGTAATTCTACAAATCAAGTACTTTTTGTAGGCTTACTTAATTTTGTTTATATTTTCAGTCCAGTGCTTGCTCCATACAAATTAAGCTTGTTTAAATTAATCAGAGATAGACGTATATCTGTATGATTAACACAAAGTATTAACAACATACATTATTTCGAAGAGCAGATTAAAACGATTCTCAGACATTGTGGGACTTTGATTTTAATTTTGCTCTGTAGCGGGTTTCTCTATCTATAGAAAGTTTTAGTCGCTATTTGAATTCACTGTAATTAGATTGCAGGAATTGTTGTTATTGTAGCGATTATCTCGCGGGTGCAGCTTAATAGTCGTCTTATTGCTTTCCTGCATGCAGTCGACTTTAGTGGCCCTGAGGAGTCTCCAACACGATATTATTTTGTTAATTACCCTTTCATAGCATTACCATACCTTACACATGCCAGAATTAAACTTTATTTTTATTGTATTTCATACTATGGCAATGTAATGATTATTTTATAATGGACAACTTTATGGCTAGTATTAATATATACATATATAGAACTATCTTCCAGTAACGATCCCATCAAAATCAGTCCCAAATCCAAATTTAACACCACTTAGCAACCAGACAAAGCAATGAAATATTAAACAAACGCGGCATCATGCAAATAAGCTTATTGTGAATTTAAGTAAAAGCACTCTGTAGATATTTAATTCAAAGCTACAGACATACATTTTAATATAGTTAGAGTATATAAATAATAAATATATAAATAAATGAAGGTTATCCAAACTAATGATACCATTATGCTCTGTGACAATTCCACATCGATTTTCTCCAATGTAGCGACATTTTTGCGTATACGACATCCCATAACGTAAAATAAAACTCAGTCACTTGTAAAAATATTGTACGCACTGTTTAACGAGAAACGTGGACGACCAATTCACTTGTGAAATAAAAGGGATAACTATGTGATAATTGCGAGACGCAGTTCTAATCATAATTAGAGTTGATCACGTCGGTTGATATGTAGCTAGTAGTTAGACGATTGGACGCAGATGTTTACTTAATAACTTAGTTTACGTCGCGATATTAGTTTTATGAGGCCACAGGGCTTGATCTTATAGTGACCCCGGTGAAAGTAGCTTTTCTTTTCATTACTATGGGAAACTACTCGCAATTACTGTGAAGGTAATACGAGTATATTTGTCGTATCTGTGTTTGAAATGAAAACTTAACAGTTTGTCCAAATACATGGATTTTACTATTTTGGCTACTATTTTTGAAGGAAAACTTCTATACTCACGCTTGACTTGGGGAGTGAGCTGGTGAATGCGTTACGAAAAGTGTAAATCGGACGAGGCGAACGTTTGTTGCCATGGTAACCGTTGTTATTGTCTGAAAAATGATATATGTATATATTCTTTCCTTAAATTATATTCTATAAATTATATGATGGTAATATGCGTTATTTTTAGTGTCTCACCTATCCTAATATTATTTTAAACATAAATTGAATTTCATAAAGAGTACCGATAACCTACAGAAGTTTTACTTCTTGTGCGTCTACACATTCGTACATACACTCTTTAATTTTTTTCAAGTATGTAATGTAAATTGTTAGGCCGGAGTAATTTTATAGTATAATCTGTTACTTTATGAAAATTAAATAGGGGACTTATTATAATTATTAAATATTTATTAAAATATATTATAACTATAATATATGTTTAGAAAATACATATATAACACCACTCAAATAAAAGAAAAAAAATGTGAATTGTGACAATAAAATAACGAATATTTTTTATTTATTTAATTTTAAATTCCGTACACTACGAGATTTTAAAGGAATTTTATTTATGTATTAATTTAAATACAGTCTTCATATTTTCAATGATAAAGCAGGAAATATCCCAATTTTTTAGACATTTTCTTTAATTTAGAGACATAACTTTATTAGTATTTTCCGTATATTTGGTTAATAGAAAATGAAAATGTCTGCATGTCATTCCCACCTTTTTTTCCTTAGCTAATATGGAAATATTGATTAATATTATTTAAAAAATATAATTATGGTATAACAAAACTTTTAATGTTTATAGAACAATTTTGTATGTATTAAGTAGGTACATGAATATCGTTCACGCAATTTCTATAAGAAGAGTTTCATCAGAAATAACTTGTAATTTATATACGTGTTTAACATGAAGATAAATTGATCCATTTAAAATTAATCTACTTGCAAGAGCAATCATTTTTGTAATATGCAATATTTTTAGTAACTAACAGACATAATATAGTCGCTAAAGCGTCTAGAAAATTATCATACTAAGTTACTAAAGTAAGTTTTATTATTATAAAGTATATGTTTATTTTACTTAAGACATTGTTTAATTGTTGTTTAAGCCTCTGTGTATAATTTATCAGATAATATGAACGTAGACGATACACGTGTGTTCTTTGTTCTTTGGGCCGTTCGCCTTGAACCCATCGGTTTGGACGGATGAACTATATTAAAAACGATATTCTAAACCTATGATTATCTCAGTCCAATAGAGATGATTTTAATGAGAAAAATAGTTTTTTATTTATTTCATGGTGTAACACAAATTATCATATCGCCAGACAATGCTAAATCACTCGTTAACGTTTTAAATAACAAAAAACTAATTTAGAATAGCCTAATGTTTTAACGACTCTTCCATATGTGTTTTTTCCTTTAAATAGCTTTGTTATTTACATTAATAATTATATTTTAAATAACGGCACTATTTACGATTTATCGGAGATAAATTATTATGATAGTATGAAAAAATACCAAATACTTATTATTGCGAATCCCATTAATGAGAAAGTTTGGATGGAAGGATGTTAGTTACTCAATCGCGCAAGAACGGCTGAACGGATCTGGATGAAATTTGGCTCAGAGATAGTTTATAGTCTGGAATAGCATAAGGTTACTTTTTGTCCCGTAAAAGTGTACGATTCTCGTGGGATAGATTTGGTTTTTTTGCACAGAGCAAGGGATCGACTATATATTCCGTACCTACTTACTGTTAAAATTTACTCAGGGACAAAGTGAAATGAGTCGCTAGTATAATATAAATGTATGTATCTATAAATACAAATAAAGGAAGCTCTCTGCCTTGCGGAGTTGACTTTCGGAGATTATTAGAATGTATTAAAGGTAAATTTCCCTTTATTAATATCTAGACGTAACTAGGCTAGGACAAGTATCTTAGGTAAAAGTTTGTTTTCACCCTTGTAGGAATAGATCTTGCAACTTTCTATATAGGTGTGGTAATTGTAATTAGAAACTTTTTTCTCAAAAAAATATATTTTAAAGTTTCTTATTTTTCATAAAGTTTTGTATTCAGTATTTTTTATTTGAACACATTTATTAAATGGGTAGGGTTCGATTATTTTAATATGTTCATATATTAACGTCTCATTTATTTCTATCTTCATTTAGTACATAATGGCATGAATTTATAACAAATTATATTACGTCAATGTAATATATTAAAGTTATTAACTTACAAGATTTCTTTGAAATTAAGGTTACGAATCTTACCAAAACTTATTTTATCAAATTTCTCAAGCACTTTGAATAATATATACTATATTGTTGTAGTAATCATTGGGCATTAGCAGGCATCGTTTTAAAAACAGAGTGTACCCAGTTAAACCGTGTGTGTCACATCTTTGATATTTAGTGTCCGACCGAAAGTTCGGTTTCGGTTTCGGTTTCGGTCGAGTTTCGGCAAAAAAACGGGTTTCGGTTTAGTTTCGGTTTCGGCGGCAAACCTGCCGAAACTATGACCGAAACCGAAACTGCGTTCGGGAGTTCTCGCGCTGTGATCGACCGATCACAGCGCGAGAACTCCCGTTCAAAAATGTTTGACGCCTTGAATTCCATCTAAGCGATGAAGACATTTTGCCGCTTCCACGTGCTTAAACATATCGTTACTGGCTTGTGTTTGCAGTTAGTTTTGTTGTTGTGAGTTTTCGTGTGATTTATTTTGAATTCAGTAAGTTTTATTACATGATATAGCATAAGAGTAGGTAGTAAACATCAAAAAATAATTCAATATAACAAATTAATACAAAGATTATTGTAGAATCAAATTTAACCTATCTAAAAAAAATTTTGGTTAATTTAACTCTCTCGCTATTGCTATACCTAAACAAAAATTTGTGTACTTGGTACTTACTATAGTGAGTATATTAGTGGTGATAATATTAGTGGATTCAGAGTTTCAAAGTTCATTTTAATACTTATTTTACTTTATAACCAAGGTATCCAAGTGGTAAGTACAGTTAGATACTTACCTTCGTACCTAATAATAAACAACTTAAATAAGTAATTTTATGTTTAATATAATACTTTCTTAGATTTACGCGAATATTTGACATTTTAAATAAAACTATCTTTTCGGATTATTTCGCAGATTTATTTTGATTTTTGGTCTCCGACATTTCGAATGCTTTACAGCAATCGTGGTCACGGGAGAGACTAAGATTTTAGACATCTCAAAAGCGTTATGTCTGAGAAGTCTGAGAAGATGGCTGGGTACTACCATCATCATGGGATCCTGTAATAAAAATAATAAAATCTAACAACAAAAACAAACATAACAGACCATCAAATGTAGTTAATTCATAATGTGTGGATCACAATAAGAGTAATTTAAATTAATATATATTTTTTATCTGGAAAGATAGCAATAGCGTTACTTAATATTTTAACTTTAAATAATAGCAGTCTAAATTAATAATTTTATTAAATTAAATTACATAACATATATATAAAATAATCAAATTTTTTGAAATTAAACAAAAAAATAATAAAAAAAACTTTTTTTTTTGAAATTACAAAACAATAATATTACTTAATTAAATAATTAATATTTTTAATTTGTTTTTAATTTTCTTTGTGGTTATACATATTGTAGTAATAGCAGCACTAGTATGATGCAGCAATAATATGATGAATTAATAAAGTTTTAAAAAACATTTGTAATATTTATAATAATAACAGCTAAAATTAAATTAATAATATTACTGTATTTAATTATAGTACTTATTAAAAAAATGCTTAGAATTAAAATCAACAAATACTAATATAAGTAACTCTGGTGCCATTTTTGAATTTTTGAAATCATTTTTTGTTAAACTGTGTGTAACAAGTACATAACGCCTTTGCGATGTCTAAAACCTTACTCTCCCGTGACCATGATTGCTGTAAAGCATTCGAAGCGTCGGGAACCTAAAATCAAAATAAATCCGCGAAATAATCCTACCTACTCAAAAAACACCAAGTGAGATTTTAAGTATTTTTAAGGCGCAATTTTTTTTTTCTTAAATGAGGGGTTGAGTTGATTATTAATTATTGAAAGTATTGAAGACTGCATAGTTATGTCATTTAAATTTTAAAGATAAAAAATAAAGACCGACTGATTATAATAACATTTTCTCTATTTTTACCTCAAAACGTGATCCTTGTAAGGAAGTTTCGGTTTCGGTTTCGGCCGAAACTGAGAACGTCGCCGAAATTCGTTTTCGGTTTCGGTCGTAAAAACCAGTTTCGGTCGGACACTATTGATATTATCATAGGCGTATCGTTCACATTGTCACTTGCTAATACTGTAAAATAAAACATCCTTAGATAATCTTCATCTAAGAGAACCTAATTATATTACCTAAGATTTACTTAACACGACGTGTAAAGTTCAGTAGCCCGCGTGAACAGCTTTGGTCAGTGTGTGGTGGGTTTTAGCTTAATTCTTCTCGTAATGAGGAAAGGTTCATATTTAGCAATGGTATGGTAAGTAAGGGTACTTTGGAGTCCATAGGAGACTAAAATTAGTATAATGTGAGATATCGGATTTTTGAAGTAGGTAAAACTTCTTTACGCACGCTTGACTTGTGCGATAAACTGGTGAAGGCGTTACGAAAATTGTAAAACGGGCGAGGCTAACGTTTTTTGCACGGCAACCGTTGTTATTGTCTGACAAATGATATGTAATATTATATTCTTTCCTTAAATGATATTCTATAAATATATGATTGTAATATGCTTAATATACCTTATTTTTAGTATCTCAACTATCCTAATTATTAAAACATAAATTGAATTTCATAAAGAGTAGCGATAACCTACAGCAGTTATACTTCTGCGCGTGTACACATTCATACACGCACTCTAATTTTTTGTCACGTTGTAGTAGTAGTAAAGTCGGGTTGATAGTAAATGAAGTTATTCAAATTTAACAATAAAATAATTTTGGTAGGTACTCATAGTTCGATTTTCTCTTAAGAAAAAACTAAAACAATTATTATTCGTATTTTTACGCGAATCAACTAGAAGACCGACACTAGATAAAAACACCGACAAAAGTAAGTTTTTCTAATATATTTATGGTAATAAATAATAATTACTCTACGAGACTTAACGCGTGAATTCGTAAGTGGGTATATACCGTTTCGACTGGGTTGCATCAACCGTGGTCATGGGCAGACTGTTAGTCTATCTAGTTATCTATACATATAATAAAACTGTAGAGGTTGAATGTATTTACATAGAAAAAAAAAAGCTAAAATCAATACTTTTCAACCCGGAAAATTAAAGAGTTCCCGTGGGATAGTTAAAAAACCGTAGTAACTTATACAGTTTAGTACACAAAAACTACTGATTGGATTTTAATGAAACTTTACAATAATATAGTTCATGCATCAGAATAACAAGTAGGCTAGTACGGTTCCCGTGGGATAGATTTGTTTTTGTACGTCTTGAGGCGAACCCGAGCGAAGCGAGGGTGAGCCGCTAGTATGCTAATAAAGTTTTAAATGTCATAGAATATATTTCCTACGGCCTTAAGCCGTTTATTGGAGTATATTAAATTGCTCTTGTTAGGTCTTTTGAGTCACTAAATGATAATGTCAAAATGATCCACGCATCATTTACGCCTATTAGTAATTGGATACTATGACTTAACTTGTATCGAATTACGGGTAAACTATTTCCGTATTTTTCTTGCCCGCGGCGTACCTCGCACCGTGATTGTGATTGAAGTGTTGATTATAGATAACAGTTTGTTATGGTTTAGATCTTTTATCTTATAGTAATTTTCCAACGAAAATACTTTATTGTTTTTCATATATACACATATCCAAGTCGCAGTATGAATTTGGTAGTGGTCATATTTAGAGTAGAGGCATTTTTGTTGATTTGAGAGCGTTTGTTTAGGCTATACTTATATATGTATGTTTTAAATGAAATTCCATGCCTTTATATATTATCATTTTAAGATAATTTTAACGTAAACTATTTTTATGTTTATATTATATTTTTATCTCCAGGCTACTTCAACTTAATAGAAATATTGTAAATTATAATTTATTAAAAAAATATTAGTCCCGCTGAGTTTCTTTCGCCAGTTCTTTTCAGGTCTGAGGTTTCATTTTTCCGAACTGGTAGTAGACTCATGACGTTCAGTAAAGAATTGTAAAATTTAATGCTGAATAAAATATTTTGAATTTGAATATTATTTTATTAATTCAAACATGTAATATGTATACCTACCTACTTTTATTGCGACTTCGATTATGAAAGTTACATGTGTAATGAACCGTATTTTATTATAAAAGAAGGTAAAAACGAAAAACCGTGCTCTGGGAAAAACTGATTAGTCTACCCACTATAAAGCTAACTTTTACAAACAAAATCGTAAATTTCACTATAACTTATAGTAGGTACCTAGTATGATGTAAAGGAAATCACTAAAATGCACGTACAACAAACTTTCCTCTTGTACAGTTGTTTTAAGATCGGCGTATCACGTAGTATCTTTTAACGTATATAATTTTCTCCCCCGAAGCGTCTACGAAGTTTTTATCGGCTTCATACGTGAAAATGAAACGGTGTAATCAAACTAAGTAATTGCTCCCAAAATTCTCATTAAGGAAATTTAAAGCACGCCTTTTATGAACTTTGATGGCGTGTTAAATTAAATTTATTTGAATTCAACCTTTCACATGATATTATCTTATATGTTATAGAAATTTCTACAAATTACAAAACATAATAGGGGATTAGCCCGTGATTTTAATCTAAAACAATAATTGAAAACAATGAGACGTCAAACATGATTACTACATAATATTTAAGTCTTAGGGTTATATAAAAATATTCTGGATATTTTTAATATCTATGTTTAGTCTAGTCTAATAATTTTTATAACTTTGTAGTGCTTGTGCCTTTAATCAGTGAACCTTATTATTTAACTTCATTATATGTATACTAATATCATTTTTTACTTTTGAGTTCAAAGATTTACAATTAAAAAATTTAAATATCGTGTTTTGTTCATTTTTAGGGTTCCGTAGTCCACAAGGAACCCTTATAGTTTCGCCATATCCGTCCATCCGTCCTGGCTCAGAGGCTATTAGTACTACAAAACTGTAATGTGGCATGGATACGCATATTAGTCAGGCTGACAAAGTGGTAAAATAAAATATATAATAATAAATTAAAAAAAATTAGGATACCTCCACTACACGTAATGTGGGGGGGTGTTTTTTTTCTCGTCTAACCTATAGTGTGGGGTATCGTTGGATAGGGTCTTTCAAAAATATTGCGAGTTTGTGACAAACAACCGTGGCCGACACGCATTTGGCCGGTTTTTATATTAAAGTGTTAAATTATTTACATGAATTTGTAACAGTAAATAGGTATACAATATACATTCATTATCAATCATAGTTTACCAAAATAATAAAAAGGTCTATCAAATCAAATATATAATATATTATAAAAATAATAAACCCAAATGCATAAAAGTTAACTAAAAGATAAAAACAAGTTTACGATAGAATATAGTATTATGCAGTCGGAGACATACATGTGCCGTGAGATGTACATACTCTTATGTATGTCTTCGACTCCATAATACTATATTCCATCGTGAACTTGTTTTCTTTTTTTTTTTAGTTAGCTTTTATGCAGTTGAGTTTTTTATTTTTATAATATATTTATTTACAGCTTTTCAGTATTTTTAAGTAGGAAAATTAGTGAGAATGGTTGTTAACCAACTTTAAATCATTATATATCCTAAACTGTTATTTAAAATGAAAAATGATAAAGTAACCTAAAAATGATTTTTAAACACCTATTCAGCGATACCCCACTTGACATAGTTTGTCGATTTTCATTTTTTTCTTTTTCACATTATAGCATCTAGCAGCCCCATATATTTTTTTATGTCACCTTTCTAAAAACATTTGGACTAATGAGACGAATCTAACGATACCCTAAATAAAGAAATCCATCGAGTGGTTTGGAAGATATGAGAGAATAAAGAATATTACAAACAAACATACAAATATAGGCGCGAAAAACATAACTCTTTCCTTGCCGTCGGGTAATAAAACAAATTGTATAAGTACAATTAATTCTGTGATCATATTTAATTCGTAGACTAAATATGATTTAAGTAAAATTTTACCGTACATTTCTATTTTCAACAGCGCTTGAAAGAAACAGTTTTTATTCTTTAACAAGCGAAATTGATCCTAGTTTTATTTGATTAGTTCCATGGAAACGACTAGACCAGACAATTGTACTCTTGTCTATCGCAACTTCAGGTAGGATTACACGAAATTTATTCTTACATTTCGCCTTACGACAAAACTAAGTGGAATTTTATTAAAGTTCAGATACCTTAGCTTATTGTGACTTAAAAAAAGCGCAATAAAAACGTCAAGTATACAAAATTACATATTTGCTTTCTTTAACAGCTTTTAAATATTATTTTATTAAAAAAATGTTTCATATTAAAAAAGAAAATGAGAATGTTTATATAAACTTGTGCTGTCTAATATTAACACATATTTGTATTATAATGCATGCGTTTGCGATTAATCTTCATTAAGTAGGCAAAGTCTTTCGAGTGGTTGCTTGTTCGCGGACTTACATCCTGACACATAATTTAAATTAAAAAACAATATAATTGGAGGCAGTGGTAGCCCCGTGGTAACGCGCTCGCTTGAGAAATCAAATGAAGCGGGTTCAAATCGTAAAATGTAAGCTACTTTTAATATATAATTACTTAGTGCAATATTATATATGTCAAAAAATGAATTGGTCCAACGGCATAGGATAAATTTTGTAGAAAAATTTCCTTACGGAATAGGGATTATGCATAAGTTTCATATATCTTTAGAATATGTTTAATATGACTTCATAAGTGGTGGGTGTGATTACAATTAGGTACACGTATAGCTCTATTTCTCATATTATAGTAAAAAAAAAACATAAATACAAAGACAAAACACCAAAATACTGTTATAAGACATATTAAACGAAAAAGAAAGTCTGTCTAACGTCTGGACTTTCAATTCAATGATGGAGGTTTGAAAAGAACTAATTCGTTGTGCAAGTTGATACGGAGCCATTAGAATGATTGCCGTGATGCCGTCCCATCACATGATTCGCTGTAAAGTGTGTGTAACAGACTGGGCCTCTTAACGGATTGAATTTTATACGAGCATGAGTGGGGACAAGGGTTGTACCTACTTGGTAATATTTTTATTTTTAAACTAGTGACTTATCCTCACTTTGCTCGGGTACGTTTTACTTTTTTTCAGCCTAGGTACTTTTTAGTTTTTTTTCAGCAGAATCCCAATTCTTTTTCTAAAATAAAAGTAGCCTAAGTTACTCCTTTTAATAGAAGCTATCTCCCAGTGAAAGTCCCGTCAAAAACAGTCTAGCTGTTTAGGAGATTAGCCAGAATAAACAAACAGACAGACAAAAAATGTGTGCTTTTTATAAGAACCGTATATAATTCCATATGCATTTTATAAAAAGCTGTTAGTTCGATATTACAAACAGACACAATTTTATTTATCTGTATAGATGAAAAAAAATGTGCTAATGAAAAGCAGAATATTTTAATAGTTTTCGTCAAATCTTATGAATAAAATTAAATTGGTTATTTATATTGGTCAATAGGTTACCAAATTGATTTAGTTTACACCATTCAAAAAACAAAAAAATAGAAAATTTATTTTTAACAAGATTCTTTAGCAGGTAGAGATTTTGGTTGAGATATAGCAATAATTTTCTATTTTCATTAGACTTCATAGATTTTTTTTTAATATTCTTATATATAAATATTGTTTCACAATTATAATGTGAATTGAAAAAAGGGTCCTTGCTCTCTGGAGCAAATTGCAATAATAGCGATATTATTATCGTTTAAAAAAAATAAGATTCATGTATACTTGGAAGGTAGATAGTGAAGGCTGGCGACGGCTATATTTGTTTTTTTTTTTTTTTATTATTTATATACATTATAATATAATACGAACATGCGAAAAATTGCAAACCAATATCGTTAATAATATTTTTTTATAATAAGTATACAAGTACAACCCTATTGACAACATACGGATTAGGTGCATCATATCATCTTTGTTATGATTTCATGTGCGCGCAATTTTGTAGTATACTTAATTAAGTAATCTTAAATTTATAAAAATTGGTCAAGTGGGAGTTGACTTAGCACGCAAAGGGTTCACCATCGTACATGTAGGTACTTTTTATTTATATGCCTTTACTCTATGTATGTAGTACGTACCTATATTAAGAAATGATAGTATTTTTATTTATTTTTTATTGTTTGTTGTTATATAAATACATACTCTCTGAAAATATCAACTCTCTACCTATTACGGTTCATGTAATAAAGCCCTCTGACAGACAGACGAACGGACAGTGGGGGCTTAGTAATAGGGTTGACACACTTTGGGTACGGAACCCTAAGAAGTACATTTCACGTACGGATTAATGCTAAAGATTATATCAATTAATTAAAAAACCACATTGCACGAGATTGTTGTGGTTTGGTTTGAGAATATATTTTTGGCCAATATATGTACAATGTACATATTTATTATTTACCAATAAACATAGTTACCTATCTTCTCGTATAGTAAGAAAGCAATGAGAAACACGCTGAAAAATGAAAAATAAAAGAAATTCGCATTTTTTATAAAGGAAACAAATATGATACACAAAAATCACTAAATATAATGTAAAAATACCTAAAAATTAAAATTACAAAAAGATAATAATAATATTACTAATTAATGGTGCCGTATTACTATAATAATATAAACTATTACTACTAATATAAACTCAGCATACATTTGAGTCCATTCTAATATTTAAGGCTGTGTTAGTCAATCCGAAACTAAGGCAGCTTAAAGCAGATATTCATAAATAACAAATGACTCTAATATTGAACTTATTCATAAAGTTGTGAGCCCAAAGATTTATAAAATAATTAATCGGTGTCATTTTGTACACAATAATATACTGTACATATTTCATCCAAGGATCTCTGTTTGTTTTTTTAATTACAATCGACATACCTATTTTCACAGATTAAAGATGAGGATGAATAAATCAAAAAATATGTATAAAACTTACATTATTCTACAACAGTTAAAAAATAAAAATTTAAAAAATATATGAAATAGACATATTCATACTTTAATATTATAAATATGATTCTGCGTTTGTTTTTTTTGTTTTTGTTTTTCACGTCCTTTCGTCACGTGTTTGTTTATCCCTTTTTCACGTCGAAACAGAGGCCATTTGAAGGACTGGAGAGTGACATAGGCTACCGCAGGAGATTATCTCATTCCCCCGGGAAAACACGTTATAATACTACGTACCTACTAGAGATGAACCATTAGTTATGAATAAATGACATAACTATTAAAGTTATTTCAATATAGTTTTAAAATTTCCATTAATCAAAGATTATGGAATAGCATCTGGTCGGAGCCGCAAGGATAGTTTTCTTAATATAACAGAGAACTTTCATTCCGTTATAATGTTGTTATCTAAGAAAGAATCGTGTGCCTTACCGGATGAAAATTATTTTTTGTTTAAGTATTTATTATAAAAAATACAAAAACTTACATCAACGTCAACAGAGGGATGAAGGAGGACAATAATTAGAATTCTGTATCAAAATAAATGATGATTTAAAGAATGTTGTACTCATATCAGAATATATTCATATCATAGTTATTATTTTTTATTTGACTCCATATTATAATATCATTTTTGCTGGCAGACGCATGCTATCTGTTCAAATTCGCGAAGTAGGAAACGGCAGCAACATTTATTCTACAGTATAAATGTACCTATGAATTGTACTGGCGCGCCCTTATCAAGTTGCTACATTTAGTCCGCAGGCGTCGTCAACCTCCTCAAAAAATTTACTGTTGCAAAGCCATTCTGTTCACTTTATGCGCTACTTTAAGCACAGGTGAAAATTGAAAAAGTTTATGTTACGATTCATTTTTACATCTCTAAAAGGAACGTTGAAGTCTAATTTAGTCGCAAGGTCGCATTTCGTGGAATTGGTCTCGTTTTATGTATTCTTTCTTATATTTCATGATATAAAATATCTGATTGAACAGTATTTAAGCAGTTGTATAAGAATGTAGCATTTTTCTAGTTTTATTAAGTTAATCTAAGTATATGATACTCTTTAAGCAGGTATTTGCATATATATTATATGGTATATTCAAAGGAATTTTTAATTTTATCATAAATCTGGGAGTCATGTATGTACACTATTACCATGAAAGACTGCTAGCGATAATATGGCTATTAGAACAATTTTTAAGGCGGAGTCGCAGACGCATCGAGCAGACGCGAGTTGGTCGTAAAAGTGAGTTATTATAACCGCGTCCACTGAATTTGAACAATCGCCATTCTACAAGCATTAGAAAATGAGCTTTACTTTAAACATGTTTAAGATCTATTTCACTTGTAATACATAATTTTTCAAGATTTTCATTTTACTTTCAACGAATTTAATGCTTAAGCACATATATTAGGTGCTAGTATTTGTTAAACAAGACCTATCTATCTAGAAACTTTAAACTTTTTTCGTTAAAATACGTAAATAAATAATAATAATAATAAATATATTATGTTCTACTTTTCATCGCTATATCGTAAATAAGGTTAAGGCTACATTATGATAATAATGCAAATCCATTTACTCGTATCAGTGTACTTAAATTGGACTTGGGTATAGGTCATTTAATATGTGTAAACGATAATGTATTCTAAGCTCTTAAGGAAATTAGCATATAGTAGAATTCAATAAGCTATATTACTATTATAAATTACAATATGTGTTTGTTGGTATATCATTCTCCTTCACGCAATATTGGATTGGCTCGATTTTCTGCATAATCATCTCACTCAAATGCGAAAGACTGAGTGATTATTTGAATGAAATACTCACCGGATAGAAAAGCCTGTACTTGTACTATCCACTAAAACTTAGATAGTAATTCAGGATTTACATAGCCTACATTTTGTCGACACAACCACAAAACAAAACGCAAGCGAAGCCGCGGGTAAACTATACTTTAAAGGCCGGTCTTAGCGTACGTTACGGTCTATTAAGTGATTTTGATTGATGGATTCATTTTGCTTCATGCGCTTAGCAATTATTCTATTTTTTATTTAAAATAGCTTATGGCGCGCTTCTTTTAACCTATTATTTTAGTCACATTTTGTAAAAGCACCTACATATAGTTATAGTTAAAAAAAGCAATACATATGTTGTTGGTAGAATTTATATTATTTTTACCTCAAATCCGTAAGTTTGTTTTAAAATGTGTTACTGTAAAACAATATGGAGGGTGAGTTAAAATTTCGCCGCCTTTTAAACAACTATCTTTTAAGCACTTCATAAAACAAAGAGGAAGGTGTGAAGTGTTTTTGGGGTTCCTACGTTAGGTCGCTTTTTATAATGTGCACAATTTGCAGCCGTAGAATAATTAAGTACACGTGGTTATGACTTTGTTTAATTGAAAATATTACTTGTTCATTTAGTACACGAATTTTATTTATAGCAAAGTGATATTGTTAGAACAAACTTTTATATAACCTATTATAGGTATGTATATGTATGTATAATTTTCTAGTCAAAATGACTTATTTATAAAACATTTAAGTTTGCGCAATTACATACTAATTTTTACTTATGATATTAATAAATATTCTAAAGTTCCAAAGCAAATAAAACAAAAATTATAACAAACTAGCAACTCACCCTCGCTCCGCTCAGGTTCGTCCCTAGTTATACTTTAACGTTTAGCTCAGAGATGAGATATTTTCCCGAAGTAAAAAGTATCTTATATCTTGACTCAAATAACTAGCTATCATCATAAAACCAGGCATCAAAATCTATCGAGTGATTTTTTCGTGATACGGTAACAGACAGACAGACAAATATTCTAAAACTATAAATTCGGCCTCTCTTTCGATAATAATGACTAGTTCAATAAGATGTTCCAAAAAATATTTAATGTACAGAATCGACTTAGTTAGAATTTTATTATATGTGTAGATATCCTTTGTAACAATATTTTAAGTAAGTACGTACTTTTATGCCATATTTCAAGCCAGGTGTCTATTGTGTTGCTATCCTAACGCGAACACTTGACGAAACAAAACAGTAGGTGCGAAGTGCAATCAAGGGCTGTTGCTGTGTGCACCGCTTTACATTCTCACATTGCACTCTTCGCAGTTGTAAGAACGTTTGTGTCAACAGAATTGTATGAAAGAAACAAAGTGGCGTCATCAAACAACTTGTACTTACCAGCCAGTGTTCATTTGTTACAATGTAGCAATATATGACAAAATAACAAACTTTACCTCACTTGCAAAAATATCATATTGCTAGATTTTAGTAAAAGCTAAGCACCTTACTACGACGTCACTACTTATGTTCCACAATATCATTTTTGTCTTCATAGTCCTTTCAGTGTTAAATAATTAAGGTTTATTATTTATAAGTAACTGTTCTTATTAACATAATTTATACTATGTAACAACTTAAACAATAAATTATTAACCTTGTACCTAACTTACATTTTTATAGTGAGGTTAAAATTTAAATCCACATATTTTCATTGTTTATATGTGGAGGTTAATTATTTAATGAACCTACCAGAGTAGGTAGGTGTCATACCCATCTTATTAAACTGAAGATCGCGCATTCAGTCCCCGAAAGGCGAATATTTCAATTAAAAAAATATGTCGTGTAGTTTATAGAATCTTAAAAATGAATGAAGATGCTCTTTTGATCTTATGCTCTGTTCCTAAATCCTCATCGTCAGTGAGTTCAAGCCTAGGGAACTGATACCTCTGATATTTTCATTTTTAAGATAATTACCACTTGTTTTACGGTGAAAGAAAGCATCATGATGAAATCTACATGTCTGAGTGATTTTAGCCAGTTCTCGAGTAACATGAACCCGTCAACCCACACTCAGCCAGCATAGTGGACTATGGACAAATACTACTCTGGACTATAGAGTATACACTGCAAGAAAAAGTGTGTGGAAAAAAGATACAGTTATAAAGTGCATAGTAACGATTTTCCTTATTTTAAAATTGATTATGTCCAACTTTCCTTGATTGTTAAATAAACGTAATTAAAACTTTTGAATTACATTGTGCCTAATTTCTTTTTTAATTTGGCTCTAGCCAATTCCATCAGCGCAACGGGGGATGACACTCCCTTCTTACTTAAAAAAGAACAATGAAAGGGTAGCGAATATTACTTAGAAAGGCATTTTTATAATAAAAAGTACTAAAAATATTCGTCTGGAGATCAGTTTGAATTATTTCTATAAAGATGCTCTAAGTAATGGAAGAGGCATCAGCTCAGCTATTTCAAATAGTTTTTAGTACGGTTTTCTCATAAGACTTATTGATAGTTATGATAATTCACTTCAGCATCATATATGTAGTTACTTACTTTATCCCCAATGGTAAAAATATTAAGCAATTACTTATTAAAGACGTCATAACTTAGGATTTTTAAGCTTAAACAAAGCATTTCTAGATATCTTATACTTCGACTTTATTTGTAAAACATAATGTAATGGCTTAATACTAACTATTACTTCACATTTAATGAAATATTCAAATATAGCGCAATAGAAGAAGATCTGTCCCATTAGACCAGTTGACTTCGTAAGAACAAACCCAAGAGGGTATAACAAATTGTAAACTTAAAAAATATATATGGGAATGACATATTTTGACCACGTGACCTAATAACTAATACTTTGTCACATGATTAGAATGAAATTTCAGTAACTTTTTTAGTAATTTTCAATTAGATCACAAATGTGTCACTTTTGTTAAATATTTTAATAATTTTCCACTAGCGATGAAAATTGTAAAGGGTCCGTTTGTCTCAGCCCGCTGTCACATAGCCTATGTATGTACATTAGTCGTAGACTAGGAGAACTTACATAATCTTCTTTGTTTATCAATATTTTACCAATACTCATAAAGCTAAACTTACACCATTTTACACCGTTCAGTAGCTTTATGAGTTACTTTCGCTGACCAAAGCTCGAGATCATGGGATGCGTGTGAATCATAAAAAGTTTATAGACAAATATAAAGTCCTGGGGTTCATCAAAGACAGAAGCCGGGAAACGATAGGACCCCACTTTATTGCTTGTTACGCACCATAAACACGAATCGATAGCTCGAATTTATTTTTTACGAGTATATGAGATGTTTAATGGACGATAATGCTCGTTCAAAATACGTGTGATAGTATGATAGGTGTCTAAATCGAAATGGAAGTAATAAGTATGACAAATTATAGAAGAACACAGAAGATTGGTTTCGACAAAATAGTTTTTTGTTTATTATTTTTCCTAAAAGCCATAACTACCCACTAAAACCATTCATACTCAACCATAATGCTCCGGCAGGCCTGCTGAAGCAGATCGCAATGACCAAGGGTTTGCATAGAAGTACCAGGAGATGGGAGGAGGCTCTCTTGATTAGTCATGCACTTATCCTGCAAACATGCAATCTTTAATATTCTTTCAAATATTATAAATGTGCAAGTGTGCTTATTAGTTCGGGACTCCTCCTTTTGTCCGAACAAAGCGAGTATTCAAGTAACTCTAACATTATTAAGATTAAATGAAATAAACATTTTCTATTTATAGGCAGTGGTAGCCCAGTGGTAACGCGCTCGCTTGGGAAACCGAGTGAAGCGGGTTCGAATCCCGGGTCTCGCACCTCTGATATTTTCATGTGCGAATCATTTCTAACTTGATTACCACTTGCCTTACGGTGAAGGAAGAATGGCCTGATTCCCCTCGTATTGAAGGGAGGCCCGTGCCCAGCAGTGGGACGTTAAAAGGGCTGAATACAATACAATACAATACAAACATTTTCTATATATTAAATATATTAGTATTTCAAAGTTTTTTTTTTTATATAATAAAATACAATAAATATATTTTGTTAATATTGAAACTCTATCATGCTTTAACCGGTAAACGACCGAACCTCAAACAAAAAGTTGACGATGGCTCTATTATTTCACTATAAAATATAAATTAAATTTACCGATCTCAATTATCGAAGTAACACTAAAAATATAAATTCTTTGCTTAAATAGAAAGAGCACGTTTCCAATCAAGTCAGTAAACAGAGAGGGTGGGGTGTGCATAAAATGTATTACATACGCGGTTTTGTACGCAATAAAACTGTTTTACGTGTGTGTAAGCCCTGATAAAGCGACCGAGGTGTCCCTTGCCCAGTGCCCAGTTTATCGTCTTTCACTTTATGATGCACAAATTTCTATAAACCCACCGGATATTATTTTGGAGCATGTCGTTGACCCGTGGATATGTCTATATTGAATATATTTTTACAGAATTAAATTGTAATGAAAATTTAATTTGGGCAATATCTGCTACATTTTAATAAGATTTATGTTATTAAGCGTAATATATTAAAAGTTGTGGTTGTTGCGTAAAACGGTTCAAGCGGTAGCTTTGAATCTATTGTATCGTTTAAAACGAATCTAACAACACATTATTATAGTGTTTGAAGTTTGCTAAAAATATTTTCGATACTTTAGATATTAAAATCAAATTATTATGTGTAATGATTTTGGTGAACTGGCCTTAAAAGTTCGGTATTTCTAGCTTTTTAATAAATAACCTATTTTCCTACATACATCACTTCTTAAACGATAATTTTTAAAGAGCTTATGTACGAGTATGTATTACTTTTGGCACTTTGCAATTCTACTATGCGTAAGTAAATATAATTTAATATTTGATAAATCTTTTTATGGAAAAAAAATGAACATACAGAAACGACCTAAACATTTTATATAGTTTTTAGTCGATAGTTAATATAGAGTTATGTGAGGCCAACGTGACAAATGTACCGTAGGAACATATGTTCTTTACGTGAGTAATGTTTTTTATTTTTTCATAGACTCGTTACGAGGAAAATTTATGAGTGACCGAAGCGTGCGCAATAATTCAAACTGTTGCGCATTTTACGCATAGAAGTTATTCAAACAACCTTTAGTTGTATTTAATGTAGAATGAAGCAGCCGATTGCATTATTTATCTCCGTTATCCCATTTAATCATTTAAGGCGTAAACCAACACATATTTCTGTTAAATGCTAATACCAACACAAAATACATGACAAAGGTCATACGTACATTGTAAATAATAATATCATAAATCTGCTACTTAGCCTTAGGTTACCGAAGTCTATTTATAGATTAAAACGCAGATGCAAATACAGTTCTATATAATTATCGAGTTCTTTATCTATACTAATATTATAAAGAGGTAAAGTTTGTGAGTTTGTGATGTTGTAGGGGGTAATCTCTAGATCTACTAAACTGATTTAGATGAAACTTGGTAAGATAGTTAAAGACTCTGGGAAGGACATATGATACTTTTTATCCCGGAAATCATCCCTTAAGGGGGTGAAAATTTATATGGGGAGTTACATTATAAATAAATGAGTGTACTTAATCATAGTAAGTTGCCTATGTATGAATAAGTACATTCACAACAACGTTTAAAAACCCAACACATATATACGTATAATACATATGTCACGTGGAAGAATGACACATAGTCTAATAATGCGATTTAGATTCCCGGTTAAAAAATATTATTATGGCCTTATTATATTATATAGACTACAATATATATTATTTATCGAAAGGCATGTGAAGTCCGCCACCGCACTTGGCCAGCGTGGTGGACTATGGCTTGATCACCCTCGTACTGAAGGGAGGCCCGTGCCCAGCAGTGGGACGTTAAAAAGGACTAAACACTAATATATATTATGACTCGGTGGTGTAGTGGCTAGCAAGTAAGGCTGCACACCCGGAGGTCTTGGGTTCGAGTCCCGGATCGGGCCAAGTTTAGTTATCGATTCTTTCTTTATAGTAAGCCTCAGTAACAGCCCGGAGTTGGGATGTTGGCGGTGTTTCACCCCCGTGCCTCGGAGAGCACGTAAAGCCGTTGGTCCTGCGCCTTAACTCTCACCGGTCGTGTCGAGTAGTCGTCCCACTGGAGTATAAGAGTGACAGGAATAGAGAGTGCACTTGTATTTTGTGCACAATATCTCCTGCTCAGTTGGCTAGTCTCAATGAGATTGGCCGCCGTGGCCGGAATCGGTCAGGAGGAGATTATTATTATTATATGAAAAAGAGATCATTATGGAATTGATTAAAAGAAACTTCTTTAAGACAAACTAATGCAGTTAAACTATTTATATTCATAATTAGCTCGTTCAGACATAAAAGTGTATACAAAAAATATAAGTATAAAAAGTAAAATAGATATTTGCTTTAAAATTGTAATTATATCTTATCTAGAATTAAGACCAAGAGCAAAAACTTAGACTCTTATAAGGAACTTTGTATAGTGTGTAATTACTTCACACATCCATCTTAATCTTGTCATATCGAAGCGATCTATTAATATTTGAAATTGAGCCAGCAATAATGAACCTATAACAACCTGAGCGATAAAATTAATTGATAATGAGGATCTCGACGCCAGACAATTTTGAGATGACGAATAATTTTATAATTCAATTTTAAGAGTGCTTATATTACTTTGATAGAGGTTAATGAAGTCACTTCGCAATTGTATAACCATTTTATGGCTTTTGTTTATAATTATAGACGAAAATATCACGTTTTATCGAAAATAATTTTAATTATTTTCAGTGCTTCTTAAATACAGAAGATTTTTACATTTATTGACTTGAAACTGTATAGATACATAATAATATGTAACAAAGCAATACTTAAACGATGTACATATGTCTATGCAAATTGAATCTTTATTTAATCCGCGTTTGTCTTACTGTAGAAATATATGTTCACTTTCAAGAAACTCGTTAGTATCGTTATCTCTAAATTAGTGAAGGTGGGATTAGATACAAATTTGAATAGCCTTTAGTACCATCCAAACAAATCTAAGAAACAAGGTACATATAAGTGATAGCGGATTTCAACAAAATTATTTTACATCTAAAAAATTTACTTAGCATATTTTTTTACCTCAAAATTCTAATAAAAGTATATAAAACATAATAATAATATTATTTACACAAAATTATTACCTAAAAAGTTATGCTGGTACCATATAACCAATTAAAATTGACATTAACCGAGTAATTGTGTACCGTTTTAAACACCTTGCATGTCATAATAAAAGTTCACATTTAAGGTTAGTAAAATAATAAATTATTTACACCTGTTATTCGGCAAGAGTGTTATGGCTATAATAAATTCATTTTGGTTGCTTATTTGACCACTTAACATTTTATCTATAAGATTTTTTAGATAATTTACAACAAACTAAGCTACATCAGCAACAGATCTTAATCGTTTGTTATTTTTTCAACATTGCTGGAGTATTCTACAGATAAATTGTAATAATTGTTTAAACAGTTAATAGAAGAAAAAAAAAAACTGTAATAAATTATATAAATTACATGAATGAAACATTCTCAAGTCATTATTGAGGAAAATTGTTTTGTTTTGAAGTCACACTAACGCTATAAATTAAAAAGTTTGCGAATGTGAGTGTTTGTAATTTTATCACGATCTAACAACTCAATCGAATTCAGTGAAATACAAAATAGATATGGTTAATATCCTGGATTAGAATGAAGGTTACTTTACATCTATCACGCTAAGTAACTTACTACGTGAGTGGAATTAATAACTTGTCATTTTTAAATAGGTATATTTATGAAGATGGTTAAGCATAATTATATTTTCTTTGAAATAGATATATAAAGGTTTTTAACAATAATTTCCAATAAGAACTAGCTATAATAACGTTAAGAAGTAGAGTTCGGGAACCGTACAATAAAGCATATGACATATATATTACCTATATAAGCTACTATTTTTTGGGGCAGTTTCATTTTTGAGGCAGAATAATTTAGGCTATGTATCACAAGATGAATGTAAACCGTGTTACGTCTTAATTGGATTAAGGTGTAAATGACATAAATATTTACTCAGGAAGAGAACGAAACCCACGATCTTCCACATGGTAGGCAGTCCTGTGATATGTTTTGTTATGTAACAGAATCTTTTTATAAATTACTTTTAAGTCTTAGAAAACGCTACAAATTAGACGTACCCTTGCCATAATCCTTTGCAAGGGTGTCTGAGATATAGCGTGTGTTTGGAGCCATTATTTACTTCAGCAAAGGTTGAGATATTTATTAACCATCAGAGCGTAAGCCAGTTTGGTTAATACTCACGTTAGGGAGATGAACAGCTTCTGATAATGAAAGCAGTTTTACATGTCGAGCTTATTTACGTGGTGCTATAAAATTAGAATCGAAAACGTAAAGAGTTTTGTCATAATTATCTACTATACATTACTTGGTCATTATGAAAAGTAATTGATAAAATTTTATCTATAGTTACTTAAAATATATCTATTAGTTATAAAAAAATATAACAAAAATAACAATAAGTTATTATACAACGTTATTATAAATGCTCTTAAAATATTATGATTTTTTCCCAATGGGATTGTGATTACGTGACATTATTTACCGGTGGTAGGACTCTGTCAAGCCTGAGGAGTCCGACTGGATGGGTACCACCCCCTTATCTTTTTCTTCCGCCAAGCAACAATGATTGCATTGTTGTGTTCCGGTTTGAAGGATAAGGTAGCCAGCGCAATTACGGGCAAGAGGCATATCATCTTAGTCCTTACAGTGATAACGTACCGCGCGGCGGTTCTGCAGTTTTGTTACGTAAAACCTAACTGCATGAACCGTAGGTGTTATGGGCGACAGGTATCGCTTTCCATCAGGTGGGCTGTCTGCTCGTTTATCACTGAGTACCATAAAAAAATGTGTTTTTTTCGACGGCTGACCTAACGACACACAATCCTGTCTTTCATAGCAATACCCATAGACATAGAGAGTGGACTGAGAGTTTCTTTGCCAGCCGTCAGCTAAAAATGGCGGAAAAGCGCGACAGAGACAAAACGAATGTGCGGCGAAGAAATCTTCTGCATTCATTGTAATACGATTTATGAAGAAAGATATACAAAAGTATATTTTTATAACCATTTTTAACCAACCATTATAATCTAAAATCTTTAACATAACATTAGTTTACATTGAAATTTGCCTATCCTTATTATGTATATTTTTATTAGTATTTTTATTATGTACTGTTAGAGTTTAAGTTTTGCTTTATTTTTTTTGATTTTATAATTTGTTTTTTTTTTACTTTTATGATCTTGACTTAAGTAATTCTTTTTTTTGTCCTTTTTATAGTGTTTTTATTTTGCAGTAATTTTTTGTTAAATTTTGAATTTTATGTTTTTAAAGTTTAGAATCACGTTTACTCTAACTGTGACATATTTATAAGTGGAAACTTTGCTGGTGTGTGGATATTTAGTTTGTAATTATTTATAAGAATTTTTAGTCACTGTTTGTTTCCCAAAAATGAATAAATATTATATTTTTTATAGTCCATTTATAAATTGAAATTGAAACAAAAGTCATTGACCGCAGTCATCTAAAGAACGGATATAACCGCAAAGAAGTGACGGATATAACCGGACCTTGCCACGAGATGGCACTATAGCGCTTTAATTTTGAAACTGTTCGACATTGATGTTTTTTGACAACCCTCGTATTTACAGTATTTCCGTTAAAATCAATGATCGATCATCAGTGTATGGATTTTTTAATTGTGACAATACTAAGAGATTGAAGGAAGGGAAGATTGAAGGATGTGACAAAATATACATAGTATACTTTGTCGCATCCTTTGACTTATGTTAATCTTGAAGTACCAACGCAGATAATCAGATTCAATAATAATACTAGCTAGCTAACTAAAATTGCTCACTGAATTTACAATCTGGAATTAAATAGAAATTAGAAAGTTGAGTTGGGCACTTGTTTTAATGAAGTATGTTTTGTTCATAAAAATAAGTTCATATACTATTATGAAAGCGATAGACCACAGATCCAGTTAGTCAAGTTCCGACATCAAAGGCTTGCAATACACGTACATAAGAGCATATGTATATATATCTTATGTGGTTTTATTCCAACCAAACAAACAGCGTGTTGAAGTCGTCTAAGATACTTGTATAAGTGCTTGAAAAATCTGAAAAACTGCTCAATTGTTTTTTAAACCTTTTCCTTTCTTATGTAAGGTAACGTTTCTTAGTCTTACACGCGGGTAATTTAAAATGTTTATCAAAGTGTATTTTTAGGTGTTAAGCTAACATAAAATGTAGTTAGTAAGTATATACAATGTATCCATACCTATATGTATAATGTTCATAGGTATATGAAAGCTCTTAGTCTCTTTAGATTCTTTTAGTTTTTTTATTTGTTGTGGTTTTGAAGGCGAAGCTTTGTACAGCTTGTTAAAGAGACCTCCTATACGTAAATATTTTCATACTACATACTATATGAACATCTAAAGCAAAGGTATAATTATTTTTTAATTGTATAATTTCTGCAATGGTATGATATATGTATGTGATGTGATACATATTATATAACTAGCGACTCACGCTCCGCTCAGGTCCCTACGTACGTTTTAACATTTACTATAGATTTCTCAGATATTTTCTTGCAGTAAAAAGCAACCTATATATTAACCCAAATTACCAACTATCAGCATACGAAATTTCATTAAATTATGTCCGGTGGTTTTCTCGTGATGAGTTCCCAGACACACAGACAAAAATTCCAAAATCTATAGATTCGGCCTATCTATCAATAATAATGACTATTTCAATAAAAATTTCAGTTAGAATGTCATCATATGTATAGATATGATGGTTCTGAGTTTTTTTTTATAAATTGACTAATAATATGAAACTTGCATTTTTATTGAAAATGCTACAAGTATTGAAGTATTTATATACAAAAATACTAATAGAGAGCGAATCAAACACGTTTACATATACAATAGAAAAAAGATCTAAATTTTAAGTACATATTTTAATCAAAAAATGTGCTAAAATGTTACAATATTATATCAACTTAAATGTTAGAGGTATAGGTTTGTATAGAAAAAAATTAAAACAAATTGATATTTTTCAAATTTTTATTATATTTTTATAAAGGTTTTATTGTATTTATCGTAGGTATAGTGTCATTTGAAATATATTTCAACTTTAATTAGCTTCCCAATTAGATAATGTGTAGTAGGCGAATACGTATAACAAAATACAATGGAAAATAAAAAGTAATAAATCGCTGAGCCATAAGTTTACAAAGTTTAAATAAAAAGCTTAAAATTAAACTGTGTATACAGTAAGAATTAGTGAGGATAATGAACATAACATATTGGGTTATTAATTGTGCATTTACTAAAAATAGTTAAATTAAAATTATTCTAACTTCAAATTAACTTTAAAGAGCTGCTAAACGTAATATAATCGTACTTCGTAGTTGCCTATACGGCACCTAATATTCATATCTAGGGAAATAATTTTAAGGGTTCATTTGAACTATATGTTATTGTTATCTATGCATAGATCTTTGTCAGCGACATTAAAATGATCTTTAAACGACGCAGGGTCTTAAATAGAACCTACAGTGTACAAGACCTGACGGACTATGCGAATTCTTAATAAAATAATTTCCAGTCAATAACAGTTAAACAAAATTGGACTAAACAACAAGGAATTTGTACTTTGGGAGATGTGATATCATAGAGAATCGACTAGGTCCTCATCAAATGAATATTAAATACTTAATGAACATTGTATCAATAATATATAATATAAGCAATATAAAAACGTAACATAATCGGAAACACTAGACAATAATATAATTCTGCTAAATAACTGAAGTAATTCAGGTTCACCGCCAGAGTTGCAATGGAGCAATTTGGTCTCGCTGACATCCACGATTGGACGAACGATTCATTCGCAAGCCGATGAAGTCGACTAGAAACGGCCCCAATATGATCATATCGCGAGTATCACACTGTCCACTACAAGACTGACGACGAGGAATTGTCTAACAATATATTATTAATCGAATAGAATAAAACTTCGCTAAATTTTGTACCGAAAACGTATCTAGCGTTGTAATAAAATGATATGCTTGCGAACAGCGACGCTTTGGTAAAGATCACAACTGCAGGGATGCTGCCCGCTCGTCCGTAAACAAAATCAACGAAAGGTCCCATTCACCGACTACCCACTACACATTCTGCTCACTATTGATCAATGTTGGCCGCTCGTTCGATTGTCTGCGCTTTATCGATATCATATTAATAATAAATGTCACAACATCAAGCCGGTATAAAAAACACTAAGCCTACTAAAACTACTACCTGCGAAAACTCTTTTAAAGAGTAAACTTACACACTAGATTCGTAAAGTAACACAAAGCCCGCCGCTCGGGCGACGGGCGCAATATCAGGATCCGTATAAAATATAACATGTTTTTTATCTTCTTAGTTTTATTACAATTTTCTGAAACAACCTTAAACACTACTCATGCTTTACCAACATACAAAATAGACAATACAACGCTCATTATCCTTATATTTTTCATATTTCAATCGTTACAAAATGGAACTTTTCTTATAATAAACGGAATAAATCTAGGCGCTTAATTTATGGTTCAAGTGTGCCAATTCCTTATGCATCGACTGCAAATTTATAAAAATATACATTGTAATGTATAGTCAATTTATATAATAAAGTATATCATCATATATTTTAAAACGATTCTTATCAATATCTCAAGCACTTAACCGTTACACTTAAAATTAATCAATTGGCGTTTCCTGAGCTTCTTACCCTAGCCTTCTTTCACATCGAGCCATATTTCAGAAAAATTGTAAATAAACAAGAGATAATAAATACATATGTCACGACCACACCCAATATTAAAATTAATGTGTAGATAACCAGTATACCTACGCTAGAAATGAAATTGAATTCAATAAGTTAAATAATTATTATTATTCAATCATTCAGTCATACATTGCTTACAATGAGAAAATATAGCTGAAGTAAGATGCTTTAAAAGAGCCAATTACATTTCAAATAAACAGACATCACTTGCTGAAATAAAACTTAATTGATAATATGTGAAAAAAAAAACTCGATTAATTAAGAAAGAAGGTCTTTATAAAATAACTTTTATAAAGCATCTAATACAAACTCACGACATGTGAAATAGCCTAGCTTAGACATTAAGGACCTTTTCTCCGTAAGTCTATCAAGAAGATGTCTTAATATTCCGCAGTCCGAATCATTGTTGTCACTCAAAAGACTTCGGTCAAGACAACTTCTTAAATAATAACGAACGGGCGGTCTCGTAGAATACCTATTATCGCTTTGATACACGTACGAGCTCTCGTCTCGTTTTGTCTTACAAAAATACTACAATCTACGATTTCAGTAAAAAAACGTATATTACTTGATGTTAAATTTACGAATTATACATATTAATAGAAAAAAGTTACCTCTAAGTTACTCGTTATCGTTACGAAAGTACAAAAGTTTTATTATTACGAATTATGACACTCATACCCTGATGCACCCCGCGCACTACGTAGTAAACGTTAGTTTCATTGCCACGCAATAACTTAATTATTATCTTTCTTTAACCAATTCGTAAGATTATCACCAATTTAATCATACTTACCACAACTTTTAATTTCAATTTCACGACTGAATTGTATACTCGCAATTTTTATTGGAAAATAAAATACAATTCCCGGAGCAAACGCAGCAAAAGAACCAAGGCATATTGTGAACGTCTGTATATTGTATCAAAATGTGAGATTTCAAAAAATATTCAAATGTTAATTTATTATTTACGTTTCATACAAATTCTACATCTAGACAGTCTTTTGGTAATGTGCGTTTGCTCATACAGTGATTAAACACCCAATTTACGACTCAGTTCCCGATGAAATATCACTTTTCACATTCTCATCGCATTTGTTAGATTGAGACACAAACTTACTTTTTATATTATTATTACGAATACGAATGTCAAAGGCGTAATGACAAAACGTTACTCAAAATGAGAAATGCGATGGAGCGCGACGTTAAGCCTTAACTACAAAAGTTAATACAAAAGGTTAATACATATCACTACTTTAGTGTAGAAAACATCGAGTATCAAAATATAATTAACACGTTGATTTGAATCTTTCACTAACCAATAACAGCCGTATACTATATTCAGCCAATGCGTTCGAAAAATTTTGAGCTTTTACTGCAGACGCCGGCTATTTTCGGATGCCTTGTGGGCAATTATGCGAAGGACCAACGGAGACTTATATTATGTTTTAGTATTCTTGAGTTTATTTCAATATAAAAGAGTCAATCGTTGTGACAGAATAAGTTCAACTTTTTGCTAACATTTAAGTGTAGAGCTCCATTGTTCCTTACGACGATAAAATTTCTTGCAGTTTTGGTGGTTTTTTTTGCATTCTAGTTATTTAATAGCTTGACTATCCTTAGCCAATACAAAACATTACCGTGGGCGACCAAAGTCTTCTTACCGATCACATTTTGGAACTGTATGTCTGAGATAATTTAGAAAATATACGTTATATTATACATATGAATGCTAATTACGTATAACTAGACAAGATTAAATATAAGGGGCAGGGTTATAAGAGTGGTTAGCCAAATTATTATCGATGTTGATATCATTGAAACAAATGTTAATTTGTCAAACTAAGCGACAAGCGTACGCGCGAACGCAGCTTCTATGACCAGAATGTACACAATTTGTTAACAAAACTCGCTTAGCACGAGAATATCAATTAAAACATTAATAAAATAAAACGCGATGACTTACTTATATGTGACCACAAACACACGTCTCATTCACTCTTTATAGTTAAAGGAATTACTTATGACTCTAAATGAAAACTACAGTCAAAATAAGGTTTGATTAATCTAGGTTAAAAATCAAGACGAGACCTAGTTCGGCAAATGTCATGCCGATGGCTATCTACGTATGGTGTGCTCCTACTATGTACTATACTAATAGCATTTGATAAAATACAAATCCAAATAAATATACATAAAACTAATACGAGATATAGTTTTTTAATAAGTAACAATTTTCGCCCCTAATTTACCAACATAAAACATAATTTCTTTAAAATCAATATAACGGTTAGTCACTTCATTGAGGTGAAACGCTTCCGCTTCATTAGGATTTACAGCAACTATTTCGTATAGATTATCTAGTTCAGTGTTACTTTTAATATGTATTTGATTTACTTTATAAAATTTGCAAAAGTAACAAATCGTTTCTTTGTACTTTTAAGCAATTCACTAAATTACACCACATTAAATTCAACATGAAGTTTGAATGTAGGTGTCTAAATAAATTGTCATTAATTACAAAATTTAACAAATATGTGCAAATAAACTAAGAAGTTGGCAACGTTCGTGTAATTACATACATTTATTTAAACTGAACAAATAACTAAGTGACTAAAATATGAATAATTAAACACATACTACGATTATGTATCTGTTGTATACGAGAGTAGGAAATATATACTATTTTATAAACGCTCCCAAATCTATACAACCTTAGGTTTCATTCATATCCGATGCGTTATCAACATGTTTCCTTCCAAGGAGCTTTGGTTAAGTTCTTAAACGTACAGAATAGAATGGAAATTTTCATGTACTGAGATTTTACGATATATGTATAGGTTCGAACTAGGAAAATTCTTAACAGTGTAAAGACTAAATTATTAATAGTAAATGTACACGATTCAAGTTAAAAAGATTAAATAAGTTTTTATATTTATGTACGTACTTTAAAAAGGGGTAAAACAATATTTTTATTACGAATCATTAAATAACAGAGGAAGATTCAAGATAAGTTGAGCGAATATTAAAATACGTTATCCTTTACACTTTGTACTCTGCAACCGAAAGTACTACTCGTATTTTAAGTAATTACTTCGTAGGTATAACTGATAACTCTGAAACGTATTTAATTTAGGAGCCCTCGGACCAATATATAAAATTTTCTATTTTAGTATCTAGAGAGGTAATGTCACACTTTATAAAATATTAAAAAGATCCTTATTGTTTTAGAGGACTTTAATAAACTCGTTAAAGTGGATATTTACTTCCAATATATCGTAATTACTTTGAATTTGTACCGGAGAGAGGGGGTAACGTCAATGCTTCGCCACACCATAATCCTTTCCTATGATAATACTTCTAAGTAAGTTGGCTCTGTATTGACTATTAAACAATATGATTTTATAATTTGTGTCGTTTTCACTAAATAACCGAAGTGTAATGTCATTTCACTTTTTCATTTGTACATGGCCACCATCAGATGATCTGGTTCTTTTTTTTAATATTTTCCTAAATATACCAACAACAGCTCGTTAATTTTTTTTTTAATTTTTTTTCAAATATTTTTTATTGGATACATACATTTAGTTAAATGTATATTAAACTTTTTAAATATAATTCTATATTCGAACGAGCAAACTTCGATAAAATTAAAATTGTTTAACATATGAGATGACATTACAATTCGGCAGATCGTTTAAAATAATTAAGGATTTTTGATATTATTGACATTATGTACTATCGATTTATGGCTAAACTAGAAATATGCAATAATATATCTCAATAAACACTTTGTAAGCATCTGCGTGTAGAAAAACGGCATTATTTACAATACTATACTGTGCTATCATAGTTTTCCATATAATATTCCCAATCTTAGAGTAACTTTAAGCGAGAGAATACAAAATTTAAAAAACGTTTAGAGAGGTATTATACGAACAACCATACCCGACGAACTGGCTACTGTGGTCCATCGATTTAAAAATCTATACTTGCCATGAATTATAAGTTATAAATATTTGACATTTGTAGTATCTTATATCATATTTCAAACAAAAAATAATTATCTTCATCTACAGGCCAAGTTAACATTAATTTTTATACTACATAATCAAACATATTATATAAAGATACATATAGTAAAAGAGTAAGACGATAGTAAGCCAGTTCGTCGCCAATCAAACCGTGCCAGATGACAATGACGATTAATGAGGTGCAGTGATGCGGATGATAGTAATGACGTGCGATATAGGTGATGATACCCTGAACGTGCATTTAGACCAAGCGAACAAAGAGCAAAAGATAAGATTTAGAGATTTTCCTTTAAATAATTGTTAATTAATTGCTTTCTAGCTCATCATCATAAACTGACAAGTAGTTATTGCCACTTGTCAGTAAGACACCCAAGGACGCTTATTAGAACATTCTACCAAATTCAAAGCAATTGTGGTAGACGCCGAATACTCTTAAGCACGTTTGCACTAAAATTTCGCAAATTGGGAAAGAATAGGCATTCGCTCGCTTGGTGTAAACCCAGCATGACTCTAATAAATACGCAACATTTATGAACAAATCGTATTCAGTCCACGAATTAACGTTTTAGAATGAAGTAGGTACTTACTCCGTTACGAAACCGAAGCGATTACTTTAATAAAATGTAAATGGCAGTTTTGATTTTAGAATAATGCAAAAATTTTCACCTATAAAAATTGTCAAGTCTTCATAGAATTATTGCCTACATTGTGAACTTTTGGATGTTCACGGATATCACGTTAACCTATTTTGTAAAGGAGCCATTAAACACCTATCCGCACCACTTGGTCTATCCACTATTCACTAAACACGCACTAGAACTAGGAATTTTATCACTTTTAATCACTTTTGCGAGTAATAAGTATCAAATGTATCAAAAACTTACCTAAAACATTAACCGTTAAACATTAATGAGTAAATGTGCATCACTTATACGCTTAGTCAATGTCGAAGCGCTATTCTTACAAATAAATAGACATTCATGATAATTATAAGAAAATCCTTAACCTAAACTATAGACGTAGCCAAAAATCTTTTCGTTCAACAAAAAAGTACCGCTTCGTATAAATAAATGCTTTCAGTGATAAGCGGATATTTATCTTACAATGTAATTCTGTTTCGAATATTGAGGTTCTTTCATTTGATATGGCACGATTCCATAAATTATTATATTCATATAAATTTTTATTTTTTAAAGAACTCCGCTGATCACTGAACTTATTAATAGATTCAATAAAAACAAAACAGATATCCATACATAACCTTACTATAAAGATAGATATATATTGACAAGCTAATCATATTATTGGTGACACAGCAATCGCTTAAAATTAAACTCCTCTACCGTTATTAAGTGAAAAAATATTTATAAGTAAATGAAAATGATATCAAAGAACATAAATAACCTAACATGGCATTTGCAATCCCTTTACAGAATGTAAGTGCCATTTGGTGGGAGAAAAGAAAATCGCCATAAACCTACGAAAATATTGTATAACACTTAAGTTAAGTTTAAAAGTTTAAAATTTTGCTAAAATAAAACATAACTAATAAACTAAATTGAACTAAACAACACACCACTCAAAAGCCCTATTACATAGGGCTCTCTTATCAGTATCACTGAAATCGAAGGTAATTATAAAAAAAAAATCTTTTTAAGGTCCTTCAGAAGGAAAACCACTTCGGTTCAAGGTTCAATCAAAAATAAAAAAAAATGCAATTTCTGGCGTCACTATACAGATACCCCTAATTATTATTTTTGATAAAATCAACATCTACCTATTTTAATCAACAAAGTGCAGAATAAAATTAAAATAAAATCAATAGTATGATCTAAACCGATACATAAAATTATTTTCAATAATACCAACTTAATTTTAACAAAAAATATTTCTAGCGCCTCGATGAGGACATACAAAAGTTCAAAAACACAGTTGTCTCACTTGCACGGTTTATGCGATTTGGTTCAAGTAGTCGATGAAGTCATTGGAGAACAATTGCAGGTTCGACGGCTCGTTGACCGGGATACGGCGAGGGGCACTACAAGTGCTCAGAGGTATAGGTCTCTCCACTGCTTTTGGGCGAAGTGTTGCGAGATATCTCTCAGCGAGAGATTCACCGAGGCTCATAGCGAGGGTTTCAGGGCTCAGCCCAAGTAGGGAAAGCGATTCCGTTATACTCCCTAGTGTCGGTGTGAGGAATTTCACAGACTCATCTGTCGGTTCAGGTGCGCGAGAAGCCATGCTCGTATTGACAACTGGGCGTAGAGCAGGCGGGGAAGCCCGTCGTGAAGGAGACGGCGCAAGTCCCCACGTTTCTGGGGGGGTGCCGGGAGAGGGTCCCGGCACCGCCGTTTGTTATGGCCACTGCTGGAAGAGCGGGAAAACCCGTTTTGTGAAACAATAAGACAGTGGCTTCACGAAATGCGTATCAACAACGCGACAATGCGGGCATGTCACTGGATGAGAGTAATCCGAGTAATTCAGTCGCTGGTGCGGGTGCAGAAGTGGCTTGTAGCAATTGTTACACTGTGGACAAAAAAATAAGTTAAATTATTATTCATTTTAAATGAAATAAAATAAATTATTTCTGCTAGTTTAGTAACTAACCTTCAATCTTTCAGCGCAACATGGTGTAGCCATGAAGATATCGTAGGAGTACATGGTGCCAAGCACAAGCGATGAACCATCCCACTTTTGCCCACAAAATCGGCAACGGATGGTACGCTCAGGATCATATCTCTCCAAGCATCCCATGCACACGCACGTAAGATACTGTGTGCGACCCTCAACTTTCACCTGAATAACAAAATATTATTTTTTTATAAGTTAAATATTCTAACAATAGCTTTTGACAAATAAATCTATAAATAATACGTCAATGTGGGGGTAAAACATAGAAGAAGACTTTAAGACATAGGATAGACCGGGGACAATTAAAACAGTTCATGATTGCAACAACTCCAATTTCTCAAAAACCACGATGTTTGGTCCACAACGATGGGTTGCGTTTTCTAGAGTGTATGTAAATAATTTATGTTTCAAGTTTGATGCACCGATTTTTTTTAAGTATAGACGATGAAAATATCATCATTTAAATCGCTTTTAACTCACAATCGCTATTTTAAAATTAGATTACTTTATTAGATTTAAAATGAGATCTACTTAGGCAACGCAATAACTTCGATGACCATAAAATTGAGCCCACGACATTAAGTTTGATCTAAATTTTTTTCATTTATATTTTCTAAAAATGCCCAGAAAACGAAAACACGTTACAGACAGAAGTTCCAAGAACATATTTGCATATCAGCAAGCATATGATGAATTGTTATTTGGTAAATCATTGACAAAGGCTGCAAAAATATTCGATTTAGATCACGTCTCATTAGCACGATATAAAAAAAAGTCGAAAATATAGCAATGGGTTATAATTTGGCAAAAAAATATTTACACCTACTCAAGGAAAAGAAATAGTAACGTATTCGTTAAGTCTGCTGATATTTACTTTGGGCTTACTGCTTATGCTTACATGAGAAAACTTGTAAAACGTTACGAACTCCGAAGGTCTGCTACATGGGGTGAAAATGAGATTGCCGAAGTAGAGTGGTTCCGTGGATTTTTCGACCTGCATCCAGAATTGTCTGTCAGGTGTGCTCAAGCGACAAGCTTGGCACGAGCGACGAGATTTAATAAAAATAAAGTGTGGGGCACTGACATCTGCCGAACGTGAAACTGGTAGCAGTCACTAGTAGTACTAGCACACTACTACTACTAGTAGTAAACAACTAGCACAAGCTAACGCGATTGGCAATGTACTTCCATCAATGTTCACGTTGCCTCAAGTTCGTTATCAAAACCATTTTTTGAGAAATAGTCCTGTTGGTAGTGTCTAACTACGTTGATTGATCTTCTCTGAAATTAAAATTCACAAGAAGAGTCAAATATATACGGGTCAATAGTTGATTGTTATGATTGAAACATTGTCATAATGAAAACATTGATATGATTGGAACAAGCTGTTTTGTATGAAACTGGTTTACCTTTTTTTCTCCCCATGTAGCGCTATTACAGCATAATATGATATTAAGTCTGTCAATTATTTGAAATAGTATTCAGTAGCATAAATTAGATCTCTAAAATTATATAAATAAAAGATATTTTGAGTTATTTATGTTGAAGATGTTTTTGCATTTATAATTTTTGAAATAATAATGTTAAGTCGACGGATCTGTCACGATCTCAATAAATAATGCAGTGGTAAGGTTAATTGTTAAGACTGATTAAAAACCTTTAGTATTACCTCAAATATTTTCAGTGTTTCAATTATCCCTACATATTCTTTCAACCGTCCTTGGGGTGGGGTCAATAGAACCACTGTTCCCGGTCTTCCTTAATTGTAGGTTAACTTTTCGAAATAAAGTTATAGATTACGTTTAATTTAGGAGCTAGATAACGACCCTTTCAATTACATAAATATGAGGGGATGTGGATATTATAGATACTTCACGGCACACGGTTTAAGTAAAATTGTTTCATTTGTCCCCGGTCTACCCTACTAATCCTAACATCAAACAAACACGTAAGTATCTGAGAAAGCTAACATTCATGTCGTAATTCACTGAATAAACAACGCCAGTCGAGAAGTTTGGAGCGAGTTGCAAAGATGCCTTCTGTTATTTTGTATCTTGAACTAACTTTCAGAATCTTATTTAAGTTTGGTATGAAAATGATGGTTACTATACTGCAAGATTTTTTTTATTGAACATGAAAAATATACATTGTAATAATAATCAAAGATTTTGTTAATTCATGCAAATTTTAGCATACCTCAACGGCACTGCTCGTGTGTTGTCGAGGGCTCAGAAAGAAAGTCCCATCAACCAGTGGATATCGGTCAAATACGTGAAGAGTTTCTTTGCAAAGCGCACAAGACACACGAGGCTTATGCTGTCCAGCCAAGGTGGAGAGGATGAATAGACGCGTATCATCATTGCCGTGGTTTCCTTCGTCCTCAATCTGCAACAATAAAAATATTGATATAGTAAAAACATAATATATAGCACTATACCAGTACCGTATACATTTTTAGCAAAAACAAAATCAAAATGTATTTATTATAAATAAAAACGTACATATTTGCACTGATATTAGAAGTTAAAACCATGCAAAGGTCACAATAAGTTCTTTACAAACGAAGCTCTCTTTGGGAAACCGCTTTCACGATTACAATATATTATAGACACACATTTACATATTGCGATTAATGCATCCACCCAAGACACCACAACTCTCCCTTCGTAATAATCCAAGTAAATGACTGCATAAAGCTGAATAATGAAAGGTTGAAAGGCAATTATGCTGAATTCGGAGTCGAAGTCAAACAAAGGCTCACAAGCGCCACAGAGATCGATTGTAAGCACAATTTGTTCACGTACGAGCAATTTGTGAAAGCGAATAATAATGAAAGTTTAACGAGTTACTGCTACGTCGTAGGACTTAATTAAATATATAATGAACTGTCAAAACGCGATACAACAGTTCCTAGATAATAAAAAAATTATACGCTAATCTATAAATATAATAAAATTGTAAATAAGCCGAGTTTGTACATGAAATATTTTTTGGAATGAAATGAAAAAATGAAAATCTTATTGAAATAGACATCTTTATCGATACAGAGGCCGAATGTATACTTTTTAGAATTTTTGCCTGTCTGTTTGTCTGTTACCGCACGAGAAAACCACAAAACAGATTTCGATGAAATTTAGTATGATGATAACTGGTTATCCGGGTCAACATATACTTTTTACTGCGGGAAAATATCTCATCTCTGAGATATTTATACTAAATGTTAGTAATTACTGTACAATTTTCATCTTTTTTGCTGTATCAATCAGACAAATCGATACATAAAACTCATGTTATATTATGCAAAATCAGAAAGCTACATTTGCACATACCAGCATGTTTGATGTTAACATTCCTATTATTCTATTATTAGAATGACGTCGTGACACCAGGAACACATAAAACGTCTTGGCGAGAGCGTTGACCTACGTAAACAAACACTCTATAATTTGCAATATAGAATAGCGCAGTTTGCCAAGAGACGAAGCGGGGTAAGTCATCCGGCAATCGTTGCCCAGACTGAACAATTACACTGGATGATTAACGAAGTGATAACGTCTAGTCCATATGTGAATTGCAATCATTGCCTGTCATCAAATTTGTTAATGATAAATAATTAGCCACATAGTATCTTTGAGAGACATACGTGATTGATTTGTTCCAATGGTTACATGCTAGTAAATAAAATGGTAAACCACGAGGCTATTACGAAATAGTAATTGTTTAATGAGGAGTAATTCCGTTAAGGAATGAATTAAGACTTAAAAAAAATCTGAATTACACAGTGAACTATAAAAAGTATTCTTAAGTTGTCGCCTTAAGATTAATGAGTAACAATTAAATTGCTAAGTGCCGCCTTAAGCAAAACTTCAGTGAGATTGCAGCTCGTGAACACCATACCCGATTGTTGTGACATGTCTGAACTTGCACAATTTACTACGTGGATGCTAAAACATTAATGATAATCCAAAAAAAACTATTTCTTTATTTGATTTGATCCCGTTATTATAATAGAATCATAATTCCTAATGCATATGCAGATCAGTTTGTTACTTTAAAATGGAATACAATCAATTTCTTAATTATTAAGTTTTAATCAAAGCGATGCAAATAGAAGCAGCACTCGAGATTCTAAAAATTTCTATTTAGCTCTGCGAAATTGCATTGAGTCTGTTCGTTTGTTTCGATGTTCAAACAACAAAAGCGTCAAGTGGTCGTTTAAAAGAGGAGACGAGAGGAATAAAGTACGCTTCAAGCCTCGTTAGTAGTCGACATGCCGCAAAACGAATGTACACACATTAAAACTTCCTAAAATGAATGTGCCGCAATAATCAAGGAGAATCGGTAAGGACTTCTTGAAAGAGTTAGGATTGTCATTTACATATATACAGTAATTACGAGTAAAGATAGATAGAATTTCTATTCGAATTCTCAGATGCCAATGTTTAAACATTGGGAATAGAACATAAAATGTAAATAAATACATATTGATACAATCAGTTATATTTGTCGATTACCAAAAGTTCACTTTTTATTTCCAGTGTAAATGAAACAGCTCCCTTAAATACAGTCGCATGTATAAAATAATAAATGTCAACCGTCTCTTAGAGTGGCTTACTTTTAATTAGGCAAATGAAACTTTTCCTATTATATTCCATCGTCGTTGGCACTCTGCTAAGCAGCGAAAAAATAAAATTAAACTAAAACCAGGAAAAAGAACCAAAAAAACAAAATGGAGACAGAGATAGCTTAAAGAGAATTAAAATATCTTTTCGTAAGATTATCTTAAGGAAAACTTACATAAAGTAGACAGGTTTAGTACAAAATGCCAGGCGTTGAATTTATGACTATAATAGATGTTTGTGCTGAATTGCAATTTTTCAGCAGTACATTTCAAACAATATGTCTGCTAGCGGATTATATTTGCGGAGCTCAATACATTTATACTGGAAGTTTCGTTGCGTTTACTCTATACTTTCTATTGTCTAAGAGCATCGCAGTAATTCACGGTTTACTTTCTATATTAAAATGTACCTACATTTAAAAAAATGAATGTTATTTTCTTAAAACTAAATATGCTTACAGTGTAATTGTTTCCTCTGAAAATAGAGGTAAAAGATTCATGGATGTGATGTGATAAATAAGTTATTATGTATCAAACAAATAGCAACATGCAAGGTGTAGTGCGGCCTGCGAATATTTAGCAAAGGTATTTTTATATGATCTGAAATATTCATCTTGTTCAAAAATGTGGAAGAGCGTACGAAATATACGAAAATTTTATGTATCGTATTTAAGATATTTGCTCGCGTGAATTATCCTCACGTCTCAAAGATTCCATATTTCAGCAAGGATATTGCGTGTCACAAATTCCATCATATTTTAACACTGATATAACGTTTTAACAAACAAATTTTATTTCATTACATATACATACGTACACATATATAGACTTTTATTTCAGTTTTATTGTTAGTAAGTCTCATAATGGTTTTTAAAATTAAGATATTACAATGAATTTTATAGTCTAGAAGCAAAATATTTCAATTGTTTCATTTCTATTAAAGATTTAAGTTAAAATGGATGTAAATTATAGCAGACTACATTGAAACCTAATGAGTTTACGAGCGCTTTGATGCGAATTTGATGAGGTAGAGCTACAAGTGTTGAAGACTCAATTTTAATAAAGACAAAGTGTATATTTTTATTAATGTATGAAAAAAAATATTTTTTTATAAAAGTCGTTATTTAATCAAGTGCTCGAGAGTCGACAATGGCAAATAAAGTTGTTAAAGCTCAAAGATATTTGAATTATGTCTTGGCAGACATGAAAAACTACTTATCGTAACTACATTTTATAGTTAGTCGTATTGTTGTATCTCTAGATAATAGTCGCTAGACTTGTTTTTTTTTATTATTCTTAATGGTCTCTTTAAGTCTTAGATTTTATTATTTGTCTTACACTGCTTATATTTTTACTCAATACATTGTTATTCTATACGGTCGGTTTTAGCGGTCAGTAAAGATATCTCAGAGATGAGATATTTATTTACTTGACCTGGGCAACCAGCTATCATCATACCAAATTTCATCAAAATCTGTCCAGTGGTTTTCTCGCGATGCTTTACCAGATAGACAAACAGACAGAGAAAAAATCTAAAAACTATGGATTCGCTCTCTGTATCGATAATAATGACTATTTCAATAAGATTTCCAAAAAATAATCAATGTGCAGAAGAGACTCAGTTAGAATTTTATTATATGTATAGATTACTTAATTGTAATAGCACTTATGATTTTATATAGTACGCTATAATAAAACGAAGTATCGATAAGCCACAATGACGATTGAAGCTATTTTAACAAGACTAGATAGAATGTATTTTATTAACATCGCACAACATATGAGTATCGTTGTCACTAATTCCTTTGTCCGAACGTAAAATGATACATAAATAGCCAATGTGTGTATTGATGTAGGTCAAGGCATACGAACTCGTGAGTAATTGTTCAACGTTTTAAACGATAAATATTTTCTTAATGAGAACTATGTTTAAAATGGTTATTTTCATTTTAACAATAATATTGATATTACATAGAAAATTATGACGAAGTTTTTTAAATATGTTCATATACGATAAAATCACCGCTAAAACTAATATTTCATGTACATAAATATAAGTCAAATGTATGTATTTTAGAACATGTTATTTTATTATTAACGATTACGATTAACTTTAGTGCACCTATATTACTATGTAAATTTAAACTGGATTAGCTATACTTTGTATTAACCAGTGTAGTTTCTATTCCAACAGTATATTACTTTGTTAATTATTTACTTGATATGAAAATTCAAAATTCAATATTATAATAACATCAGAATAATCTTATCTTGTTTAATATTTATATAAGTTTTACAACTCAACTTTATCAATAAGTAGATTGTCAAGAAATAACTTTTATAAAATAACGAATCTGTAGTGTAAAGCGATAGTGAAACTAACATGAACGACCACGTGCGATCACAGCTGAGTCAACATGATTATTCATAACATATGGTGAAATCCTTACGAAGTGTTATGTCTACTGCTTCAATTATGGCGATCGGTTGAAAATATGTATAAAATACATATGCTAAATGTAAAAACAGTAAATGTATATGGGTTTTTTAAATTATACCGACTCGTTCACTTGTTTTATTAATATGCAATTAATTATCTGTTACTTAGAAAAAGTTTAACCCTCGCATACACAAACAATCTAAGTATAATAGTAAAATTGATAATAGTAATCTCTTAAACTTTTAAAGAAGCTATATTAGCAATCATCCATAGCTATAACAATATAAAAACTTCAGAAGATGTGTTTAAATTAAAATATAAAATACATTTTCAATCACTCCCAATCACTTATACTGTTTGATATCATTGAAATTGAAACCTAAGATATTTTAGAGTTTAATCTCATTTACTCCAGACAAACATTGGATAAACTTCGCCTTGCTGAATTAATTGGCTGGATATCTGCTATTTGATCTGACTCAAACGAAATAATCCGAAGAATCAAAGATATTTCATGTTCACATGAAGAGCTTTTAAGGCTTTCATTTAAATTCAATCAACTTAAGAAAATTAAATATATGTATGTATATACTTATAAATTTATTATAAGACTAGCGACTCACCCTTACTCCCCTTGGGTTCATTCCTACTTACGTTCTGACGTTTAGTATAGATTTCTCAGAGATGAGGTATTTTCCCGTGATAAAACGTATTCTATATTATGTTGACCACGATGACCAGCTATGACCATACCTCATCAAAATCCCTACAGTGGTTTTTCTCTGATGCGGTAACAGACAGACAGACAGACAGACAGACAGACAGTCAGACAGACAGACAAAAATTCTAAAAACTATGGATTCGGCCTCTGTATAAATAATAATGTCTATTTCAATTACATTTTCCAAAAAATATTTAATGTACAGATTCGACTTAGTTACAATTTTATTATATGTATTAGATATATATTTTCGTAGTATCTATAAGCATTTATATAATATCATTTAAGGTTTTGATGATATCTCCTTTAAAAAAATATCTATGTATTACTTATTTTTTTAAAGAAAATACATATAAATAAGTTTATCGAAGCACTTACAAGTATAAGGATTATTTATGTAATAAACAATAATATTTATAAAAACGACGTTATCACTTCTAACTTTTCGATTGATAAGTATAGAGATATGAGGTGAATTTTAAATATCTTTCCATACATCTATCTAATATATTTAAACGAGCAATTCTTGGAGGTATATTTATTTATTTATACCTGCGATTTCGTAGAAATTTGGTATGTGGAGGTATTCGGGGGCGAAAAATGGATCTAGATTAGTCTTATGTCTAGGAAAACGCGTCTTTTCGAGTTTCATGCGGTTTTCTTTCGCATTATTCCACGCAGAATATGGTCGATAATTTCTTATGCATGCAACATGCATAAACATTGTGGTCAATTGGCCAAGGTGTAAGATTGACAATCACAGGTGTCCGGGTTCGAATCCGCCGGTAGGATACAAAGATTTTACAATTTTTTTTTTGTATTTATTTAAGTTTTTAGATTTTTTTAATTTAAAAAATAGGATATAAGATAAAAGAACTCCCAGCGAATTATAGTTTACTAACTTTAATTTTATTACAGAAACGGTTAACATTTATTTTTATTGCAATATACCTAAGCATATAATATCTGTATATGTAAACAATATTTGTTATATAACAATAACATTTAGTACCTACCGCAGTAATACCTACCTAAAGCGATTATTTGCCATTTACTAACATTGTTAGATGGTTATATAATATCAAGTTATTAAACAACCACTTAATATACATTCAAGTAATCTTTCTACATAAGTTCCTGAAATGTTAAGGACGTTAGTACTATTGAAAATAATAATGTAAGATTAAATTAATCGCCATTCAAACAAACCAAAATGCATCTGTAATCAGATTTACCAATCTATATGCGATATCGGTGTCACATGTGAAGTAATAAAATCATTTTAAATAAAACTATCTTTTCGGTTTTTTCGCGGATTTACAAATTTTTGGTTCCCCACCGGCTTTGCGCTTACAGCAATCATCTCCCGTGACAATGCTGTAAAGCATTCAAAACGTTGGGAATCAAAAATCAAAATAAATCCGCGAAAAAATCCGAAAAGATAGTTTTATCGTATATCGTATCGTTAATCTAAGAAAGTATTAATCTATGAAAATATAGGGATTAAATCTATTAATTCATTATTTTTATTATAATTGTTCAAATTTATAGATAGGTATATATATATTACATAAATTATTCTCACTAGAGAGTATCAAATAAATAATGTCCAACACACGCGAGATTCGTGGATATGCTTGAACGTAACAGGTACCTACATAGGAGCTATTTGGTCAGATTTAGATTGTTAGAGCAATATGAAGTTTTTTTGACTAAATTATTTATCAAAGTGGAAGAACAAAGTTACGTTGATTATGCAAATGTTTTGTCTTCTGGTAATGATAAAATAACTGCAGAAAGATTATACCTTTTCCTTTTAAAAATATTAAAAATATTACTTTAAGCAAGTTTCGCCTAATTGAAATATTATAACCATTTTTACATACCTACCTATATTTAATTAAATTTAAACTCTTCTTAGGTGACTATTTACTGCTCCAATATTATTAACGACGGTGAGAAACGCAATGAAACTGATAGCATTATCAGTTCCGATACGAGTATAAACCGACCATGCATCGATAACCCTACACTTAGTTGTGTCACCTCCGAACAGTTTATCAAAGATGTTTTGCAAAGTTGCCAACAAACAGCCTTGTAAGTAATTATCGGTGGAACGAAATAAGTATCGATAAGAATAAGGTAAAAACAAATTTAACATATAATCACTAAGGTAAATATTTTTGATATTTTAGAAGATTATTTTCTTATCTTACAGACTTTGTTATTAAAACTAACGTTAAAAGGTAACGCTATTTATAATTATTAACTTGATTGATTCTTTTTGATCAGCATCTACCATATTTTTATTTTATAAAAAACTATTCATTTGCGAGTTCAACTGACGTTATATTAGTGGTATAGAAGTAATTCAAGCAAGGTTTATATTTGCATTTCATCCCAGTGTTGCAACTGTCATTGACTGTTGCGTTAAGTAACTCGCGCTTAGAATTAACAAGTCCTTAGACCTAGTTTGGGAAATAAGTTTTTGCAATCTATTACTTTAAATTAGCAAAAGAATTATGGAAATGCTATATGTATGCCAGTATAATTAATGTATGATTCAAAATTACTTGAAGGTTTAATTAACTTAACCCAAAGGAACTTTAGTCTAATTTTACTCAAAATAAACAAATACTTTTATTATTTTAAAGTAGGTGTATCTCAACAACGCTATAAAATTAAAATATGCAACTAAAAAGAGTCAAAAGAGGTCAACTATCAGACAAAATAGAGTTTATCTTATATTATCTTTATTTACATATGACATTTTTATCGAACAATGTTTATATTTAATATTATGCATTAATTGAGATTGTAGATGTTACAAAGATAAAAATTAAATAACACCTTTTTGTATTATTGTTATTGTATAATATTTTCAAGATGAATGTACATAACAATTACCATCTGTATGTAGTTAGTTGATAACCTCTTGATGTTTAACGCCTTAACGAATAAAAAAGCAATAGTTTTTGCTTGGAAAACGAAATAGCCTACATTTTATCTCCGAACTATCCAATGATTTCCTTGGGACGTTTACTTAAATATAAATAAGTACTTCGATGATTGTAATATTTTTTTTAAAAAGATATTTTTTAACATAATAAAAGAATATAAGTTACAGGAGAATCTTTGAAGGTCGTAAAGTATTATGATATTTATTGATTGACTCATCAAGAACATATTACTTTTAATTGCTATACTTGGTAAAGCTGGTAGTCAAGATATTGAAACACGACACAAACACTGTAGTTTCTATTTATAACATTTTATAGTAATAATACCTATCTATTATTAATGTTGGCATATCTAATAATTCAATTATTTCATTTAAAATACATGTATGTATTTAAAATAAATACGTAAATGTATATGTATACATATCTAATATATAGATAGATCTATAGATCTATCTATATATTAGATAGATGATCAAATATTTCAAATATCAATTTACCAGAAAGTCTTGTACTTTATTTCTACTTTTTTTACAATATAACAACAAATTTATCAGTTTAATATATTCTATACATAGCTCTGAGGGTATAAGCAATATAAATCCAATAAAAATGGAAAGATACTACCTAATAAATTCTATATTTTAATAGTTACAGTAAACAATTACCATACAGATCACATATAACTTGACATAAACAAGAATTAAGAAACCATTTAGTTACGAGTAACATAATCATCGCTTATTATACGTGCGTAGGTAAAGGCACGCATACGATAAGACCGTATAGTATCGCATAGAGGATAACGGCCTCTTCAAGGCGAACATAATAAACATGTACAGTACAGCCCTTAACTAAAGTTAAGCATTCAAAGTACACTGAGTTAGGAATCTTACAAAGAATTGCGAGAGACAAAGTTAACTCGTGTGGCCGTTCGTATGCTAGTTGCACAACAAGATATAAGCAGTTCTAGGTACATTCTTATTTCTAATAAATAGAATTTGGCGTTAAAAACAAAATACATGATAAATTAAGTGGAGTTTTCATTTATATAACAAGATTCCACAAAATGTCCTAGATTAACCTCTTCAAAGATTTAAAGTTAAAATTAAAAATATTTTATTGAGCAAAACGTATTACATCGTTGACTTTCTTGTTGATAGAAACGTGTGGGATTGAGAAATATTGACTCATATGCGGGCTATCTATATTGTTATGTTAATAAAATAAATGTAATTTCGATATTTAAAAGAACAATTGTTGAGTTTTTTGCCGGCTCTTCTCAGCAGAACTGCTTTCCGAGCCGGTGGTAGCTTTCTCACGGACTGACTACACTAACGCTTAAATTGACAATTCGAAAGTGCTTCTAATAAGTCTAATTGAATAAAGTTTATTTCATTTTATTTAGAGTTTATTAATACATTTTAAAGTGCTCTTAATGATATTTTACTAACGCAATTTTTCATTATGTCTTACAATTCAATATACGCTCTACTTATTTATTATAACGTATACTTCAAAGTACCAAATCTTATATTTATGGATGTAAACATTTAGTAACAAATGATAATTTTAAAAGGCACATTACTTATATCAAGATTTATTTGTTTCATTTGTAACACAATTAGTTTTAAATTGTATCACTAAAGTATGTATGTACGCAATATACCTATATTGGGAGCAAAGGTTTTTTTTTAATTCAGAAAAAAAAATCCATCGAGATATATGTTTCTGATAATATTTTTGACATTTCTAAGTTTTCAATTCAGGCTACTAGGCAAAAACTTTTAGCATAACCCAGCATAAACTAATCACAAGGCAAACTACGCCCTTTGATTACTATCGGTCATTGTACCATAATAAACCGAAGTGTTACGTAACAAGTATTTATGTTGGAAACACTTGATGTGTATTTTAAGATAAAAACTTCAATAGTTATTCATTTAAGTAATATGCGTGATGTACATAATAATTGCACACAAGTTTGTAAAACTTTCTAGAAATAGTAATGGTTTTTGGAATTAGTAATTTTATTTAATAGCTTACATAGGTATATGATTATATGCTCTTTAATAAAAAAAAAATTAGTATGGCATGGCACTCTCGTACCGTACTACTCTGGTCATGTTATCGTCAATATTGTACATATCTATAATGTTGCATTGGGATTGGGTTCAATATGGCATTAATATAATAAACAGGCGTGGTAGCAAATCGTGTTTAACCAATTTGAATAACTTCATCACATTAACATGCAAAATGATCGTATCATAGCATGTCTCGATGCAAAAGACCCGAGTGTCATAAAATAGAGGCCAGTCTATTAAGCATGGAGGAATGTCATACACTAGTATATATTTTAAAAACCTAACTGAAGTGTCTATAAAAATGACAAAATCAAACACTAAGGCGTTTAGCTGCCATTTATACGAGCCCCTAATATTTTTTAAAAGAGTACTATACAGTAATTCACTTCTTAACAAGATGAAGCGTGAAAGCGTGTTTAAAATTTTATCGGGGTGTTGGGAAGGTGAACACAGTCATTGAGAAGAGAGCTTGCAGTGTTTAAAGTAGGCAACCCTTATCCGCAGTCGGCTCCTCAGGGATGTTAAAGGATTTAAAGACAAAAACGCGGAAAACGAAGTAAACTTAACTCCGGCTCACTCCCAGTACGAGCACAGCGAAAGAAAGGCTAAGATTTTAAGATTTAACAGCGACCCTTTTTGTTTAACTTAAGCTCGCGTAGATTTGAAATTGCTTTGTAAATTTTGGTGTTATAGCCGTATAATATAAGACTATTGCTACAGTATTATAAGTAGATATTTTAATTAAGTTGTGTAAATCCAGTCACCAATGCATCGCATGCCAAGTAGAATGAAATAATGCATAAGGTCTATGACCTATAAGTAATTCATAGAATGGGCGAGTGAGCGCGAGGTTCAGCCCGATATGGCAGGTGTGTTATGTAAGCGAGCTGCGCAGGCGCATTTACCGACACCAAATGCCACCGTGCTATTCCTAAGCTACTTAGTGCTTGTGCCAAGGCCTCTAAACAATTGAAAGTACATAGAACCTGTTTATAGCCCAGGCCTTTACTTCAAATAAAGTGCGGGGCAAATCGACGTTAAATGCTCGTAATTTCTTATTTGAAATATAAACAAGTTTAAGGTATGAGTAGTATGCGCAAATGACGATCCATTTATATCAGGTGCTGTCTAAACTCGAGAAGCTCCCAGACAAATTTATAATAAAGCCCCATTAGTTGTCCCTCATAACGATAACATTAGATATAGCCGTTAGTGTTCCGCACCGAGTACTTTAAAAGCGCACAATTTAAAACATAAATTAGATAGTGCAGTGTCTAAATACGGGAGGACATCGGGAGGAGACTACCGGGTGGTTTGGACCGATGAATAACGAAGTGAAAAGGATGGATTATCGGCATCGGTGCGACCGAGAGCGAGACGAGTGACGGGCGCGGGCCCAAGTGCAGCAGCAAGCTGTGTGCACACAGACACCGATCGATCAGTGGGCCCACCGCCCGCCGCGCCACAGCCAATCTATCGACCTTTGCTTTCGCATTTTGAAACAGCCCAATTGTTATATTCATAACCTAATAATAGTAATAATCATTTTTAAATCAATTTTTGAATTGAAGCATTTGTAAAAATTGCAGAATGTGGCAACAAAATGCTCGGCCCAGGTGTAAAGTCATTTAGCGTTCTCCGCACGTCGCGGACCGGTGATCACTTATTTAACTTGGAGGTGTCGTGATTCTACAGAATTCATCGAATGAGCCGCAGCGCATTTTCTATTTATAATTTTTTTTTATTTTAGATACTCTTCTGTAATCTAATATTTTCTGCTGCTTAGTATTCTTCAGTTGTTCTCGGTGTGTCTTCAACCTTCACAGTTTTGAACAACTTTCAAAGAAAGCTATGGATAAAACATTTAGTTTTATTTATAGAAAAACATTTCATTTTTATGCCCGAGCTTAAATATTACGCGAAATACAGAATAACATAAAAAAAATTTGCCCGAAATAAAGTAATAAAGTAAAATTAATGTAAATAAACGACTATATCCATTACATTTTGAAATAATGGCTCAATATTACTACGAAATTGCTTCAATTCATCAACATTACTTTTTATTGGACATAATTGCTTTGTTACACTGTCTTAAATAAGATTTATTTTATTACATCTCAATCAACACAGCTGTTAAATATTTTTATCTTTTTAGTATAGCTACAACAAGCTCCCACGTAAATTGATTATCACAAATCGAAATTACATGCATGCATTTTACACAGTTCGTGGATCATGTTACCATAGGTTTTTTTTAACTTCTCATCCAGTGATAACCCAACTGAAGTTAAAATATTCTTACACTTAGTAAAAAGTAAAACGATCACTGACCTCATTATGTTAGAAGCCTCTTTGTCATCTATACATATAATAAAATTGTAACAGAGTTGAATCAGTACATTAAATCTTTTACGGAAAATCTTATTGAAATGGTTATTATTATCGATACAGAGGCCGAATCGTCGTTTCGTATTGTGTGTCTTTATGTCTGGGAACGGATCATGAGAAAACCACTAAGCAAATCTTGATGAAATTTGGTATGATGTTAGCTGGTTATCCGGATCAACATATATGATACTTTTTACTATGAGAAAATATGTCATCTCTGAGAAATCTGTACTAAACGTTAATACGTAACGAGCTTAAGCGGAGCGAAGGTAAGTCGCTAGTATTTAATATATAAATGTCTTTCATTAAAGATTTAACAAGACGTTGGATTTGTTTGAATCATTTGCTAAAAATTTACGAACCCATACTTCTCATAATGAAATGGCAGTTTAAAACGAGCTGAACAGACTTCGAGAACAATAGTCTGAGGATAATTTATTACTATTGGATTTTCTGCTGCCACTCAAATATTACAATTTACACATAAGAAATACTTATTATTAAACAACGATAAAAATGCATTTAATAAAGAAAAACAATTTTAGTATTATCCATTTTAAAAATAGCTAAACGGCACTTTATAAATGTAGAGAGAAAGCAAACGACATGGCTTTGTTGGAAGTTAGTTATTAATTGCTTTTTTATCTAACCAAAACTAGTCATTACTGGTATCAAAGAAATCACCTATTTGAGTGGCGTAAAAGGAAAGACATAAAGGCGAACAGGAAGCCAATGTCACTTTTAACTTGTCGTAGAAAAGTAACATGTGAACAGTAATGTGGAATGATAAGAAATACATCGTACTAATGTTGTGTCTACGAGTCAAAACTTGGTCTTAATTAACAGCTATGTAATACGAAGTATTTTAAGCATTTTAGAACATAGCGATAAGTGAAAGCGTCAAGAATCATATTACGGACAATATAAGATTGGAGAACAGTCGCCAAGAGAACAAAGCTCGGGCTAACTTAACAATGTGTTTAGTTTCTAGATTATACCAATCCCGCCCGACACCTAAACACGGATTTTAGATAACATTCAAACTCCAACCACACTGAATATAAATGAGATTTTAGAACGCCACATCTCCCATCTTAGGGATCTCGTGCATAATTACTAGATATTAAGATCGTTCAACTACAATGCAGTCTATGAATATCTTTAACTCTCGCTTAAATCCAGTTCATTTCAATTTGTAAATTGTTACTTATTACCTTAAATGACATCATTTAAATTGACCACAATAGGCATGTTTTTACGGACGCGACGTAACAAAACACTGAGTTGGTAAGGATCGAAGGAGAATCCGACCCGCACGCACCCTCACCTCCCAGCTGCTTGCGTCTATTACGATTTCAATGTCAAGTCCGATCAATACTAGCCGGGGATGTAAAATTTCGGCTGTTTTCGGCGCGTTCCGGGACCTACGAGAGAGTCGCGACCATACTAACCTACCGTAATGCGTCGGGGTGCGTGCTCCGTAAACGATCAATAAGCGCCCAGTAAGGACTGGAACTGTTTTATAAATAGTCTTGAACTTCACCTCGCTCGTCGTTACAATTTCTTAGGCGAAAGTGTCAAAATATTCATAGCTCTGTCACGATCGCGTGCGTTTCACGGGTGCAACAGTAAAATTCACACCTCTGAATTTATTTAAAGAATGAATAATCAATATTTGGAATTCGTGAGCCTTGATGCTCAATAAGATACCAGGCGTCTCATTATTTAAATTACATGCACATCCCGCACTGGATAAACTTTGAATATCTCAATAAGACGTGACAATCGACAGCTGATGTGAATATTTCACTGCGTTTTCATGTAAATCGCCCTTTGAGGTTCGAAGCGATTGTTGGATGCAATGGCTGGAAAAATGTCACTGAGCAACCCCGAATTGGAAAAACAAGTGCGGTGAATTTTTGCACGTAGACTGAAATAGACGCTCGAAATGTCGATATCTGCGCTTTATGTTTTATTTCAATTGGAAAACTGTGGTATTTGAAAACAGACAAAAATACTACATATATGTATGTACACTTTCCTAGAAATATGAATGTAAAGAGGATGAGGGAATTAATTAAAAGAATTCAGAAAGCGATGGGACGTAACAAAATGGAGCTAGTTGGTGATAGCGAGGGAGCAAAACGGTAATATTAAAGTCGAAAACGAGCGCTTCATTACTCCAATGCTGGCAATAACAATACGGCTAATGGCGCTCCGGCAATCGTCTTCACTCCGGTTTCTACTTAAAAATATTCCTCTACAAATCTCTGACATCTAAAATCATTACTGGAATTTTTATTCACTTGTACTAAGCTTTTAAATTCACTAAATTGACTTATACTATTGAGATTATATAATAATAATAATTTATGTCTTGTTATACTTAATTATATAATTAAAGATAACAATATATTCTGGGACAAAACAAATGTGTAAATTGAAACTATTGAATATCAGAAATACATCCAATGTCAATGTTTGAATCGATTGTAAACAAGGCAGCTTGATTAATAATCATTTTTTAATTAATTCCACTGCAAGTTACGCCAATTATAGCAAGATATATTGATTATATAAATTACTTGTAATAGTTTACCATAGTACCTACATTGTATCATCTATGTAGAGACGTAGTTTGTTTTGTTTACATAGAATACATACCAATTGAGGATATGTGACGAAGCCATTCTTATCTATACTAAAACCTACTGTTATACTATGAATAACTTGACAATAATACCTATTCGCAGTTTTTCTATAATGTGAGAGATACATTTGTACGGCTGGTTTTAAAACATAGAACTATATTTCAAGAAAACCACGGGATTATTAATACAGAAATACTTGTAGATTTTCTTAAATGGGTAATTTAATTGCAACTTGAGCCCTCTTGAAAAGTTGTAGATAGCAGATTTCTGGTATACACGAAAAGCCACAGGCAGAAATATTATAAAAATACGTTTGTCAGTACTTCGTTTATCTGTTCTATGGTGATGTATTCTCTTGCTATAGTTAGCTCGTATCATAACATGCGCAACGTGTGGGTAGGTCACGTAGGCACTGATAATTTACTTTTATTAATGCTACAAGATGTAGCAAGAAAATTCCTTTTAACCTTTGGCATGCACTTTTCTTGGGATATAATAGTTTCCTTATTGTTTGAGTAGAGAAATAGCCTATCGTTGTTTTAAAGTCTTGTAACACAAATACTTTGTTCGTAGTTTTGATAGGAATAAAATTAGATTTACATAATATGTTTGAAATCTGTATATAGAAGGATGGGTGATCGATAAAATAATCATAATAAAGGTAATACAGGTTGAGGTATTAAAAGTGCCATAAAAAGAAATATTACTTTTATATTCCTATTTTACTTGTTAAAATTCCTCTAAGGAATAATTGTTTAAGGAAAATGTTGTAGAATTGTACTTATTTACGACAATTGACAAATAAATACTGTAAAGCTATTCCTCGAATTTCAATGCTTTGTGAATCAGAATTATCAAAGTATTGGTGATATCAAAACAGAGATTATAATGTTGAATTATCTGCAAAGTAATATTCTAATGAAATTTTAAGGACTGATCGAATGTCTTGAAGACATGGAACAACTTATGAATCCTAAACCGACTACATAATGTGTTCATTGTACTGGGCCTAGTCTTTCGAGCCGCCATTGGATCTCCTGCTCCTGAAATTGCTAATTCGGAAAAATTTATCTAAATTGCAAGATGTGAGCAGTAATTGTCATTTGCTGTTGCTTAATTTCCAGCTTACACAGTAAATGTCTCTGGATACTTTATATATACCCAAACTGTTGCGATATGTCGTGAGATATATAACCGCGAAACCTTGTGGAGTTACATATGCTACTTTTTGACAGATGCCAACGGACGTAGACAATTCATCTATATATTTTTTTCGTTTTTTTTTTCTTTTATGAGATTCAATGACAAGCGAGCAGACAGACCACCTGATGGAAAGCAGTACCTGTCGCCCATAACACCTACGGTTCATGCACTTAGGTTTTAAGTAACAAAAATGCAGAATCACAGGTGCGTTGTCACTGTGAGGACTAAGATGATATGCCTCTTGCCTGTGATTGCGCTGGCTACTTTATCCTTCATACCGGAACACAACAATGTAATCATTGTTGCTTTGCGGCAGAAATAGATAAGGGGGTGGTCTCGTCTCCTCGGACGTCGGACTCCTCAGGCTTGACAGAGCGTTTCGTTGATATGCTATGCGTTATCTGTGTATGAGTTTCATAATTATTTTTAATAAACAGATAGAATATATCAATTTCATGAACTACACTCATTATTATAAAAAAATACTAAGGGAAGAGATAATAAAAATTACTAACAACTAACATTGTTCAATTAAATCATGTATACATCAATAACATAAAAACAGCAAATGAAAGGTAATACGCACGTTCGTTTACGCACGTTCTGTGAATAGCCTGTAGTATTCATTCACGATTAAAGCTCAGGATAATTAAAGTATACGTTTAAAACAACCGTTTAATGATGCATCCAGTACTAGTTACAACAGAGTGGGCACTTGAGAATTATCACGTCTATCTTAACGTACTATAATAATTTGCTTAGCTATAAAATATCAAACCACACCTCACAATTAGATCTCGATTACGCGATACGCTAGTGTTATTAAAGGTAGCACTTAAATCTGACCCTATAAGGAAAACGAGATAAAGATATACGATATATCTAGAACAGCGATCTACGCAAAAACAAATTATAATTAATAATATGTTTTGCATTCATTTTCTACTTTGGAATATAATGATTTATTTTGGTTTTAATTACACCTTAAGAATTATTTAAGCTTTTAAGAATCTATCGTTAGGTACTAAGGTGTAATTTGTATATAATTTATATAGGATTGAAAGCCATCACATTAATTTCCTTAATAGTAATTAAATGATTTATATTTATCGTCACAGTAAAACTACAGAATTTAATCGACAGGTTACGAATAGAAACGCAACAAATCAACATGGTGGCTTTACTTTACGATTCTATGCGCTAGAGATTTGCAAGCGTTCGCGTTGGTGCGCAGGCGCAGCCGTGCACTCTAAGTGGGACGTGAGCGAGCATCGACCTTACGCCCGACTTCAGGGTTACCACTGCCGCCTATCGACCATGCCAACAAACTCTTACGTAACTCTATTAACATCCACCATTCACATTATAACTATTTATTATTTCTATAAATCCTGTACATTTTGGCCTGGAATCAAACGTTTATCCAAACATAACTTATAACGTTATCGAGATAATAATAGTTTCTGTAGAGATCAACGACCGCTCCAATTCTATTCTAGTAACCAGTTGCAACGACATATCTTACTATGTTATTTCGTGGAAAATTCACCATTATAGTTGGAACGGGAAATATTGAATTATAGAAGTGGATTACTCAAACGCGACTATCAAAGTGTGTTATTTAATATAAATATTTATCCAATTTATTTTGTTTTTCTTTGGTCATATGATAAATATAGTAATTAATATTTAAATTAATTTAATTTATTCAAGTTAATTGCGGCTTATTTAAAAATGGTTGTACCTTGAAGTATGTTTTTACTAAAAAAATAATAGAATAACATCTTTATATTAAACTTTTTGAGGTTACCTATTGGTAATAGCGGTATACCAATTATCTTACTCATATAAACAACCTATTGAGTCAATTAACTATACCTATCAGAAGTTAATAAGCTCGTCTGAGCTTTAATTAATAGAACAGTACAATGTTCTGTAGAAGTATTTAGCACATTATAATGGCTAGGAAGTTCTAATATCGATGCTGTGGGCGTTTACAGTCACGCTGCATCTGTATAACCGCCTGTCATTTAGGAAACCCGCCTCCAGTAAATTTATAAATAATATAATAAAATGATGATATGTTCTAGAATATATTTAGTATGTACTTACAGAAAATGATTAGTTCTTATTAGAGGCACTGTTTGAGGATTGTCTTAAAGAAATTTAATTACTTGTCGTCGACAAAATTCGGTTTAAACTTATTAAAATGAAGGAATTGAGTAGATAGAATTTACGACAATCTACGAAAATACAGGTGTGAATTTATACATAAAACTCTTTATCTTAGTCATAGCTGACCGTTTGAAAAATTTTATTCGAATTTGTTCAGTCGCTTAGCATCAAAGAATAACAAAGATACACAGATATATCAACTTTCGCTATTATAATAATGTGATTGAATTTAGATGCACACAGTTTCAGACTATTAACGAACGCCTACGACTCGGTATAGCAAGACTTGATATTATTCTTGTACAGCTTTAAATAGTACGTGCGATTACTTTGTTTACATGACACTCAATGAATTTAGATAAGTAGAATTGCATACATTAGGCAAATCGAGATCATCGTGCTTATATATGGATAACATGGCGTAAGCGTAATACAATTCTTAATGCACCTGGAATGCTTTCAATGCCTTTTTGCAAAATACCTAAAACGTACAAATGCAACATTAATAAGTGATTTAATATTTCAACATTTAATGATATTTAATAAAAGTAAATAAGTATGTTAATTTACTGTACAATGTTGACTCTGGTATAATAAATATTTATTAAACAAAGTGTACCATTCAAGGCAACAAGGTCCGCTAACGAGCATTTCTGACACTGATGAAGATACGTGAACGTAGAATAATTTCATTACTACTCTGAAACGTTTAACGAAACTTGTAAAATATGCAAACAAGGTATGCTTATCGAGATTGAATTCAATACAGTCTGATGATTACAAAAACCGGCTCTACAGCCATTTCCATGTATAGACATAACATTCTGCAAGTCTATACTTGCAATAACTTTATAAAAAGTTGATCAGATATACACGAAATGGTTGAATCAACGGTTGTTGGGCAAAGTTCCTAAGTTTGCCTTTTAAAGAGAGTGCCCATAAACGATGTCGAAAACGTATCTTGAAGAAAATGCGCGAGTTGATTGCACCATAGCGTTAAATAGTAGGACATTCCTGTTGATTTAAGGTCTATATAGTTTAAGCATTTATATATCACCGTCAGCTAAGCAATTACGTCAAACGATGTCTTACGAAACGATTGATATCTGCAATAGTATGAGATTGCACGTCATGCTATCATCGAACTGCAACTTTTTATGGCACAAGAAAGTTGCACTACGAGATTTAACAGCCAACCAACCCTATTGTATCTATTAGCCGGATACTTTCTTATTTCTTACCATTTACGGGTCGTTGAGAAAATCAAGATGCATTTGTAATAGGTATTTGTAGCAATAAAAAACGAGATTGTGCTTGACACGCAAGATAAGATACGAAATTATTTACAGTACCGAATATCTTTTCACATAACAAATGTGAAATCTAATATTATTTATCGTTAATTTCCAATTTTGATAATTTGATTTGAACGTAAATAATACAAATACTATAACTCATTCCATGAATATGTTACTAACAATGTAAAATATTAACAATACCTATATTACAGTCCGGTAAAAGTAGACATGTTAAAGTGCAAAAATTCGAATAGAGCTGAAAAATTGGTACATATGTTCAGAAAACCATTGTAAATGAAACGTAAAAAGTCCTCATCTAACACTTGCAAAAAAAAATCAAGGTTAAAGTTCACAAATATGTTTTTTTTTTGCGTTTTTTAGCCAATCGGTAAGTTTTATGATAAAAATAGGTCAGGCAAAAATTGTAGATTATGTAATTATCTATAAAAATTGTTCCTAACAATTTTCTCCTAAACGTCACCGTTTCTGAGATATAATGGTTGAAAAAGTTGAACAAGTTCTTACTGGACTAATTAGTATTTGATAGAACTTTCATAGATAATCATCATCAAAATTATTTTTAACTCTGACGCAAAAACGACGTGTTATAAGTTTGACGTGGCACTGTCTATGGCATCGTAGCTCCCGAACGGATAAATCGATTTTGATTTTTTTTTGTTAGAAAGGTTAATTAGTCGGAAGTATTTTTAGCTATGTTTGATTAAAATCGGTCCAAGATGGCCACCGCCAGAAAATGGCCGATTACATTTTTTTTCACAACTCCCTCAATATGGGTATCAAATGAAAGGGCTTGACTAGTAAAATACTATACACTATGATAAATTTCAAATCCAAGATGGCCGCCATCACAAAATCGCGAATTACATAAGTATTTTTATACATTTTTTGTCGGGAGTTACTTAAAAATTTTAAATTCATTATTTTTACGTTGTACAATCTTGTTGCGTTGTAAAAACCTATATCAATTTGTTGTTGTTGTTTTTTTTTTGCTGTGAGTATATAAAAGTCTGATTCGGAAGTGCATAAACAACAATGAATCAATTTAATCTATCAGTTACGCTTCATACAAAACACGCTTGGAAAAATTTCCAATTTGAAGAGATCCGATTATCAATCCAATAATGCCAGCGCCAAAATGATAAAGCTATTATCGAGGTAAGACGATTTAAAAGAAAAACACGCTGCTAATACACATGGGAAGCCTTGAGCGACGTATCGGGTAGCCACTAGCCAGGCGAACTCAGTCGGATTCAGTTACATGGACGACCGCGCCGCACCACACCGGCCCCCATCGCACTAAAATCCAGCATTGTTCCATATAAATCAATTATGACTTATGAGTTCGCAAAAATTTATACTCAGAGATAAAAAAGTGTAATTAAAGTTCCCAAATATATTACTGAAATACAAAATAGGAAAATATTCTACCTTATCAGCTTAACTATACTATGAAATAAAAAAAAAACGACTTTCAAGCACTGAAAAGTAAAAAATAACTGATGCGCGTGTGCTCTAATTTGTATCGGCTGGCACCGACTTCGAAAATATCTGATTAAGTATTTATTTATTCTAAATGAAAACCTCCGTTCAGTTATTTTTAACTTTTTAGTGCCTAGAAGTCGGTTTTTTCTTAAGTTTTTATTTTCCATTTTTAGTATAGACGTAATAAGCAAGTAATTTTTAAGAAAAAAGATTTTTAAAAACATTTTTAAGCCATTCAGACATGACTAAGCCATTTATTCAGACCCCTAATGACAGTCATAACCCATCTAGGTGTAAAGTTCTCATCAATACAAATTAATAAATAGTGCTTTAAAATACCTAATGAAAAAGGTAACAAACGCACTAGTCGCCGATACAATTTTCATGGTATTATACGGTCGAATTGAGAACCTCCTCCTTTTTTTACAAATCGGTTAATAACGTTATAATCTACTCAATTTTATATAACACTTTCTTAGATTTACGCGAATATCGGACGGATTTTTCGGATTTTTTGCGAATTTATTTTGATATTTGGTTACCGACGTTTCGAATGCATTACAGCAATCGTGGTCAATGGAGAGACTAAGATTTTAGACGTCTTCAAAGGTAATTTTATAGTTATACAAAAATGGCATCAAAGTACCTTACAATGTTAGTTAATTATTTAAAATATTAATTTCATATGTCATAATTTTCTTTCTAACGTAGTAACTTAACGACTTGAAGTATTGCATTGGTTAGATGTTTAACCGTGAGTTGATTGATATCAACTGATGTACGTACGATGTGAAAACCGCTTACACGATGAATTCATAAGCCAAGTTTGGCATGTACAGCTAACCGGTCTGATCAATATGCTGGTAGTCATTGACCACCATAAATAGAAAAAGTGACTGTAGTTTTAATGATGGTGCTTTGCAAAAACGCGCTCGTCTGTCGCTGTTATCAATCACATTGAAACTAAATTTCTTTTACTCCGTTGTACCTTTTTTATGTCTTCACGCTGTCTGTTACGAGGTAGTTAGAGGACGGAGCGGTAAACACTATAATCATGGTATGCCACTTTCATTTTCTACACACATCAATTTCAAAAAACTTATATACAACGTTATTTTTTATAAAGTGGCGAGAAAGGTGATACTATAAGTAACAGCAAAAAATTAACTTAAACGGAAAACTGTTTTAACATTGTTTTTATGGGAAACCGACAAACAATATCATGTATCACTTATAAGAATCATTTTCTCCATAGTAATGACACGTGGCCAAATAAATATAAAACGCTGTATGCATTTAATCGAAACTTTGCCTATTTTAAGTTAATTTTTGAAATGTATTTCCTAAGCCGCATGAAAATTCCACCAATTTGTGCGTCATAATTTAAGACGCTGAATATGCAGTTATGGTATTTTATAAAGTTCTGTGTACTAATATATGAGAACACAAAATTATGAAGTTTCCCCAGCGGTATACAAACGAGGCGCTGTCACGCGACGCGAAGCGAAACGACTACAAGACAATACTGGTCGTGTTTACGTGATAAAGCAATGTTCAAAATTATTGCCGTAGATTATCCTAAAGGTAGAAAGGTCACAAATGATTTATCAACTCGCTTTCCAATTTAAACGACCAACATACGAATAATTTCTTCGCCTCAAGCACAAAATATCCTGTAACTGAAAAAATAAATTTGAGTAGCAGTTTTTGGCAATCTTGCGTAAATAAACGTCTCGCCTTACGTATTATTCAGACGTCCCCATTTTAAGTGCAAGCGTGAAACAATAACTTAATCGCCGCAACGGTAAAGTAAGTACTTTCAAACGTTGGGCAGTAATAAATATCAAACAAACGTCGAGTAAAAATAGAAACAGGCACGGCGGGCGGGCGAATGACCGTCGGTTGACATACAACGGACTCAAGGCCTGTGGAGATTAGATACCAAACGCTGTCGCATACAAACATATACGCTTCGTCCTTAGAATAGCAAACTGTTTAGTACTTCGTGGCAAGAAATTAAGTAATATTACGTTATTATTACTTAGTTACGACTTATATATTTATATGGAAAATTGAATTCCGATAAGAAACCTTACATATACAATGTATCTACTAAGTGTCTAATGATGACATGAGTGTCCAAACATACGCTAACTTGAATCAACATTTGCTCTGTGCAGCTTTAAATGCTAATGTAATTCAAAGTGGACTTTTGTAGCTACGTGCTTTAAAATAAACATTTGGATTCAGTAGAAAAGTCAGTGAGGTAGTCGTAAAACACCTAGTGGCGCGATTAAATTACAAGAGTTACGTTTATTTGGTAGAAAGCGAACCGGCCGGGAGCACCGCCCGTGACGGCGTTTTATCCTGAAAAGTGTCAGACCAGTGTTTTACGATACTCCCAAGCAAACTTTCACCTCTATATTTTTGAAAATAAAAAATATTTCACTTTTTTTAGATTTCTATACATTACGAGGACTGGAGTGGATGTACTAGATTTTTTTTTATTCTCGCTGCATGAAAACATACGCTTTAATTTTAAATTTAATCAAATAAACTCCAGTAAAGAAATACCCTTCTAAGTGGTCTAAGTGGAAGAGATGACGAGACTAATGAGTTAAAAGATAATACGCCACTAGTACCTCTTGTTGGAAAATGTCATTGAAAATAAGTGGCTGGTTTGAATGAGTGTAACCTCAACTTTCTTGATTCCTAGAAAATTTCATTAATTTACATACATATTTATTATTTAGGTACCAACAACGAATGCAAATGAATTTTATTACAATTATTGTATATTTTTAATATATAATATTGTGAATCCTTATAGAAAGTAAAATGCGAAGTAGTTTTTCTTGTCCGCCAATCTTAATTTTCTACTACAATCAATAGTAAGTGGTTCAAGTGGATGTCATTATTTACTTACAATGAATTTATGGCTGAGAACTGTGGCATGAAGTAATTTAGCATGTCATTGTACGAAAAATATTCATAACAAATGCGAAAATATTTTAAATATGCATTTAGTAACGTACCTTTATTTGATATGAGTTGACTTTATGTTTAGGTAGAAGATTGAATGTGGAGAAATCTAGCCTTCTTGAAAATATTCCATTTGCGCCAGCGCCAGCCCTGTTGAACAAACGATGATACATTAACTTAAAAGTATGTACCAGTAGGTATATCAAATAATCTTGTACCTATAGATAAACAAAGTCAATAATATTAATAATCAAAGTGTTAAAAATGTTGCTCCAGTGGGATATAGTTCCTATCTATTTAAGTGAGTCATAAAATCCCAACGGATAACAAAGACATTCTAGTTAAAGATCTGCATTTTATAGTTCTTTTACTACGAACATAAAACTTCTTCGAGTTACCTCAAAATAAATATATAATCCATCTATCTAAATCAACAAATAATAAATGATAAACCCGTAAAAGTTCCTTATCAAAAATGAAAATATCCTCTTTACCTACTTTAAATGAATTTTAACTAAACATGTTACATGACCTTTTTTTCTCAAGTATACGTCATGAAAGTTGAGATTACCCTAATACATAAACCTCTCCTTGAACTTTTGAGATGCGAACAAATTACGTAGTTTGCCTATTAGCTACGACATCTAGTGAAGTTGAACTTTTCATGTATGTAAATGACGATTTATTTTATAATACGTAAACTTGCAAATGTAAAACAAAAAAAAACAAAAAAGTATTGCAATACTCACGTTACATAAACGTTATCACGTACTCACATATGTATATGATATATCCCATAAAACAGCCAAATAATAGTAGCCTATGTGTTATTCCATGTCATAGTCTATGTATACTAAATTTCATCCAAAGCTGTTTAAGCGTGGAGTGAGAGGAGGAAACAACCATACATACACACTTTCACTTACATATATCTATATTAATATTATAAAGCTGAAGAGTTTGTTTGTTTGTTTGTTTGAACGCGCTAATTACAGAAACTACCAATCCGATTTGAAAAATTCTTTTTGCATTAGATAGCCCATTATCTGAGGAAGGCTATAGGCTATATATCATCCTGAGAAAATGTGCGGTTCCCGTGGGATACATTTGTTATTGTCTAGGGACGAACCCGAAGCGAAGCGAGGGTGAGTCGCTAGTGTATTATAGTAGTCCAAACATAAACGTTTTATCGAAATATAGTATTCCCCTTGGTTCGCCATTTCTGTTTTTATACAATTTGTGGCTTTGCAAGGACCTTCGTATCGCAAACATAGCAGAAATGGTGTAAAATCCAGCTCACGTTCTATGTCGATGAAGTCTTTGGCCGAGAGCAGCTTATTGTTTACGAAATTGCCATTTTAATATTTGTAATACAATATAAATGAATCCTCTAGCTCATTTTAAGTATGCATTGAAAAAAGATTACTATAAAAAAGCACAAATAAAAAAAAATGTTGCTTATTATTTTTCTTTCGAGCGAACTCATTGAAATTGCTAGGCTTAAGAATAACATATTTTTCGTTTAACTTTAAATGCTATAAAATTTTTGTAAAATTGAAATGTTAAGTCCGTATTATAAACTGCCATTTTATAAACTGATGGCGTCTTAATATTTAGCGATAAGATAAAAAAAAACGAATGTTATTTAATTTATAAGTATAATACATAATATTAAATTACAAAAATGATTCAAAGATTAATTATTATTAATTTTAAAAACTTTTGAGATATTAATATGCTCTCGTAAATATTTTACGACGTTACGTCTCAAAGAATCAAAAATTGGGAACAAAACAAGTTATTAATAGCGCAATTCGTTGCCGTGCGACCAGAAATTTTATCTTTACTGCCGAGTTATCCGAAACATATTTCTTCTGACAGAGCGATCAATTACTTCGTATTGTATTAAGAGTTAGGACACGAAAGCACTATAAGATTATATCTGAAGAGCAAAATTAATTTAAAAATATTTTTACATATTATAATAACAAATATTCTTATACGAATACATTATAAACAACACATCAGTGGCGCCGTGCAAAAAGCAAAATAAAGCTTCCAAGGTTGCGCAAAAAAACTTGTTTTTTCATTGCCAAGGTCAGTCGAATTAGATACCGGCTCTCATATCTCGTTGAGGCGTGTCAACAAAGCATTGTGTTTACATTTGCGTTAAGATAACAAACGCCGTTTATATAGACAGTTTTATTTAATGTTAAATGTAGTGTGTAAAAAATGGTCAACCTTAAAAGTAATAACATTTTAATACGTAATTTCGTCGTATAAACTGCATACTTTAAATACATTATTAATTTACTATTGAATCACTGCTATTCCTTTTTATTGCTTAATTATTTAAATTATGCACACGTACACCTAAATATATAAAAGGCAAAAGGTTGACTGCTGTATCAACGCACAGGCCAAACCCTTAAGGCTAGAAAATTAAAATTTCGCACACGTATTCCTCATATGACGAACGCATCCACTAAGAAAGGATTTTTCAAAATTCAACCCCCAAGAGGGTGAAATAGGGGATAAAAGTTTGTATGAAACTTTTTATTCCTTGGACATATTTGCATGAAATTTCGTATGAATTGAGTACGGCAAAAATAATGAGTTACGTATTTCAGCGTTTTTTTTAAATTCAACCCCTAAGAGGGTAAAATAAGGAATGAAAGTTTGTATGAAACCTACCTTTTTAGTTTTTATTTTATAGTTTAAGCGCGAGTAAAGCCGTAGGTTCTGCTAGTTAGAGAATAAAGAGGTTGATTTAAAATTTAAGTCTCCTAGTATTCAATTACTTTAAGACAGTTGCGCATTCGTACATATCCGTTTCCGACGTATAAAAATGTAACTCGTATTCACAAATGAAATATTATCACATTATGATATACATCAAGTCTTTAGAACATGACGCATTGTATATTAAACAGGTTATTTTATTTTGAATTTCAAATTAAAGAATATTCACTTATTAAAAAACAAATACGTTGCACTGTCTGACGGAAGTACGCTTGACTTAATATGGGTAACCTTGGGAACGTAATGGCTTGGTTTTTTTGGATAATGGACAAAACACGTGCAAAATTTTTTGAATTAAATACGCAATTACAATGTTATAATAGTTTTAATGCTTTATTGTTTGTGCAAGGTGGTTGTTTAAATAATGAATTAAATAAATTAATGACGTCTTCCTATAAATAAATATATTTTTGAAAAATCAAATATTATAACCGATTTTACTATTTTAAACATATGATTTTTTACACGTTTTGACATCTTGTTTTGATTTCGACACCGCAATTAGTAAAATATTATGTTAATTGAGTTTTGATGAGTGTTCTCTAAATAAACTAGGAATTTTCCTAGTGTTTTATAAATTTCAGTTTATTAAGTAAAATTATTTTCTTAGACCAATTTACTCAATTAATTAGTTTAATTCAATTTTTTGTTAATAGGTCTGTAAATAACATTATATTCCCAACTAAAATGTTTAAAACGTCAAGCTCAAAATAACCAACTAGCTAAAACTTATGTACGCTCAGAAATACCAACTTATTTAGAATAATTATCTATACATATAATAAAACTGTAGAGGTCGAATATTTGTACATAGAAAAAATTTGCTATAAACCGAGTACCAAGGGGATGTAAGAAGATAAATAAAACAAATCCTGTTTTTTTTTGTTTCTCTGTCTGTGTGTCTGTTTGTACGGGTTAATATCCGAAACTGTTGAACCGTTTTAAATGAAATTTTGTATTGTGATACCTTATATCCCCGGTCAGCATCTTAGATACTTTTTATCTTGGAAAATTAAAGAATTCCCGTGGGATAGTTAAATAACTATAGTAACTTACATACTGCTTAGTACACAAAAACTACTGATTGGATTTTAACGAAACTTTACAATAATATAGTTCATACATCAGAATGACAAATAGGCTACTTTTTATCCCGGAATAATGTACGGTTCCCGTGGGATAGATTTGTTTTTGTTAGTCTAGAGGCAAACCCGAGCGAAGCGAGTGTGAGCCGCTAGTTTAGAATAACAATTAAGATATTATCAACCGAATCAAGTCCTATATCTAGTTTAATTTTCAAATATAGCCATTTAAACGACCTTGTTTACGAGTTACAAATTTTTGTATTGATACACTGTGAATGCAATATGGCGGTACTGGCCTTGAGTGCTGAATAAAAATAAACATGTTAGTGTCGAGGCGTTTCTATATCAAATGATGAGTCTACTGTAGTGGTCGTACATACAAGTGTATATTTGTATAAACAAACTAATGATTCACAAGATAATTATAGAGGGACACAATTTTTCTATTTTTTACAGTAAACAAGTAGTAGTTTCAATATAATTATTTATTATTGTTAAAGATCATTTATTTTATGATTACCACTTATCAAGGCGTGAAGTTAAATACACTATACCTACTTACTCGTACGAATAGTTAAATAAACGTATTAGTTTTTACTTATGATCTAAAAGTCTGGAGTAAGTACGCCTTAGCGACACTCGAAATGTTTCGAATGACATGTGTCTTTAACAAATGTGCAATTTACAAGGAAAATTTCAGTAGGCAGTAAATATTTATATAAGCATAAAATTTATCAATGTAAATGAATATGGAGGAATATATATTTAATTTTTCTTAAATGTTTTCTTAAACTGTCCACAAATAAATTTTGTAGCATATAAAAAAAAGTATTTAATCGGTTACCGAGCGTTCCGTATTACAGAACAAAACAAGTTTCTTATATGGAGACCGTCTTTATTTTTTGTTATTTTGATATTATTTAAGAAAAATACAAAATTTGTAAATATTTCAACCAGTTTTCTACATCAGATAAGGACGAAAAGACAAAAATATTAGGGTAGGTACGGTATTGATCTAAATACGGAACCCTAAAATTAGATAAAACCCCAAATAAATGTAATTATTATTTGTTAATTTATTTAGGTATCTACTATTTTAACTTCTATATTTGTAAACTTATTTTATACTCAAACTTGCCTGTCTTTCATCTCTAAAGTATTAAAATATACTTTCTATACTGAATAGCGCACAGTAGCTATCTATTAAGTTTAGCGATAAGCCAGCTATTGTGATTTGAAAGTAGACCTAGTGGGAGCCGGGAACCGGTCGGACTTTCTCATTGAGATCGACCCACGACAACCGGCTTCGAATCGGGATCGTTGCGTGTTACTGCAGTTAGGGCCGTTAATATATTTACGTCTTGACCCTGACATTGCCTTTTGTAGAAGTTTTGTGTTATGAAAACAATTAATAATTTATGCTACGTAACAATTTGCATTCGAAAATAACTTTGCAATAGCAAATCTCATGTAGGTGGATAATTTTAGTATAATGCGCATATAAGACGTCAGACCATTACTGCGTCGTATACGTTCAGTTTATCCTACCGCAACATTAAATATGTGATACCGTACATAGGGTAATAGAAAACATATTAAATCATAAAGTGTGACAAACATGTACATAAAACAAAAACCATAAAATCGCCGTCAAGGTGCCTTTGCGCGGCCATTAAAATACACATGATGAGAACGTGCCTCGAAATTTTCTACTAAAACCGCGCCTACATAATTGGTATTTTGGATTCTATTCGTCATATCGTAAATAAACTCCAGATAAAGTTAAATAGGTACCCGATAACCTTAATTTTAAATATCTAAATTATCCTAAATATACAACAAAAAAAAAACAAATCTCAAAAAGATCTTAATCATCTCACAATGTACACAAACTGTGTGTGCGTTTGTTGTCGTTGTTTCGAAACAATTGATGGAATGATTTCGTTAGCAAGGTCAACACATACCTACATCAAACATTAATTCTTGTCAGCTTTGCATAATGTTTATTTTACCAAATGATAAATGAAATCAATAACAAGATTATATTATCTACAGTAGTAAAAAATCAATGCATATTCTAATATGTAACTGACATCCCATGAAAAAGATAACATGTGAAGAAACGCACAAAGCAAATAACATAATCTACCTAATATTAACGTTCTGAACGCATTATTTATTTTTGTGTATGCATAAATTTGACCCGCTAGCTTATGTTCAATTAGGACTATTTAAATAGTAGATTATACTTATATGATTATGTTTCCGTCCGATGGCCAAGTCATTCTGTTTATTAAAGAATTAAAGACATCTAATATTGAGACAGTCTCTATAAAATGTTGTATAAAATGTATAAACTAATGAGGTATTCGATAGATGCTTCTATACATAGGTACTGAATAAATTAACCGAGTTGGTTTTGCATTAGATTCCCTAACTTTTTGTAAAAGAACTGCGTTGTGATTGCATTTTTTTATATATTATGTTATTCATGGGATCACTTTTTTTTTTTAAAGTTCTCCTTTTTTTCTTTTTCTATTCAATATAGTTTACGTCTTCTTCTCTTCTATCTTCTATTAGACGGTAAAAATACGCGTATAGTTCTATAATAATGCAACGTAGAGCGGCGTTGTAAACAATAATGACCTTGGCCTCGGTCGCACAATGGGCCCCACTACATTCGGTTACCTAACACTCGCCACGGTTGTTTTGTTCACGAATTTTACCATAGTTGTAATATATAGCCAACGCTTTATAATACGCTATACATTATTTCAAAATATGTATACAATGTTTTTCTTAATACTGAGTACAGTTATTTGTATACTTATTAATCTGTGAAGATAATGAATAGAGAGAGGCGTGTAAATCTAAAATAAACAAATATTTTTAACAATGTAGTTTAAATCTTAACCATAAATAAAATTGGATTATTTTTATGCGCACAATAAATTATGTAATTGCGGCATCAAATATCCCATTATTAAGTTACGTCGAAGAAAGACTACAGACGATAAGCGTGGTTAGCGTTTCATGTTTCAACATTCATAAGATTCATATTATAATAATACATTCTTACCGTTAACAATGCCCGGAAATTTAAAGGTTGGCAATATGTTTTTATTTTGCTATGATGTATGTCGCATTGAAATTTTAAATTTAGGTCAGACTCATACATTACATCTTATTATTCATGGCTTTTAATACAGACATTCTAAGAATAATTGCATTATAACTATAATCATTATAAAAAAATAATAATATATTATATTAAATATCTCTCCTGCGGTAATAATTATTAGTTTTATATAGATCCCTCAATTCTCAAGCCTCTCAAATTTTAAAATATACCCTCATTAGGATTCCAAAAGTCTTCCATAACACGAACAAAGAAACCGATACCTATTTGAGATTGATCAAGGCGACATTCCCTCATTAACCATTCAACTCCAAATATTTCTTTGAAGTTTGATATACGTGTTGCTTAAAGAATTTTTTAGATAAGTTATAATAAATCTTCTTATTTCGGCTCTCTTTTTATTCATAACTAGAGATCTACTGTGGCTTTGTCCGCATTTATCAGAGATATTTGAACCTAGTCACCTTAAAATCATTGTAATTAAACTTCCTCTCCCAATGTTATATTAATCCTGTCTAGCGTAATCTAGAAGTAGGATAACATTTTACAGGATATTTGTTGTATTATATTGAGCCCTTTTGACGTTCCACAGCTGGGCATGGGCCTCCCTTCAATACGACGAGGGATCAGGCCATAGTCCACCACGCTGGCCAAGTGGGTTGGCGGACTTCATATGTCTTTCGAAAACTTGCTAGATTCTCTCAAACTTGCAGGTTTCCTCACGATGTTTTCCTTCATCGTAAGACAAGTGATAATCATGTTAGGGCGATCCCTCACCGGGAGCATTCGCTTGTAATGTAACAAGTTCAGATTTAGAGTGAGGGAGAAGAACTGAGCATTACTAATATTAATATGCTCAGTTCTTCTCCCTAACTCTGAATCTAAATTGTAACATTTCATGCGAATGCTCCAGGTGATCTCGGGACCGCCTTTAGAAATGATTCGCACGTGAAAATATCAGAGGTGCGAGACCCGGGATTTGAATCCGCTTCACACGCCTCCCAAGCGAGCGCTTTACCACTGGTCTACCACTGCCTTACAGGATATTTACATTAGCTGTAATCTTCGAAGGCAAAGAAATGTTTTTAAAATTAGTGTAGGAGTTTTTATGCGAGATTAATTCAGAAAATAGGTCGAGACAGACTCGAACAAACAAACGGGTAATAAAAATAATTAGGCAATTAGCCGATGATATGCGCGAGGGCGTGGCGTTCGATCTTAACTATCTTTATTGTATGTAAAAATCGAACCGACCCAATTGACCGTGTATTTTACTGAGCCATTATCTGTACTTTAACATGCACATTTTAAAGTAGAAGCTACTTAAGAAATAAAAAAAAAACTTAATTTAAACATGATACTTTAGTAAATATTTACTGCAGTAACAGTTTTACAATCCAATTATGGTAAACGGTATAATTATTCAACATGTTTTTTGCTATTATATTAAAACGATGATCAAAACGAAGAATTGGAATTGAATTTAGTATGCAATAAAATATTCACACCAGCATCATAATATGTATATTGTATAATATCAAATTCTTTGTGACGTCGAAACCAGTTAAGAAACTTATAGGTACACGTTTATTTACAGACACATTAGCAATAGATTTAGGTATAATAGCATGATTGATATGTTCGTTTAAAAGAAAAAACATCGTTATAGTTAATATCATATAGGGGAAGAAGGGGCATGACGGGGTCGCGAGGTAAGACGGGGTCATGCAACATACAAGAAATTAGACGTTTGCGAATAGAAAGCAATAAGCCAATAGGAAGCCAGATTTGATATTAACGGTCAGTGCGAGAGAATCGATGAGTTGGAGTAACGCGTTCTTTGTTTACAAACGGAAAAATAGATAAACATCTCGTTTATCTAATTTTGGGTAGTAAAAACGTCATTATTGTAAGGTAATTATTATCATGTCATTTGTCTTTTTGATCTGTGTTTCCTAGTGTTGTTTATTTTTATGTGGTATGTTGTTTATATATTAAATCCGTTAAACCTTTTATATGGGAAGTTTTTTTTTAAATCAGCCTTTGGGGCAAGATGGGTTAATGGGTGTGGGGTATGAGAGCAAAGTGGGGTTATAAGTCTGGGTTTATTTATGTTTGTACTGTACTGTACGACGTACGTAACACTGTGTAGATCGCAATAACAGTAATTCTGATTAATATTTTTATCTATAAACATAGCAATAGTGTTACCTAATATTTTAACTTTAAATAATAGTAATCTAAATTAATATTTTACATTTACATCGAATGTTACAATCAAGCCACGCCTACTATGGATAAAATACCTGTTCCCGAACCTGAACTTGGATGTTCTTATGCTTCTAAATCCCCTGCAGCGTGCCGTAGTCTGACATTTATTTTTGGAAATGCAACCCCTAGTGATATTTTTTGGCATTTATTTCGGCAATTCCTTCTATTCAAAGAACTGAAAATAGGAAATAATACCAGAGAGGAAAAACAGTAATTATTACCTCAACTTCTTATAAAAATGAGCTAGAAAATTTTAAAAATGCCGTGGAAAGTACGCAATCCCAATGATCCTCGCCTCAAGAGAAATGCTAAGAATAAACAAAAGACCAAAATTGCAGTCAAAATGAAAAAGAGCAATGATGAAGATGCAACTTACTTATATTCTAATGATGTGAATCATAATTTTTTTGACATCATCAGAACCTTGTGTATAGGTTTGTAAATGACGGGCTCACAATACTTGTGCTGGTTTGGACAATGAAGATCTAGAAGATATACACAGTTGTTTGTTTTTTGAGAATAATTAGCCTACCCGATCATGCCCCACTTTCATTACCCCATCATATCCTATAATATGGGGCACGATGGTTTTTAAAATATTCCTATTTAATCATTAATTATTATTTATAAAAAAATGTGATAAGTTGATTTCCCAAAGACTATAACAAATTGTACTAAGATTAATATAATAACATTGTGTGTCACAAATAAATTATAGTAATAAATATAGTGATTATGCTGTGTTTTTAATATTTCCCTTAGCTACCCCATAATGCCCCCCTTCCCATATACAGAGAATAACTATCTTAAAACTAATTTACAGCAATTTATACCGCCTCCTTTTGTTCTAGTTAAAGATTTGAGTTTTTTATATGTATTTCATAAGTAGATATTTTGAGGCGAAATGTAAAATTTTAAAGGATTTTCGTATAGTTTTAAATATTTTATATTATTTATACTTATATTAAAAACAAAAAAATATCCGTTTGTTATTTCTTAAAGCTGATATGCTCTCTAAAACTTTTATTTTTTATACAACAATAGGAAAGGTTGTTCACAATACAGGGTAATTAGTAGATAATCATTTAGCAATTTATTTCTTCACTCTTAATATAAATTTAGGCATCGGTAGCACAGTCTTTACTTGGGTAAATATTTATAGTTATACGAGAACGAAACGAACTCACTTCGTGGGATAGTTCATACTTAATACTTTTACAAAAATTGCGTTTAACTACATACATAATAGGCACATACTCGTAGATAAACCTATGGTATTACACAATCCTATCCATAATGAAATACGAAGGTAACTACTGGCTTTTACATAATATCAAATATGTATTAGTAGATAAATAAGTAAACTTAATGATATACCAATTTCTTTATAAAATAAATGACACTATGCATAATTATCATAAAGATCCATGTTTAAACGTTTGTTTTGCAACAAAATCATCTAAATGTCGAAGGATATTTTTAAAATGAGATCTGGAAATGTCAAACACTACGTTTAATTAAAATAAATAACATCCATAAGGAAAACGTTGTATGACAACAAAACATTTAGAAACATAAACTTTGTAATAAATGAAATGGACACTGTGGTGAATACAAAAAGTAAATTATATATTATCTAATTATTGTTATTAATGTATTCGCAGATCTAGATTACTACTCAGTTAATTAATGTTAATTTTAAAATATAAAATTATTTTGCGTAACGTAATACATTTATTCTACATACATATACAATTATTAGGTAATACTTTCTTAGATTTACGCGAATATTAGACATTTAAATAAAACTATCTTTTCGGATTTTTTCGCGGATTTATTTTGATTTTTGGTTCCCGACGTTTCGATTGCTTTACAGCAATCATGGTCACGGGAGAGACTAAGGTGTTAGATGTCTCAAAAGTATTATATAGTTGTTACAGACAGCCTACCCACACAATAACAAAAATAAATTCAAAATTTTGAAAATTGGCACCAAAGTACTTTACAATATTTGTTAATTTTAATTTTAAACATTTTTATGATTTTAATTATTTTATACTGAAATATGGAATATTATTTATATAATACAATTTTTTAGAAAACTTATTGTATTATTGTTTAGTAATCTATATTTTTTGTGTTACCATTATTATATTTATAACCATAAAGAAAAATAAAATATTAATTATTTAAGCCACATTATTGTTCTATGTGTACTTATTATTTAAATTATTAGGTATTTTTCATTAATATAAAATATATTAGAAGTATAAAACTTACCTATGGTTTTTTTTAACACTACTTATATCTACAAGAAACAATGTATTTAGATCATGTGCAACGTTGCTACGAAAAAAGGATGAAAATTAACAAACAATTTTGTATTTATAAAGTGAAGATGAAATACTAAATAGGTACGGTTCCTTATAGTTTCCACTTATTATAGTGCGTGAGAGAATATTTTACAGAATATAAACTACATGATAAAGTAAGTCATACAATAAATCATGATTTTCTTACTCAACATTGACACGCCTTCAGAGTTATAAATTATAATATAAACAACATACTTATATCTTTATTCTTTACTAGTATTATAAAAAGAAATATTGTTTGTTGATTGATACTTTTTTTACACAGCTACAGGGCAACGAATTAACATATATTTTATTGATTATTATATAATAGTCTCGGGTACTATAATTTTTGCAAACTAGCTAATATATATAATATAACATAATCATCCTTGCTTCGCTCGGATTCGTCCCTACGTACGCTTTAACAGTTAGTATGGAATAGACTATACATCAATACTAAAGAGGTAAAGTTTGTGAGTTTGTGACGCTGTAGGGGGTAATCTATGGATCTACTGAACTGATCTAGATGAAATTCGGTAAGAAGATAATTTGAGACCCTGGGATCCTATGTCCTATAGGATACTCATTATCCCGGAATTCATCCCTTAAGGGGGTAAAATGGGGATGAAAGTTTATATGGGGAATCAACCTAGGGACCAACCTGAGCGAAGTGAGGGTGAGTCGCTAGTCTAATATATAAAATTCTCGTGTCACAGTGTTTGTAACAAAACTCCTCCGAAACGGCTTGACCGATACTTATAAAATTTTTTGTGTATATTTAGTAGGTCTAAAAATATGACGTTAACTATTTTTCATACCCCTAAGTGATAAAGATGGTCCACTCTAGGGACAAATCCGAGCGGAGCGAGGGTGAATCGCTAATTATTATATACATGTATAGGTATGACGAGCTGTTGTGGGTTGTTTTATAACGTGTTTTCCCGGGGGAATGAGAATCTCCCGGGGTAAAAAGTAGCCTATGTCACTCTCCAGCCTTCTAACTGTCTCCACACAAAATCTCGCCAATCTGTCACTCGGTTTCGACGTGAAAGAAGAACAAAGAAACAAACACACTTTCACATTTATAATATTAGTATGGTTTAGTATCAAAGTATGGATTTCATAAGATTTATTCAAAAAGATAAAAGCCAAGTGCGAATCGAATCCCTGATATAAGTATTGTAGACAATAACAGTTCAAATTGCGTCTAAAAAGGTTTAGATACTCGATGATTGCGTTCACACACAACGATTTACTTCTGAAATAAAAGAAGCAGACAACATATAAGACACAGAGCTAATGCATTTTTTACTTGAACGATTTAAAAATTCTCGTTTACTTCAAAATACTTCTTTAATTATAATGGCCCATTTTTGTTATCTTCATTCTAATTCGTTGTTATTTTTTGTTAATATTAGTAAACAAGGTTATAATTTACAATGTTTTTATAAATAAAGTACCTACCTATTTAACACGTCCATATTTTTAAATAACAAGTTTATTATGTAGACTATAAAAAAAATCTTAAACATATGTCCAATGTGTTTATATAGTCTAATGTAAAGTATAGTGTCTATGTAAATATAGAAGTTATTTTTTATTCAAGCTACCTATATAAAAGCTATAGAAAGCCCGTAGTTTATTGTATACAAACTATACAAAACAAATAATTTAATATTTTAATTTGTGCCGAGTAAAATTATCTGTAAAATAAACATCAAATGTAATCCATATTTATTCATTTACCTACTGTATATGAATAAAATCTTATTAACATATTTTCTACATAATCATTTTAAAAAAAGCTTTATGTGCACATAATATAAATATTTAAACAGGACCTGAAGTAGGTATTTTTTTAAATATATTTGTTAACAATTGAAATGTTCTTTTACTGGAATAATATAAACTAACTAATACAATCAACTGATAAAGTTAAATAGGAAATGTTAGGTATAGTCTGACTTCAATCGCAAACAATAGTAAATTGCAATAATTTATTTAATTACACTTTATACTTGACATTGCTTCTCCTCTATAATAGGTAGATCTATTAATAACATCAAGTCATTACGTATAATATATGTAGTTTGCACCTACTACCTATGTTCGTATGAGTTATATAAAGGTAGCGTAAACATATTTTCATTGAACCACTTTATAACATTTTATCTGATATCAATAATATTATGACATTTTCTATTGGAAATCATTTAAATCTATTTTGTATTTATATTTTGATTTAAATTGAAATAACTTAATATTAAAAGTTAAATGAAGCTTATCACAATACATTCGTGAAAACCGCACCCACATCGGATAAGCCGTTTTTGAGATTCGCGCGCATAAACGCACACACAAACAGACAGAAGTCTAAAAATCATTGTTTTGGGTTCTATTGCTCTAATAAAGACCTAATAATAGTTTTTTGCAAATACATATTTTCCATGTACAGACAGCGATCACTTCTATTTTTATTATATATAATATATAGATTTTAATATTTATTAATTTATACTATTTCTTTCATATAAAAAAGAAGCGTTAATAAAATAAAATAGTAGATAAATATATAAAAATAAAATAGTAGATAAAGAAAAATTCTTTCTTGATTTTATATAGTCTTTTATTAGAGAAGGAAGCGAAATAAAATAATTGAATTGAATCAACTATCGAACTATTTATATTAATTACTAGCGACTCACCCTCGCTTTGCTCGGATTCGTTCCTAGCTTGCTTCCCAATACAAACTTTCTTTAAAATAAAAAGTATCCTATGTCCTTCACAGGGTCTCAAACTATCTTCTTATCAAATTTCATTTAAATCGGTTCAGTAGATCCAGAGATTATCCCCTACAACGTCACAAACTCACAAACTTTATCTCTTTATAATATTAGTATACATTTATGCGTATATAAAAGTAAAGTATTGTTTACAGTAAAGATTTTGTTATGGTACAGGCGTAAAATATATGACTCAAGGCTTTCATTGTAAACATAATGTCAACTATATACCTTTTAAAAATTGATATTTTATAAATATGTATTTTCAGGTCGTTGTTTATCGCAGGAAGCCAATGACATCGTGGCCCCGATTGTTAAACAATCGCGTAGAAAACACTAGACCTTGTAATAACAAAACAAACGCGTTGAGGATGGTTAGTTCTCAAGCGCAATTATGGCTACAATGCAGGGTAAGTACTCTACATTGTACATTGGCTGCAGCAACTATTACGTAACTATTTAGTGCATAATATCAATGTTACTGATAAATAGATATATCGGAAAAAAGTCGATTTAAATATAGTCTAAGATCCCGATCTATGTGGTGGACCCCCCTTTGAATTAAAAATGGCCTGGAGCTAATTTTTGGTGACAATAGGATCGTGTTTGTTAATGTTTTATTCTTTTTAAATATATTTCGCCTGGAAAAAGAGTGCTGTCCACCACATAGATCGGGGATCTGCCACTAATGGGAATACAAAAAAACAACATGTGTTTTAAAAAAAAACTAAGAATTATACTTAAAAACCCGTATCTTATTTATCATGTTTAAAATACAGATAAAGTTAACAGCTCTCAAACATGCACTTTATTTAACACATATATTTCAATAGCATCGTGCCATTTCTTACATGATTGTTTTCAAAGCGAGTACACTTGATATGAAGCTGACAAGTCAACGCAACCATAAATCAGATATCTAATCTAAACGTCATTCTCAGCCTATTGCGGCAGATATATTTCAAGATTTACTAACATCAGAGCCATGTGGTATATGCAATTGTAATTGAGATTTTGATACATATTAAATTCATTCAATATTATAAATAAGAAGTAACTCTTGTCTGTTACGTTTTAACGCTTACGCCGCTAATCCAATTTTGATGAATTTTGGTATAGAGATGGGTCTGAGAACCTTGAAGGACATATTTTGTACTCCAAAAATAAAACTTGGAGGGGGTGAAATAGGGGTTGAAAGTTCATATTGGAAATAAATAAATTCTCTTTCTAATAGAGTTAAGGACTCGCTAAAAATTCGCTAAATCCCATAATTTTGATAAGAAATGAGGGATGTTTCATAGGTAAAATATTCACTTTTTTTAAAGTAGGTATTACATTACGTATATTCTATACTAACCGTTAAAACGCAACCGAACGAAGCGAGGGTAAGTCGCTAGTAAATACAATACCTATATATGTATGTATAATTTAACATATTCAATTTAATTTTGAACAGTGAAGAAACCAGTATCGTCTTTGAAGCTACTGTGAACTAAACCAGTGCATACCTAATATAGGAGGTGAAGGGGATAAAATATCAGACAAGACGCCGCAATAAGGAAAGATAACCGCAATATAGTACTTTGGTAAATGTCAACTAAAACTGTAAACATACAATATTATGTTGTTTTCAATCCAGTCAACATACTCGTATACCCAAACTGGCTGTAATCAAAATATGGCGACAGCTTGATATAAAATATTACGGTTTCATATTTACTTTTGTATCTAAGCCGATTGTGAATTATTGTTCTTTACGATTGTTTGTTTGCAGATGCATACTACAGCGTTAACCTTTAGATTTACGTGAGAAGTCAATAGTATCCCGATAAACTTAACATTATTTAAACTGTGATTTCAATGCTTACGTACATAAATCCGACAATCGCTTTTTGTACACTGTGGTATATTGTGTCTGTATTATATTTAAAGCCTTTTAAATATAATACAGACACACACTTTTAATTTTAAGTATGAGTATTACGGGGCAATTAAAACAAGCATCTCAATTTCCTTAACATTATTCTTTTTTTTCCACACTCCCATTGCGAAAACGTCGTTATTATCTGGAAGAGAATAAATAACAAAAGTGGGTAGAACAATATTGTAAGTGGTAATATTTTAGTTCCAAAATACCAAAGCGATTGTTGTATTTTGATGCATGTGCGTCAAAGAGTAAATGCATGCAATCAATGCGTTCATTATTGAAATGTAGAGAACGAAAGTGCCATTTGCCGGAATACGACATGGCAACATCGCAAGATAGTCTTATATTTAGCTCGAAACATAAAGCTTCTCTTACAAATTTAATTGCATCGACGATCGCCCGCCGCGCGACGTAAATAGTGTTACGACTTAGGGTTCGTTACGATTAAAACAGCCGATTATTCTACTAAAAAAAACAGACACTTTTATTTATCCCACACCAATGACAAAACAACACAATAAGTTATAAAGTACAATCGCACTATAATCACTTTAAGTCGCACTCGTAGATCGCTTCGATGTTTTCGCTTGTATCGCTGATTCCAAACTGACTAGTCGCGGCTCATACCCGGCCTTATATAGGGGCCTCGGAAGTTTCTGGAACGCTCTCGACTACTAGTTCCTCTATTCGATACTAGATGGCGCTAGTAGTACATAGAAGTTTCTGGAACGCTCTCGACTACTAGTTCCTCTACTCGATACTAGATGGCGCTAGTAGTACGTAACGTCACCATGTCCCGAGCATTAATCGTTGCGCGCAACACTGCCCCCTCCTAAGACATGCTCGTCCCGAGCATTATCGGCCTCATAATAACGCGCTAGTCGATCCACATGGACGATCTTTGGAGTACCTCTTGCACCTTTCCGTATCCGGTAGGTTACGTCATTGATCCTTGTTACAATCCGGTATGGTCCATCCCATTTAGCTTGAAGCTTAGGAGATTTTCCTTTGCTGCGAACTGGATTGTGCAACCATACTAGTGAGCCCTCGTCGAACCCTTTGTTGTTCATTTTGCGGTCATACCGGGTTTTCATCTTTTCAGACATTTTCTGACCCGATTGTCTGACGTGCTTATAAATGTCATCCATCTTGTTTCGCAAGTCATTCGCATAATCGGTTATACAGCTTGGGGCATCAGGTGGTATTCCGGTGATCAGGTCTGCAGGCAGCCGTAATTCTCTTCCAAAGTTTGCGAAAGCTGGTGTCACCGATGTACTTTCGTGAACAGCGCTTCGATATGACAACAAAAACGGTTGGATGTGCTTGTCCCAATCTCGTTGACGATTTTCCACGACTTTTGCCAGGTACTTCTCCAATGTCTGATTAAATCGTTCCACCATTCCATCCGATTGTGGGTGGTAAGCAGTCGTTCTCGTTTTATGAGTACCCATAACTCGACAAGTTTCCTGGAATATTTGAGACTCAAAATTCCTTCCTTGATCGCTGTGAATCTCTAAGGGTACTCCAAAACGACAGAAGACTTCATGAACCAGTTTATCTGCAACTGTTGACGCTTCTTGGTTTGGAATGGCGAAGACTTCTGGCCACTTAGTGAAGTAGTCCATTACTACCATGAAATATTTGTTCCCACTGTCACTTTCCGGAAACGGTCCGGCAACGTCGAGGGCTATCCTCTCCCAAGGTGCACCAACATTGTACAATTTCAGTGCACCTCTACTACGAGTCTGAGGTCCCTTTACAGCCGCACAACTTGTACATTTGCGGCACCAGTCCTCGACATCGTCACGACAGTGGATCCAATAAAACCGTTCTCGTATCTTTAGTAGAGTCCGTTTAACTCCCAGATGACCTCCTGAACAACCTTCATGGTACAGCTTCAGAACATCCGACACTTTAGCTTTAGGGACAACCATTTGCAAATGACTGCTGTCCCCCCGAGCATTTTCCCATTTACGGCACAGGACTCCATCCTGAACCACCAAGCTGTCCCATTGGGCCCAATAACTTTTCGTGGTCGAACTCATCGCCGAGACATCGCTCCACGTGGGCTTAGGAGCACTGGCCTTTATCCACTCCAGAATCGGCTTGATATCCGAGTCTTCCTGCTGTGCTTGTTGTAGGCTTTCCTTCCACTCGTTGTTAAGGTCTGTCCTAAGCATCTTCACAGGTACCACTTCCTTAACCTCTTGCCTAGCACAATGCTTGCAATCTTCGGGACAAGGTCTTCTTGACAATGCATCTGCGTTGCCATGGGATTTCCTGCCGCGATGTTCGACCACAAAGTCGTATTCCTGCTGCTGCTGGGTGGTGCTGTTAGACGCACTACCCTCTCGAGATTGGCCATTTTCCCTTTCTGCAGTCCGCTTAGGGCAACTGGATCGAAGGTGGCCCCTTTCCCCACAGCCGTAGCACCTAGGGCTGAATCCTTTACTACGGTCGCGAACTATAGCTGCTGCAACCTCCCTGACGCGATGGGAACGATGATCCTGTCGCACAGCTTCCACCTCCAGTGCATGGGCCAAGGCGTCCTTGAGCGTCCCGTGGTGCCCGAGCCTCACTGCAGCTCTCACTTCAAGATCACGGATGCCGTCGATGAATGCCTGCACCAGGTTCCCTTCAATCACAACGGGCATAGACCGGTAGGCTTTCCGAACCAGCTTCTCCACTTCTAAGGCCCACTGCTGCAGGTTTTCGCTACTGTGCTGCACACGATCTTTTAGCTGCGCACGAAACACGTGTTCCAGGTGGGCGTCACCATACCGGGCCTCTAACGCCTCCAGCAGCTGCTCGTAAGTCACTTCCTTACCGAGAGCTTCTAGAACAGTTAAGGCCTGGTCGCGCAGGCCTAGGGTGAGAGCAGTCATGGCTTGGTTTTTACTCCAGCCATTCGCCTTCATGACGGCCTCGAACTGGATTTTATAGGCCGACCAAGAAGATGTCCCGTCGAATGGCGGCACTTTGAAACCGCGGGGTGAAGCCGCTGCAACTGGGACTGCGATTCCATCTTCAAGTTTCAGGTTGTCCAACGTTTTCTTCACGTAAGCCATCACATTGTCAACCCGATTATTTACTTGTTCGATTCTGGTTTCAGCCTCTGACAGGCGGTTGTTCACCTCCTTTATGTCTTTCCCGAAGGAAGCGTGAAGGTCCTTCATGAGGAGCAGCTGCTCCTCTTGTCGGCGGGCCGCCTCCTCCTGTCGGCGGGCCTGCTCCTCCTGCCAGCGGGCCTGCTCCTCTTGTCGGCGGGCCTGCTCCTGCAGCATCATCATCAGAGCACTCAGGTCAGGTGCTGTGGATGCAGGAGCTGCTGCAGGGGCAGCAGACGGGCTGGCCACAGAGGTCGGTAGCTGGCCCTCTGAAGTCTGCGGCGATGCTCCTCCAAATCGCCTCTGGTCCGTCTCCTGCTGGCGTTGCTGGCTCCGGGTACGGATACCTTCCGTGTCGTCCTTGGGTAAAATCGGCATGATTTAATCCCACACTTCTGACACCAATTGTTACGACTTAGGGTTCGTTACGATTAAAACAGCCGATTATTCTACTAAAAAAACAGACACTTTTATTTATCCCACACCAATGACAAAACAACACAATAAGTTATAAAGTACAATCGCACTATAATCACTTTAAGTCGCACTCGTAGATCGCTTCGATGTTTTCGCTTGTATCGCTGATTCCAAACTGACTAGTCGCGGCTCATACCCGGCCTTATATAGGGGCCTCGGAAGTTTCTGGAACGCTCTCGACTACTAGTTCCTCTATTCGATACTAGATGGCGCTAGTAGTACATAGAAGTTTCTGGAACGCTCTCGACTACTAGTTCCTCTACTCGATACTAGATGGCGCTAGTAGTACGTAACGTCACCATGTCCCGAGCATTAATCGTTGCGCGCAACAATAGCAACACCTCGTCCCTGAACCCGTGTGCTTTCTCCACTGCAGTCCCAATGTTAGTTTCATTTTATAACTTGATGTACCAAACAACTAAACAACATACAAATAAATAGATTTTAAATCAAAATCTACTCGTAATCTTTTAGATCAGATAAAAAATAACGTTTTTTGAGAAAAATTATTATGTTACAAGTTTTAAATCAATAGAATGTACTGACTGCTTTTAAATTGCTTCGAACTCGTTACAAAGTCGTTTTAGCAGTCTTGAAAGTTGTATTGGATCCTGACATATAGCGTCGTATAAGGTTGGTCAACTACGTCTAGCCAACAGAACTTAAAGAGTCATTTCGAGAATTAATGGCTGAATTATGCATGGACCGCTCTGAATTGTCGCTGCTTCGCCGGTCGACTGCGTAATGAACTACTGCAACTGACCATGCATTGCTGACAATAAATCTAATGTTTAATTTCTGGTAAAATATCTAGTCTACTTGCATTTCATTAGAAATTATTTTTATCATTTGTATACATTTTATGTACCACATATTAGAATGACTCTTTGTTTGCGCATAATGTACACCAATGTTGCACCAATAAAATATGATAGGTATTGTAACAAAACCTGAAAGAACGAAGGGGGGAGTGCTTTGTTGTACTCACATTATACTGAGGCACATTAGTGCGTGCCCACACGAATACAACACAATACATACAATGCACACGTAAATACGTCTTTGCCAGGCTATGAATAATTACAGAATTTGCAAGTAAAATGACGAAACTCAGCACTTTTTTAGCTTGGCAAATATATCATGGTATTGTTTTGTGCGATTCGAAATGCATATCCTTATTAACAATAAACATCGGCCGAATCTCGGTGCAAGGTCGACCACAATGTTACGTGACGGTGCTGTATAATCGCACGCTTCAGTGAAAGAGATGCACGTAGACGGGAATCGGGAGAGTATTGCGTTTGGCTGCAATTTATGCAGGCATGCGCCGTTGCGCCGATCACGCCCTAAAAACGACGTTAACGAGCCTTGCCGCCCTCCACCACTGACGACATGGGAACGGAAATCATCACGTCTGACGAGAATTTAAGACCTCTTATTGTGGTGCTTGAAGAAAAATAATTACACTTAATGCCGCAATACGCAAATACTATGATATTTTGTCAGCACAATCCTGTACTTACAAAACGTTTTTTGCTTTGCTAGCTTTTTGAATAACTTAACTTTTAATAGATTTTAACGTTATAAATATAAATGATAAATTGCACCAGCACTGCATATTTCAGAATTAACGAAGCTGATACCCTTTAGCGGCCTCCCCTCAATCGTATTCACGCCCCACTGACGCCTGAGTCATGCGGTCGGACTGTTAAGGAACGGCCCTCAAAGGTCCAAACCATTTGTATATTTTCACACGTTTAATGTTTATCATATGCACTTCAACAGTATACAAGTACTTGGAATAAAACAAATACGACGGTGACTGGTTTTATTTATATTTAATAAAAGGCTGCATTACAAAGCATCCCGCCGTCCGTCTTCGTTATCTGTCTTTCAATATTTGAATTTAGAATTTAAACGTCATTAATATTAAAGAGCAAAGACGGAGAAGAAGAAGAAATTAACATATTTAGTTATAATTTAATATTTATGTATAAAAATAAATTAATTTTAATTATTTAATCGATTTTTTTGTCAAATAATTTATATACAAAATTTTATTTGAAAAATACAAAATATTAAAAATCATTATCCTTTGCTGTTATGATGTTTTAAAAAAAGGAAAAGTCAAAATTGACAGCGCCTTAACACAACGTAATGTTTGATGTGGTTAGTCGGAGTGGGCTCGTCTCAAGGTTACAATAAACGTGATCAGACTGTTTTTTAGTCGTAATCATTTTGCGGATTAAAAAACACTTCCTCTAAAAGAAATAATAACAAATGTTTTGGCTCAAATGAAAAAAAAAAAAAATTTAAATGAACAAACGTTTTTGGTCGGTTTCTGTACTACCTTATATTATAATTTAGTCATTGCATTTTTAAAGATGCCTATATCACAAAAAACCTGTTGAACCACATTATAATATACATTCTTTGAATAAAATATTACTTTACAAAGAAAATCAATTTACCATTAGGTACGTCATTTAGTTGCGACATTTTTTCTTTTTTACAATTAGTGCGGTATTTTAGACTCATAATTCATAGTTTAATTATAAAAAAGTGCGTGTGTACAGCGTACCTACACGTGCTAAAATTGAAACTTCATTGGTTATTTATATTTCAAATCTGTAAGTTTAATAAATTAATAATAAAGGATAGATTTCAGGAAATGTTGTAAAAAGTGAGATATGTGGGTATTGAAAGGATTTAGGAATATTTGAAGGACTTAAATAAGAAAAAAACTGGCCAAGTGCGAGTCGGACTCGCGCACGAAGGGTTCCGTGCCATTATCTATAAAAACGGCAAAAAATATCATGTCTGTTGTATGGGAGCCCCCCTTAAATATTTGTTTTATTTTAATTTAATTATTTATTTTTATAGTGAATTATAACTAAATATTCTGTGAATATTTCAAGCGTCTACCTGTTGCCGTTATCAATATCGAGCAAAACGAACAAAAAAAATCACGGTTGTTGTATGGGAGCCCCCTTAAATATTTATTTTATTCTGTTTTTTAGTATTTGTTGTTATAGCGGCAACAGAAATACAACACTGTGAAAATTTCAACTAACTATCACGGTTCATGAGATACACCCTGGTGACAGACATTTTGTGACAATTTCTCATGACTCGTACTTGAAATTTTACTCTCATGCGTGCAAAGCAGTTTCACTTCAAAAAACATAAAAAGATTTACAAATCGATATAGACTGATATTCCTCTCATTTTGATGACGGTTAAATGTTTTAGAATACTATATTTATATATCCTGCGGCAGTCATTAGGTGATAAATAGATGTACTCAGAGCAATTGAGTCGTCTAACCCGTTTTATAAATTCATATTAGATCGCCTAATACGATCAGCGCCCATACAATGATTCATGGATGGAATACAAATAGCCTAATAGACTCAGTCATAGTGGCCAAAATACAAATGAACCTAAGAGTTCTAAAGTATTCATAAACATGGGTTTTGGATACTTCTACACACAATATAATAAAATTCTAACTAAGCCGAATCCCTACATTAAATATTTTTTGAAAAATCTTATTTATAAATGACTATTATCGATACAGAGGCCGAATCTATGGTTTTTAGAATTTTCGTCTGTCTGTCTGTCTGAGACCGCGTCACGAAAAAACCACTGGACAGATTTTAATGAAATTTAGTATAACGATAACTGTTTATCCGGTCAACATATAGGATACCTTTTACTGCTGGAAAATATCTCATCTCTAAGTTAAGCGTTAAACGCAACTAGGGACATCCCCGAGCGGAGCGAGGGTGAGTCACTAGTTTAATATATAAACGTGTTTTATACGACATAGAGGAATCTCTCTGAGTGACTTGTTCAGTTACATCCACCACCATTGCGGAAATATCAGTAGGAATTAAAAGTAGAGATATTCTTAAAATTTAGCATATAAACATCTATTATAAAAATAAACAAACGCGCCTTAAACGTTTGTTATAGTATAAGAGATAAAGAAATAATAAACATTTGTTAAAAATAAATAATGTAAATGTTACAGTTTATTATACTTCAAACATAACTAATTATTTCTAGAACGCTACAAAATCAAATATCACAGTATAAATAATACCGTATTGCCAACTTGAAATTAAAGGGCTTAATAAATAATGATAAAAATAGTTATCAATTAGAACAAACTTTTTACAATCGATTAATGAGTTAGAATTACATATAAGCCTCTTATAATTTATATTTTGTATTTCATTCTAACTAAAACAATTTTAAGTAAAATATATATTATTAATAAATAGATGTAATAAATTCAATTGAAGCTGTAGCTGTTGAAGCAATTCTAAAGAGTAAGTAATTAAGTAGTTAAACAAGAAGACAGTCGATAGTTAAAATTTTAATTATTCATTCTGTTCAATGCACAGATTTTATAGGTATTTAAGGAGTAAGTTCAATTACTCGAGGTTACACTCCAACTCGTTTTTATAGGTCAAGTTAACGAGTAAATAAGACGTCGGATGTCATGTAGTCTTCGCCCACGGCGCAATCAAGATCATATATGGACCTACCTATACCACCTACGGTTGTTTAAACTGATAATGATTTTGATAAATTTTCAATTTATACTAAATATCTAAATAAATTAACGTAACTTTTTTACTTATGAACCGATTGAAATAATACAAATACTAAATATTAAGTAAAGCTTACACCAGTGAAAACCGCAACCAAATCGGTTAAGCCGTTTCTGAGATTAGCGCGCACAAACAGACAAAAATTCTAAAAATCATTATTTTGGGTTTTATATTCCGTTAATACAGATCCCCAATAATAGTTTTTCTCAAATATCTTCCATGTACAGACAGCGATCAGTTATATTTTTATTATATCTATAGATTTCGTAGTAGTTAAATAAATTACAATATTCTTCTATTTCATAGTTCTTATGGACTGTAAAAAATTGTATTTGTGTTTTTCAGGCATATATAGAAATCTAAAGCAAATTGCTTTAGATACTAACCTATAGATCTCATTTATATGAAAATGTATGTGTGTATTTTAAATGAATTATAAATTGATTGTTTCTATAAAATATTTATGTTGAATAATAGAATTTGTTAAAAAATAAAAACATCTCGCAATAATAATAACGTAGGATCATAAATTAATTATTATTCATATTTTTGATATATATGTATACCTAAAGCTTTACAATCAAAACTACTTTGCCGAATGAGATTTTTAGTATTTATTTTAAGAAACTTGATTGGGACCAGTTTTATATCAGGACCTAATAGCTTCGCATGTCTGCTATCTATAAACTAAAGATTTATTGTCTTTACATTAAACTTAATAAACAGAAAACAAAATTAATTAACCACAGATTCCATTTATTTATAATTCGTTTAGATAGAGAAAATATAATTTCAATATTCACTAACTCTATGATCGAAGAAATTATAAAATTGTTCATGTTTGATTATTTCTGAATTCCTTGGAGATTCATCTCATTCTCATCAATTCTTTCATCAATATTTTACACATTAAATACATATATATATATATATATATATATAGTTTATTTCAGCCATAACAAGTGAGTAAGATGTTTAAGATTTTAATACGTACAAAAATATATGAGCAAATAAAGCAATCATAATAAACGCCATCCTTTGTACATAATAAATTCTTATATTTGTTTGTCCTCGTATTTAAATAAAACGTGTTGATAAAACTCTATTTTTAATTCTGTAGTCGTTGATTACGCGTCGAGATAAACTGCTACAGCAATTAAATTGATTCAATGAATTTCTTTGTTTTATAAACATAGGTATGGGCAATATATTTTTTTTACTACCTATAAAATATAAATTATTGTAACAAAATCGTCGATATAGATATAATAATAGCTAGCGCTTGCTAGAGACTCTAATTTCCATAAAAGAAGAAAACTCCATATTGACTTCATCCCTTACTTTTCACTCCCATACGATACAGCCTAAAACATTGAATTAGAATAGTTGTCAATAGCTAGGAATATTATCTTAAAAATTGATCACTGTAACTTAAAAGTTAACGGATTTTCCACACACTTCCAACCCATACATTACTTACTTCTTTAGGGGTTGAATTTCCAGAAATCTCTTTTAGCAAATACTACTTCTTATGAGGAATGTACCTGGCGAATTTTATATTCTTATATATAGATTTGTACTTTATATTACTAACGGCAATTCTCAATAGCATCTAAATTTAGAGGAAAAATAGTAATATTATCAAATTATTACACAACACACAATCTACCACAATTAAAAACATGATAACGTTAACAAAACAATTCGATAAGGCGTGTAACGCATCGCAAAGAAACCGCAACAAATTGTGGAACAGCTGGTGTAAATTCGGGAAAATGCATTTTAGTTATTATGTACATTATGTACGGGAAACGGAAACCAGCTGTGCAACCAAGCGCAGTTAATGTATGGAACCGGCGAAATTGCATTTTTAGGGCTCCATCAATTTCGGATGCGGCCTGGAATAAAACTACCGGCGCATCGCAAAAACTTATTGTTTTGAACACAATAAATTGAATTGCTTTTTTTGTAATGTGTGCCTTTTAACGTCAGATGCATTTTTAACAGAATGTAATACGATATTGCGATTTAAATAATCTTATGAAAATATTTACATATGAATATTATTCGTATAACATTAATTGCTTAAGACTTTTAAGGTGCTATGTTACGTTAATTAATGCATAGATTAGAGCGTACAGTTAAATTATTACCTACATTCTTAAATTTCATATTGAATTCGTTTTTAGCTTTTGAAATCAAAATTTTATTTTCACCATGAATTTTACTAAAATCAGTTTTATATATCAAAATAGCATTGTTAAATTGTTGAAAAATAGAAATCTAAAAAAAAAAATATAGCAAATGACAAAATGATTTTTTTGACATAGCAATTTTTGTCATTTCTATAACAAAATTATTCTTTAACGATTGTAGAATATCGCAGAATGATATCTCATCATATCTCGTAAGGAGAAAAATATTACTGTTCGTTATATTTTAAATAAATCGTTATTTAGGTATATCAGTCAAATAAAGATAGACAGACAGCAAAGACAGTAAAAAAATGACAACACGCCTCGCAGCAAAAAATATTTGCATTATAATCGAAGCAAAAAAGGCAGTACATACATTATATGGTGTCAAAAATAATCAACTTGTTTGTTTTTACAATAATAATGACGTGACAAATATTATAGACAAATATTTATAACTTGTTAGTTTTACTGGAATAAAAAAATACATATAAAAAATTACAAGTAGTAATAATTTAAGGCGGTTTTTTTGACGCAAGTACTTTCTGTTTTTTTTTTTTTGTCGAAACTTCTCTTAATTACTAACATTGAAAATGATGATACTCAAAACCATTCATGGTATAAAAATAAAATCTAATAATTATTCCATAACAAAACAACTGATTTTTTACAGTAGTTATTAAAATTAGTTTTTCTTATGTTTAATTACTAGAATCTAACAATGTATGTACATAAGATATAATAAAATATAATAAGTATGTATATATACGATAAAAATATATTTTAACGATTCCATTGTTTAATAACACAATATAATTTTAATTAAAAATTAAATAAGGTTTTTTGAATGAAAAATAATAAAACGAGTAAAAACAGCTAGCGCCTGCAAATATTACGTACATATATTATACCTACTTAACGATTTTTTTGATAATTAGGTGGAGGCGAGTGCTGTAATATCCGACCAACTTTAAATATAACATCATGATAAAATATTTTATTTTTAAAATGATAATATTATGTCTAAAGACAAACAAATTATGTATTAATTAAATAATATTTGATTAGTTTTTGAGTACCTTTCATATATTTTTTAATTATTTTATTAATGAAAGATTTTATTATAATTTTATTATAAAGTAAATTAATCTGTAGCATTATTTTCAATGCAAAATATTCTACTATGATTGGATTATGGCGCTTTCTATTTATTTAATACTAGCCACTCTCCCACGCTTCGCTCGGGTTCGTTCCTAGGTTGATTCGTCATACAAACTTTCATCCCCATTTTCACCCCCTTATGGGATGATTTCCTCGATAAAAAGTATCCTATGTTCTTCTCAGGGTCTCAAACTATCTTCTTACCAAATTTAATCTAAATTGATTTAGTAGATCCAGAGATTACCCACTCACACCCTCACAAACTCACACACTTTACCTCTTTATAATATTAGTATAGATAAGTATTCTAAGAGCATAAATATTTAACATTGTGCCAGTAAAAGGGTCCGGTTTTGGACCACTGGTTTGTAAGTATATAACCAGTTCTTCGCCAATTATGCGAGGCTCTTATAAAATTTAATGTAAACAACCGGCAGACATTCAATACTGTAGGCGTAGCTTGCACTCAATACGCATAGAAAAAGCGTAGGTATGGTTTTATATTAATACGTGGATTGAGATTTGACCGGCTCGCCCGGCGCCACTCGTTCTTAATCCCAGGAACTAGCTTACTATACTATGTTTATGGGTGTATTGTTACAACTTAGTGTGAACGGTGTACATGTTTTGACTCCTAATAAACATTCGACTGTATATATACTACCATTGCAAACATGTCTACCTACCTGTTTTCAATTATTCATACAATAATGTTGATAAGCAGTTCGATGTTTATTTCGTAGTAATAGTAAATATATTTTATATAAAAAAGTAATACAGGAATATGCTTACCTGATCCTATCAGAGACTATTTCAGGTTTAGAGTTTCTCTTCGCAGGTGTCAAAGGATAAGCGTGTGTAGGGCTCGTCGAAGGTTCGAAAGGTGCAGAAGGCGGGGAACAGGAACCAGAACTGGACAGACTGAACGCCCTGGTTCGTACATCGACAGCCGCCGGCGTGCGACCGGAGCGAGCCCGCCTGCGCTTCTTCTTCTCATCATCTGCCCTGATGGCGGCGCCAGGAGGAGTCCAGTCGAGATCCTTCTTTAAATGACCGCGGCCACAGCGACAGCCGCAGGCCTTAAAAGCCAAGTCATAACCCTTCTTCGTCCAAAGATTCTGGTGGCGTTGCCTCTCAGACCAGGATCGTGCACGGCCACATGACTTCAGGTAAGCGAGCACCCCGGCCTCCCATTGCTCGAAGCATTCTCTGTGCATATACCGGCCGGCGGCACACGTGTCGTTGTTGCATAGCACTCGCACGGCGTCCTCAACACGCACAGGTTCCCGAGGGCGGAGGCACTCTCCTGGAACGCAACAGCCATGAGTGTCATCTGAGTCCCTCTCGGTAGTTCCGTGCCGTCTGGGAGCCATTTCGATGCACGATCAACGAAATCGAACGTGCCGCGATGTAACGCGTCAGAAACACATGCTTGCCGTAGCTCGCGCGGCCGACTAATAACCGCGAGTGAACGAAAGCGAAATTTCAAGAGCGCAGCGTCGCCGCGCCGCCTCACCCTGCACGGGGCTGACCTTGCGCGGCGCGGGGGTGCGGGGGTGCAGCGAGGGGCGGGGCGTCGACGGGTGGGGAGAAAGTGCCCAGCGAATTTTCACTTTCGCGGGAGCAAGAGCGGGACGAGTCGGGAGTGTACCCTTGCACCCGCCACATTGTATGCTATGTCAATTGCGATTGCATGTGTACTATATAGCAAACCTTGTCGATGGCGATATAGATAGCACTTTTATTACTTTTTCAATACATAACCCGTTGATATTGACAAATTATTCATTTAAAAATAAAATATACAGTTAATATTTATATAGATACAGCGATTAAGGTTAGCATTACTTTTCTAAGTTTCAGTACATTTAAACGCGTTTACGCACATTGATATTGTTTTATTATATGATTTTTTCATAAACTTAAAAAAATCATTATAGATTACATAGTAAATTAAACATGCTAATTGCACATAACTATATACTTATATTTATAATACTAGATTACTACCTAGCACACAATATAATACTAATGACTTAAATACATATTAGAGTAGGTATTACTTTTGTATTTATCTTGTGGTACCTAAATGAAGTTTCATTGTTATTTAACATATTATTATTTTTATTAACCGTTTATTTAGAACCTACATGTAAATAAAATACTACAAATGATAATTGTTAGTCAAAACTTGTAAGTATTATTCGAATTGTCTACTCAGTTTAATATTATTGTAAATATTTTCAAATTCTTCATGTTTTTCTTCATCTATTATGCTTTTATATTAATTGATTTTTATCTTAAATTATTTTGTTTTTAAAGTAGCCTATTAATGTTATATATATTTATAACTTCACAAATTGCAATTACTTTTAATTATATCATTTTTTATTTTGTTCTAAAATACTAAAGGCACCTTTACTTTCCGCGTAAAAGTAATTAGATATTCTATTCTGATAATTGATATTATATTATCATCGACAGGGCAGACAATATGGCGTCGAAAATACTTAACACATCAATTACATAATTATGTTTTGTTTGTATGCTATGTAAATAACACTTGACAAGTTTAGAAATTGAATTTTTACCGCTGTTGTTGTTATTTCGAGTAGCAAAAAAATATACATTATCTGTAATAAATGTAGGTACTTATATTTTTTAAATAGGTACCATTCTTGATAGGTAGTTTTTAGTTTTTACTTAATAGGTAAAGAACCACCACCCAGGAAATACTAATTTTAAACGATGTAAAAAAGGAGGTAGGTAGGTACACAATTCGGATATTTTTTTTGTGTAAACAATATGTATACATGTTACATAATATGTTACGCAATATTTTCGCCAATAATTCTGAACTTCGTGATTCTTTGTTATTGAATGAGGGTATAACTCAACGGTGGTCCCATACGAATAGGTACTTATCAAACAAAAAATAATTTTAGATTAATGTTATAATTTTAAATTTTGTTCATATGCCTTTGTACGTTCATATTTACTATTCATTAAAAAAGAATTTAATTAAACTCGTTTCTTAATGGCTAAGATATCACGTAACTTACATACAAAAATTTATACAGGGACTGAATAACTACCTCTTCATCTTTGAAGTTTGTTAAAATCTGCATAATGAACTATCACTGATAGGTGAATTGGTGTTTCTAAGTCTCGTACAAATATACCCAATAACTTATAAATTAATATTGATCATAAATTATACAAAAATATTTTGTTATATTTTATGACAAAATAGGAAGCAACATTACACAATATAATTACAGTTGCCCTAAAATTTAAACACCTGCGTTAATACGCAAATAGGAATATAATAATTTAGCTTTACATATTTTAACAACTGCGCAGCAAGCATGCTTCGTTGACCAGTTCTTTTATTAAAAAAATGTTCTTTAACCATTCAGTCGATTCAAAGCGCGCACGTGTGTACTATTGGTATTTATATGGGGTTGTATTGAAAGGCACAATGATGCCAGGACCGGTCCAAGGCTAAGATGCTAGAGAACTATTCCACTGGGGTGATTATGTTTTCTTTTCTTGCTTTCGACCAATTTATGTAAAATATCAAGTAATTTTATATACCTAAATGTATATAAGAAAAATATCAGTACATGAAAATTATTTATTTATTTTGATGATTAATGTCCAAAAAGATAATACCCACGGATGAATTCATTGATAGATAATTAAGACTTACACTTATTTATATATCTGAAAAGCTTTAAATATTAGTAAGTAAATGGTATGGGTAAGTGTTTTTCTTAATGTACCAAAATAATATGAAGTTTTTAGCTCCATTACATGCTTGTACGAGTTGTATCTACGTATAATAAAATATATATACCTACTATAATCTTTAGGAATAAACAGTTGTACTAACAAGGAAATGTATTCATATAAGAGGATCAAATCAACAAGATCGTATCGGAGTACAAAATGAATAGCCGCATAAAGAAACCAGTGGCGTAACGTGTGACCTAATTTTATTTCGACTTGCCCCACCAGGTGATAGGTGCATTTCGAGGGGAGCTACACACGTGTATCAAACACCAGTCAAATCATGTTTCGACAAGCTTTATAAAGCAGTAAACATTTTACCAAAAGTCATAAAATGCACTCTATTCCAGAGCATTAAGGCTAATAAAACTTTTGCAGTTAGTCCTAAGTTGGTGGAGAAACTGCGTTCAACCCGTTTCGATCCCGCGATTATTTTAAGGCTTTTGTCTGAAGTCCGCACATCTGTATGACCTCTTGAATAGCCATTGAATTATTAAAAATATTTAGAACCGCTCTTGGATGTGAATCAATAAAAAATATTATAAATACTTAGAAATGGTCACAAAAATTCACATAAAAGATAATATTCTAAAGTATCTTTAGCATTTACATTTTTAATATTGTATCTACTATGTTCATTGGCTAGTAGGTACTTCTTCCTTAGAGTAGGTAATGCATTGGCGCAATTTTTTGTAAAAACATATTTTATGAAGATTAATGTTAGTAGTAAGTAGTACCTTCTATTTTTCCGGTACGTCATGAGGTTCCCGTGGGATATTATTTTTTTGATGAAAAAAAAGATAAAGATACTAGTTCATTATAATTATAACAGGTGGCGCTTATTTTATCAAATCGTTAATCAATAATAATTTCAATTTATATTAATTAATATGAAAAGTTGTTCGTTAGTGAACTCATGCGAAGCTGTACCGTTTTGGTTAATTTTTTTTTTTTTTGTAAATATTCGTAATAATGATTTTGGAGAAAAAATTGGTCCAGAGAATCGAGAAACACGTCAAAGTTTTTTTTGAACTATTTTTGTATGAACACAAAAATCTCAAACGAAATTATTGAAAGGTCAGGACAACGTCAGTTGGATCAACTAGTAATAAAATACAAATTATAATAAGGAAATTCAACAGCGAAATAATAGAGCCTGTTAAACGATGCATACATATAAAGCCAGCCAGTAAATTTTTACATAAAGCCCTCATTTCCTCTGGCGAACGGATGCATTGTGGAATACAAAAACGTTACATATAATGTTTCTGAGTGTGACTTCGTTAGCACATAATGGTAGTCATGATGCGAAGTTTTGATGATGAGCCAATGTCTAGCCTTATTGTTGCGGGCTTTCCATTGTTTTAATATCTATATAAATAAAAGTAAGTGTTTGTATGTTTTTCCTCTATGCGTTCCTATTGATCAGATTGTGTAAACACAGGATAACCAGCAGAGTTTCATCATAATCTGCCTGCGAAAGTTCCTGCACCAAAAAAAGGGGTTTTCTTTGAACGTTTGCCTTTTATGCGTTCCTAACGCCAGTCAAGCTTAGGGACGCACCGAGCGAAGCAAGGGTAAGTCACTAATTAATTAAGTCTTAAAAGAAGTTTTACTTTTTGTATATTTTCTTTAATGTTTCACGGTAATCTATACAGAAATTTAAAAAAAAAACATGGCCTTACTAAAACTAAATATGCGATGAAAGGCAGGCTTATTAAAATACATTTTCACCTGTACTGTTTATGTCGTTATACGGTAATAGGTACTAAATTCACATACCCATGTACAAACTTGCACAGGCTATATGAAATAAAAAAAAATTAAATTAAGCTTTTATGGCAGGCAGTTAAGAATATTTTACAAATTGATTTAAAAAGCGAAATGTACAGGAAATTATGCGAACTTTTCATAAACATTATATATATAATTAAGTTTAAAATATTTAAAACATGATATTTTAACAAAATATTTTTGAGAAATATCGAAATTAATATAACTGACACAGTTAAAAATAAAACATTCACACCGAATTCACTCACAAAGTACAGCCGCAGGCAAATTTAATTAATTAAAATGATAATAAATAAGGTGTTTTTATTTGACCCACATCTAAGGGATAATTGTGAGGGAATAAATTGTTTAATTATTATTTTTATAGGTCACTGCATAATACTAGCAGGTGCATCGGAGCGTACACCTGCTGGGGTTGTTCAAGGTCTGCGATGTACGCTTTTTGTTTGTATTTTATATGCGCGTGCGCGGGAATTTTATAGGTGAACTTGTTTTTGCGTTGGCTCATATGCTAAGGCTACATAATACTTCTAAAGAAAATATTATTAAGAAATATAGCTTATTTTAATTAATATAGTTATACGAAACGATTGAATCTTTATAGGGAATGCAATACAACTATAAAGCCATGTCTATCACAAGCGCCGTACGTGACGCCGATGTGAAGTTGTACGCCGAATTATATATTTTTTTTTGTATGTTAAGAAAACTCATTAAACTGATCTCTCACAGACCCCTGACGCGGTGCATTGGCACTGTGCGCGTCTCCTTTGAGGCTCAATTCTCGGCATCCTATATAATTTTAGTTTAAGTTTTCTAACGTTGTGAGTTTCGGCTTAATTTTCAAGTAGTTACCTAATATACATACGTATGGCGATTCGCGAACTGCACAATTTACGAAGGGTAAAAAGAACGTAAGTTTATATGGACTTTACAAAAAACTACAGAATTATATATAAACTAGCGACTCACCCTCGCTCCGCTCGGGTACGTTTTAACGATTAGTAATTAGTATAGATTTCTTAGAGATAAGATATTTTCCCGCAGTAAAAATTATCCTATATGTTGACCCGGATAACTAGCTATCATCATATTAAATTTCATTAAAATCTGTCAAGTGGATTCTCCTGATACGTTCCCAGACAGACAGAACGATGGAAAATATTCTAAAAACGATAGATTCGGACTCTATATTGATAATAATAACATTTATATATGATTTTCAAAAAAATATTTAATATACAGATTCGACTCGGTTCGAATTTTAATATATGTAAAGACTTAACCATTTGTTGTTAATTTACATAAAATGCAGGGAAGACATTAACGCGTTTTTAGACGTTTGCATAATGCAAAGTTCGATGAATGCGGCGTCCAGTGTCCGATAACGCGTTATGCTAGGCACTAGACGTTAGGTCAAGCATTTGAAACAGATACGGCCTAATGAAATCCATTAAATTTATATTTATAGACCAATTAAGGTGTTCATAAGTCATAGAAATACTAGATTAAGTTTTAAAACGAGTCACTTAATTAATGTATCAAAACTAAAAGCCTATGGCCAAATCATGTTATAAAGACGATGGCAGTAAGAAAAGTAGTACACATTTTGTTTAATTGTCTATAAATTTTTTATTATATCAAAAGTTAATATCTAATATTATCTTTTAAGCCATTATTATTTTATTTATTTTAACATTAAAGTTCTAAAAACATTTTTCCGACGTCGATTTATTACGCAGATTAAAAGTGTTTTTAATTACTGTGTCTAATGTTAAAAAAATATGGGGCAAAAGTAACATAATATATTAAAATTTATCTATTTTCTATATATATACATACATAAAATTAATTAATGTGTAAATTCGTAGTATTTTGCTTGCTGTATTGTATAGCTAATTAGCATAATAAATACCAAAACATAAATCATAGTTTTATTGCTTTTTTCTTTGTCCATTTAAAAATATTTTTAATGACTACGAGCTATGAGCGCGCGGTACCATGGGTGAAAATATCACTAAAGTGATAAGTAGACATTTAAACACAATAAATATACAATCGAATCAATACTTGACAAAATTAAATTTTATTTTACCTCAATAAAAAAAATACTGCTATTTTAAATTTGGATAATAACAACTTAAATTAACTTAATAACTTCATTTACATGAATACCACATTCATGATAACTTAAAATAAAACTTTACTTATAAAATAAATATCAAATGCCCTTTTCAGTAAACATTTCCTTAGTTATCGACCCGATACTCGTTTTAACAAACCATGGTGGTTACATTCGAAGGCATCCCGCAAGACTGGTAGACCTTGATCTCTCAAAGGGACCCTCGACGTGCCGCTGGCTAGCCTTGAGTTATTTTTAAACAGCGCCTGCATACAAATCCCGTCAGGCAACTTCGAACTCCTTCCGTCTGTTACATAATGCGAAATTATAGTTTCATTTCTTTTTTTCTCTCGTCCGAGTGAAAAGCGTGTGGCCCTGTCATTTCGATTTTATAGCTATTGTTTTGGCTCGCACATATTTTATATCTTTTCGCGGAACCGTAAAAGGAAGAGGCAATGAAGGGTGTGTCGTTTTTGTATAGTGAAGTGGAGTTATTTATGGTTTGGAATAATGGCTGCTCAGCTCGCCGCGAAATTTAGAGACGTATATTCATCCTGTTTGAAATTAACAAATTTTAAACGTGACCCCGAAAAATTTGTTCTTGTCAAGTTAAGTTTTATATTTTTCAATAAATTAAGTTTAAATACCGAATTCCATTGTTTGAAAAATATCTACTTTACAAATGATTGACAGTATTCAATCCGATAGGTACGTGTAGATAAATATGTAAATGTAAATGCTTTTATTTCCACATTCCACACAACTATCGACAATCTTTTCGCATGCAATATTTTTATCAAACAAACTTTCCATCTAGTTAAGCCGCATTATCCTTTGTGTGCTGGATGTTTGTTCCACGTTAACTCGATGCTATTATCACGGTGGCTTGCATGCATCCCCTTTATTGTGTTGTTTGTACGAAAAGAAATTGGAAACCATATAAAAAGATACTTTGAAAACCTGAGACCAGTTTTACTCGTTTGGTTTAAACGACTACTATTTGCGAGATTCCGATGTATTTTCTATAAGTTTTGCGTATGTATGTTATAAAGTTTTTTTTATTTTTAAATAAATCTTATAAACTAATTGGTCTTTCGCTTAAAATAGACGAGTCTGTCTTAGCAAAAGTGTAAAATTACAACTTAAAATAAATTATATCGTTTCCACGAAGAGAAATATTATAATCATGTGCATTATGTTGACTTATTATCCCCAAGGCGACGACGCTAGCGAAGTTAAACTTGTTTAAACTTTTAAATGTTAAGCTCTTTACGTCTGAATTGTCTTAAAAATATTGTAAGCTGTAAGCATTCGCACGTTCTCATAATATTTTTAAGTATAAAAAGTTCTCTTTCTTTATGTTTATAGTTTTTTGTAAAAATAATTCCTTTTTAATCATTATTACGTACAAAACAATAGTGAAAGTAATATTCAAAAATACTATCGAGAAAAACGACATTGTGAAAGATTAAAATAGCTAGAACATCGCAATGCTCATTCTACTATGAAAGCCGCGCTAATTGGAGCTGTTCTATTTCAACAAACCATTAGAACTATGGCTTGAATTTCGGCTATGTTCCCATATAGAATTTGAATCGATAAAACCTCAATGTTTCTCTCCGAAGCACGTTTCTAAGAAACAGTAGTGTTTCTTCTTATATTTCAACGCCCTCTTGCATAACTGTGGTCAAAAAACAACACACACATTGTGCCCGAGTATTGACCTGACCTTATTTTGATACTTAGAAATTAATATGACAAGTTAATTTGATTTTTATCTTTACTTAATTAACTTGAATATGAAATTAAGCAAGGTGGTTGTAACATAAAAGTATGTTTTGATACACTTGTTTAGTACCACCAAAACAACAATTTTTTAAAGTGAAACATCTTTAACCGCGCCAGGAGAGGGGAAAAAAGGATTGGAATTACTATTTATGTAACGGAAACGGTACGTTACGTAAGTGATTAAATAATCAATTAAAAATTATTTAATCTATTATATGAATATTTCAAAGAATAGTTTGGAATAAAAATAGATATTTATAAAAAATACTTCTTTCATTTATTTTTAAATGAGCAATGGAATCATATCAAATGAATTTTTTTTAAAAAGTATTATTTACTAAAGAGCATCCCATGTGACGTCATCACAAGTACCAGGAGAGCATTTAAGTGTTTAAGGTCGTATGCACTTTTTGAGTCCTACATATATAATGAACATTCCTTGAGGTTCGCGGTCCCCTAGTACTGTGCAGGCTTTTATTCGATGAGCTTCAACATGTGCAATGTATGTTGCTCGATGCCTATGCTACCTTAGTACTCATGACAATGTGTATGAGCTAATGTATGAGCTAAGGGCGGACAGGGAAAAGAACTTCGACCCTACAGTGTCCCACGACACTGATCGTTTTTTTTTACTCGAAATATTTTTGATGTCATACTTATTTTGGGATGTTTAGAAAAAAATGTGAGAGTAAAATATTTACAATGCGCGTGCACACCGACAGCCAAAAAGCGACATGATGAAGTTAGCTGATAACTGTTTGTTGCCATGGTAATCTTTGTTATTGTCTGACAAATGATATATAATATTATATTCTTTCCTTAAATGATTCCTTAAATGATGATTGTAATATGCCTAATATGCGTTATTTAATTATTTTCATTAATTTATCATTTCTTTTACAGAAAGTTGTGATATACGGAATGAAACCTTTAGCTATTTTTGTTCTGTTACACCAAGAAGTATAAGTAAACATTCACGTTTTTTTTAATACATTATAAGTACTTATATTTATTTTTCGCCAAAAAATTTACATCCCTATATTATTATTTATTTATTGGAGTATATAATTTATTGTTCCATTACAATATTTGATTGAAAATTAAGTTTTATCTTAATACCATCTGCACTATGTGAGTAATTAAATATTGTTTTCCTTCTGAAATCAATAAAAAATGTCTCTTTAGTACATCTCCTATCATAATTATTTAAATTGAATTTCATAAAAAGTACCGATAACCTACAGAAGTTTCTCTTATTGCGCGTACACACATTGACACACGCACTCTAATTTTTTATGTACTACTATTACTTATATGTATTTTACATAAATTAATAAAATTAAATAGAAAAAAGATGATGATTATAATATTGATTATTGTTAACATGATTATTTAATCATATAAGTGGGTATAGAATAAATGCATTCTAAGACTATTCTAATAATATGGAAAGTCTACGATTATGTGCGTAAATAGCACTTGCAATTATATCACCTGCATCTCGATAACATAGTTAAATTAATATTCAATAAGTTTTTTAAATATAGTTTATCTTTTTTATCGGATTGGTTTTTATGTTCTCACGCTACCGAGCCACATGTTTTTCACTGCGCATCTTTTATTCTTATTGAGTTCCACTTTATGCTTATGACATCATACGACTATAAATTAGAGCAGTTTTTGATAGAACTCGTGTTGGCAATAAAACAGGATTTGTTTATTTTATTTTATATCTCATTATTAGTAATGGCGTCGCATTAATTTTTTTTTCTTCTCCATAATGCATAGTCTTGTGTTCTAGTTAACATATGCTCTTATGTACATATGTAAATGGTACGGGTAACTTCGGACATCGGTCACCATGTGTAATGACCGGTCTGTATACATAACGCCCGTGTCATGTGGGCAATGTAAGTAATACTGCATGACTTATCACTTTATCAGGTCAGTATGAATGATGACTACTCTATCTTGGGCAATATAATAAAACAGATGAACTGTATTACATATTTTTTATTGAAAGGCACAAAAAATCTATTCAGCATAGTAGTTCAAAATAAGTTAAAGAATAGGTTAGGTTTTCTTTTTTGGTCCGACAAACAGACAAAAATCTTCTTCCATGTACAAACAGCGATTAGTTACAATTATATTTATAACTATTTAACTACATACTTTATATAACTTATCTATTGCACTTAATGTATTATTTAATGCATTGTCTGTGCTTATTGGCTATTTCGGTGTTAGGTTAGGTTATATGAATAATGTTCATTAATCTTGGACATTATTATGATTATGATAGGTTAGTTTAATTTATCACATTTCCCGGCTTGAAGTAGGGAAGTAGTCATATTGTCCGGTCCAAGTGATAAATTCAAGCTATCTCAAACCTTGATTTTTTAAATGGACTACGGACCGTCGGACATTATTAATCTGTGCCGGTCAAAGTTATAAATTTACCAATTTGACCGACGCTTTTGGTGATTATTTATTATGATCGGTCTATATTAATACTGCCCGGTTAATCAAGTTGCCCGTAACATATACATACATACAATATAAATTTATTTTTCAATGGCATCAGTTCATATGTACATATGCATACATATGAATGCACAACATAGAAAGATATGGTTTCTTGTTACTAATTACTAAGATTTTTATAAGATAAAGGATAGCATATTTGTAAAATGTACACAAACATGTAATAGATCTTAATTTGATCTTTATGAAGAACTGTGTAGTTAAATTTTTATAGTTTCATACTCAAGAAATTCTTCTAAGACTCTTTTATCTCATTTTTTTTTTAAATTTAGATAACTATACCAAGTGCATGCTTTTCAAAATAAATTATTTATTTCTTTTATTATCTAATAATATAATTACTTATTGTAAATTAATAAACAATTTGTTCAGTTGTAAATGTAAAAGTTAGAGGTAAATTTATTGAAAAAAAATTAGATGTCACACAAGTATACGCATACATACTTGTCAAAATGTAGAGTGGAGCAATAGATTGACTAAAAAAGTGGCAGAATGACAAAACAAAGGAACACAAAACTTAGTTGCTTATTTTCAAATTTAAATTAATTTTTAAATATTCTTTATGTATTCAGTCCTTTTGAATGTCATACTGCTGGACATGGGCCTCCCTTCAATACAGAGGGGGTAAGGCCGTAGTCCACCATGCTGACGGATAGGCGAACTTCATATTCGAAAACTTGCTAAGTTCTCTCAGACATACAGGTTTCCTCACGATGTTTTGTTTCACAGTAAAATTTAAGAAGGATTTTGTTTATACTGCCATATTACATACAATTTTATTTGATAAAAAAAAATGTTTATTATATTGAAATAGGTCAATTACCATCGATTCCCAAATGTCAATAGTAAAACAGAAATAAACAAGTTTTATAGTGGTATCGCGCAAAATTGAAAAGAGAAGTCCCGGGGACGCTGTAAAAGGGAAGTGATTAAAAAGAAATAACATTTTTTATTAAAAAATTCTTTTGAACCACCGTTCATAATCACGACGTCGAGAAAAAATATGACGTCAGTAAAATTATAATGGGCCAGCTCGTAAACTCGACATTTGAATAGAAAAGTTACATATCAAAAATTTTCAGTGATCCGTGTTTTACGAGTGTGTCGTAACCGTGTACTTAACTGAGAAAATAAAAGCTACCCTCAGTTGCTCTCTTTAAAAATCTATGTAAACGTGTAAGGGTGCTATCAGTTTGTGAGCTTTATGGTGTATATGGGTTGAAGTGTTCATACTAAATTTATTAGCGGCGTAACAAGGCAATATCAACATAGTATAGCTGCTTATAAATATTAATTTCCCATTAGGTGTTATGATCGCTTTTTATGTTTTCAATTTTCAGACAGGAATTTTTATGGTTCTCTATATATAGATATCTTGCATCCTAATTGACCATGTTAGTTAATAAGCAAAAAGTTAAGAGCAAACTAACTTGTAGCCATATATAGAAAAGTATATTGAATCAACTATTTTTTAATTATTAAAACGATGTCGAGAACTATTAAATTATTAAAATTAAACATCGTAGAAGTATGGGAATGACAATAATGTCGTTCTTTAAAACTTGCGGCTAGTTATAAATATAAAATGAGCGCGTTCCCTCAAGTAACTCGATGCCCATTGACGAATATAATAAGATTTACTTATGTTGAACTTGGCTGAAGAATGCAGGTGGAGTAACAATGAGGTCCCTCGGGTGTTTTAGTGGACTATTTTAATAAGAAAAATGGGACTTTTTTCACATTGCCTTTCACCGTATTACTTTGAAACGAATAAATAATTGAAGAGGATCAGAGGATTGAATTAGAAAAGTATTCGTGTAATAAAGAAATCAGACCATTGATAAAAGTTATGAGGGCTGAGCACAATGAGGAAGTCGGAGGCTATGTTCGTCTATGCGACAAAGACGGCAGGTATTAAACCGGAAAAGGGATCAGTTTTCCTTTTGATGTACCTTCAGAACGGCATCTTTATGATGTACGAGTTACATATTTAAATTCTAACGGCATCGACCAATAGGTTAACGCTATGTGAAGATCAATGCAGTGGATGTCACACTACCGTAGTAGGACAAAATTTATATCGTTCTTATCAACATTTTATGCGTAAATAAAAATTAGTCGTATTTTATTATTCTAGTGATGTAATAACTTATCTAATGATATATCCTCGTTTTGCTTAGGGATATTCCCACAAAACTAACCAAAATAAAAAGCATATGTGTAACTACTTAGTCCATAAATTATCACCTCATTTATTCCTCCTTTGCTCTTTGAAAGGATGACAAACACCACACCAACATTTTTTTTTTAAATACAGACACTGTTATTCATTTAGGTTATATAAACCAAATCTGCCTCGGTAGTGTAGTGGCTAGCATGTATGGCTGCACATCCTGAGCTCCTGGGTTCGAGTCCCGGGTCGGGCCAAATTTAGTTATTGAGTCTTTTTGTATAGTAAGCCTCAGTAACAGCCCGGAGTTGGAAAGTTGGCGGTGTTACACCCCCGTGCCTCGGAGAGCACGTAAAGTCGTCGGTCCTGCGCCTTAACTCTCACCGGTCGTGTCGAGTAGTCGTCCCACAGGAGTATGAGAGTGACAGGAATAGAGAGTGCACTTGTGTCTGCGCGTACACTTGTGCACTATAATATCTCCTGCGCAGTTGGCTAGTCTCAATGAGATTGGCCGCCGTGGCTAGAATCGGTCAGGATAACATTATTATTATTCTTATAAACCAAATCTAAAGCCAATAAGTAAAGGTGCTAGGACTTACTAAAAACTACTGTTTACCAAATGCACGTGCCTCATTCGCTTCTTCTATAGTTGTCTTCATCCTTACCTACTCTAGAGACTCAGTAAAAATTCATATCATATCATTACCTAATCTATATGTACATATAATGAAATAGTAACAAAGCGAAATCTGTACATGAAATATTTTTTTAAAAACAATGACTGTTACGTATTGTGTACAGAATATATTGTCTGTTGTCTACCCCAAACAAAAGTTGTTTTTTTTTTGTGTTTGCCTGTATATCTGTGTGCATTTCACATAAAAACATTGAACGGATTTTAACTAAATTTTGTGTAGTGAAAGTTTGTTACTCGGGTTGATATTGAGGATTCCTTTTACTACAGGAAAATCTCTCATCCCCACGGGAAAATACTAATAACAGGTCGGCCGAGTTATCCTTTCAAGGGAAAATGTTTTCATTTTTTTTGTTTAAGCGCATTAAGACTTACTTATGCATCTCATAGAAATATTGTAGCACAAAATTGTAGGTCTTGACTATGACTACAGAAAAGTCATCAAAAGCATATGTGTATTTTCTAAGGTAGACTTTACTATTATTATCTATTTAAAATGTCGATAGTTTATTATAAAAGAAGTCATGTATAATGTAATAAATTTAATTACTGCGGAAGAAGGTGCAGTATAAGAAGACCCTTCAAAATGCTATTGAACGTTTTACGACTAAGTACAAGGGCACTAGTTAAATATGATTGGAATATAAAGTATTTAATGGATTGTTTGTTTTTATAATATTTAATAATTAGGATATGTTTTATCAAAAAAAAACTCTTTTTTTACTATAGTGAGTATAGTATAGACTGCTTAATAAAGATTGCTGCCTACGTTTTGCCTCTTAGATTATTTTTATGTTTTAGTGCATTGCACATAAGCATAGCCAAGCGCGTTCATATATAGGTGGCATCAAGTTTTTGAAGTTATACTTCTTTTTTCACGTTTGGAAAAAAATCTGAGAGTAAAATTTTTACGATGCGCGCGCACACCGACAGCCAAAAAGCGGCATGATGAAGTTAGCTGATAACTGTTTGTTGCTATGGTAACCATTGTTATTGTCTGACAAATAATCTATACAAATATTATAAATGTGATAGTTTGTGAGTATGAATGTATTGATGTATGGATGTATGTTTGTTACTCTTTCACGTCAGAACGGCTGAACGGATCTCGATGAAATTTGGCACAGATTATAGTCTGTAATAACACATAGGCTACTTCTTATACCGGAAAAATGTACGGTTCCCGTGCAAAATGTTTGTTTTTGTTTTCCCAGAGGCGAACCCGAGCGAAGCGAGGGTGAGCCGCTAGTATATAATATTATATTCTTTCTTCAAGTGATATTCTATAAATATATGATTGTAATTTTATTAATTTATCATTCCTTTTACAAACAGAGAGTTGTGACATACGGGATGAAATCTTTAGCTATTTTGGTTCTGTTACGCCAAAGAAGTATAACTTCTTACGTGCGCACAAAAGTATACGCACGTTTTTTTACAAATATTACTCATATAGTCTATTTGTTACTTCATGTCATAGTCCATCTATATAATTTTCATCCAAATCTCTCCACCCACCTGATCCTTTTAGGTATAACCCACATTGTCCCTGGTACTATGTATCATATTATGCCCAATAGCTCAAACTCGCGGGTTTAATTCTGTCATGTTTGTATTATATTGACCAAAAACTTACTAAATAGGTAAATTCTTCTTGTACGCCTCACAGAATAAAGATTTTTTTTGCCATATTTATTTTTATTTTCATTCTTATATTTCATTTATCAGAAAAAATTGCATTCATAAGTTTACAATTACTCTTTTTAATTTTATTTAAAAGAGCGCTTCATTTTAAGTAACTTATTTCGGAGAACTCCACCACAAAAATGATATTTTCGCCTCAGCTCCCTTGTTTTACAGTTTTTTCATTGCAACCATTTTATGAGTATGGTTGGGCGGTACTCTTCTTTTATATCTGACTAACGGTATTTTGAGAGCCGAAGCTCGCGTGTTTGATACTAATTAAACATCTTCACGGGTACATTAGACCAATCGATCTTGTAAGTATAGTAATATTGATACAAGACACGTCTGTACGACTTAAGTAATAAGTACTAAAACGTTTGTTGTCATTACACTCTGCATGAGTACGTAGCTGTCTGGGTGGAGTAATTCGTTTCTTACGGCGTTTTTATAGCGGTTTTTCGTATCGTCTCCGCATTTACATGCGATGATTGTAGTTAAATGGCAAAAACATTGGGTGTTCACTGTTCACTGTAAACATCACTACTTGTATGGTAGCTGAATGCTTTATTTATTTTGCTCTTTTTAAAATTGCATAACTTATTTGTCATTTATCTGTATTTTTCTTTATAAAAGTTGTGTTTTATGCGATGTGGCTGTTATGCATAATCATGCAGTGGTTGGTTGTCAATTTATTACTATATTTTTATTATTTTCTTATAAAATTAGTATACTTGTTTCTACTTCGTTATTTGTAAATATTATGTAGCATAAAATCAACTGTAAAAAACATCAAACATCTGCACGTAATAAATCACTAAAATTAAAAGATACTTTACGTTTTTAACAAGTACTTATTGCAATTTGAGTAATGGGTATATATGTGATAAATAAAAAATATATATATAATGAAAATAATGCTAATATTAATTACAGCTCTGTAAAATAATTGGACATGTTTAATTATGGGTTGAATCAATTTTATAGAGTGCGGCGGTAGGGATCGCATGTTTTATATTTTTTTGTCTAATAATTACCTATATTTACATATAATACAAATGTATTATAAATACGAAAGTACCTTTTTCACGCTGAAACGTCGGCATGGATTTGGATCAAATTTATCATACAGATAACATATTAACTCGAGTAGCTCACAGGCTACTGTTAGGACCTGGAGACGCACCGAAGAGAAGCGAGGTAAGTCGCTAGTAATAAAATATAAATTAATATTCATGAACATGAAGGCAGTGGTAGCAAAGTGGTAACGCGTTCGCTTGAATAACCGAGTGAAGCGGGTTCAAGTCCCGGTTTCGCGCCTTTGATATTTTCATGTGCGAATCATTCCCAACATGATTACCACCAGTCTTACGGTAAAAGAAAACATCGTAAGGAAACTTGCAAACAGTTCTGAAAAGACATGTGAAGTCTGCTAACCCGCACTTGGCCAGCGTGGTGGAGTATGGCCTGATCCCCCTCGTCTTGAAGTGAGAATCGTGCCCAGTAATAGAATTCTAAAAAAGGCTGAATACATACATACATATAAATGAATAGTCAATTACGGAAACATAGATTGATTCATACAGTCTACTAACAATTATTTTCATCGTTAACGTATGTATGTATACGAATGTATTTTAAAAAACAAATGAAAATAGTCCAACATGATGAATTGTCCTGTTCAATGCAAAAGCATCATAAATCGAAACACTGCCACGTACACTTGTGCACGATTCGAGTGAGATTTACAAATATAGCCCCTTATGTCACCGAGATCTTTTTAAATTAACGCAGACTGTAAATCTTGTGCCGCATTAAAGGCGACGCTGGTAAATTGGAAACACCTCGGATTCAAGTCTGGTATCACGTTCTTCAGCCATTGTATTGTATCTAGGAAGGTAAAATATTTTTCTTTAAAATGTTTACAATCTATTGTATTGTAGTAGTAATCTAAACTTTGGTTATAAATAAAAAATATAAAAAAAATACAATAAAATAAATAATTTTATTCCTATCCTGCTTAAAGATAGCCAGCCATATTATAAATATATATCTTTTTGTTTTTTTTTCTCGCTTACAAAAATGAAGTTGAATCGATTAATAAAAAATAATAATAAGGCAAAAGACTTGATTCGTCAAATAATGAAATAAGAGCACACAAAAACGGCAAGATATACCTAAAGTAAGTCATGAAAAGCAATATTAGGTATTTTAGATTAGTTTGGGTTACCAAAAAATGTTCAAGACTAACAATAGAATTAGAAAGCTACGTTTCAAAGGATTTAATTAAGAAAAACGCCTATTTATGTGTACTAAATATATTCTTACAATATGCCTTTTAAACTTTGAAATTAAAAAGAGATTATAAAAATTGGTGGCTACTTTGACAAGAAAAGCTACAGCGCGGCGCGGCGGTAGGATGGATGCATATAAAGTTCACTATGATATATTACTATGAGCTTTACTCATCTGTACCGTATAGTATACGTTTAATTTTTATTATTTAAGTCAAAGCAAATTGTTAAAAAATGTCATAAGTGTATAAACATAATTTTCCTACTAAAAAAGTGATGTGAGATTAAGTATATCTGTTATTTATTCAAAATAATATAGTTACTAATACTTATTAATGCATACATACATATGTGGAATGAAGTAAAACAAATATAACTTAAAATGTTATCGTCATTTCTTACTAGGTACATTAGTTTTTATAAACGACACGATTAGGCGAAACTCGAAATCGAATTCGAAAACAAATCGCCCGCCATTCTATTCCTGTTTCTGACACCGCCCCAGGCGTCTTTGTCGAAGACACCAGCTTGTAATTACTTCCACTTATACTTTCCCGTCATCATCACAATTAGTTCTTGAACCGCCCTTATATGTCAGCTGTCGTGTGAAACGAAAATAAACTTGAAACAATAATATGGTGATGTTTTTTGTCATGGTTTTAAATTTCTTAAAGCATATTTATTTGATATAGGTACGTAAGTTGGCTAAAGCTTAATACTTGGAATTGAGACATGCTTGGATATTCTGACGATGTCTGTTTTGTATTGCTGTAGTCGCTTTAAATTAGATTCAAAATTCATTTGATTGACGCATATTCATTAATATAGATATAAACAAGCCATCAATATATTTTTACCTTTTAGCCGGCCGACTCTCGAACGGCACTCAGAATATTTATCGTGCCCCTGTACAAACAAATACAGCCGAGAATCCATTTCATCATTTAGCACATAGTCATCGGTTCAAGATCAGAGCTGACGTAACGACCGGTACAGCATCAAAACATAATATTTTTCGGCGCGGATTTATACGTTACGCTTGTCAGAAATTGAGATTTATACCGCATCTGTCAAATACCCCAGACAAAGGAGCCCTGTCGAAAAACCCGCGACCATGATGTCATGCGTACAGTAGTTGTGCGCGACTCCTAATTAATAGACTAGCTTTTATGCTCCACTAAGGTAATATTTTCGGATCAGTTTCAAAGAAAAATAAGAAATATTCGTGTCAGTCAGCGTAGTTTATGGCCCGTTGTTTATTGTGAACGTTCGAAACCGAAGCGTTATTACTGAGAACGAATTCTTTGTTTTCTTTGGTATATTTATGTACAAAGAGTAGCCTAAGTTGAAGCTAGCAAACAGTCTCTAATGCCTTTCAACTTGAGTTATTTTAAGAAAAAGTCTCGTAGTTTTCCTTCGATTTAACAAAAACCAAAGAATTCGTTCTGAAAGTCTAATTTATTTCTAGTGTATTTGTTTTTGAAGTACTGAATCCGTAAGATTTAATCTTTTGCTTTGTAAATTGTGAGTAAAAAGTATTTGACTTTTATGTCTAAAGCCTAATAATAACTGAAGTATTTATTTTTAATGAAATGGACACTGTTTTATTCTTAATTTATTATAAACTAGCGACTTACCATCGCTCCACTCGGGTTCGTCCCTAGTTACGTTTTAACGCTTAGTATAGATTTTCCTGCAGTAAAAAGTATCCTACATGTTAACCCAGATAACCAGCTCTCATCATACAAAATGTCATTGAAATCTGTCTTGTGGTTTTCTTGTGATGTAGTCACAGACAGACAGACAGACAAAAATTCTAAAAACTAAACATATATCTATTCGGCCTCTACATCAATAATAATGTCTATTCCAATAAGATTTTCCAAAAAATCTGTACATTATACAGATTCGACTCCGAATTTTATTATATTATGTATAGATGTGAAAGTTATGAGATGCGCATGCGAACTTTCGTAATTTATAATAATACAGTGATTATTTCATGTGTGAAATGGCTGGGCAGATTATGATGAAATTTAATACACAGATAGACTACCTATACTGGAACTTCAGTAGACCCTTTAATCTTAATGTTAATTAAAACAAAAAAAACTGTCAATCAGACATCAAACACAAATACGCCTATTTCATAAGGTTTTAAAAGATGTCTATAAATCCATACTAATATTATAAATGCGAATGTAACTCTGTTTGTCTGTCTGTCTGTTACCTTTTCACGCTTAATCCGCTGAATTGATTTAGATAATATTTGGTATGGAGATAGTTTAAGACCCTGGGAAGGACATAGGATAGTTTTTATCCATCATTTCTCAAGTAAGAGATATATGTATATTTTTTAAATTTTTAAAGTAGGCACTTTAAAAATTAAAAAATATACATATATCTCTATACCTATGTATGTACATATATACAGCTTATTCTATACTAACCATGAAAACGTACATAAGGACGAACGCGAACGAAGCGAGCGTGAGTTGCTAGTAATTTTATAGATACTCCTATTCATATTATTGTCAACAACAATATGGTATAAAATATCAATTTTACCTATGTATAAAAGTTAATATGATATTTTTAAATTATAATTTATTATTCTCGATTGTAGTAGTATTCTTAGGTATTACTAATAAATAATTAATGCATGAATAATAAGGATTATATAGTGTGTTTATTGTAGATATAACTAGCTTTAAATTATCGTTTCGTGACATTTACTTGCATAACAATATTTATAGTCTCTACAACCTTGATTCAATTGACGTAGGTTACGTACAGTATATTTTACTATAAGCGTATCGTTTACCTTTGTCTACATTTGAAGTATTTATTTTTTGTCATATATCACTAATCACTTTCTTTTAAATTCTTAAGGTTTAAATCATCCCAGAAACATTTGAAGAGCCAAAGTATCTATGTTCAGCGGCTGTATTTATATTATGGTATTAAAGTTAATTTCTCTTTTACATTCTTACTACGCTTTAGAAAGCGCAGCTTTTAATAGACTCATTATGATAAAACACATCGTTTTCATGTAAAATTCCAAGAAAAGTAACTATTAATATTTTATTCAATTATGTGAAGTATTTTTGCATGGCGCGGCGCGCGTGCATGCAAGCATGCTGATTGAATATTTTAAATCTATTCTTAATTGAGTTGAGTTTTTTATTTATAACGTTTTAACACTTACAATAATCATGTCATGCCATTAAAATTTAATCAATTATGTTTTTTTTTATTTACTTTTGGGGTATGATTTAATATAATCAGCTTAGTTAGAATCTAGTTTAGATAGAAGTCTTAGTTAGAAGATCTAAATATCCAACTCGAGCTCAGCGTGCTCCTATAATAATTAGCTGGGTCATTAATAGTAGACTATAAAAAATTAAAAAATAAATAAAGAGTGCGTGTATGAATGTGCACACGCGAAAGAAGTAAAACTTCTGTAGGTTATCGGTACACTTCATGAAATTCAATTTATGTTTTAAATAATTAGGATGAGATACTAAAAAAAAAGTGAAGTGAGAAACTAAAAAAGGCTGTGGTAGCCCAGTGGTAACGCGCTCGCTTGGGAAACCGAGTGAAGCGGGTTCAAATCCCGGGTCTCGCACCTCTGATATTTTCATGTGCGAATCATTTTCTAACTTGATTACCACTTGCCTTACGGTGAAGGAAAACATCGTGAGGAAACCTGCATGTCCGAGAGAACCTAGCAAGTTTTCGAAAGATATGTGAAGTCCGCCAATCCGCACTTGGCCAGCGTGGTGGACTATGGCCTGATCCCCCTCGTCTTGAAGGGAGGCCCGTGCCCAGCAGTGGGACGTTAAAAAGGGCTGAATACAATACTAAAAAAATAATTTAATTACGCATATTAGGCATATTACAATCATATATTTATAGAATATTATTTAAGGAAAGAATATTATATATCATTTGTCAAATAATAACAACGGTAACCATGGCAACAAACGTTCGCCTCGCCCGATCACATTTTTTGTAACGCTCTCGTCACGCATTCACCAGCTTACTCCCCGAGTCAAGCGTGCGTAAAGTTTTACTTCAAAAATTACACACGTAGACGAGCCGCTGGCAGTATTATTAAGAAAAAAATTAATTCAAAATATTTATTTATACAAATACATTGTATCTTTAATCAACTTTATCTTAAATCTGTAAGCTGAGATGGTGTCGGAAAATCTATCATATACTGTTACTTATCAAGATTGTCAAGCGACGAAATCGTGCCTTGAGTATTAAAAACTGTTTATATCAGTTATTATATTGTTGGAGCAGATTTAATTTCATATTCAAAATATAAAATGTCAGATTTTATCTCCTTATGAGGCTCTTCTCTACCTACAAACAAGAGAATAGAGACGAATTAGTTATCTTCTTGCAATTCTTTTTATTTTAACATATATATTACTTTTTTAACAAAACGAATATCGAAAACAAGAATGACAGCTTTTTAATTTTAAAAATATATTTTTCTATTGACAACTAAGACCACTTTAGCAAATATTTTATTTAAATGTTCTTGTATTTTTATGGGCTAAAAATGCTATAAATTTTTTAATTAGTTTCACTAATACTGGTAGTAGAGATAGAGAAATCTTTGCTAATAACTGCTAGGCATTTTAAGTAAGATATATTTTTAGATATCGTAAGTGCGTACATACGTCAATATGCAAAATTAAGCCAATCTTCGAGTAAAAAAAAATATTGTCGTATTTAATCTAAATCACTTTAATTTACACTTCGGTCACAAGGGACACCGCACCGGCTTTAAAAAGAAGGTATTTTATTTTCGTCGGCGTCCTTTTAAATTTTGATTCTACTTATTAAATAGATAATATATACGCAATAACCGCAGCTGTCTTCAATACAAGTAGCCAGATATTGGATTTTTAATGAGGTAAAATATAAAAAAGTAAATACATTTAATATAGTATAATAGTAATCATACTAATGTTTTATACTGGCGATTTAACCTTGCTTTTCTTGAGTCCGTCCCTAAGTGCCTTAACATGACGCCATAGTTTATATGTACATATATGTACAGAATTTTATTCAAATCTATCCAATCATAACATTCGCATAGATACTAGTAGTCTGATATTATAAAAGCAAAAGTTTGTGAGTAAATTTGTTATTCTTTACGTTATCGGGATATTTTAAATCTTAGATTTACGTATAAACTGCTTTTTTATTTGATATGACCTAAACGATAACTTCAAATTACGTTAAAAACTTTGCAAATTTTAATGAAATTAATTTCTAATTGAAATTTTAATTTCAAGTCTAGACGGTAATCGATGTGTTAAACAAAAGGCTGTAAAGCATTTACAAGGAACTAAAATTCGTTTAGACATGGTAAAATAAATCTATGATGGCATTCAGTTCGTCGAACCCTAGGAGCTAAAACAATTGAGCAAAGATGTAAATTAAATCGAGTGGTTGAAGGCTCGGACTGGGATTCGCAGGGACACTTAACATCTTTCAGCGAGTTCTTTTTAGTTTTCTAACAAGTTTCTCGCAGTCTCGAGCGTTTGTCACTTCAAGTGGGCGAAATCTTCAGTTACTTAGGAAGTTTTAGTTGCATGTTAGCGACATGTGCGGTCGAAATAGTTGACAGTTTGGAACACGTTATGCTCTTTATGATAGAAAGTTTGTTCACTCTATTTGGCAATGTATCATAGATACAGCTTTTTAATTTCGTAATTTATCTGTGTAACTTCGATTAAATATAATATAAGGAAAGTTTTTCACTTAGTGCTTAAAAGTTGTATAATTTTAATTTTCTTATTCACTACAATTCAGTTGATGAAATCATAAAAAATTACCTGTGTTACAAAGCAGAGGTATGATGAGTAAATAAATTACGCCGTTTTAAAAGCTTTCACATCGTGATACGATCAGGGCCAACATTTACATAAGAACAATCCATGTAAGTCAGGTTATTATAGCAATAAGAGAATTTTCAAAATTTGAACCCAATATTCGCCAAATACGTAGAAAACCTATTAGTAAAATTGCGGCTATTCAATCACGTCTGCAAGATGGCAAAGCTAAACGAAGTTATGCTGAATCTATTTTCTTAGGTATAATTTCATTGGAGTAAGATTTGATGCCATGTTGCAATATTCAATTCTTGACTTTCGATCTTCATTTAATGCTTTTAAGAACTTTTGTAGCATAACTAATTTTTGTCTGCGGCTTCGCTCATGTGGTATGTACTTCGGCAATAAATTTTTGTTCCAGCTTTATGTACTAACTAGCAGAACAAACGGCTTCGCTCGCGCTAAAACTACAAAAAATGTTTGAAAAGGTAGGTTTCATACAAACTTTCATCCCCTATTTTACCCTCTTAGGGGTTGAATTTTAGAAAACACTGAAATACGTAACTCATTAATTTTGCCGTACTCAATTCGTACGAAATTTCATGCAAATATGTCCAAGGAATGAAAAGTTTCATACAAACTTTTATCCCCTATTTCACCCCCTTGGGGGTTGAATTTTAAAAAATCGTTCCTTAGTGGATGCCTCTGTCATACAAGGAATACGTGTGTGAAATTTCAATTTTCTAGCCTGAAGGGTTTGGCTTAGATTTTTGGATTTCCGATTTTCATTCAAATTAGTTTATCCATTACAATGTAAAATGTAACAAACGTAAATAAGCTTTAAAGTAATTACCTAACGCCCTTAGATATTTTCGCATTTATACTAGTAATGAAATTATAATTCACATTTTATGACCTATCAGTACAAAACACACGAAAAGAATGTAATTATTAATTAAAAAACGCTGTGATTTTTTATGTATTTTGTTGAAGTCTTTTGGTTAGAAGCAGTCGATTATAAAATGATCCAGTACCACAAGAAAAAAAATAATGTTTTTTTTTGCAGCTTTTTAGTTCTCGTCAATTATACATTCGAAGTATTTTATTAAACAAAAAAAAATTAAAATGTTATGTTAGATTTTATTATTTAACATATATGTTGAATATATTTTTTTAATCGGCTCCTAATAATCTTTTTTTTTGATACACCACTCGATAAATTTAGAAAAAAATATTTTTCAAAACACACAAATTGAGTGCCTGAAATGTGGCATTTTAATAATATCTATTCGCGTTATCAAGGGGAAACTAGCAACGTATGAATAATTAAAATTGGTTTATGTTTAAGCCGTTTAGTAATTACGAGGTATCATAGGATCGGGCATACATACATAAACAGGTCAAACACATAACTCCTTTGCGTTTCGCCGTAGTCGAATCGTAGTAGAAAGATCATCCTCAATATTTGAACCTTATGTTCATGTTTGTTAAAATTTATTTCAATTCAATACGCTTCCAAGCGTGCTAGTTGAGCAAAGATTACTTCTTCAACGTCACGTAGAGTGGAAAAGACACGAAGGTGATTCGTCGGTAATGTTAAAACTTATATTGTAGTATGTTTTAGGACATTAAGTTTTAGGTTTTTTTTTAAAGTATTCACAAAACAATTTATTTTAATGACTTATTAAAAGCAATATATTTTCATACTAGCAAGACTAGACAAACAAAAACAAATCTATCCCACGAGAACCGTACATTTTTCCGAGATGAAAAGTAGCTTATTTGTTATTCTGATGTATGAACTATTATTGTAAAGTTTCATTAAAATCCAATCAGTAGGTTTTATATGTACTAAGCTGTATAATTTACTATACTTTTTTAAATATCCCAGGGGAACTCTTTAATTTTCCGGGATGAAAAGTATCTAAAATGTTGACCGGGGATATAAGGTACCACCATACAAAATTTCATTTAAATCGGTCCAACAGTTCCAACAGAAAAAAAATTAAAAAAAATGTGTATTTGTTCTATTTCTCTTCTTACATCCCCCTGACTCGGAATAGGATTTTTTTTTCTATGTACAGATATTCGACCTGTACAGTTTTATTATATGTATAGATTTGAATCCAAGGTACAAAGAATAACAAAACACTTAAGCACTCAGGGCATTATATAACAAAGACAAACATATTGATAAATCATAACAACGTGCTGTAATTTCCAGTTTGACCCGCTAACTTACATAGCTGGGGTAAGGGTGAATGACGTCACTTTGCCCCTTAAAGATGACATCATCCTTTCGCCGCATAGCTCCTTTGCTTTATATAACATACAGGCGTTATAAAATTTTGAGCAATATTTCCTAAGGGAGATATGGCTCTTTAATACCTACCTAGTTATTAAATAAACAATGCAAATGGTTTATAAATTATTATACATTATAGTAGTTAGTATCTCTATTATATTTTATTTTCTATGAAACAATGTTTCTACGAATTTTCCATACTTCCTGCTTTATATTTATTTCATATTTTATTGAATTAATTAATTTAATCCTAATCTATTCTTTCTATTTCAATTTTTAGATAAAATCAGATCTGTGAAACTATTTTAACCTAATACAGACATGCGAAATTTTCGAATAATATGTGGTGACAGCCGATTTTATCGATAAGCCACTATATAAATTGCAAATCTAACTCGGACGTAAAATGTTTCATGTTAAATGCGCCTCCATTTATTGTAAACCCAAAATACATATAGAGGCCCAGTTGTCTGGATTTAAAATCAAATTGCAATAGTAGCAAAAGCGATAACATTAATGTAAATGTAAGCATGTTTGAAGTACACAACACTGTTTTGATCCTGTCTCAGCCTAACCAGAATTAAATTATTATTGTGATTGTAAATTGTTATGACTTGCGATTAAAACTAACCACGAAGCAGTTATAACACAAGTAATGTTTGTGGAACAATAGCATCACATAGCTTTATAGCTAATATCGTCTGTGATGAAACGTAAAGTCAGCATTAGAATAACCCTTACTTCTGATCGTAATTCTAATAATACCTTAGATTTTAATGGTGAAAGGGAGCTACTTTAAGGACGTCAAAATAAACGCACCCTTTCCAAATGGCCAATTCTCTTATGGATATGAAGGTATAAAATGTGTATTTTTCAAATGGATTTTTGAGTGCCCCAAGCTTTGATAGCCAAAATCTAAGTGTTCGAATTTACTGACGCGTCGAGCGTAGGGTGGGTTTACATTCTTTCTACTTTTATAGCCAGCGACTATAAAACTGCACATTTAAATATTCTGCTATTTAAGATAGTCTTTACCTTCTCACGAAATAAAACGCCTTGTTATTTTGTTATAGCAATGACGCTGTTGTACTTGCATGCTGTGCTTTCGTTGTATAATATTTTATTTAATATGTTGTGCAGAATGAGTCTCTACTCATTATGGTATGTGAGAATTTTATATTAATATTTTACTTCATAAGCATGTATGATAATGTGATACATCACTGTAGTAATATGGTTTTCCATAATTATAATCTATAGTACATAGAATAAAATTGTAACTAAGCCGAATCTGTACATTAAATATTTTTTTAAAAAATCTTATTGAAGTAGACATTATTATCAATACAGAGGCCGAATCTATAGTTTTTAGGATTTTCGTCTGTTGTCTGTATGTCTGACTGTTACCGCATCAGACAAAAACCACTGGATGGATTTTGATAAGATTTAGTATGATGATAGCTGATTATCCGAGTCAACATATATGATACTTTTTACTGCAGGAAAATATCTCATCTCTGAGAAATCTATAACTAAACGTTAAAACGTTAAAAAGTAAGGGACGAATCCGAGCGGAGCGAGAGTGAGTTGCTAGTTTATCTATATATACGAATTTATAAACAAGATTTTTGAATAATTGAAAACAAAACAAAATGTCAAAAACAAGTAGTTCTTGACAATTTGCCCCACTTTGGGCTGTCAATTTACTTAGTAAATTAAATACTTTTACTTGGTACTTCGACAAAAAATAAATACATAAAAAGTACATCTTTTAACAATAAATTACAGACTCGCCTACGAAACTATTCAGATTATTTCAATAAAGACTAAATCGGAATTTTATTGATGCAAATTCCAGAATCGATAACTTTCAATATGTATCTTTAGAGCTTCTATGCGCTGTATCTGTCTGCCAAATCGCTCTTCGAAATGGCCTTATTAATTCCCCTTTATGTCGTTGCACACATGCCCGTATAAGCGATTTACGTTGAGTTTACAGCTTTAGCTTTCTTTATGCTACTATAAAGTAGAGACAGTACCGAAATGTCCCTAGATGTAATATCTTGCTTTAATTGTCGACCTCGCACCTGATGTCTCAAGTAATTGGATGATGTTTTGTTTTCAAAACATGCAGTTAATAAACTGAATAATTTTACGAATAAATTTATTTTTGAACTGTAAACTGTTATGACTTGCGATTAAGACTAACTTTTATATAAAAGGAAACAGCAAAACACTTGCTTTTAGTTATGTCCTTACATTACTCTTTCGATTTCAAAACACCTCAATTTTGATAAGATTTGCAGATAAGCAGTGGCCCATTGACATTATTAAGGTAATTAAAACTGTTTATTTAAGATTATAAATAATCTGAAGACATTAAAAAACCATAGTTTACTACAATAGATAATAAAGTAATTTTCTAATATTGTTTAATTTATACATTTTCTATTCTTTAAAACTGCTAAAAGAGTTTGAACGTGTTTTAAAATTAATTGCAAAGCTTAAAGTTATTTACCATTATCACATTGAGTTGCTTTTAAAATCGAGTGTTTATTAAGTGTTATTAGTGTTTGAGTGTTATGTAGGCATATGGCCAACTAACGGCTCACCCTCGCTTCGCTCGGATTCACTTCTAGAAAAACAAAAACAAATCTACCCCACGGGAACCGTAAATTTTTATAGGATAAAAAGTGCCTATGTGCTATACCAGACTATAATCTATCTCTGCGCCAAATTTTATTCAGATCCGTTCAACCGTTCTGGCGTAATTGAGTAGCAAACATCTATCTAAATATCTAAACTTTCGCTTATAATATTAGCAAGAAGCACAACACAATAATCAATCCCGCGGCCATTCATCATTTCATTTGAACTAGGTATTACTGTGAACATCTAAACGTAGGTATAAAGCGACAAAGGTATTTTTTTAAATATTCGCTATTAGTAATCTATATTAAATTTTCACGTGCAAGAGCTCTATTCATATTTATATGAATAGAGCTTTTCATAGTAGCAAACTCACCAAATAAAATCTTTATAAACAACTTTCAGGGTTGAGAGTGGAACGTCGCCAACAGCCATCAAACTTCAATATCCTACGAGATGCGTCTTTTGATGTCCCTAACTTATATGATATTAAATAAACTCCTTTATATAGCTTTCTTTATTTTTATTTTCCAAACCCTAAGTACGTATTGACTGATCTCGATAAAGGGCCGATGCTTTTTTAAATTAAGTCGCCATTTCATTAAGGGTAGAGTTTGTTTATGTTAAACCCTTGTCCGTTGAATGATTGAAAATAAAATAACCTAATCACTTTTGCATTAGAGTCTGTCGCCGTAATCTTTGAAGGTTTGATATTATCATTATGTCAGTTTTTTGGAGTTTGATAGATATTTTTAAATTATACGTCTACATTTGGTTTTTTTTAGGGTAGTGTTTGTATGTTTTAACGCACTGATCCCTGGAACTAGTAGCCTAGCTTGATTATTTTTTATATTGCCCTTTTTATTAGGTCAGGTTTGGCTTTCTTCCACTACGACCTTTCGAACGTACCAATTATTTCAAAATAATTCGTTTATTATAGAATTCAGTAAAGAGGTTGTAGAATTCAGAATTAGAAACGTCGACGAAGCCGTAAACAAAAGACGGAAAACAATAATTGAGCATATTTTTAAAAACGATTTTTTTGACAATCACTAGTATTTGACATTTGCTAAACTCAGCCCAAACACGAATTTTATACTAGCAAACATTGAAGAGTGCTATTATTCATCTCCTGTCATTCAGTAACAGATCATCTCAATCATGTCATTTTATTACATAGTAATTTGAATTTTATAAAACTTACGATATAACACGACATTGAGACGAAGTAAACTTGTAATATTTGATTAAATACTTTGTTGCAAAGTGAAACCAATAAAATCCTGTTAATTATATAATAAAATACATTCTGGGAATTTATTGATAACTATTTTCAATATAAACCGCTACGATAATTATACCTAATTTTATTTATAATTATTGTTGTGATAAGACCTCTAATAAAATTAATCTAAATTCATGATTCAAATATTTCAACCTAAATAATTTTATTGTGAAATATAAATATTTTGAATCATAGATCTACTAGAAAAACCACAAATGATTTAAACATATAAAGAGCAATTTCATTATCGGTAATCGGTATATTCCCTGCGATTCCCTCTGAGTAATTACTATATATATACTATTGAATGTGATATATTTTTTCCTATTTTTTTTATTTTAATTGTAATATTTTATGCTTCATTAGGTACATATATATATATATATATATATATATATATATATATATATATATATATATATATATATATATATATTTTGATGTACTTTCTTTGTAGAGAAAACGGAAGGAAAATAATATTTCCTAGCTCACACCCACAGCTTTTCGTTTCAACTTATTTTACACCACGTCATGTTAGTTGGACTAAGAAATCTAAAGGCATTATCGGGGTTAAGAAATTGGCCTTCAGTATGCGCACGTCGTTATAAGATGAAGCAAATTTTTCTTATAGTTTTAGATAAATAGAGAATACACCACAAAAATGTATAATATCTAAATTATAATTAAAGTGACGTTATGGTATTTATTTTCCTTCCCTTGGCCAGCATCGATGCCAAAAATATTTTATTGAGTGCCTATTCTAATGACAAGCACCGTTCAATTATTTCATATTTTTCCGTCATATTTCTTACTTTATACATTGTTATATTTCTTTGTATAGGACGACGTTAATAAAACTTCGAGATATTCCTTGTATATGTTTTTATATTCAGTACTTTTATAATCATCGGTACATCTGTCCATGTGGAAGCTACCACCAACTCGGAAAGCAGTTCTGCTGAGAAGAGCCGGCAAGAAACTCAACAGTTACTCTTCTAAAATAATGAGTTACATAATTTTTCACAATAATTTTTGGTATTACAAACATTCCATAAATAGACACTACAGAGTGGTACTGACATCTCTCTTCAAAAGCACGGGAAAATAAATTAATAACCGCGTCCTTTTTTTTTTTTAAATACATTCCTATCGGCCAAAGTCACATAACTAAATGCCTTAAATATAAATCATTACAAATGAATCAAATATTACATTATTTTTCATTAAAACGCTTATATTTATAAATGCAACCTTACATTTGTAAATTAGTTTTCTTTAATATAGGAGTTATTGTAGCGTGCGGGGGAAAGCGAGAAGTGCTCGAGCCCAAATGACATACATATTAACATATGACATGACATTTGGGATATAGATTTTAGGATTGATGGTGTTTTAAAAGAACTTGATTTCTAAAGCAAGCAAAATTGATTTCTAAAGTAAAAAACATGTATGTTAAGTAAATTTTAATTAATTAGTTATTTATTATCAATTTATTACTATAATTATCTCTTCATATAATAATATTATTTCCAACTATACTGAATGACTAGCAAAATGACCAATTAATAATGATTAAAATATTATAATATAATGTCATAAGTATTAAACTGATAATGAGTGAAAAATGGCGTATAATACATACACTCATGGTCGAGAAGAATACTAAATATTATTATTAGTCGCGGTATTTGTTTTTAAGCCCATATGGAAATACATAACATTGAAAATAGATCTTTAAAAGCGCTGTAGTTATGTGACACCATAGCATTATGTAAAAGATAGAAATTGAATTACTTATAGATTAGCCGGAATGCTCTTTCGATTTAATCTAGATCGAACATCTTTGGAATAGACCTAGGAACAGATAGAGAAAAGATGATGATGTTCTCCTGACCGATTCCGGCCACGGCGGCCAATCTCATTCAGACTAGCCAACTGCGCAGGAGATATTATAGTGCACAAGTGTACGCGCAGACACAAGTGCATTCTCTATTCCTGTCACTCTCATACTCCAGTGGGACGACTACTCGACACGACCGGTGAGAGTTAAGGCGCAGGACCGACGGCTTTACGTGCTCTCCGAGGCACGGGGGTGAAACACCGCCAACTTCCCAACTCCGGGCTGTTACTGAGGCCTACTATACAGAAAGACTCAATAACTAAACTTGGCCCGACCCGGGACTGGAACCCAGGACCTCAGGATGTGCAGCCGTACATGCTAGCCACAACACCACCGAGGCAGTTAGATATGAGTAATGAGAGAGAAAAGAAACTCAGCACCTGTTAACATACGAGATCCTAAATAAGCGTTAGAGGACGAAAGATTCCACAAAGCTTAATTGATGATTAATTATTATTATTCTGTTATAACAGCAAGAGGATACTACACTAAAGTTCCATAATACTCAGAGTAGTTAGTAGCTAAATTATTTTAGTATAAACATACGTTTAAATGAATATTTAAATATTTTTTTTAAATATTTTGGGATATTAATACACAGCACCATCTAGTTCCATGGTAAGCTACGAGGCTTGTGTTATGGATACCAGATAGTTGATACACTACACATATATAACTCTAAAATTTAAATACATATTATAAATATAAACACCGATGACTGGAGTACAAACATTCGTGCTCATCACACAAATGAATGCCCCCAGCGGGACTCGAACCTGCGACCGCTGGCATAGCAAGTAGGCTCACTATAAACTGAGCCAAATGTGACGTCGTCGAATGTAATTTTAAGGTAAACATCACTTGTAAGTATATTATAAAAAACCTAATAATAAAGTAAGCAAATAAATTGATGTGAACGCCAAGTTTAGTTAATTTGCTTTTCGATATTGGTCTGCGGTCGAAACGGAGGCGATCATTACCGGCCCATTTGCGAGAGAGGGCGACTTGCGAGAAGTTAGTTATATATTGACATTAAATAATGATTTCTATTTCCTTCACTCAATATTGAATACAAATTCAAGTGGTTTGTACAAACTTTGGTGTTAAAAATACTTATAAGTAAATATTATTTCTTATGCCTGAAAATGACTAGCTATTTACATTATAGCTGTTATAAATTGTACTTTTACATGTAGTATCTAGTCTTACACTAGGGATAGTATAGACTCTGTTATAGTACTAAACATGAACCTAAATAAAATTCAAAAAATAATAAATACAATATTTAAAAACAGTATACAAATATTAATAAAATACTCGTGTGATAAGTAAACAAATGTCAAAGAATAAAAATAGCTAACGGATTTTATTATGAAAAAGAAAAAATATCTAAATAATAATAATACAAAAGAATATAGTATTAGATCCATATATTCTTCTCAAAAATTGTAAATTTAAAAAAAGAATCCCTCATTCTTTAAAGAAAGGAAGCGATCTGTAGGTATGTCAAAATGGATATTAGTAGCAAATCCTGCTGCTATTTTTGACTTTGATATTTCCTTTGGGTGCTCCTGCCTGCCTGTAAAATTCTTTAAGCTGAATATATAGTATACTTTTCGCCTAGTGGTCGAAATTCTACTATAATCACATTGAAAATATTGAGTTTACCTAATGTGAATAAAAAATGTCTCTAATTATATTTATTGATAATACTAGGCTAACAATAAACTTATTAATAGCTGCTAAACAAAAAAAGAATATCGTTTGACAAACAGAGGAGAAAAAAAAGAACTCTTTTGTCTTTGCCTATACATTGTTCTATAAATACATATTTATCTTAAAAGTCATAACAGACGACATTCCTATCTATATATAATTGACGACTTTGTAAGTTATTGAGTGTTTGTTATTTCTTCACTTTTTAACGTTGACTTAAATGAATTTGAGTGAAATTATAAAAAAAAATATCATGTTGTAAAAAGAATCTTATACTTACAATTAATCTATACGTATCGATGTACCTACATCTATACTAATATTATAAAGCTGAAGAGTTTGTTTGTTTGTTTGATTGAACGCGCTAATCTCAGGAACTACTAATCCGATTAGAAAAATTCTTTTTGCATTAGATAGCCCGTTAACTGAGGAAGGCTATAAGCTATATATCATCAAAGAAAAATGTACGGTTCCCGTGGGATAGATTTATTTTTGTCTAGGGACGATCCCGAAGCGAAGCGAGGGTGAGTCGCTAGTTTCAAATAATGCTAATTATCTCTAGTATAGCTAAGATTGAACTTTTGATTGGAATAGGACTGATACTGTTTCTGGAAAATAGATGTACATACGTAAAATTTTTATTATGTAATTACATATATGTCTTGAAGAAGGAAAAATAAATAATAACGCTAACTAATTCCGTAGTTAATAACATATGTACGTAGCATGTGATAACAATTCGTATAATTCGACATTCGATATAATGGAATGCATCCACCACATAAGGAAGGCTTAATACATGGTTATTCCATTTACGTAATATTATTATTATATTTCCAATATGCATTTTAAAGATATTAAATTATTTTTTGAAATGGTTCATTTTGACCTTTTAGAATATGGATTTACATATATATGGACTAAACAAAGTAGATACTACTTATTGTTTTTTTTTATGTTAGCTCAAAGCATTGAGAACCAAAACAACTTGATTGAGAAAATTATCAGAGATCGAGGTCGTTTATAACAAACAAACGTGTATAAGGATGCTTATTGACTATGCTTACAAAAATATTATTTCATAAGAATACATAGTATTTACGATGTTAGTTACCTTTGCTGGTAATATTTTCTTTTTATTGTTATTATCAAAAATGCTATATTGTCAATATTAAAAATATTATTTAGGTAATTAATTTAAACATAATTTCATTGTATTTATATTTAAAAATCTAAAATTATACATACATGTATATATAATAAATAAGTATGTATAATAAGGATAAAAATATTTTGGAAAATTCGATGACCCTAGCTTTAGTCGTTTGGCATTTACCAATGATATATCACACTGTTCGATCTGCGACGACGGTCATTTGTATCAATATAAGAGCTCTCCAAAAAAACCTTTTAGCAGATCTATTCCACAAGCCTCTCTAATTCGGACTTTTAATTATAGAGCTACTTTGGAGGCATATATTTTCTTTCATTTGTGTTATTACTTTGTTTTGTTTTGCAGTAATTTATTTATTATTAGCGACTCACCCTCTCGTCGTTCTTAAAACAAAATTAATTAATTTGGTTTTAATTTTGTTTCGTGGGACTCTATTTTTTTACTAAAATAAAAGTATGTACTCCTTATTACATCAGCTATCTGCCAGTGAAAGTCCCGTCAAAATCGGTTCAGCTATTTCAGAGATTAGCCGGAACAAACAGACAGACGGACAGACAGACAAAAATTGTAAAAAATGTTGTTTTGGTATATGTACCGTGTATACATCCATATGCATTTAGTAAAAAGTGGTTATTTTAATATTACAAACAGATACTTCAATTTTATTTATCTGTATAGATTAAAATGATAAAAGTATACGTTTATGCAATAAGCACTAAATAAGATACTGTTAAAATCATTAATTTATCTCTTTAGCTTCTTTACATATTATACTCATTGTGATATCTACCTTTATGTATTATATTATGTATGTATATTTATTTGTATGTAAGTATTTATGTATAGAGGTAGGGCCGCCTTCTGTGCATCATCTATTTCTGCCTTAAGTACCTATTTTATTTTAGTGTACAATAAAGTGTGTCTGTCTATTGTTTAAATCTTTTCTATATTTTTAATTAATATATGATATACATATACATATAGATTATAATGACATAGATAATTTTAAAATTATTTTTTGAATGAAAGCATACGGAGGTGAAAAAAGTGACAGTATAAAAACTATATGAAAAAAAATATTTTACATACCAAATTCATTTAATAATATTTTGTAGTTATTTGTCTATTTGTCTGAAGCCGTTAATGTAACGCATATTTACTATTTTTACAATGCTCACAAATTAAATATGATACTGTATAAATTACTTCGGTTTTTATTACTTAAAGTTATTTTAAATTCTTAGATCCTATTACTATTCACCGTTTTATTGTCATCCATTTTGTATTGTGATTATAAATTATAAATATTAGCAGATATTATTAAATTTATTTGTAGTTGTTGCTTTTTTCTCCTATAATCCCTATGGAGTTGAGTAAAATTAGGAAAAAACATAGCTTATATCCTAAATCAAATATAATCTTTTGTATATTTGAATTTAAAACTTACTTCTGTACGTACCAGACAATGCACCAACTTATTTTTAATATGATAATTAAATATTATATTTTTATTATCACATACATATGTAAGACAGCTAGATTTATGTTTAAAGTATAAAAACTGCTTTTAAGTACATAGCATAAAGATTCTTTATTTATAATTACTTATGTATTATGGAATATGGGCTTAGAGGAAGACTCAGTGTCGCAGTGGCGTATAACCTTTGTTTTTAAACGCATTTACGCGTACCACCTGACAGCATACAGGTGGTTATGTGAGACTTATCGACTAGAAAAGCCAGTACTTTCCACTAAAATCCAACTAACCCTCTCCCTTCCTAATCGCGGGATCGCTTACGCACTCAACCACGACACCCTGACGGCAGGTCTGCCGAAGCAGACCACACAAACCATGGGGTTGCTCCAAGTTCCAACGGTCTACTTTGCTGTCAGAGAAGTACCAAGAGCAACCCGCATGGTACAAACTCCCGGGCGCTAATGAGTCCTCCTCCCGTAGCTATAATCCATATAAATTAGGAAAAGAACGTGGTTCTTGTAGGTTAAGCCTTATAGACTAACGCAAATGATTATATTTTATCTCAAATTGTAAAATTGTTGAGATGTCTAAACGTTAGACGTGTAGACACAAGGGAACTGTTGTCATGACAGCATCTATAGCGAATGAAAGCTTCGGAAATTGAATAAAACCATGTATTTTATTCTCATTTTATTCAGTAAAGATTGTATACAATATTTTATAAAATTTCTTGAATTTAGTGTTAATTTCTATGTGTTACAGATTGAACTGGCTGGAAATATAACTTTTTTTTATATTCATTTACCAACTGGAATCGAATTATGAACTTAAGAACATAAAACATAACATAAAATTAATCATATTTTTTTTGTTGTTTTGCTCATATTGGGAAATTTATATAATAGCTATTAATATATAGCTGAATTTATCATAACTTGTACCTCCACGTTTTGAAGTCACATAGCCCACGGTTAGTATGCATAGTATGAATTTTAGAATTTATTTTACTTAAAAAGCGTAATGAAAATTTTGGATAAAACGTGTAATTGTAACGAATGAAATTGTAACGAATGACAGATTAAATTAACTAGTACGTTAGTTTTACCTGTTATTTTTATATGACTGGAAACAAAACTAATCTGAAACAAATTGAAATAATATTATCTACTTATTAATTTCTACGTGAAAGTATATATATTTCTTTTCCAATAAGTTGGAATATTTGACAATATTAGGAATTTAAAATATTTAAAATTATCGCGTATTTATTATTTATATATAATAAATAAGCAACGTAACCTCTACATAGTTTAATTACTATATAATAATATCATTCAATTATGTTTGTTTATAAAGATGAATATTAATTTTAAACGTATTTCTATCATAAATCATACGTATACGCCGGTGTAAATACCATTGGCTACTGATCATAAATAATATTTAGGGGCCATCGATAACATCTTGACACCTCGTAGGTCGATAAGCTTCAAGTCTCCGCGATATTTCAATATTATCCCGTCGTTCGTAACTTTTGCCGAAAGTATTAGTAAAGAATAAATATTTTTTTGGAAAATAAATCCTATCTTTAAGCGTACATGTGACATTGGGTAAAGACCCATCATTACACTTTCACCAATATGAATACAATATATATATCTAACTTGAATTCCCTTAGAAGCCTAAATAAATCATCGTTGGATATACATCTATAATATCTATCGAAGTCAACTTTTGCAAAAATGTTTAATGTAGGCCTTTTACTTCGCCATAATTTATTATTGTTAGGTACAATTAGGTATGTAGATAGAGATGTATGTAGAATGCGATTTCCAGGGATAAAGTTATGACTTATACTCGTATCTATGAATGAATTGTGAACGCAATACATAATATATCTATACATATAAGAAAACTGTAGAGGTCGAATATCAGTATATAGAAAAAAAATGCTAAAAAAAGAGCCAGGGGGATGTAAGAAGAGAAATAGAACAAATCCTATTCTTTTTCAAATTTTTTGTTTCTCTGTCTGTTTGTACGTGATAATCTCCGAAACTGTTAAACCGATTTAAATGTAATTGCATGGTGATATCTTATATCCCCGAACAACATTTTAGATACTTTTTATCCCGGAAAATTAAAGAATTCCCGTGGAATAGTTAAAAATCTATAGTAAATTACACAGTTTAGTACACAAAAATTACTGATTGGATTTTAATGAAACTTAGCAATAATATAGTTCATGTATCAGCATACAAATAGGCTACTTTTTATTCTGGAAAATGGTTCCCGTGGGACTGATTTGTTTTTGTTTGTATAGAGGCGAACCCGAGCGAAGCGAGGGTGAGCCGCTAGTTTATTATATAAACCTTGCGTAAAAACGTAGTTGTTGAAGAATCGCCCAAATTATATTTACAATTAACAATAAATATTCACTCAATATAACGGAGGTAAAGTGTGTAAGTTTCGACGATGCAGGTAATCTCCGAAACTACTCATCAGATAACAAAAAATCTTTCTCTAATATTTAGAATGGACCTTCAGTGTGAACTTTAGATACTCGTATAATATTATTCAGGGTTTTTTATGGTGATGAATTTTGTAGTTATCTAGAAACGCTACTATTAATTAAAGCAAGGTTATCAATAAATAAACCTCATCGTGAATGCACTGCTTTCTATCTGTTTACAATAGTTGCTGGTTCATAATTAATTGTTACATTATTATAGGTAAATATAGAGTGCAAAGCGACGAGACAATACATAATTTATTTAATATTTTAAATATGACCGCACCGTGTTTTGGTTTTTCCATGTACGAAAAACACTACTGAATGTTAATTATTATAATTATATACATACGTATTGTACTTACCTACTTTTTTTAATACTTATAAATACCATTTATGTATGTAGGTATGAGTAATAGATATGAGTTATAGATATAAGAATACTCTAATAATTTATTCAAACAATTAAGAAAATGTAAAAGCCACTCATAGTCAATATTGCTATTATTATCATTATATAGTGATTATCGATGTTTGTAAATAAACATAGATAATAATATATCATAAACTACAGTTTGACCAAATTTTATGACAATGAATTTGAACTATTTCAACCTACAACAAACAGTAACATATACCACTTTCGCCGTTTTCTACACCTATTCGCCTGAGAAAAACCTATTCAAACGAATCAACCGTTACGGAGATAAACGTAAGCAAACATACGGACAAATAAACAATTTTTATTATTTTAACTCTGCCGCCCAGTCAACAGCATAAAACTGACTGAGCAACAAAAATATTTGACTCTAGCGAACTTTTGACATTTACTTTTCGTGATAAGTAAATGCTATGATATACGTTGATATTTTTTACCTTTTTACTTCTACATACTTTTTGTCATAAATGAAATATCTAAGTTAGGGCTTGGTTTAAAGCAGATTTTTCAATCAATGCATAGGTTTTACAAACCATTGCCCAGTGCATACCCAGCAGGCTCCCAGCGAGTCTAACCGAAACAGGTAAACAATAACAAATTTAATTTCGATTATCTTTAGGATTCTGTATCTTAAGATCATCTTACTCTTGACCGATTATTTAAAATGCTGGAGATAACATATTTAGCCAATGCAGCTAGTACTATTTATCAGTGCCATTTTCTTTCATAACGAGAGTATAATCAAATGACGACAGGAATTGGGGAGCCGAACACAATTAGCAGACGAGACATGAAAGTTAATAAGGTTAATCTTTAAGCGAATTCCGAAGGAAATTGCGTCCCACTTTCAAACGAATTGCCTGATTGGCCACTGGGTCGATTAGCGAGTTGAGCTGATTTACGATATCGAACGCGTAACGATTTTGATAATGCACATGTTTTGATAAATCTATAAATATAATAAAATTGTAACCGAGTCGAATCTGTACATTAAATACATATTTTTTGGAAAATCTTATTGAGATAGACATTATTATCGATACAGACGCCGAATCTATAGGTTTTAGAATTTTTATCTGTCTGTCTGTTAACGCATCACGAAAAAACCATTGGAGGAATTTTGATGAAATTTGATATGACGATAGCTGGTTATCTGGGTCAACATATTGCGGGAAAATATCTCATTTCTGAGAAATCTACGAACGAATCTACGAGTAGGGACGAACCCGAGCGGAGCGAGGGTGAGTCGCTAGTATACTATATATTTTGTAGTGTTTTGATGTTTTTCATAATCTAAAGTAACATCAAGGTGTGTTTTTGAATGATGTTCGTAATATGTGCTTATTATTAATTAGAACCTGCTGATCTTAGCATTCTAAGTTGCTAGAGTTTGTCACCTGCCATTGCAGGTGACAAACTCAAGAGCGATATAGTCAAACACCTTTAATTCAAAAAGGCAAAAAGCCTTTAACATTTTTTTCCGACATCTAGCTTTCTAGGCATATTATGATAAAATATTAACATTGTATAGAAATTTTGTAATAAATTTATAGCAAGAGGATATTTGAAGACTAATGAATGGGATTCGCTGAGAATTTTTAGAAATTCTGTTCATTTAGAATTCGCGTGCTACTTCAAAATGACTAGGCAAAAAACAGTGTTTCTTTATTTTTTATAATCTTTTTGGGTTTTGGCTTTACTCAGTCTCTAGGCATTTCCTACAACTTACACTTGCACTATGATTTTACTTTTTCGTATTTCTTCTTTATGTTCTCTTAGTTCTGAAATTCATTTGAATTCTCGATTCACTGTTTTCCTTTTTAGGCCGGCGTCAGAAATTTTCTGACAGAATAAATCTTATAATATGCGGCCGGTCTTATATGCATAAACAAAGTAGATATATTCTAGTATTTGGAAATTCGAATATTTTCTAGTAATCTAACTCCTTACTGGAAAATGTTCTGTTCTTCTTTCACTCAGGACAATTTACGATTAACTGATCTTGTCGTTGTTATAAATGTTGACAACTGTCTTCTACACATCTATACATATAATAAAATTCTGAGTCGAATCTGCACCTTAAATATTTTTTGGAAAATCTTATTGAAATAGACTTTATTATCGATACAGAGACCGAATCTATGGTTTTCAGAGCAATAGTAATAGTTTTTCTGTCTGTCTGTCTGTCTGTCTGTCTGTCTGTCTGTCTGTCTGTCTGTCTGTCTGTCTGTCTGTCTGTCTGTCTGTCTGTCTGTCTGTCTGTATGTCTGTCTGTCTGTCTGTTACCGCATCACAGAAAAACCACTGGAGGGATTTTGATGAAATTTGGTATGATGATAGCTAGATATCCGGGGATATCCGGGTATATATAGGATACTTTTTACCGTGGGAAATTATCTCATTCCCACGGGTATACACGTTATAACACAACCCAAAAAATATTTATGATCAGAATTTCTTGAAACTTGGTATTAATGCTCTTCAATACAGTTAAATAAATACGTGTTTTAACGTTTTTTTGAAATTCATCCCATAAGGAGTTTAGGTATGAAAATTTGTATGAAACCTAACTTTTTAAAGTTTTTTTGTTGTAGTTTTAGCGCGAGCGAAGCCGCGGGTTTTGCTAGTAGGTTATATTAATAGCCATGCTTCAGACGTATCATTTTGAATTATTCATGATGTATAGACGTTACACACTCTATTACGCGACAATATCATTTTTATCATAGGCTCATGCTTTTATAGGGCCATAACTAATCCCGTGATAGTCAAGTTATTGAAATAATCGTAACTTATTATACGTTTCATTTGAAAAAAAAAAATTTTGTAATCCGATGTCTTTCTTCATTTTCATTAGGTATTTTTAGCAACACTATACAAGGTTCCATTTGTGACCTGTTTAGGTTTAATAAAACTAGAATGACCCATCTTGTTATCACAACTAATTCGAAACGTATTATAACATGCGATTGCGAGAGATAAAAAACATCTTGATTGATTGTATGTACCTATGTATTTAACCCTTATTAACGTCCCACTGCTGGGCATGGGCCTCCCTTCAATACGAGGGGGATCAAGCCATAGTCCATCACGCTGACCGAGTGCGGGTTGTCGGACTTCACATATCTTTTGAAAACTTGGTAGGTTGATTATTCTAATAAATTCGATAATTAATATTACGGCATCCAGCATAATAGAAAGTGCTTACAAAGCATTTATCAATAATCTATGGTGCTAGTTAAAAAAAATACTCAGTGCGCTAAAATGGCGCTTCTTTAATATAGATGTAAAACTTTTGTATCATTATGTTGAAGCTTTTGTAGCACAACAGTGAGATAGTTGCTGGTAAGGAAAATGTTCGCTATATTTGAAATAGACTTAATATCAGAACTGGAAAGTCCGCGGGTGACGTAGACTGTGCGAGAGTATGGTCAGAATATAAATATTTATTTTATTATGAAGGAAATTATTTTAGAATATTATTTAATATTATAATTTTAAAAAGAATTAGTTTACTTTAACGGTTTTGATGCTGCAAGCATCTTGTATTAATTTGTTCCCGATAAATATAACATAATATTATATATTTTTTTCTATCTATATAGTCTCCGGTTAAGCACATGTATAAAACTTTATATTTAAATAAACATATAGAATTTGACGATCAATATCTTTGTATATTTTCTACTTTATTTATTTTATTGATATTATAATATTGAATTAAAAAAATGAAAAGTGAGATTTAATTTAATATAATTATTGAATATGCAAACTGTACTTGTACGCTTATATTATTTACATATAAATATATTGTGATTGACCTTTAAGATCCAGTATAGCAAAGCAGTTGGACGCGCAAGTGATCTCGTCGTTAAAATCACCTTTTTTAGCGTCAATATTACTATGTACTGAGCAACGTTCTGTGATACTACTTTTAGTTAAACTGATAGTGTTAAAAAACAATAAAATGAAGAATTTTAATATCTTAATAAGTTTCGTGCTTCTATGGATGAGTGCGTGTATGGGTCAAGCTCAAAGTAAGCAAATGTATTTTTTAATAATTCACCTTACTTTGTTTTAAAAATTTTCCTATATTATTTATCTGTTATTTTATGACTTTTATTGGCGCTTTTCGAAAAAAATATAAACTTTGCTTTTTTCAGAAAATATATTAAAATATAGATAGGTATAGGATATATATATGTATATAAACTTAAAAAGCAAAATCTTATCTAAATACAAAATTTGATCCATTTCGTTAAAGCCTTTTCCTTTTCGGAGATACAGAAAATTTTATATATATATACATATATATACATATATATATATATATATATATATATATATATATATATAAGAATTACTCATTTAATATTATAAGATATATTATTTTATTATTTCACTTTTCAACAGATACTTATTAGATTAATAAATAAATAAGATCAACAACGCGAATACGCGTGATGCTTCAATTGCGTTTTAAAGTTATCTTTGATAGGAAGGTTAAAGATCATGTATCATAACACGATATAATGCTACAAAAACATATTTTGTAATTGCGTTTAAATATTATTAATGTAAATACAACACTACTTACCAGTAAACAAACCACATTTTCTAATTCAATAGTAACATAACATAAAACATTCTTATAAAGATCAAGGATATTTTATTATAGACGTCTGTATGTGTTTAGTTCGTAGTCAGCGTCTTAAAGTGCATAAAAAACCTGCCAAACAGCTATTGTGCAGTTATATATTCTGAGTTAAAATGTGTGAGTATGAGTCGTTACTTCATTAAGTTTTTATGTACAAACTATTAAGAAACAGCGTCTATATAAAGTTTTCATGTATTTTTTATATATTGGACGTTAAACAAAACATAATATAAACGGGTTTTGTAAAGCAAACAGGTTGATGATTTTCCTTGTTCAAGTCAATACATCAAAGTCATCGACACAGAACATAATGCGACAAAAATTGCAAATATTTTTTGTAAGATTTTATCTATACAAATTGAAGAGTTTGTCTGTATATCCGAATCTTATATAGCTATTTAAACGATACTAAAAATAATTTTTTTTCATCAAAAAAAAAATTGAACGTCTATATGTCTGTACCCAATGATACTAATCTTCACAATGGCTAGATCAATTTGTATAGGATATGCAATGGCGGTTAGAGAAATTAGTTTAAAAGGATGGTTAGAGAAATTAGTTTAAAAGGATGGCACTTATGTTATATGTTATTGCCAAATAAAACGGATCCTGGCGTGAAAGTTGAAAAATATAGCTCAATTGATGAAAGAATGACTTAATTAATTTTAACGAGACTTTAACTGGTAAATAAAGGATATGGTGGTAAGTGAATAGAAGTTGATAAATTTTTATCTTGTTAATAGAATAAATAGAAATAGATAGTTTTATTATTATTTTTAATTTTTGTAGTCAAAGTGGTTGAAAAGAGAGGGAGAGAGAGAGAGAGAGAGAGAGAGAGAGAGACGGTCCCTATTTTTTGATAATAAGGATTAAGGATATTACTCTTTAAATTATATTTAAATTATTGTATATAATATAAATAATATACACATATGAATATATAGGAATAAAAAAAGTTCGCAATCTTTGATAACCAGTTTAAGGTAAAATAATTTATTTGTTAACTAATAACATATTTTAAATATTCTTAGCTCGTTAATTGGATATGCGTTGAGGATGAGATTTTAGGTAAGGGAAAAATGGTTGTGTTACCGCTTTTATAAAATTCTGTTAAGTATTGATTTAGAATTAATACACGTTTCATTCAGATTTGTTAAATTATCTTCGAAAATACCAGGATCCATTGTATGGATATAATCTAGCACACAGTGTTTTGTCAAAGGATAGATGCGATATAAATTTGTCTTAAAAAAATTAATAATGATCTTATTTTACTGACCAAACTCCTTCGTGCCTTCTACATTCTACGTGACACTGGCGAAGTGATCTGTGCTCAACTGGCACGCTTTGAAGCCATTAACAAGAAAATTGAATTAAAATAATTACTTAGTACAGGTGTGAATTTATTTATCTGTTTCAGGATGCAAGACACCACTCGGAAGGAGCAGCCAGTGTGTATCTATCTATAAATGTCCAGAATTACTCACAGCATTTGAGCAACGACCGCTGCCAAATGAAGTGATTAATTTTCTAAGGCAATCCCAATGTGGTTTTGAGGGCTACGTACCAAATGTGTGTTGTGGTCCCATGCCTCAACAGCAAACCTCAAATCCAACAACGGTAAGTATTTCATATTATTTAATTTTAGTCATTATTTTTGTAATGTCAGACATGGTACTGCTTCGGAGAATCTATCCAATACCTGACTTTAAGATAAATAAGGAACTAGGAACCTTAGAGGGACAGTATAAATAATTTGTCGATATTTATTTTATTATATCGTTGGTCGTGATTTGGTTTTTTGTTTATTGATGGTACCGTCAATTCCTGTTCTTAGTACACTGCAAATGAAGTAGTTGTAAATGTATACATATAGCATATATAATTTTCTCATATCCCCGATTTTGTTAAAATGTAAGTATGATGTAGAAATCATTCACAAATGCAATCAATGTCCTGTGTATCTAAAGACTAAACACAAATAATGTTAGAATAGTTCCAATAAAAAAAAAAAACATAATTTACAGCTAACAAAATAAAAAGACGACATTCTTTTCTATTCAATATTGATATTGAATTGGTTTTTATGATAAGTGATTAAATTAATTAAAAATTATATTTTTGTAGCATAAACAAACTGAACGCCCAGTTCAGCCCTCTGCTGGCGTGGACCCTTCCGTCCCTGAAGACTCGTATCCAGCACCTCGTGACAGATGTGGTGAAGATACAAATGGTGACCGCTTGTATGGTGGACAATTCACAGACCTAGATGAGTTTCCATGGATGGTGTTATTAGGATACTTACCACGTAAGTAAGACTAACTTGACAATAGTAGCGCTAAAATAATATTTAAATGAAATTATATGAGATTTTTTCGACATTATATCTAATTCAAACATCCCTTTGATAATAATTATAGATTTTATATAAGTATTTTTAAGAGTGCTTTTGTACAACATAATAAAATTCTAAATTTATGTAGTATAAGCTTCGATCAACAATTGTTGATCGAAGACTATGCCCTCTTCTATACAAGTCTTAAGTTTCATCTCTATCCCAGTATTTATATTTATGAATATTTTTATGATTATATATATAAATATAATTTCGTAAAAAGCTCAAGTGGCTCGCAATCCGTTTCCGCAGGAATACTCATATTCTTCATCTTCTCTGCTGCTTGCTGTTTAATCCTTCAACTACTATCTATATAAAAGAGCGTTTAGAGTTTCTGGGTGATTCCCATGCTCGTTCACATCGCTCTGCTCTGAACTTCCTTTCACAAATTCCCTTCACAAATTCTTTTACAGTAAAAGCTGCTCGACTGTGCAATTCTATTCCTTTAAGCATTAAATGTGCTAAAAGCTGAGATAAATTCAAAAGCTTATTAAAAGATTACATCTGTCTTTTTGAGCCTTTTCTCTTAGTCGTTTCCCTTAATATCATCCTTATTATTATTATTATTTACTCTATTATGTTCTAGTATCTAATTCTCATGTCCACATATGTATGTATGTATGTATAACGTATATCTATACCTATATATGGATTTATATATGTATCTATTTATCTATATTATATATTTAACCGTGTCTAAGCAAGTACACCGCCTACCGTTTTTATGAAAAATTACTCCTCCACCTCAAGGTTCCCTGGAAGAGATCGCTTCCAGCGATAAGGCCGCTGTACATCTTTCCTTTGTGTTCTTTTTTTACATTTTTTTTTCTTTTGTTTCTTTTTTGGTGTACAATAAATATTATAATTATTATTATTCATATTATAGAAGTTATTAAATATAATATTTTCCTGCTTTTGCTTAGGTAATAGTGAAACCCTCACATACCAATGTGGGGGAGTGCTGATGAACCATCGCTACGCCTTAACAGCTGCGCATTGTGTGGTAGGAGAAATTGAAAAGGCAGTTGGAAAATTGTAAGTGCTGTTAATTTTAAAACATTATATCTTATTTTTACTTAAATATAAAAGCCTTGTCAAAATTCATTTCTTTTTTATATATAATATAATTTTACCAAAAACTGTTGTCATCTTTGATATAAAAAATAATGTTACTATCTCTAGGAGAGGAGTAATTTTATATAAATATACTTGAATAAGTAGAGTCGCAGGCAATAGCTAGTATTTAATACAAGGAAAATGTATTTGATAATTATAAAGACTTTTGTTTGCTACACCGGTTTTAATAACGTGTCCTTGTACATATTCATTTAAATCTCTAATATTAATTATAATAACTTATAAGTGAGTTGCGGCGTATATTTAGACGTGTGACTGTTAACGGCACAGCAATAATTTTTATTTTAAAATTTGAATCGTGATTCTGAAGTTAGGGAAACTACCAGGGAAGGCTAAGCATTAGAGACATCAGTATATGAATCAAGTAGAACTGATGACTTGGCGTAGAAGTCTAATATTAAATGCTGACATAAGGAATTTAATTTTATTTCAACAAAAAGATTTCTTATGTTTCAAACAAGATTAAACGGCTCGCGAAACATGAATGACTCTGTTTATTTGGCGGCCTTTTTTAATATAATAAAGTTTGTTTTCTTACAAAGGGCACGTTGTCCGTTTTTATCTTTAAAAATACATAGTAGTTTTTAAGTTAATTATACAAGCGTCTTATGCAGCTTGACATTTGATTGACAATTCGTAAAAAATATTTTACTATTTAATTTAGAGCAACTGCTCGACTCGGCGAGTATGATATTCAGTCGGACGTTGACTGCCTGTCTGGAACTTGTGCTGATCCCGTACAAGAAATCAGAGTACAAGCAGCGTATCCTCATCCTGGTTTCGCTGATAAGAACGTAAACAGAAAAGATGATATCGCTTTGGTACGACTCGCGAAAAGAGCAACTTACTCATGTAAGTATCAATATATTTATTTATCTAGTTATTGAGTTTGCTTTAAATTAAATTTATTGCAACAAACTTCAGTACATATTCTAAAAATAATACACGTATCTTGTATAGTGTTTAAATAGTTTTTTTTTATTTATTTCTTCATTTTATATTTAGGTTTATAAATATTTCAACTTAATTTTTGAACGACATAAAAAGTTCTCTCGCTCAGCTTGGCTCTATGTTTTACATAGACATTGAATTTATTCTGAATATTAATCATGAAGTATTAGTATAATTAATCAATACTTTCATTTGAATTCACATAACATGATACTGACGACCAAATAACCATTCTCTGCTTGTACTCACTTATTCGTAAGATAAAGATAATCAAATTAAAAATTTAAAAAAACCCCTACGCAAAAAATACTAATAGTTTAAGGAACAACCCTTAAAAAAACTGATACTCTTACACTGCTGGACCGATATTAAGCAAACATAGCTAAGAACAACTACAACGAAACTGGCTTTCAAATGAAAAAAACCGCATCGAAATTGGTCGATCCGTTTGAGAGCTACGATGCCACAGACATACATCGATGTCAAACTTATAACACCCCTCTTTTGCGTCGGAGGTTAAAAAAGAACAGATTAAACTACATACATTGATGTGATTTTCAATGGCAGGTACTTTGAGTCGTAGAAACATGTAACACTTGGCAAAAGTTCAAAGTTAAATGAGCAGAAATCAGCAAACTTTAAAATCTAATTGTATATTTAAGCTGTTCTTGCTTATGTTCATTACAGATTACGTTCAACCTATTTGCTTAGTCGAAAACAATCTACGATTAGATGTCGGAAGCGACGTATATGTGGCCGGCTGGGGAAAAACCCTAAGCGGTAAGTTTCGAGCTTATTGATTTTGCACATTACTAAATATTTCTTAGAAACTCGTTAGGTTCACAAAATAATTATTGCTAAGGTGAAGATTCCATGTTATTTCAGCTAGAGTTGCTAATTTTGGGCTATCTATATGAATAAAGTGATTGATTATATTCCTATAATGACATATTTAACCGTTAAGAAAATATTTTAAATTTCAACCCCTAAAGATATAAAAAGAAATATAAAGTTTTTGTGGTATGAAATCATAAAAGCAATCGAGTAAAACCTTAACAGGCGTCTAGTTTAAAGTATACGCCTTAGGCACCACCATCGAATACACTGTATAGTATACTAGGGGAGTAAAAGTTTTTACTATCCTACAATTGATAATTAATAGAAACTGCTAAAAGCGGGAAACTATAGATATTTTTATATAAACAGAATTCCGTATTACATTTCATGATGTTATTCATTAGTGAAATAATGTAAAAAATATTAAAAACGTTAAACTTTTATCATATCCCACAGAAATATAAAAAATAATTATTTGGCTTTGCGTCACATAGACAATAATTTATATCAATATATAATATGCCGTAATATTACATAAGACAGTCGATATTGATTCTTAATATGGAATGTTTATATTTACCTATCAATAAAACAGAGAACTAAAACTTCATATTTAATAAAAGAGGAGCGCAAAGTTACGAGCATAAAATAGTAATAAATATAACTTTGCCAAGTTATATTATCACAACTTTATTAGTAACGTCCATATCTGACTGGGTAATACCCCGTTTGTTATTTCTCATTAAACCTTGAATGATGAAACCGATGGTTGTGTTTCCCGTATTACGATTTACTATAATTATGCATGTTTTTTTGCAAATGAAGCAAGTATGCAATAAAAAATAACTGCTTAACAAAAACATCCAATATATTTATTTATATATACTTTAATAGAAAATCGTGCTGACCATCTTAGGCATAGTGACAATTTAAGAATAAAAAATGTAATTTTAAGCAATATAATATTTCATAATGGATGTCATTAATATTAAAAAAATGTATGGAAATTATACGTGAAATATCATTATTAGAATGTCTGTTTTTAGTTTTTTAGTAAAAAAAGTTCTAAAATCGTATTGTACCTAAGTATTATTTATTAAATAATATAATTATCTGTTACAGGAAAAAGCAGTCCAGTTAAATTGAAATTAGGAATGCCAATATATAGCAAGTCTGATTGTTTGTCGAAGTACAGGAGTCTTGGTGCAGAACTGACTGATAGACAAATTTGTGCTGGAGGAGTATTCGCAGAAGATGCTTGCAGGGGAGACTCTGGTGGTCCATTGATGAGGAGAACGCCTTCAGGCATATGGGAAACTGTTGCAATAGTGTCTTTCGGCTACGGATGCGGAAGAGATGGTTGGCCAGGAGTATATACTAATGTGGCTAGTTATGTAGACTGGATACAAAATACGATGGCGTCTACTAATGCTTAATAGAATGTATTTTTCTAAAATAATTATTATAGATAAGATCTGCTGTATCACATGCCATATATTTGTATCAAAATAAGATCCCAGTAATTTTGGAACAATGTTCACTATTTTTATGACTTGTTAAAATATATTTGTGACGTTTGTGAAATTAACTAAATTAAAGACTGTAATAAAGTGTGAACTAATAGGTTTTATTTGATCATTGTTTTAAATTATCCATTTTCTGTTATATACACAATATCAACGAAATCTACTGGCATGCATGCAAGCATTTAGCCCTTTTTAACGTCCCACAGCTGGGCACGAGCCTCCCATCGATACGTGGGGGATTAGGCCATAGCCCACTACGCTGGCCAAGTGCGGTTTAGCGGACTTCACATGTCTTTCGAAAACTTACTAGGTTTTCTCAGACATGCAGCATTCCTTACGATGTTTTTCTTCACTGTAAGGCAAGTGGTAATCATATTAGAAATGATTTGCACATGAAAATATCAGAGGTACGAGCCCCGGGATTTAAAACCCGCTTCACTCGGTTTCCCAAACGAGCGTGTTACCACTGGGTTACCACTGCCTCTAAATCTACTTGACTACATTTTATTATTTACAATCTTGTTATTTTGTAAACAATATAGGTTATTTATTTATACGTCCATCCATGAGGATGTACTGTTGTTGTAGCCTTATTTGGTATAACTAAAAATATAAATTCAGAAATTTGCAGCTGCCATAGCGTAATAATAGTAATGTAACATGGGCTTACAAAGGAAATATTAATATAGTACACACAGTAGAACAACAACAACACAACAACAAAAATAAATAATAACAGCTTTAGAGTTCAAATATAGAACAATAATAAATATAATCCATACATATATACATACAAAGGAAAAGTTTCAAGGGAGAATGATGGCAATCTTTACACCTTCACTAGGTTAAGCTCTATTTTTATCTCTAACTCCCGAACTATACGGTGATGAAAAAGGACTATTTTTTTAAATTCTTAGCGCAAATATTTTATAGAAATATTTTTTATTCAAAATAACCACAAAGAGTAAATATATGTACATATATATAATGTAACTTATTATTATTTCATAATTCAACTAGGATGTATAAAATAATACCTGCAGGTCAACTAAAGTGCAATAATTAACAAAAAATGTACACGAAATATTTAAATTTCAAAAAGTTTACTTTCGCTTGCGGCGCATTCAAAGAAAACATACCACTACAAGTACAGCATGCTTTTCGCTGCAATCTATTTATATAAAATGTTACTAGGTGAAGGTATCTAATATCAGGCTTTGTCTAAAGTGAGATCAAAATCTATATGGCAACAAATAATAAAATATTTTTTTTAGATAAATAGAAACTGCGATTTCTGTTACAAGATAATCCCATAAGAACAATACATACATATTATATCTGGACATATCTTCAAAATGTTACTATTATAAAATACTAGCAGCTGACACTCGCTTCGCTTTTGATTCATCCCTAGACGAAAACAAATTTATCCCACGGGAACCGTACATTTTCAGGGATTATATATAGTCTATATAGCTTTTCTCAATAAATGGGCTATCTAATGCAAAAATATTTTTTCAAATCGGATTAGTAATTCCTGGGATTAGCGCGTTCAAACAAACAAACCTCTTTATAATATTAGAATATATTAACCAGAATTTTGAATATTACTTATAAGTACGGTCAGTACTAACATAAAATAGAGTATAATCTATACTAATATAGGTAATATTATAAATGTGAAAGTTCACACCTCTTTCACGCCAGAACAGTTTAACGGATCTAGATGAAATTTGGCACAGAGATGGAATATAGTCTGGAATAATATATAGGCTACTTTTTATCCTGGACAATTTTCGGTTTCCATGGAATAGGTTTATTTTTAATTTCCTAGAGGCGAACCCGAGTGAAGCGAGGGTGAGCCGCTAGTATATAACATATTGCTTACTTTCTCTATGAATAACATATCGTTTATGTAAACGAGAAGATAAAATAAATTTGAATGGCGTTTCGGGAAGTCATATGGGATCCCTATACAGAGATATTCAATTAGTCGTAACGTATCATTTGCATAGGTGTCACTGGCAATCAAATTAAGTGGAGCGCTGACAATTCTATGCGCATAATTAAATACTACCCTTTATCGTTATAAGGGTAGGGAAATGCAAAATTTTATTTACCTCAAGTCCTTATAGAAGATCGAAGTTTACTAGCACTTTGATTCTATTTACGCATTAAAATTAATACCATTTTCTTTGTTGTGCCTATTTGAAATAAAAAACAGACATTCATTTTCAAAAAACTTAGTTTGCAATATTGAACTTATTTCATAAAGATATTTCTTCCAGCAACCCATGAATGTGGAAGAAAATGTTAGCAGGGCGACATAGTGCAAGATATATAATATATACATAATATGCTATTTGATTATTGAAATTTATATGAAACATGAACATTATTTAAATACAAAATATTTATTATATAATATAAAAAAATAATACACATGAGTTAAAACTGCTGTAAAAATTCACTGTTATTACAGCGATTTTATTAATAATAATTAAATCTTCATACGATTTAATCCTTGGGTGTAACAATGTGAGAATATAACAGCGCCTTGCTCCTAATAAATGTTTGAAAAACAAAGCCTTATTATTCCGATAAACTAAAAACAACTTTCGGCAAAATATTGAATGTAACAAAGTTATGAAAAATGAGCACTAAATCAAAACTGCGAATATATTAATTCATTTCACGAGATAACAAATTCGAAAAGGGGAATACCAATCGGAATCTAAAAATTACGGCAGTTTAAAAGTAGGCGTCATTTACATAGAACTACTATATCGGAAATGATATACTCTCTACGCTCGCCCCATTTGTTTGGTTCATGCGAAAAATATCGCATGTATTAAAATAGGGTATTGGTTGCACTAATCTAATACATACATACAAAAATGTTTATTTTTTATATTTATTATATTCTTTATTGCACTAAAAAAAATGTTTATAATATTACATTTATTAACGTTTCTCGTGAATTATCTTCTATACTATTAATATTAATTTACTATGTAAACCAAAAAATCGGTCAAGTGCGAGTCGGACTCGCACACGAAAGGTTTATTTTGCATGGCAGCCTTTGTGAAATTTGCCATCTTGATTTTTTATTATTTGTTGTTATAGCGAATATAGAAATACACTCTCTGAAAATTTCAACTTTGTACCTATTACGGTTCACTGTTACGGTTCCTGAGATACAGCCCTCTGACTGACGGCGGACAGACGGATAGCGGAGGCTTAGTTCTTAACTTTTCTTATTTCTTTAGGGTTCCGTTGGCAGCCTTCGGGTAAGGAACCCTAAAAATGAAAGAAGTATACAAAGTTTATATGTATGAATGTATAATTTTTAAAATTAATAATGGAAGTATGGATTTATTGAGAGGGTTACCAATAGGCTATCTATCATGCTGACCTTAAGGTGCACCGTATTTACGCAAATATTTAGAGTTAGTCATTCAATAAACATGTCCAATTAAGACTTCACTGTGTACATATTTTTTGGTTGATGTCATTATGTACCTTCTCTTGTCAGAGGAAATAATGTGAAATTGATAAAAAATATTATCTATCTTATAATAACGATGAACTTATTTATACATATTGACCTTTGTCTTCCTACATCACATCTATATTAATATTATAAATGTGAAAGTTTGTGAGTATGGATGTATGGATGTTTGTTACTCTTTTACGTCAGAATGGCTGAACGGATCTAGATGAAATTTGTCACAGAGACAGATTATAATCTGGAATAACATATAGGCTACTTTTTATTTCGGAAAAATATACGGTTCCCAAGGGATAGATTTGTTTTTTTTTTGTAGAGGCGAACCCGAGCGAAGTGAGGGTGAGCTGCTAGTAGTATAATATAAGTGACAATATATATATATATATATATATATATATTAATGTTAGTGAAATCAATAAGTTGTGGCAGTTTTTATACAAGTATTTAGGTCATCTGTAGTATCGAACCCGTTTACAAGACGTAAATCTATTTATTGCGCTTCAACCTCACTTATGACGACCTTGATGAAATAGAAGCTTAGGTAAACACATACCATGTTATTTACGCTCGTTAACTCGCTTGTAAATTAACACGCAAAGTTCACATTCATTATAACAATACTATCAATACCATACAATATTATTCAAAAATTGATTTTTATCACATTATATAAAAAAATATTCTGCACTACTACTATTTACATTTGCTTGCAGTTAATTTACGAGCAGCAATGACTAATATCGAGGTATTTTTAAAACTTTTATTTTTGATAAGGATTTTTGAGTGTATTTTGGCTGATTCTGAAGATGTAAGTAAATTAGTATATACCTAATCCAAATTATAATACGTTGATTAAATTAACTTATTACTAGAAAACTCTTATATTTTTATAAAAACCCATGATATTTGTTTATTTTAAATGTTGTCTTATAGAAATAAAAGTTAGGTATTTGTAATTTTTTTAATAAAATAAATATAATTTCCATAAACTATCTGTAAGATACATTTGGTTTCTGGTGCAGGTCAATTAAGAAAATCCTAACAAAAAAAGTTGTTCTATTAAAATTAAGTTATAGTATTTACCTTTACATGTACATAGCATAGTGTTGTACGTGTGTTCGTAATTCTTCTCTTTCTAAACAGCATGACCGATGATGATGATCAGTTTTATTATTATTTTTCAACCAATCAATTTCTGTTACAGATAATAGTCCGCTAGATTACTAGCGGACCATTATCTGTAACAGAATATATAATATTAATAAAATATTCTACACTCTTAATTCCAATATTATTCTTATGTAGATAACATTCTAAACTTTACTTAGTAATTTGATTCTAATGGTTAACATAAAATATATAAGTTAAGAAAACCATTTATTTTAAGGTTTACTACGTTGGGGAATTCACTGATGAAATAACTGATTGTGAAGGTTTTGAAAATAGCATGTTTAAATGTAATGGTTTAACAATAGGATTTATAGAAGGCGAAGAAGATGGTGAGAGTGGTCTTGGACTTTCTGGGCAATTGGACATGTTAGCTGAGATTAAAGACGGTTATACGGTACAAAATCGTTCAATGTATTATTAATAAATTTAATAATAATATTGCTTTTTAACTTATCTTTTATATTATTTTTATTATTTTCAGACTGTCTCTTTAAAGACTGAATTTCATAAAAATCTTTCATATATTATGTATGTTCTATAAAATAATTACGAAGTATAAAATCTAGAATCTATATACAAAATAGGTAAAGAAAAAATAGTTCAGTACCTTTTTCTCCTTTGTTTGTCAAACGATTTTCTGTTTTTTGCTTAAACAAAATTTGGAAACAGTTTTTTATATTAGTGTTTAATAATGATTATGATCAAATTTCGATCACTGAGTTATTCTTAAGTAAGAGCTATTATTAAGTAAGCTATCTTTCATGAAAACGAATATCGTTGAAAGATATAAAATAAAAAACTAATTGAGTAGCTAAATTATTTATAAAATAATGTCATATGAAACGTTTTACCTTTTAGATAATTTTAAAAGTATGGAAGCTAACAGAGCTCGGTAAAGAGTTCTTGTACACAGTCGTAGGAGACATTTGTGCCAGCTTGGGTGATGAAGATACACCTTGGTGGCCTTTAATAAAAAGTTTAAATACGACTAAATGCCCGATATTAGAGGTAAATATTTTGTAAACAATATATACATACATACATATATGCTATAACTTATTAATAACGTTAAAACTTAATTAACGTTTGGTATAGATTTCTCAGAGATGAGATATTTTCCCGCAGTAAAAAGTATCCTATAGGTATGTTACTCGGACCAGCTATCATCATACCAAATTTCATCAAAATCTGTTTGGTGGTGTTCTCTCGATGCATTCCCAGATAGACAGACGGACAGACAGACAAAAAGACAGACAGACAGATACAAACCCTAAAAACTATAGATTCAGTCTCTGTATCGATAATAATGACTATTTCAATAAGATTTTCCATAAAAAAATTAATGTACAGATACGATTCAGAATTTTATTATATGTACAGATAATTTCAATAACCTATTGTCATTTATAGTTTTACGGCTTTAATTTACGGCTATGATTCGCAGTCATTGTGTAGGGTATATTTTTTAAAATATTTTGTTTTTAAATAAAAAAAAGATACAGAATAAAATTCAAAAATCGAAAGTTCTAATTGTCTAAACAAAAATTCGAACTTACACACACCACATATACTTAGTATTTTTTTTAAATAACGTACATTGTAATGTTGCATTGGATTATGTGCACCTTTTTGAGGACACTTTAAGACGCTAATTGCGTATCTTGAGTTTTTGTATATCAATATTCTACCACAATAAACAGCAGTAAATATACAAAATCATCATGCTATGATAATATAATTATATTTTTAGAATGTATATCCTGTAGAAGAAATGGTCCTGTCTTTGAATTTTGCAAAGGATGTGCTACAACCTAAGTTCATTGGCGACTACGAAATAGAACTCTCTATACTGGATACATTAGAACAACCGCTTTCTTGCCACATGATTCCTGCCCAAATTTCGGAGAAAGTTAAAGAATAGTAACTCTTGAATGTTAATATTTTTTTGGTTTAAATTAACCGTTTTCTTTACATATATATAAAGCAATAAGAGTGCTACATTATTTTTAATAAAACTTGGAAACTATTTAAAGTTTTTTTAGTCATCCTTCATTAGCCTTAACGTAAAAATGAATATAACATAGCGCACAACAAGAAGTAGAACATTAAATATCTTAAAACGCTTTGTATGTGCGGTATAATAATATAAATTATATATTAAGGACCCATTATATTACATTTTTAATTGAAGTGAAACTTCTTTAGAATCGTTGTGATTTGAAATTCGATGAAACGAAAATGCAACACGAGAAAGAGACAAGGACATAAATGTATAAGATTAAGCCGGCGAGAGAACGAGATAGAATACATTATACAGGAAGTGAAAAATAATACTGAATAATAAGTTGTATAATATATGTTAAATAAAATGTAAAATAACTTTTGAACTTGGAAAAGAAAAACTAAACCTTATACTTCTACTCCTGATACTCTATATATTATGTTCATCTCATTCTCTCGTAGGTTACTTTTCTGAAGTTTCATTTTTACCATGTGTGAATTGCATACACACACTCTTTTTAAATATTAATAAAAAAATCCAGTAAAATTAACATACTCGTAAAGCATTGGAAGGTTTTCAATCATTTCAATCAATAACACGAAATGATAAATATTTAAAATATAAAAATATTCTATAAAAGTCAATTTAGACGTGACTAATTATTTTTTTTAAATAATTCGTATATTACAGTGAAATATAAACGTTTATTTGAATAAAATTGCAATTTGCAAACGTCGAGCGTCAGGTAATTTGCATAAAACTGATTGTAACCTCAGCAGCTAAGAGTTTTCACGTATGTTTTCTAACTTCGTGAAAGTAGACATCTTGCGAAAATTTTAAATGAATTTAGTTTTAATATTAATCTTATACTTTTGACATAGCTAGCGTTTACTCATGACTTTTTGTCTCTGAATATCTATTTAGTTGCGGCAGTTTCAGTTTTTAGTTGTTGTTTTGCATACTTACTAATATGTTACTGTACTTCAGAATCACTTAGATTCTTCATAACGTACTGAATATTTAATACAAATATAAAGTACATTTTAATTAAATTTTGTTGTTTTTTAACCGACTTCCAAAAAAAGGAGGAGGTTCTCAATTCGACCACATATATTGTTTTTTTTTTTTATGTTTGTTCGGGCATTTTTTCGTCGTTCATGAACCGATTTTGATAATTCTTTTTTTGTTAGAAAGGAGATATCCCAAGAGTGGTACCATGATAAGGAAACCAGGATCTGATGATGGGATCCCAGAGAAATCGAGGGGAACTTTCTAAAATTGTAGCGGCGACTAGTGCGTTTGTTAATATTTTCATTAGGTATTTTAAAAGCACTACTATTTATAGATAGATAGATAGTCGAGGGAACTCCTCAACGATTTACAGCAATTACCTGGTGTTTGGGCTTGATTAATTTGTATTGATGATACGTCTACACTAAAAATGGAAAAATAAAAACTTTTGAAAAAAAAAAAAACCGACTTCCAGGCACTGAAAAGTGAAAAATAACTAAACGGGGGTTTTCATTTAGAATAGATATTTAATCAGATTTTTTCGAAGTCGGTGCCAGCCAATACAAATCAAAGCACACCGACTTCGAAAAAATCTGATTAAGTATCTATTCTAAATGAAAACCCCCGTTTAGTTATTTTTCTCTTTTCAGTGCCTGGAAGTCGGTTTTTATTTTTTTTTTTTAAAAGTTTTTTGTAATAATATTTCTAGATATTATTGAAAAAGTATAGATTTTATTGAACATTATTTTTATTCATTATTAAATAATCTAAATTAAAAAAAAAACAACGAATTTTTTTACGTAATGTATTGATCAAAATAGATCTCACGACCTTAGTGCCAATCAGATATTTTTTCACTATGTCTATTATGTTTCAACACCATCACTTGCTACAGTTTCAATAAAATTCAAGTCCCAACCATTTATTATTCCGTTTGTTCCTGATACTAAGAGTACGAATTAGTGAGTGGTACACTATCTTTCAAATTGAAAAACCATGTCGTGGACAGCTCTTGAAAAAGTCGAAAGGGAAAATCAAAGCGGACACTCGGAAAAGGTTTTTATTCAACAAATTGGGTGAGGTAATATGGGTTAAAGAAAATGGTAAAGAGCTTTTATATGAGATAGGGGCCACAAAATATATATGTAATCGTAGTTTTAATTAACCTTTAACAAGATAAGTTTTGTTTGAAGATAAGAACTGCTGAAGAAATCTATAAAGAATATGTAACTGTATTTATTTTATTTTTTAATGCTTGTAGAATATAAATTGTAACTTCAGGTAACTAAACAGAAACCTGTTAAAACGCTTAACCTTTCATCTTTGAAAGATGTCAATCCTCTCCAAATCTACTATGGGACGAAACCTACAAAGCAAAAACACAAAAAGACGCATAAAGTGTGGGCAAAAAAGCCACGCATCAGAAAAATGTGATAACTAGCGTAAGGGAGGTGCGAAGAGCACTCAACATCTCCCAATAATACGTCACTTCGCAATAAAATTGTCAAGTAGAGATCTGCTAACGACGCACTTTGAAATCCGAGGCTGAGATTTGGAATTAAATATGGCAGATGAAACGAATGTTATACATACGAGTATACATTTTTATTTTGAAATTCCTCCTTTAAATAATGACACTGTCAATTTAATATTATTTATATTGTAAGGGTGAACATTCATGAAACTTTTAATCCAGTCTTTTTTCATCCAGTATCTACTTATGTTTTTTTTTGTTTATAAGATGCGAAAATCGGTTTCAAAATCTATCTGTCTGTTTGTCAAAATGTTGTCATATTAGATGAATTTTTTTTACATACTTGTACCCAGCATTTTTTATGTTTGAGAGAAATTTATAGTATTAACTAGCAAAACCCGCAGCTTCGCTCGCGCTAAAACTACAACAAAAAAACTTTTAAAAGGTAGGTTTCATACAAATTTTCATCTTTATTTTATCTCCTTATGGGATGAATTTCGAAAAACGCTAAGACACGTATTTATTTAATTGTATTTGTATTTGTATTGAAGAGCAGTAATACCAAGTTTCAAGAAATTCTGATCATAAATATTTTTTGGGTTGTGTTATAACGTGTACTCCCGTGGGAATGAGATAATATCCCGCAGTAAAAAGTATTCAATATGTTGAACAGGATAACCAGCTATCATTATACCAAATTTCATCAAAATCCCTCCAGTGGATTTTCTGTGATGCGGTAACAGACAAACAGACAGACAAAAATTCTAAAAACTATAGATTCGGCCTCTGTATCCATAATAAAGTCTATTTCAATAAGATTTTCCAAAAAAATATTTAAGGTGCAGATTCGACTCAGTTACAATTATATTATATGTATAGATAATAAAAGTGTTTTTGTCCTGTACCCTATGACCGTTACAGTGACATTGCTAGAGGTTACTGCCTTATAACCGCAAAAGTCTAATGTTTTATTGCTTATATAGGCGTTTGTACCGGATTTGGTAAAGAAAAAGCTTACTATAAACGTAACTCCCTAAAAATTAATAATAAAGCCAAGGGTATTGCGTATTTTCATTATGTTTACCTTTTTATTTCCTTTATCTTTATTTGAAGATTAACTAATTATTTAGAACACATTTTGTCTCTCGCGACCTATATAAAGCAATTTGGATATGGACAATAAATTTTTCTATGTTGTAAAAGTATGTACGGAACCCATACAATGTAGACATTTAGAAGGAAAGTTAATGATGCTTAAAGCTTGGACGCTGTCCTGTAATTACAAATTAAAAAGTTCGTCCGCTGGACCCTCGTTTTTTTCATCTATTCGAAGAGATAATATTGTGTCCTAAATAAGATCTAAAGTAATTAGATCTCTATATCAATGAAATAAAGTCTCTTTTAAAATGTGATATGCAATATCATTATAATGTAGGTATTTCTTGTGGCTATATTTATATTAACAATATAAACAGTTCTCTAGGGTCTATACATAAGGTATAAAAAATAGCTTTCTTCATTATTATAGTTTTAATCCGAGTCTACACCATCGAGTTTCTCATTATTTGTTACATATAGATTACTAGCGACTCACCCTCGCTTAGTAACAAACATCCATCTACCCATCCATCCACACAAATTTTCACATTTATAATGCTAGTATGGATACTATTTTATCAATAATTTAAGTCTTTTTTAACCAGTTATATATGTATATATTTTATTTTTATAATGACGTGTCCCATATAATCAGCACCAGAGAATTCGTAATTCATATAACTTTTGATCTAAGTAACATATAAATTCATGTGTGTTTAACATTTTATTATATTCAAAACCAAGCAATTAGTTCATTAAATTTTATAATTTTACTAGAACTCTAATAATTTAAACATAAAATACTTTGTAGCAAAGCAGTTATACTAATAATAGTCAGCATCCCCTTAAGGGACGCGAAATGAACATGAATATTTCAATATACCCCGACATTACTACCGCTTTCAAATCTTAAACTACGTTGTAAACGATATTTAACTTCCATAAACTATATTAATCAAATTTTGCTGTTGCAGTCAACTTTGTATTTAGAAGATAGACTCTCAAGATAGTAACTATACTGTAGACGTTTCGTTTTCATTTGACAATAAAGTAACCGCATGTGGTAAAAAAGCTGAATTACAATGCGTAATAAAATGTGTTATTGTGAGAATACGTCGCATCGAGATTAGAGGGGCTCAGATGATTGTTACAATATTATTTTGTTGTTTTACGACGGCAAAATAATAAGCGCCATGTCGTTTATAGCTGAACAATAAAAGTGGTATTAACAAGGGCTCCGATTGTATGTGGCTCATAGCGCAGTACAAGAAAATAATTAATTCCTTTGAGATGTCATAAGTAACAAATGTGAATGCTTACTTTTGTTTGGATATTGAATGGATCTGCGTAAAAGGGAAAATATTAGTATTATAAAAAGTTATATAAGGTGTAATTATAGAGGATCGCTTTGTGTAGATACTGTCATGAAACTATTGTATTATATTATATTGTTTGCCAAGTGCTCTAGATATTTTTTAATTTATAACTTAGTAGTATGGACTGTGGACTACTTAATAAGTATATATAATGTACTATTTAATAAGAATATACTCCATATTTTTCTTATGTTAGAATATGTTCTACTTTATACTATACAAAAACCTGCAACGATGGCATTTTTTTCAAAGATAATAAACCCCTACATAATTTTATTTAAGTCTTACTGTATTAATTATATTGATATGTACGTATTTGAAAGAATTTTTCCATAAAAAATTCTGAATTTCTATACTTTATATTTCACGGTTTTAGATAGTCACGATCACGGGTAGTCTCATGTGATATATGTCTTATATCTTTGTACAGTTTTTATCACGCACACTCCCTACTTGCTTGAATACTGAAATAACAATGGTCTTAAAGAATAATTGTATGAAGGGCTTGGGTGTTGACTGTTAATTTTTATTAACTATATGCTAAATCTACAAATCATTAAAAAATTTAGTAATATTTCTGCAAAAATGAGTTTATTTATCTACCGTGAAGACTTTAAACCTCACATAGCCTTATCGCAGTCAGTTAAATGGTTTTAGTACATTTTTTTAAAATCTTCATTAGATTTTCTAATAGAGTTAATCAAGGCATATGTTAGTTTCAATTGAGGGCGGGATACTTATAGTTAAAACGAATATTTTGATAGCAATAATCATGTAAATTAGAGTATACATGCAGTTAATCTATCCCTTAACATTATATGCAATGTAATTCATAAGCATTATCAAAACGTATGTATGTACGAGCGCGAGTGCCGCCCTAGGCATACGCGATATCGGTGGATTTACAGCGCAGTAAGCCGTAAATACGCGCTGAGCCGTCGGCCACCATTGATCTTTCCAATCGCTCCTCTTTGTTTCGGAATTACGATTGAAGTGGAATGATGATAAAGAGTTTTTGAATTTTATGCAGATTTTAAGGACTTTTGTTTAACTATTCGGGCATTGTTCGAACGTCGAATACCCAGTCTGAAGCGCTTTAATTACTTTTGTTCTATTTATAGTTGAATAATTTTTTTGAATAAATTTTTGATATTTTATATTTTAATTAGTACTAAAATGTATGCAGATTTTAGAAATACATTTTTTTTTTTGCAAAAATAAAGTGCTTTGTTGTACCAAAATTGTTCGCAATTACCGATGAGTCGGATATTTCATTTATACTAGATACAAAGTATAACAGTCATAATTAAATAAACAACTATTAAAAATCAACTCCTGCTTTGGATGTAATAGAAGTTTATACAATTTTTGTCCATCGAGTTCGAGTTCGAGTTCGAGAAAAAAAGGGAGGATAGTAAGATTTTTAACTAAAATTGGAAAGAAAGATCTACAACGTTCTATGCGTTCTAATATAATATTATGGTTAAATTTCAGTAGTTGTGATAATAAATAATAAACTCAGCCCTTTTAACGCTTTGTGATTATGGGATTCTCATCAGTTTAGGGCATGCCGTCATATTATTTTAAAGTGTACGTCACTGGCTAAGTTTAAATTTTGTAGGATGAAAAAAAATGTGTGTGTGTACTTATGTACGTACGTAAGAAGTTATACTTTTTTGTTGTAACAGATCTAAAATAGCTAAAGATTTCATTCCGTATGTCACAACTCTCTTTTTGTGAAAGGAATGATAAATTATTAAAACAAATATCGCAATTAAATTAAAACAAATTAATAATTAATTAAATAAGGCATATTAAGTATATTACAATCTTATATTTATAGAATAACATTTAAGGAAAAAATATAATATTACATATCATTTGTCAGACAATAACAACGGTTACCATGGCAACAAACAGTTATTACTTATTAGCTAACTTCATCATGTCGCTTTTTGGCTGTCGGTGTGCGCGCGCATCGTAAAAATTTTACTCTCATAATTTTTTCCAAACGTCTCGAAAGAATTGTAACTTCAAAAAATGTTGACATTATATAGTTCTATTAGGTGTAATTAAAATTAGGTTGAACGCTTTACGTTTAAAAAAAATAAGAATATTATTTTTTACACTTAACAATTCTTCTGTATCTACTTAGAAAATTAGTTAAATTAACAAATAAGTTTTGCAAAATACATACTCAGATTTCGTTATTAATAAAAAATTAGACAAACAACAAACAAATATCGTATTTTTCTTTGGACAGCAATATAAAAGTGAAATAACGAGTATGTGACAAAATAACTTGAAAGACTCTTCACGTACAATAAATCCTAAAGATAGAAGAGTTTAAAACTAGAACTTGAAGAGAAAGTTTCAATTTGTGAGGCAGTTTCTTTATCACGGAGAAGAATGAAGGCGCCATCGCCTTGTTGTTTTTTTTATTTTACTTGTTTGTTACTGAAATACATATGTATTCTAACCTTGTGTGTAAAAAAATATTTTCATCCGATACAATGGTCTATATCATTATAATATTACTTAAAATTTTAAAATAATAATACATATTGTAATATCTATTATACATATGTATATTATATGTATGTATTATACACCTGTATGTTGTTAGTTTAGAAATAATTATATTTTTGTCGATTTCTCCATATGTATGTGAAATTAATAAATACCATAATAAATAACCCAAAAAATTATACACCATTAATTAGGTATCAATTTTTTTTTCGTGCAATTTAAACTTTAATTTGAATAAAATATTTCATATATTTCGTATTTCACTTGGACTAGACATTGTAATTTACAAAAACAATATAAAAAGGTACGGTTAGGGATTACTTCTTTCGCCGATCTGATTGCACCTGGACAGGCAGACAGTCTTGTTGTATCCACTTTTACAAGCGCTACAAGACTAGAATACAAATTGTGTTACTAAAATCATGAAATTCAAGCATGTACGTACATATTTAGATACCTACACAGCTATAAGTAAAATGTAACTTGTCAAATTTACGTTTAAGCACAGAAACTGTACATTAGTATTTTAAATTAAATTTAGCTATAGGTACATACCTATAGCTAAATTTAATACGAAAATATTTGACGTTTTAAATATAAACTATTGTTTAGGGATATTTATTTTGGTATTTTGTTCGGACCGTCTTCTCTCTCGTGACCATGATTGCTGTAAAGCATTTGAAACGTTGGAAAATAAGATTCAAGGTATAATCGCGAAAAAATCTGAAAAACTAGTTTTATTTAAAATACAAATAATATATATACCATAATTTGATTTTCATTCAGCCTTTACCACTAAAGCCATCTCAATGCGCATCCTATTTCGTCTAATCTTACACTTCGACAAAGAACGGACCTCCAATATCCTCTAAAGTTACTGAAAGGTTTCTGATTGACAAACGCCTCCCAATATACGAGTATGTGAAGTTAATCCGCTCGCGAGTGAACCGGACAAAAAACTCATAGTACTATTACTTTTGTGAAAGCGTTCCTGTGTATTTTCGTTGAGCTGAAAACTTTTGCAATACCAGCTCTCGGCTCAAATTTAAATTCCCGAGAAAAAGGGGATCTAGTGATGATCGCCGTGTCTAATAAAAGGCCCGACGTTTTTGAAATATGTTGTCACTGCATAAACTTTATGAGCTTAGTTTCGCTGGCTGTCTAGAATGTGCGAAGTTCGCTGAGCATGATGAAACGTCAGTGCCTTATTATCATACGCTAGTGGCAGGTATAAACAATATAAAGTAGATATTATGTGAAATATTATTAAGGTAAATAATAAAGATGAACAGTAGCTAACAGTTAGATGTACCTGTAGGTGCGTATGAAATATGAGTGTTGTAGTCTACAATAGGAATGCCATGGGTTTGATTCTCGGAAATGTCGATTTTATTGGTTATGACTTACGATATAATAATTATTCTATTACCATTACCCGAGGTTTCTTTTTTTCTAATAAATACTTACTGTTAAAATCTATTCAGTTTTGTAAATTATGTAAGTGAATTCAGTTTGATTTATAAAAGATAGTAAATAAACAGTTATATTATATAATATAAATTACATTAAATACATATATGTATAAATATATAAATATTTTTACTGACGCGGTTTATTTTGAAAGTGTCAGTTGGCATTACATATCACACATTGTTTCCATATTGAAAGATAAGCTAAAGGAAAAAAGATGTACAGCTTTGTTGTAACGCAAAATGTTATTTGAATAAAATAAACAATACATGTATAGAAAATATTATACTGAAAAGGACAGATATTACATTAAATAAGCAATTATATGAATTTATTTGTGATTGCGCTAATGTTTTATCGAAGTCAATTTCGATAGTGCTCTGTAATGTGACATTAGCGAGATAAAATGGAAACGCGGGGTGTAATTTTTCGATTCTTGAATTATATTTGCATTTTTTCCGATTGTATTTGCAACCTCGTTTGTCAATATATTGAATTATAGTCTTATACGTTATGGGGTCGTCAATGTATATTAGGCACTTTTAAAAATTTATTATTATTTTTGCCAAGTAACACGAGTCTACTAATGTAATTAAAAAAAAAAGTGAAAAATCCGGGTTTGCGGCTTACAAGGAAGGAGCACGTACCGTCAAAATTTTAGCTATAGTATAGTACCAGTGGTCAGCGGTTAAAATCACAGTGACATACGAACAAATAATTATATTTTTTAATTATAAAGGTTCTGCTTAGTCTTTTGACTAAAAGCCTAAAACCCTAAGAAGGTATAAATCGACTTTGTAAGATCTGATCAATTATGTCATAACCTTTAACACTTAACAAACTTCAATCTAGTACTTTTAATTTAATTTTAATATAAGTAACAGTTGTATTATTGGTCACAATAAAGTTACTAGAGTTTAATAAAGTATATTGAAATAATAATTAGATATAGTGTAAAATCGAAACAGAATAATGAATATAAACGACTTATAAACTCAGTACTCGGTCGTATCTCATTCACGTCGCAATTTTCGGGGCAAATAATTCTTCTCCCCGATTGTAATTTCCAATTTCGCATCAATAGCCGTGATTTAAGTATTTCCTGTATCGTTTGTTTCTTTCTACGACTACGTTGTGTTATGTATAAAATTTTAGGAGCCCTTGTTTAAAAATTTCAAACAAAAATAAACTGGGATCATTGAAAAGTTTGTATATGGATTAGAAATTCGCCTGGCAGTTTATTTTTATTTTGACACATAAAATATTATTTTCCATATAAACTTTATCGCCCCTGTTTACAATTTTAGACTTTGCAATGAAAAATCTTTCAAATCTATTTCTTTTTATATAATATTCTCAATTATGTATAGACTTTCAGTGAAGAAGTTCCTATTTTGAAAGTCTTACTATTCGAACGCATACTGATTAGGTATATAAACTAGAGCACTCAATCTGAACACATCGTTCAGATTTGCATTTTTACTTACCTTATAAGTAGTAAATAAAAAAAAGCTTCAATGAAATAATAAGTCTTAATAGTTCGCACAAATATGGAAAGGAAGGAAAAAGTTTAAACACCTCCTGGTTAAATTCTATGAAATCAATTGTTAACTGGCACACCGGTGTGCCCGCGACTCTCGAGGGGTTAAAGGTATTATTTGCCCCTGAAAAACCCGGAGGGCAAATCTTTAAAAATATATATAATATACACATGTACCTCGTTGCGTTTTAACCAAAATGATAATATATTGTCTAAATGTGCTAGTAAGAACTAAAAATATATTAAATTTGTTTAGAACCACTTAAGTATTTGGTTAGTGGGACTTGACTAATTTTTTATTTTGTTAAATTGCTTCCCTTTGTAGCGTAAGCCCCCATCATAAAAACATGTATGTCCCGGTTTCGAACACTGATTTGTTTTTAAGGATTGACATTTATTTGTTCTTAGCTTACGGCGAAATTGCGTCTTATCTCATGCATCGCGTATCAATTTTATTATGTGATTGAATATTATTCAAACTTGCAAAATCTTTGTTATCTATAATGTATTTCCAAAAAAAAGGTCGTATAGAGTACATGGGTATTCTTCATCTCGCTCCACGTCCACGATAGTATTGAATCAATGGGTGTTGTTTATCTAAATTAGGATAGACAACACTTTCTTAGATGTACGCGAATATTTGACATCTAAAATCTATAAATAAAAAGTAAAGTTTGTGTGTTCGTCGTCCATGGGTTCTTAAACCATTGATCCGATTATGATGAAACACTGGTGGGTTATTTCATGAAGATTCTTTTCGTGAAGATATTTCTTGGCACAGAAAAAAATCTTTGGACATTTGTATTTTATGCGTTCTTAAACCATTCAAGCTCAGGGATGCACGCGAGGGAAGCGAGGGCAAGTCACAAGTTTTAAATAAAAATATCTTTTTCTATTAAGAGAGATTCATGTCTCTCCCGTGACCATGATTGCATTAAAGCAGCAGCAGGTACATTAAAGCATTCGAAACGTCAGAAACCAATAATCAAAATAAATTCGCAAAAAAGTCCAAAAAGATAGATTTAAAAAAAAAAGGGCAGACAACTCTAATTAATGTGGTTAAATATTTTGTTTGTACAGGAAATAAACATGCGGACTGCTGGGGCGTAAAATACCCTACACCACATACAACATATGTTTTACTAGTTGTACCTACCGCGTAATAAAATATTTTCCGTACATATTCAAATATCCATATCGTTATTTTCATGGCAATCGATTGAACGGTGTACAAGTAGGTGGGCTGGAGTGCCATCTAATGATGAGTTACAGCAGTTAATCAGCAACAAAAAACCTTATCAATGTAAAAACCGGATGCATCGAAATTACTCTATAACTTTCGGAGAATTATGGTTTTACATAAATTAATATCCACATTTTTATTTATTTTGATTAAAGTCGTTTATCTATCCCAGAAACTTAATCGGCGTGTAACTTTATTCAATTCAATCATCAGTACCTGAGCGACGGAGCTTCGCTCGGAATCAGCTTTTGGCCAGAAGAACAATATTATCTTTTTAAAAAAAACTAAAAACTTGAATAAATACAAAAAAAAACAAAAGTAAAAATTTTATATCTTCAATGATTCTTCTGTGATTGTCAATCTTGCGTCTTGGCCGCTTAATGACGATATCTATGCCTAATCGTAAGAAATTATCGACCATATCTTGCGTGGAATTATGCGAAAGAAAATCGCATGAAAACTCAAAAACAGGCGTTTTCCCAGACATAAGGCTATTATAGATCGATTTTTCACCTCCGGAAACAAGTACATACCAAATTTCATATTATAATAGATTTATTCAATACAAAAAATGGATTATTTAAGTATCGTATAAAAGTTATTATTATAATCATAATTCATATTTATCTATACTCTATACAGAGAAATAAAATTGGACTGTCTGTTTGTAATATTAAAATAACCGTTTTTTTACTAAATGCATATGGATGTATACACGGTACATATACCAAAACAACATTTTTTACAATTTTTGTCTGTCTGTCTGTCTGTCTGTTTGTTCCGGCTAATCTCCGAAACGGCTAGACCGATTTTGACGGGACTTTCACTGGCCGATAGCTGATATTATAAGGAGTAACTTAGGCTACTTTTATTTTAGAAATAGAATCATGGTTTCGCGAAAAAAAATAAAAACCCATGAAATTGTGAACAAAATCCGCGTACGGCGTACGCACCCGAGCGAAGCGAGGGTAAATCGTTATAAAATTTAAATTAATATCTTAGAAGTAGCAAACTACTAATTATGTATAAACATAGCTAACCGTGAAAACGTACCTAGGGACGAACGCGAGCGAAGCGAGCGTGAGTCGCTAGTTATTATAATAATCATAAACATGTGTTTATCAATTTTTTTATTGTTATAATTAATAAATAATTTTGTCATGATTAAAAAGCAGCTTCTTCAAACAAATCCTTACTAACTCTAAACTAATAAATCATTATTGCAAAAGTATGGTTCATGTATAAATATTGTATAAATATTTTAATAAACACTACAACCACAACATAACACCAAAAAAACGAACAGAAAAAGAACTTAAATTCACAGTAGGCCATATTTACTTATAAGAGTTCTGTTGAAGCACCATCAATGATTGAAGTGATTCTAGTACCAACATAGAAAGTAATAAATTAAAGTTTTTATCTAATATATAAATATCTTGTGTCATGGTGTTTGTGGTCGAACTCCTTCGACACGGCTCGACCGACCGTTTCTTTTGTATATTTGGTAGGTATGAGCATAGGTCGTTTTTACCCTCCTACCCTCACCCCCCATTTTTTAATCGTGGTTTTAGTATTTTTGTATGAATACTATTATATAAATACAGATATACATGTATAACATAAAGCCGAAGAGCTTTTTTGTAGATTGAACGCGGGCGTATTCGCGGGTTCTGCTAGTTATACAAATATAATTAATATATTATATACATATATGTTACAGTCAATTCTTTTCCTGTCAAAAGTACTTTCGACGAACTTCGTTAGCCATAAGTACTTTTTGTAGTTATAGATAGTAAGAAGCAGTGGTATACAAGTGATGTATTCGCTTGGGAAACCCGATTGAAGAGGGTTCAAATCTCGCGTCATGCCACCTTTGATATTCTCGCGTACGAAACAAAACATCGTTAGGAAATCCCAATGTTATTAATTATTTTATAATAATAAATATTCAGAGAATATTACTGTTTATTTCATTAAATCTTTGCATATTTGGATCCTTTAAATCAACAAACTCAGAATCCATTTTGGGTCCGTTGAGCGCTGATAATAAATAGATTATACGTCCTGAAAATATATAATGTATAGGCAAAACAATCATATTTTGGCATTAAATTTATAAAATGATATCTGATGTCGCTTTATACTAATACTTTTAGACTTAAAACTAACAATTATTGAAGAAATACTTATTATTTAGTAAGTCATATGTAAATTATAGCGAGTTTATATTTTTTTATTTTAAATTTTTGCTAAATACAATACTAACTTTTTCTGAAGTTAGGTGTGTATCAACCATTATTATTCGAAAAAGTGCTCAGTATACAATTTATCCTGCCTTCGTTTCCTAATGCAATAATCAAAGGAATATGGGGTTTCGCAGAATCAAACATATGCGTACGGCGATAAAAGACGGATAAAAGAATGTAAGTCCTCGAGAAATCGGGGTCATATTAAGGGTGTGACATAAATACTAAAAGCAATTATGAAATACTGAAAGTACCCTAAATAAAAATAATAATATATGAGTTGTTACTATATTTTAGATGTATTGAAATTATATACAATGCTAAGTAATTAAGCATGTAGCAATTAAAACAAAATAAAGTTTGTTAGAATTGTTGAACTTAGTTGTTGTAAGAAATTATGAACGTAAATATCTAGAAAATTGAAGGTGCCCACGGTAATTATTTTATTTGTATACTTATGTATAAACTAGTTTAGCCTGTGGCTTCTCGGGGGATAAGCGGGGCGGTGTGCAAGCCTATGTCCGATTCCAGGATGCAATCTATGTCCTTGCAAAATTTTTCAAAAATCTATTCAGCGTGAAAAGTTAATAGACCAAGTCTATACTTTATACTTTCAAATTTATAATATTAGCATGGATATACCTAGATACAGTTTTACCATCATTTTAATAGCAAGTTACAACCAAAAAAAAAAAACCTTATGGCATTTTTACGACGAATGAAAGGTATAAAGAAGTAAAACATCATCATCGATTTTAATGAAAAAATAACAAAGTTATCTGAATCCCTGCATTAGTACAAGCGAAGGATTTCGAAGCGACTGTCACGCATGAGATAATCTTACAAAGCGGAAAGAGCGGCTTCAGCGACTTGCGACTTCCCTGTTACCAATCCCTCGACTCACATGATAATGTAAAAAGTAATTTTTCATATTAAATATTGCCAAAACATAAAAGAGATTTCCGAGCCTCACTTTCGCTCGCTATGCGCCGCATAAATTAGTTTCCCGGAGATTGTTTGTCTAGTGGATGCCTTTTTATTTATTTTACGTTAACATTTATGAGTTTTTCGACGTACGGTCGCTGTTAGTCTAGTAGGACGTTTGTTTGGCTATCCAACAGTGTACAATGACGGTATATGAGAAATCTAATGCATTTTATACTGAAATTAATTTTAAAAAACTCTATTCCAAGGGTAAAAGCTTTTGCATTTTCAAATCGTAGTTGTTCGTGTAACTAAAATGTTTATATTCCGTCAAAAATATTGAAATACTTAATCAAAAACAAAAATTTGAAGTAGACCTAATTTTGTATAGAAATAATTATTTGAATATATTTTGTAAAGATATATATATATATATATATATATATATATATATATATATATATATATATATATATATATATATAAAAGAATATAACCCCAACAATAGACGGGATAATATTATTATGAATACCTTATTAATAAGGTTGTTGTATGCAAATTGCATATTTAAAAAGATGATGATAATTTTGTCCATACATCGTTAAGCGGTCAGTAATTAATTAAAAGCTTAGGCTGTGGCATTATGGATTTTATGCTAATACGTAGTAATATGGAAGCCTTCAAAGGGTTGAGAGAAACATTAAATTTTGGCGTAGCGTGTGCTACAAAGAGGTGGGCCATATTGGGAGGCCTAGATTAGATTAGCCATATCGTTTTGTTTTTAAATGTTTATATACTCGAAGTAAACAAAACGACACGTGTTATACACCATTAAAATAAGCAATGGTGGGAATATGGTAAAGAGTACAAATTTTATAATTCAAAATAAAAAGGCATCTTTTACTATATATATAAACGCGTATTATTAAATATAAATTTTTAAGTATAAATTAGGTTTTTAAGAACCGTGTGCTTAAAATTATATTACATACCTAATTTCAAATATTCAACTTGGTTCATAACTTGTCGTATCAATAATAATATTAGAGAAGAGCTTGTATATGAGATTATAGTGAAATGAAATTAGTTCTGCCTATTGAAATACCAACGTATTCAAATTAAACTCGGGATATCTTTAGTGGTTATTGAGTGCATAGTCATTACCCCACTAAAGGTGGTTACAGACAGAAAACTGTACTTTCATTATATTATGATTAGTTATATTTTTGCTGATAATATTTTTAAAATATATAATAAATAAAGGTTCTTAAATGAAAAGTTTGACTGTAATAAATAAGATAACTAAATTAAATAAAAGATGGTAAGTACACGTCTGTGAAATTAATATTTGATGCACATTATTGATTTACTAAATAAATAATTAAATGAATTTGATTTTTTTATATACTATATTTCTGTTTAATAAAAAAATAGTAATGATGAATTACCTGTTATTATTCTCTATACTGTTCCATTATTCGTTTGCATTCTTTGGCAGCACAGCACTTTCTCCCACGACTGCTTTTTCTATACATATAATAAAATTGTAACTAAGTCGAATCTGTACATTAAATACTTTTTGGAAAATCTTATTAAAATAGACCTTATCTGTATCGATAATACAGAGGCCGAACCTATAGTTTTTAGAATTTGGTCTGTCAGTCTATCTGTCTGTTACCGCAAGCCACTGGAGGGATTTTGATGAAATTTGGTATGGTGATAGCTGGTTATCCGGGTCAACGTATAGGATACTTTTTTCGGCGGGAAAATATCTCATCTCTGAGAAAACTATACTGAACCTTAACGTACTTACGTTAGTAGGAACGAACCCGAGCGGAGCGAGGGTGAGTCGCTAGTGTGTCTATATGATGACTTATGTTAATGTTTATCATAATCAAATATGAAAGCTTTCTTTAAAATTTAACAATATTATTATTTTTCGTTTATGAGTAATAAAGTAAGAGGCGATTGGTAATATTATTACTGTGAAATTCAATTTTTAGCTAGTAATGTCTGTAGGTACCCTAGCTTCGGGAGGGGGCGCGTGCGAGTTAAATTGAGCACCGCCCAGACTGAGACTCTCATTTCCTCCATCTACCATTGTACGCTACTCACAATACAAAACATTTTTTTACGAATTTCGACAAAAAGTGTTTTGAATTTTTTCCAATCTTCGCCTCCATTCAGCCTGTAAAACTTAATGTTTCGCCCGCAAATGGGCGTGGTCTTTAATATTACTGCTATAGAAGATAGCTAATTACTAAGGGTAAAGGTTATGCTTCAACCGACCGCGACGTTGCTTTATGCGGGGCATTCAGCTTCTCTCAATATGGCTTAATCATTATATACCTGTATATTCTGAATTTTTGCTCAGTAAAAAAAATAGGTTTTGTTATGTAGGAAATATTTTATAGGTTTATATATTTATTACCTTATCTCGACATTTTGATTTTTCCATTATATGTATATTGATACTAGCGACTCACCCTCGCTCCGCTCGGGTTTGTCCCTAGTTACGTTTTAAAGTTAAGTATAGATTTCTTAGAGATGAGATATTTTACTGCAGTAAAAAGTATCCTGTATGTTGACCCGGATAATCAGCTACCATCACAACAAATTTCATCAAAATCTATCCAGTGGCTTTCTTGTGATGTGTTCCCAGACAGACAGATAGGCAGTCAGACAAAAATTCTAAAAACTATAGATTCGGCCTTTGTATCGGTAATAATGACTATTTCAATAAGATTTTCCAAAAAATTTTAATGTACAGATTCGACTCGGTTAGAATTTTATTATAAGTATAGATGTAATTCCATGTTAATATAATTAGTTGTCTTAAAAAAAATACTGGAAAGAGATTAGGTTTAGGACCGACGACAGCTTTAATTTTTTTTAAAGATCTAATATTTTAAGTTAAGTATAGATTTCTTAGAGATGAGATATTTTACTGCAGTAAAAAGTATCCTGTATGTTGACCCGGATATCAGCTACCATCACAACAAATTTCATCAAAATCTATCCAGTGGCTTTCTTGTGATGTGTTCCCAGACAGACAGATAGGCAGTCAGATAAAAATTCTAAAAACTATAGATTCGGCCTTTGTATCGGTAATAATGACTATTTCAATAAGATTTTCCAAAAAAATTTAATGTACAGATTCGACTCGGTTAGAATTTTATTATAAGTATAGATGTAATTCCATGTTAATATAATTAGTTGTCTTGAAAAAAATACTGGAAAGAGATTAGGTGCAGGACCGACGACAGCTTTAATTTTTTTTAAAGGTCTAATATTACCAACTTTCTAATTTCGAGCTCCTACTGACGATTTCCTAACAAACGCTAATAATTTTAGTAACCCGACTCGGGATTTAAACTTAGGACCATATAATCTACATACAGCACAGTACATCTACGTACGTAGCCAGGCTACAAGACCGATGACACTACATTATATACCACAGCTCTATAATGATGACATTGATAATTTATAGAAAAAAAATATTTTATTACTGTAAAAAAAGCTTTAAAAGTATAATCGCAAAACTTAGAATTTCTTAAGTACTGTTAAGAGCGACACGGAGAGACTTTCCCACATTTAAGCATCATGATAAGTCGGTAACTCTTTAAGAACAAATATTACTCATTAAGTTAAGAAGATTTTGTTCCAAATTGCTGTATTATAATAATTAATTGTCTTAAGAATGACTTAATAGCCAATTTATTTAGGATTTCTCATAAAATCTTTTGTAAGTACAGATTTTAGGATTATTTTGCGTTTTTATAATACAACCAAACAAGTGAAGGTTTTAATATACACATATATGGTAGTTATATTTTAAACAATGATATAAAACTGATGCTTCATAAAAATGATTTATGTATTAATAAACACATGTGTATATATTACGACAAGAAGTATCCTATGTCCTTCTCTAAGGTCCCATCCCTCTCTTATACTAAACGTCAACAATATTGGTTCAGCGGTTTAAGCATGAAAACGTAACAGAGTTACTTTTACATTTGTAATAATATTAAGTATGAATTTTCAATTACTATAAATATCTATCTGTACTAATATTATAAATGCGAAAGTAACTCTATCTGTCTTGTTACCTTTTCACGCTTAATCCGCTGAATCCATTTAGATGATATTTGGTATAGAGATAGTTTGAAACCCGGAAGGACATAGGATAGTTTTTATCCCGGAAATCATCCCTTAAGAGGGTGAATAGATAAAAGTTTGTATGGGGAATCATATATATATTTTAAGTAGTTACTTAGTTTTCTGTACCTATGTATGTAAATATATATATAGTTTATTCTTTGCTAACCGTGAAAACGTACCTAGAGAAGAACGCAAGCAAAGCGAGCGTTAGACGCTAGTATCATAATTGAATTTAAATATTTAATGTATTTCCAAATATTAAAAAGCTTCTTTCGCACTAAGTTGCAGGAAAAATTGTAAGAGAATTATAACTTAGTTTTTTTATTCACATATTATCCATTTAATAATAAAAAATATTAAATTAATTATAAAAAATAAAATCTATTTTTATATCAAAATTCATTTTTGTACCAAATATGATATGTATGTATATAAGAAAAAGAATATGATATGTATGTATATAAGAAATTTTATTAAACGGTTAAATTGATATTGTACGGAACGCCGCATAATAAGTAAAATAATATTATACATTAAAAACTATGTCAATTATGTTACACCTGTAGTGTTTCCGCACACATACAATTCCCCGGCGCCTATAAATTGTTAGCTAATTAATTATAATTTTCAGTGTGTCTTTGATTAATAAATCAAAACTATCACTCGTTGGATTTTGTTTCGTACTTAACATTTCCCTCCTATTCTCTATAAATTGTAACACAACACAGATATTAATAATACGATAATATTATTATTACTTATATTACGTAGATATGAATATATAAAAATGTTGCAACAATTTTAAAGCTGAATTAATTCAACTATGAAATTGCACGTAAGTTTTTTGATATACGAGTGTTGTGGCGTCTGTACCGCAGCGAGATTAATTGGGGGCCCGATGGATGCCAGACGATAAATCTACTGTCTAAGTGCATGGTGATATAAAAATGTATATATTTAAAGCTTTGGCAATGTACTTGTTTGAAACTTTTATTATATCATTAATCAATTAAAGATTATTAAGATGTAAATATTTATGAAAATTCGCCCGGGTACGTCTCGTCGCGTACCTAAAAAAAAGCGTAGGTCTTATACAGGTCTATGTTTGTAATAATGTAAACTTTTCATGGCTCAATTTCTCATAGTAAGCTCATAGAAGTTTACTATAAGCAAAAAAAAAAAAAACTAAAAAGTAGTAAACACACTTCCACATTTATTTATAGTGGTTTTATATATTAATATTAATAAAGCAGATAGAAAGTTTATTTATATTCATGGAATACGTTTTATGAAAATTCTATTATTATAATATTTTTAAAAGCGTTATTTCTTATTGAAATTAAATTTTAATTATATAAAATTTTGGTATAATCGAATTATTTTTCTATACAGTTTACTATATATTATGTTTTAAGTTGCCGTTGTAGCCAGGAGAGAATACTTTATCGGCACAGCATTCTAAGCCCGAATTCGTATATACCTTTTTTATACCATACTAGCGACTCAACCTCGCTTCGCTCGGGTTCGTCCCTCCCTAGCTTGCTTCCCAATACATACTTTCCTCCACATTTTCACCCCCCAAAAGGAATGATTTTCGGGATAAAAAGTAACCTATGCCCTTTGCAGAGTCTCAAACTATCTTCTTATCAAATCTCATCTAAATCGGTTCAGAAGATCCAGAGATTACCCCCTACAACATCACAAACTCACAAACTTTACCTCTTTATAATATTAGTATAGATAAATGTTTCTACTGATTTTAAACCGTCATCTTTTTCAGAGATGTATTCACTTCATTCTGGCTAAAGGCGTAAAACTAATTGTAGATTCAATCTGAATGTAATATTTTATAATGTAGGGAAAAGAAGAACTAATGTGTGATGAGCAATTACACATCTCTACATTACATTACCTTCTAAGATCATGCTCAGACAGCATAGTCTAAGTAAATTGGAGATCGTATAACTTTTGATAGAAGAAGCACGTTCGAAGTCTGCACTGAATGGAAATGCAGGTACGATCCAATAAATCAAACTCGATCAGGTTATCGACTCGCAAACATGGGCACAGCTTTCTTATTTAAAATAGGATTACATTTATTTTTATACATTTTTTATCGATTAATTTTTCAATCATAGAGCATTTTACTTTGTATGTATTAACAATAAATATTCGATAAATATTTATTTATTTTAAAAGCATTTTCTTCATTCACCAACATATTATCTTAACACCATCTTTAACAAATGTAATAATAATAATAAAAAACGTATTTAATACTACATTATATACGCTGTTTTCAGTTAGTTGACCAATTGAAACGAAATGTTGCATAATAAAATAGCAAATAACGACTAAAGGATAACGTAAAAATATTCTTCGCTATCTAGAGTCAATCAAAAGCAATCAGTGAGCAATAACTTTCGGATGTTAGCGGTTTGCAGTAGCGATCGCTTATATATTTTGTGTATCTGATTAGTAATGTTTTATAATAATAACCTAAAGTTATTCCGAAAAATTAAAATAATAGCTAAAATATTTTATGAAAATAAAAGATTTTCGCATTGAATTTTAATAAATCTATTGGAATTACCGCTCGGTCACGTCGTGTGACTGGCATTTAAGAATCGCACCTATTGGTAATATTTTATTTGTAAAAGTCGAATGGTTTACGACCTTTCCAAGACGAAAACTCATATTTTATAGGTAATTTCGTAAAATTGAGGATCAAATCTTAAGAACTTTTTTACGATTTACGTGAGTATGCTTTAACAGTTCTCGAGAAATGATTTCAAACACTGTACCCATTTTTACTATATAACACTGTAGGGTACCTATGTATGCTAAAATAATATTTTTAAGAAATTGGAACGGTAAACATTCTTTTTATATAATGGCTTCATGGTAGCTCAATAGGAGATAATTCACTTTAAAAATAGAGTGAAACGGATTGTAATCGCTTTTTATAACATTATTAAAGAAAATGAAGAAAACGTTAGTGCGAAAAACTTATGTTTTAGCGAATTACAGTTTTGAAAAACAGGCATAGTCCGCTAACCTGTTTTTAGTCAGCGTAGTGGATTATAGAGTAATCTCCCCTCACATTACCAGGCACGGGCAGCAGTAAAATGGTAAAAGGGCTGAATCATTTACAATTATATTTTTGCGGGCTAGTTAGGAAGAATAAAGAACGCGCAACACAATGCACACTTTCTACGCGCTTATATTTACTTTTCAATGTTAAAAAAATGAACTATGTGTTGAAACTAAAACTTAGATGAAAATGTATTGATTTCACAGTCATCTTTGCTATCACTTAGGACCATAAGAAAAACCCTATCAACACCCCATGAATCAAAACAAAAAATACTTTAAAAGTTTGATTAAACCTTATCTTAAATATGGGGGTAATTTAGTTAATTACTAAGTCGATAGCTATTTCAACTCTTTACGAGCGCCATGGCCGCGATAACGTTTCTAATTGTCAAATAAAAAAGGATTAACTGTAATCCTTGTTTAATAAAAATGTTAATCGTGAGACTCCCACGCAGTATGCAAATGTTATAGCGCTCTTTGCGATTGACTACGGCTTATGTCAGTAATATGCATTTTGTATATTTATCACTCAGATGCCTTGTTATAGAATCTATTTTTAGGGTTCTGTACCCAAAGGGTAAAACGGGACCCTATTACTAAGACTCCGCTGTCCGTCCGTCTGTCTGTCTGTCTGTCTGTCCGTCTGTCTGTCTGTCCGTCTGTCTGTCTGTCCGTCTGTCCGGCTGTATCTCATGAACCGTGATAGTTAGACCGTTGAAACTTTCACAGATGTTGTATTTCTGTTGCCATGTATCTTTGTTTAAAAACAAATACTAAAAAAACAGAATAAAATAAATATTTAACGGGGCTCCCATACAACAAACGTGATATTTTCGCTCGTTTTCACTCGATATTGATAACGGCAACAAGTAGACGCTTAAACGCTTTTATAAATAATGGTACGGAACCCTTCGTGCGCGTGTCCGACTCACACTTGGCCGGTTTTTTTATTAATGTTAGTCTCATTTTTGGGTATTATTATTTAGATTGTCAGTATATATCAAGCACTGAGATATTTTTACATATATTATAAAATAATTTAATTTACTTTTTAATTTATATACGAGTATGTACATAAATAGCATACAACGTGCAAGATATGATTCCATTTTATAATTGTTTTTTCATAGTATTTCTATCACTAAGACTTATATATACTAAACACTTTGAGACACTTTAAATTAATACTGGAATAAGTTTTGTATTGTATTAGTAATAAGAAAATACCGCTACTTACGACACTACCTTGTATTTTGTAGCATAAAAACACAAAGTGTAGCTTCGGATGTTTACAGAAATCTAAAAGAATAATCAAAAACGTAAGGCAGAATTAAATTCAATAGGCTGTCAATGCAATATAAATTTCATTCCAGACATTTTACTTGAACAATTTCCCCCAAAATACGATGTATATATAATACATATATTTGTTGGTAATATTAAAACTTATACAGGATCATCCCTCTTTATAAAAGGTAAAATAAATATCCTTAATATAATTGGATATATCATTAAGGTTAAAATTCTTAGGGGCTTAAAAAGGTTGGGGTGAACATATAATTTTAAAATGTGGTCTTCAGCATGCATATGTAGATTAATTATTAGTGTTGCGCCTTAAGGATTTAACAATGTCGACAAATTCCTAACATCGTATAATAGAATTAATGTTTAGAAACCTACATAAAAAATATCAAATTACGTGGGTGTTTTTATGAACCGCGTTCGAGTAGATTAACGCTCTATTTAGCTTTTTTTAAGTTTCACGTTTTATATGGGTAATTTTTTTACATGGTATTGTTTAAACAGACAGGCTGTCACGATAAAAAAATGGAAATATTTTAAGTTTTGCATTAATTTTGTAAAATATTAGTTACTAAATATCAAAAAAAACTCTATTTTAGTTTTTTTAAACTAAGGAAAATATTTTGAAATTATTTTACGAGATACTAACGACTCACCCTCGCTTTGCTCGAGTTGGTCCCTAGGTTGATTCCCCATACAAACTTCCATCCCCATTTTCACTCCCTTAAGGGATGATTTCCGTGATAAAAACTATCCTATATCCTTTCCAGGGTCTCAAACTATCTTCCAGTCCAGTCCAGTAGTTTCGGAACCTATTCGTGCAAACAAACAAACAATCAAATCCTTCCTCTTTTTAATATTAGTATAGATTAATTTTATTAATATTTTTAATTATATTGGTATAGACAAGTTTTTTCTTGCGTCTATCGTGGAATATTGTCTTATCAGTGATAAGGGTAGGAAGATTGTTATTGAAATACCAAAAAATAGATAAGTAATATTATTTTTTCGTTAATGTTTCACGTAGATAAGAATTCCCAAGTCCCTATAACATCTAAAACCCAAATTTATTCTAACAATTCATGCTCTCCCACAAGTCGGATTATTGTAAATAAGTATTACGCCGACACCCAAATTAATCCACGGTGCTTTTTAACGAAATGCGAAAAAGTTAGTTAGGTAACTTTTTTCGCCCGCCTTGACTGAACAAAACCCTCGGTGAAATATCGTTTTTCCTATTCCACAAAATTATTTATATCAATAGAATGTTTGCAAAATTTACCTCTTCAAACAGTGGCAAGTTTACACTGAAATATATCTACAGAAGTTTTAAAAGGTGTATTTGACTTTACCAATAAGTATGCGGGTGCAGAACAAAGTAAGAGATACCTTTTTGTCCCAATCAAGTTACATTGTTAGGAGACATTTATACTATGTTTCAAAATATTCTATTTTCCATTGTTTGCACCATAAAATATTGTGCCTTAATTTTCTTAATGAAAAGAACCGCCCAATCGTTTAGACCAACTTCGTGACTTACGTATATATCACTGAAAGCTATCTCGTTAATTGACCGTTGGAATAATTTAAATATATTGCAGCCGCAGGCGATATTTCAACGGGATATTATAAATCAAAGGATTAGAAAATGGTTAAATGGATAATGGCAATACTGCTGAAGACATAACACATGTATGAAGCTCTTATTGCTATATACATAAGGGTTACAATAACACGGGTGAATATAGAGAGGATACCCAACGTTCATACAGACGCTTATCCTGCATACGTTATAAGGCGATAACGGCGAAATAATCGCGGGGGGTGGGCACGGGTGTCCGACACAGCGGGATGCGTGGGGCAAAAAGTACTAAGTGCAAGTTAAATACCCTTTGTGTTGTCATGCTGTCCTGTTACCATTCATCGAAGGGTCCTCTCATTATTCAGTTGAAATTTGATTATTTTCCCATTTCACAAAATATCCATATCGTCCCTGGCTTTCATTCTAATTGAAAATGGAGTAACATTTTAGGGCGATACAATGATCGCTCTTAATTTATTTATTTTCATATTTTGTTTGTTTACTTCAGTACATATCGATAATTTAAAGCTAGAATCAATTGACTTACCATGCAAAAAACCTTTCATAAAACAAAAAGCAATTTCATTTAAACATGCCATATTTTACATTAAAACAAGACAGGCCATAACAAGTTTTAATGAAACAAAATATGAAAGCAATTTTCCATTTACCTAAACGTTTATTAGACGCAATCATTTACCTCAAATCCTTTTAATAAGACCCATAGAACAGACGGAAGTAAATATCCTGGGAGAAATGATTACTGCACGCACGGTTAATCGACGTTATGACCGGCTTATGCCCATTCCAAGGGTATTAGTCTCCTAGCCACCAATTTCTGTAATTTATTAAGAGCCTTGCTTACACTGACCGCTATTTCGTGGCTTCTTTTTCTCGCTCGAAGGCGCCGCAAGGAAAAATTACAAAACCCAGCGCAGACATACGTTACGACATATGAGAAATACTTATGAAATTCCAAGTTACATTTATATACATATAAAAACTACTGCTAGCTAGTTAATATATTTACATATGTACAATATGCATGTTGTTATATTATAAACTAGCAAAACCCGCGGCTTCGTTCGCGCGAAAACTACAACAAAAAAACTTTAAAAAGGTAGTTTTCATTTTCAAAAAACGCTAAAACACGTATTTATTTAATTGTATTGAAGAGCATTAATACCAAGTTTCAAGAAATTCTGTCCATAAATATTTTTTGGGTTGTGATATAACGTGTATTCCCGTGGGAATGAGATAATCTCCCGCGGCAAAAAGTATTCTATATGTTGACCCGGATATCCAGCTATCATCATACCAAATTTCATCAAAATCGCTCCAGTGGTTTTTCTGTGATGCGGTAATAGACAGACAGACAGACAGACAGACAGTGAAAAATTCTAAAAACTATAGATTCGGTCTCTGTATCGATAATAAAGTATATTTCAATAAGATTTTCCAAAAAATATTTAAGGTACAGATTCGTCTCAGTCAGAATTTTATTAGGTATATGTATAGAAGATATACATTTAGAGATTGAAGACTTATCAGCTATAAGTATATCGACCAAAATAAAAATGTCGCTAAGGTTTTTCTGACCATATGCGATATATGGTATCGTTTCTAATATTAGCTTAGTGTACTTATTTTTATCATTAATACTAAAATGTATTTTTGAAAACATCATCAATTTAATTTTTATAAATTTAAAATTTATATGTATGGTATAAATAAATATGTTGGGACATTAACACAGCACCATCTAGTTCCATGGTAAGCTACGAGGCCTGTGTTATGGATACCAGATAGTTGATACACTACACATATATAACTTTAAATAAATACATATTATAAATATAAACACCCATGACTGGCGTACAAACATTCGTGCTCATCACACAAATGCATGCCCCCAGCGGGACTCGAACCCGCGACCGCTGGTACAGCAAGTAGGGTCACTACACACTGAGCCAAACGTGTCGTCAGATGATGGTGTACGAGTCGAGCATTACATTATATGAGCTTTTGTTCACGCTATAAATAGTAAGATATTTATTAAGATACCTAGTCCAGTGACTACAACCACCATAAGTTAGCCATCATCAAAGACCCCCAGTTGACTGATCCCTAATATTTCACTCATAATTGGTTTATTCTAAGCTCGCAGCGTTTCCGTATGTGGACCCTTTGATCCGTCCACTGTATTAAGTTGTAGCGGAGATGTATTGCGAACATTATTTGTTCAAATCTAAGGCTTTACTCAATGTGATTTCGAAAAATATAATAAACTAGCGATCAGCCTTGGCTTCGGTCGAATACTTTTTTAATTTTTCATTCTGTATAATTTATTTATTTTACACTAATATGCTCCTTAATACTATATGTATGTATGTTACAATTTAATATCAAATTTCACATGTCAGAAATAACTTTCTTTCAGAACCATCAACACACCAACTTGTTTCCCATACAGATGGATTATTTAGAAATAATACATGTGAAAACTAAACAGACAGAGCTTCTTTTTTATTACTATTTTAATATTTTTACTATAAAGACCGCAAAACGTAATTAATATGATCTATTTAATTCGTTACGAAATTTTATTTTTAACCGACATCAAAAAGGAGAAGGTTTTGGGCCAATTTGGACAATTTTTGTTTTGTTTGAAAGTATATACTTCCACTTTGGTCCCATTTAAATTTGAAAAAAAAAACACCCTAAGGGGGAAAAATAGCTTAATTTCATATTGATTTGAAATTTGGCAGGTGTCTCTTGCCGTTGATAATGCAGTGATTCGGTATCGTTGACCTAATCTGATGGTAAGACCAGAAGGTAGAACTCTTCAACGGCTCTACAGTTTTGCTTGATTTGACAAAACCAATACGTTAAAATTGGATTTTAGACCTTGGTTTTAAGTGTTACTAACAAAAGCGACATTTAGTTTGTCAGTATATATATATATATATATATATATATAACTTAGTTTGCTATTACTAATATGTCTATATTGAAAATGGAAATGAAATCTATTTTGAAGTCGGTGACAGCCGGTACAAATCAAAAGAACACCCGACTTCAAAAAAACATTAAATAGTAAAAAATAAATGATTGGTAGTTTTCTTTTACTATAGATACCTAATCAGATATTTTTGAAGTCGGTTCTTTTGCAACAATGTGGTATTTTTACTTTTTGTAGTATGCCATAACTGCACTCATTGCATTAACAAAACGGCTTAGCAGATTTGAGTGAGTTCAGAATAAAGATAACTTATCCATGTACAACTTAGCCTTAATCAGTAAATGCTACCATATAGCACATATAGACGTAACTATCACGTGAACAAAGCCGCACGCAAAAACTTGTATCTATGTAATTATTAAAAGGCAATTAATTAAATCATGTTTGTCTTAAGATGATTTACGTTGTACCATTTCCTGGGGTGTATATTTTTGCGTACGTTTGCTTTGTCCCTCCGGAAGCTTGTCCCTCTCATTTCCGTTTGGACAGGTCTGAGAAAGTTTTGCTGTCAACTACACCATATTAAATACCATAGTCAGAATTTATATTGTTATTTCGCAAAATAAATTATTCAATATACCTTTTTATTTTTTTCAAGTTATTATTATTTATACTTGTACAGTATGATATATATTTAAGTATGTTATTAATAAAGAAATTGTAACTTTTTTTTTATTTATTAAGCTAAGATTTTTTGTTAACTTTTTAAAATTTTATTCTATCTCCACAACAGTAGGTACATTTCGCTTAAAGTGCTTTTCAAAGTAAATTAAATTTGAGTCATGACAATGAACTATTAAATTAAGGATAGCTAAATACTAAAATCGGTCAAGTGCGAGTCAAATTCGCACATGAAGGCTTTCGTACAATCGACATGTACTTTTACTCTATTTATGTTACAATAATCGATTATTATTTCCTTTTTGCGGCTGTGATGTCACTGCGACCATTTCTGGTCTATTGTGATCGCAAATTAAAAAAATATTTCTTGTATTTTTTTATTTCTATTTAATTTTATTATTTGTTGTTATAGCGGCAACAGAAATACATACTCTGTGAAAATTTCAACTCTCTACCTATTACCTACGGTTCATGAGATACAGCCCTCTGACAGACGAACGAACGATGGATGGACGGACAGCGGAGGCTTTGTAATAGGGTAACCTTGATAAATGTAAATTAAAGTTTACCTTACATTCCTTTCAAAAAATATATATTATATAATAAAAATATTTATAATAATTTAAATTTAACTAGAAACAGGTCCAAAATTTTGAAAGTAAAAATAAAGTGTAGTCATTATTTTCAGTTTCCGTTTTCAATATAATAATACTTTTAATGTAAATTAAAGTATTGAAACATACTCAACTAGCGTTATTCTGCGGCTCCACCCGCGTTATAGCGTTTAAACAACTAAAAAACAAAACATTCAGTTTTCCATTTTCCAAAGAGAATGTTACAAACAATACTTGTATTGAATTACAATATTTGGTGGCACGGAACCTCGTCAGACTAGCACTTGCCAGAGTTTTATATTTAAAGAGCAGAGCAAAAATTAACATTTTCTTTAAATGGTTTCGGTTATAGGCATCTAAACATATTGTTTTATATTATCACTATGCATTATTACGAAAACCTGGCGTCTAACAACTTTACAACTAAATGGATGTTTTTTTTTAAATGCCTATGTAAATTTTTAATATTTAGTTGATCATCAGTTTGCGTCAAAGAGCATAATTAAGGGTTTTTAAATTAACTGCACCCTGATAGTATGTTTATCCTCTCAAATTATAAATTCGAGAAATTTGATACTAATATACATATTTTTATTTTTAACTTTGAAGTTGATTATCTAACTTTAACAATAATAATGGCAGATTTTCCTACCAACTTTATCACCCGTATTTATCATCCGCACTTAGGGGCTGAATTTTGAAAAATTGTTAAAGTGCCATAAGTAAAAGAAGTTAATGTCTTAATACACTGTGTAGATACCAATTTTCGATATAATGTACTTAACGTCTTTATAAAACAGAGTATTATAATAATCACAAATCTTTGTAGAAGAAAATCCGTTTACGTCGAATGTAGTATTTGTTTAATAGCATCAATGTCCGAACCGTAGCCTTTATATGGATAATCTTTATCATCACTGGCATCTGCAGACGACTTTATGATAATAGATTAATATAAGGGTAGTAACCCGATAGTTTTCATTAGGGGTTTTACATCAACGTTTAGAAATATAAAAAATATTATTTTTAATTATTTATGAATTAGTAACATAATTTTTAAATATGGTCGTGAGCTTTATAGCTACTCATTTCTCAAATTCAATTCAATGAAATGGAAAATACTCAGATATTTTTAAATGTAAAGTGCAGTATTTTCGAATTCCTATTTATCAATGTCATAGTACCATGTAGGTGTTGCTGACGTAGATTCGTAGCACGTAGCGCGCTACATCAATAATGTAATGTTGAGATTCGAATGTAATATAGATCTGTTTCTTAAATAATATTATATGTTGTATGATTTGTTTTTTTTGACATAGATGGCAAACAAGTCATAGAACATTCCTACCATATGGATACGATATGAGATATTAGGAATTGGATTAGTGACCCCTAGTACATTAAGTAGTGTCAATTAAACGCACGTCTGTATTACACTACGAGGATCGACTTACCTAACCTTTTAATCAATACATAAAAATAATTTGCTTTGTAATCTATACGTTAGTGAGACAGAACCCTTGGATCTTATTTCACATTTTATCCCCGTATTGTTAGAAATGAAAGGCCGGTGCTGATTGGGCGCATTTGAGAAAGACACGAGCTTTCCGCTCTTTCTAACGTAGCTGAATAATGTTTATTAGAGGTACAAATCGGTCTTTAAATTAGTATTAAAACTTTTCAGACTGGCTTAATGATTGATGTGAAACTTTTAAGTTCAGGCTTTACTTTACTTTCTTAAAAACTTTAAATAAAACTTTGTTTTTAGATTTTTTGGCGGATTCATTTTCATTTTTGGTTCCCGACATTTCGAATGCTTTATTTATTATGGTCTACTACTCTACTACTCATGGTCACGAGAGAGAGAGAGAGAGAGAGAGAGAGAAAAAAAAATCAAAAGAAATCCACGAAAAAATCCGAAAAGATAGTTTTATTGAAAATGTCAAATATACGCGATAAGATACTATTATTTTTAAATATTATTTGAATTTTCAATTGTAATGTTTTTAAGGTAAATTGAAAAAAATCATATTATCTTTTAAAAAATATATATTGTTATATTTTTTCATTTCTGAATACTCTATGATTATCAATTTAAATTGTTATACATGTAATAAGTCAACAATTTTGAGCTTGAAATGCTTAGTTAAATCGTTATACGAAAATGAATAATTTAATATCTCTCTACTAATGGAATAGAATAATGGAATAGAAAAAGAGCGCAGCAAAGTAGCTCATTTTACTTTCTATTTTATTAGATCGTATATACAAATGCAACAGTGTGCTGAAAATCATCGACATGCATAAAGTTATAGACAAATAATATGTATATAGTAATGTTAAAATTTAAAAAATATACACATCTTTTAATATACATTATAACTGCCAACTCCAAACCATCTTCTTTATACTTAATGTAAAAGTGGACTTTGGCGGAAATAATTACTAACCTCGTAATAATTGGGACCAAAACCCTTGTTTAAAATAGAGTAAGATCTGCAGGGGACACTATTGTGACACCCTCGGTCAACGCTAACTGACCGAGAATATTATAAATTGTTCGGAATAGATTGATTTACTATTGTAATATACATATGTAGTTATATTAGTCCTTTTGATATCGTTAGGGGAGAAAAAACTGTTTTGTAAAAGTGTAATTGTCATTAAATTGTTACTTGTGGTAACGGTAGGTAGGAATTATGCTATATAGTAAATTCTTTTCTAACTTTTCTATTTGTTTAGTCTACATGTTGGCATTTTTTATATAGATATACTAAACACCATGGATGTTTTGACCGTGTCTTTTTTGATTTATTGATTTATAAAATACTAGCGACTCATCCTCCCTCCGATCGAGTTCGTCCCAAGGAACGTTTTCACGGGTAATATGGATTTCTCAGAGATGGTAAGAGAGATGAGGTACTTTCCCGCAGTAAACAGTATACTATATAATGACCCGAGAAGTCAGCTATCATCATATCAAATTTCATCAAAATCTGTCTAGGGGTTTTCTCGTGATGCGTTTCCAGACAGGCAGACATTAGATTATACAAAGATACTATTTTTAGCATACAATCTATACTAATATTATAAAGATGTAAAGAGGTAAAGTTGTCAGTTTGTGTGATTGTATGGGGTAATCTCTAGATCTACTGAACCGATTTAGATGAATTTTGGTAAAAAGATAGTTTGAAACCCTTGGAAGGACATAAGATACTTTTTATTTCGGAAATCATCCCTTAAGAGGATGAAAATAGTGATGAAAATGTGTATTGGGAAGCAAGGTAGGGACGAACCCGAGCGAAGCGAGGGTGACTCGCTAGTATACAATACACATAATTGTTTATTTACTCATAATAATTACCTATATTACAGTTTATTGGATTGCTAGATGGATGGGCGCAGGTCTACGGCCCTTTAGCTTCTAATTCAGTTAATTTGGCCTTTAAATCTCATATTGCAAAATGGACGGACAATAATTGCGTTTGGTAAACACCGCACCGGTCTGAAACGACACGAGGTATCCATTAGTGTTATTTGAGCTAAGTATACATCGAGTGACTGAGAAGTCTGACATTTAGTGAAATTTTATTTAAATATTCTTCATAATATTGCAAGTCGAAGATGTATCCGTCAGTCTGTTTGTCTGCTTGTATTGTACTTTTTAAGAGTAAATAGTAAAGTTAATATGAAATTTATAGGATGGACTTACTTTTAATCTAAAAACAAAAATATATTACGAGGAAGGGGATAGAAATGTTATGTTTGTTATGTAGAGGCTAGAAAAAATCATGTGGTTCTGAATGTGAAAATTTCATGGGGTTTTATTTAATTTTGTATAGGTATTTCTGAATATTTAAAATATTATCTAGCAATTGTATGCCATGACTTCACGCATAGAGATAATTTATTTGGCAGAGTGATATAGGGTACTAACAATACTAAAGTATTAGTTAGGAACAGTTAAATAATAATGCACTGTAGCTGTAATTTTAGTGATGTATTGTTAAAAAAATATTGCCAATGTTACACTTAATTTGAAAATATCTAAGCACTTAAATAAAGTCGATATATTCATTCTTAGGTATAAATGCCAAGTTATTTTCAAACCAAGATTTATCGTCTGCTGCTCTTTTAAATTAAAATAAAATTTTCTTTATGTAAATTTTAAAGTCAGTAAATGTGTACGAGGGCTTAGATTTAGCCAGCTTATTGAAGTAATTACATTTACTTGATGAGAACAAAGGTGACTCTGTCTACAATTAATTTGCTTCCATGGTGACGTCTAAATACGTTACAGTGATAAACTTATTGGTATACGGTAAATTGTGACGTTGGAGTGGTTAGTTTATGTTATATATATATATATATATATATATATTAGTATTTCGATCTCCACTTTTTATTGTAAAAGTATGGAAAATCAGTTTGTTTCACTTCTATTATAGGATTTGTGTGGAAAATTGATAAATATAATTAAATTCATACATTATTTTGTCTTTCTGTTCACATTCGATAAATACGACCGAAGCTTTCGGAATTTTAAGATCCTATTTTAATTGTAGCTAAGTTTCTCCCTTACAGGACTATATTTTAAGATACTGTTTAATTTGCTCATGTTTCGTGAATATTTAGCTGTCATCAGCATTAATCGGGTAGACATGTTGCAACTTAATAAAGAAGTAGACATGAAAACTTCGTCTAATATTTAAAATCAATATAACGTAACAGTAAATACTTTCTTAGATATATGCGAAAATTTAACATTTTAAATAAAACTATCTTTTCGGAAATATTTTTTTGGAGACAGGTCTTTCCCGTCTCTACCGAAAGACAGGTCTCTTCCGTAACCATGATTGCTATAAACCATTTAAAACGTCGGGAACCAAAAATCAAAATAAATCCGCGAAATAATTCGAAAACATAGTTTTATTTAAAAATACTTAGTAAGACAAAAATATTAAGAAACATGCAATTAATATTTATTTCAATTTATATTGAAGAAGATATAAGTTATAACAATGAAACAATCTAGATCTATTTATACTCAATAAGATTGCTGAATGAAAACGCTGATAAATAATATAAAAGTAGAGACGCAGAATAAACGCAGATCACAATCTTGACGTACCGCTCAGATGTACGTCGATTCGTATTATGTCGAATTATATGGGAAAGTCTGGTTGTTCTCAATAGTTAGCAATATGTATAACATAATTTAATCTTATAATTCCATTAAGAGATTGTCTATTTCATGTCATGTCATATGTGTAATTCCGTTCACAGTAATAATCATTCAATTCAATTCTTATGTTCAATGGCTTCTACGAGTGTCATTTGGGCACCGTTTACTTCGCTAATGTCGCGTAGATGTATTAATAATATAAATATCCATACTGAAATATTACTGTATATTGATGTTTTTAAGATGCGAAAAGGTAACTTATGATCGCTATGTCACTTTAAATAAAATGTAGGAATTTGAAATTAGATTCATGTTATCTAGAGTTGATTCAATGTTCTCTTTATATTCAATTTTGACGAAGAAAATATTAAACTAAAAAATCTTTTATCATGTGACATGAATTTATTGTCAAATTATCTTAAACTAGCGACTCACCCTCGCTTCGCTTCGGGTTTGTCCCTAGACAAAACACATCTATCCCACGGGAATCGTGCATTTTTCCGGGATGATAGCCTTCCTCAGTTAACAGGCTATCTTATCCAAAAAGAATTTTTGAAATCGGATTAATAGTTCCTGAGATTACCGCGTTCAACCAAATAAACAAACAAACAAACTCTTCAGCTTTATAATATTAGTATATAGATGATAATGGAACAGGTTACTAAAATCCCTTGTGGTATTTTTCTGATAGAAGACTGGACTGTGAGAGCAAAGCCTTCATCGTTGTGATCTGCCTCGGTAAATTAGCTGTCGGGGTTTTAGGGGGTAGTACTGACTTTTTTAGCCGGTGAAGCCCACATAATCACTATACTCGTAGTACGTATGCAAGTGATATGCATATGATATGCATTTTCCAACGTTAAAAAAGGTAAATGTTAGGATTAGATAAATTTTAGTCCTCATTTACCAAAAAATAGTTTTCATAAGACTCAATCGTGGAAATAAAAGTATATTCAGACGCGGTGAGTTTTATTATAAACTCACCTGCAAATATTTGTGCTTTTATTTTGTGATATAAATTTTTCATTATATATCTACATTTTAAAGAAAATTCGTACAAAATTTATGAACATTTTATAAAGGTAAGCCAACGTTACAGCACTAAATTGTCGTCATATAGATGTTTACGATTATTGTGACAATGTAGTACACATAAGTAAAAAGATTGAGTTAAAAAATGTTGAGGTTAATTTTTAGTTTTAAAAACAAAGTACTCAAACCTTGTGAACAATACAAAAATTCAAAGTAATTAAATAAAAGCACACACATATGTATTACATACGTCGATTTCCCTTTACGTTTTCATTTCTGCTCTCATAAATGCCAACATTATTAAAATTATTATAAAGTGTTCTAATGTATTTAAAAGTATTTTAAAATATCTTTTTAGTCATTAGTATCAAGCTTTTATTTATAGTGTAAAATATGCAAATATTTTCGTCAAACTAAAGTTCAAAGGAGTTATTGGCCTTCGAGAGACAATGGCTCAGTTCATCGACTGCTCAAGTTTCATTAATGTAGAGCCTATAAATCTTCATATTTAGTAATTTAATGAATATTGGTTATGATTTGTGTTAAAACATATTATAGAGATATGATATGCAATCTAATATTTCTTAAATTCTAAAAGTTGAAAATTTATATTATGAAAATGATTATTAATTATTATCGTCGTCATTATATTTTATTATATATATTCTAATATTTTCATCATTTTAATGTTTATTTTTTATATATTTCAATTTTAACTATAATAATGTTTGTGTATATGTGGGTATTCAGCCCTTTTTAATGTCCCACTGCTGTGCACGGGCCTCCCTTCAATACGAGGGGGAATCAGGTCATAGTCCACCACGCTGGCCAAGTGCGGGTTGGCGGACTTCACACGTCTTTCAAAAACTTACTAGGTTCTCTCAGACATGCAAGTTTCCTCACGATGTTTTCCTTCACCGTACGGCAAGTGGTATCATGTTAGAAATGATAATAATGTTTATTTTTTAAATTTAAAATATAGTACTGAAGCAGACCAACGTTAAGTACAATTGATCTCAAACGAGAATCGAATCTGGGAACTCTATCTTCATTACATTTCAGTATATTATAAATAGTATTAAATTATAAATATATTTCTAAATAGACAGTATATTATAAAAAAAAACCTATAATAGACCTCTTTCTTTATCAAATTATTGTCTCTCGTTGAAACTCACCGGTTTGTAAAACAGTCGAGAGCATTGTCGTCCGTACCCTTGCAGTGATTCTTAACAATGCCAAAATAAAGATGCATTATTTCTCTATAATTTAACATATAATATATAAACAAACACAACGTAATATAGAGCTTATATGGTTAAGATAAGGTTATATTTTAATTACACATATGTTGCAGATAAGACGTTTTTAGTTGTTCTATAGGCTATTGTTAAAGCTAAGCTGGCCAATCAGTTCCATCACCACTTGAGAAGCCAATGAAGCGTGTTTAATTCTCTATGACGGTTAAGTCTTTACGTTGGTTTTGTTTTTTTTTTCGATATCTACGATTGTATATACAAGGATTGTTTCCAAAAAGATATGCGATCTCTTTAATCAGTATTTCAGTATTTGATATAAGGTGATTGGGAACTTGATTTTAAATTACATTTAATTTCAAAGGTTAAACTATAAAGAAACCATATCTTAGTGGACCTAGACAAAATAAAAGTAGTTAAGTTTTAATGGAATAACTTAATCTAACCAGAACTAGTAATAATAATAATGTCCTCCCGACCGATTTAGACCACGGCGGTCAATCTTCCTGACACTAGCCAACTGTGCAGGAGATATTATAGTCTGCAAGTGTGCACGCAAACACAATAAATAAAATTGAAGCGTCTGTTTGTAATGTCAAAATAACAGCTTTTTACTAAATGCATATGAAATTATATACGGTACTTATGAGAAAAACACAATTTAAATTTTTTTTGCCTGTCTGTTTGTTCCGACTAATTGTGACGGGAATTTCACTGATAGATAGCTCATGTTATAAGGAGAAACTTAGGCTAGTTTAATTTTAGAAAAATCTAATACCGCCATCCATCCATCCATCCGCCATCTAATACCGCCATCACCATTTTTCTATCGGAACACCAGACGTACTGCAGGATACCATCCTTTCTTGGTTGACATTCCGACCATTCGCACTAAGCGCTTTTCATCATCTTTTATAATGCGCACAACCAAGAAGTGGAAAGCCCTGTCTGCGTCTGTTTTTCCGAGAGTGTACGACCTGAAACTCTTTAAGGTGCGTGTTAACAGGCTTCTCTTGGGCAAACTCGTTACATCGTAGATCTTATCTGTGCCTTCGAGCTAAGATGAAAGTCAAGAGTATGCCCATTATTAATATTAATAAAAAATTATTAGGATTTCGCTCAAAAATTGAAATGTATCTATCTATGGTATATTATAAAAAAATAAGAAAAGTAAATGTATCTGTCTATCTGTTACTTTTTCACGCTTAAGCCGTTGAACAGATTTCTATTATATATGTATGTAATATGTGTATATTATTACTTTTCAGAATTATATATAGAAAATATATGTTTATGCTAAATTCTTATGCGTATTTATATATTTAAACGATTTAAGTTTAGCTTGAATTTTAAACTAAAATATTTTGCCCTCAATTTCAAATATATTTACTATAGCGATTTATTGATATTTAATAAAAAAATAACTAAAAATGTTCAATACATAACATTTATTTCATACATGCATGGCAGTAACGTATCCATCAATTTCATGAGCTTAAATTTGTTACTGTCTTAGAGTTCATTCACTCTAATCGACCTTTCCAAGTAATACTGTGAAAGATTTTAAATATATTGAATATTGTATAACTTTCAAATATTATTATTTATTTAATACACCATTTAGATTAATTAATAGATAAGATATAATGGGCGTAGGAATTAACATAATAAAGTGCTAAATGCAATAGGCACTGAACGCAGTCTAGGAGATAGCGGGTTCAAACCTTACTTAAATCATTTACTTAATATTTGAAGTTAATTAGTATTGCGATTCCGTGGAAAAATACAACTTGGATTATTGCTACTTCTCCACATGGCATTACTTATGTGTATACATAGCTATTATGTAGTGTACATTTGTTTTGTTTACATATATTATGTAAAAAAATAGTTTTTTATTCTTGTAAATAAAAAAGGTACCTCTTCATCTTTATGTAGAGGGTATTTTATATTTTTTAATATATTTTGTTTTGGTTTACCAATATAATTTAACCATCAAGTAATCAAGCAAGAAGTTAACCAATCTCTAGTTTAATATTTTTGTGTGTAATCGTACATTATCTCTTAGATATATAATTTACACTTGCTAAGATGCTTTTTGTAATATAGTTAACTAATGACCCACCCGTACTTAGGTCGGGCCCTTACTTTTTGTAATAAACAAAATTCCCACATGAATTGTTACATTGACTACATTAAATGATGAAGTATCATGTATAACTAGAATCTATAGTTATAGATAATATACATATAGTTATATGTAGAATGTTTGTTGCAAGAATGAATAACAAACCTACAAACACACTTCGCCCATTATGATACATATAAGAAATATATAAATATAAAAACATATAATAAGAAAATAAAATAATATTTTAGGGTTTATATAGATCTATTATTAAGGCATAAGGAGCAATTACAGCAAGATTTGAGGGTAGTTGCTTAGTAACGTCACCACTACAACCATAATCCGATTAAGATAATTGCTGAAAATTTCATCCAACCGTAACACGACGTATTTTCATGTTTCCATGGAATACAATTATATGTTACAGATTGACATTAGTAAGTTAGTTTTGTTTTGTTTGTGTCATTTACTTTTTGTCTCTAGTAAAAATAAATTGTCAGCGATCTATTCTATTTAAAACTTACTAAACTTTAAAATGAAATGGACAATTAGATTAAGATTTTATTAAACTTTGTAATGTTCAGTATTTTAAAATTGGTATCACACGATAATAATTATTTTATAAATCCTTAATAATAAAAATATCGTTGAGAAATATTCTAGGAACCACCGTTCGTATACATACGTACTCGTACATATGTATATATATTTTAAAACTTTTACCTTGCGTACATTAAGTACTTAATTTGTTTTTCCCGAACTTCGTCTCGATGAAAACTTGTTATTTGCTATGAAAACACTGTACTGCTTAAAATGCTCGTCAACATGTATAAACCTAGTCTGACGTCTTGTTTGATCTTAATTAACACACGTTGACTTAAAATGATCGCAACTTAGATCAAAGAGCGTAGGTACTACTAATATTTGTAGACGTTTATTGAAAGAAGACGTTGACATTACCTTGCAATTAGCTTAACTTTCAAGAATAAGCACTTGTTTATGTACTTCATAAACAAACAATTTCATATCTATAAAAAATACAATTATGATACATTTTAATTTAATAGTGCTTTTCATATTTTAAAATATTTTTATGAAGTTTTCAACTATGTTACAAACGTGTTTATTTTTATATATTTTTAATAATTGAAATAAAATAAAGCTACAGATGTTTTTGTTTTTAAGGCATGAAATATTATAAGATAATATCAATAGTCCTATCACTTATATGTTTATATTTGTAAGAAGTAGCCAGTTGGAAAACATGTTTTAATTTCTTGTTAAATATATTTTTCTTCATCACTGTCTTCTTGTTCTTCTTTAAAGCCTTTTTAAATTATGCATCACACTGATTATATATTTAAAAATTGATACTAGATTATAGTCAAATATAGAGGAGGATGTTTGTATTTAATTTATTCCTTAACTATTTATGACAAATGGCTTCGCTCGCCTTGTATTACAATAACCATAAGCTTAATTCAGAAAGTAAGTTCATTTCTAATTTCACCTATCTACCATAGAGCTCACTGCTACAGTGTGTAGAAGTTTCTTCAAATTAACGTTAGTGTGACTACATCAAAATAATGGTGCCCTGTGTTTGCAAGGATACACTTCCGATGAGATTCAGAAAGATAAATACAACGTGCAAGTCGACACGCGACGAAATCACATTCGGTATTATGTTGACAGACACTACTCTTTGTCTCGTATACGTTTGTTTGCTAAAACCATACATTGTGTTATTACGTATTTTTACAGTAATCTATACATATAATGAAATTGTGACTGCGTCGAATCTGTACATTAAATATTTTTTGGGCAATTTTATTTAAATATCATGTCATTATTATCGATACAGAGGCTGAATCTATAGTTTTTAGAATTTTTGTCTGTCTGTCTGTTACCACATCGCGGAAAAAGCACTGGAAGGATTTTGATGAAACTTGGTATGGTGATAGCCGATTATCCGGGTTAACATATAAGATTTTACTGCGGGAAAATATCTAATTGCTGAGAAATCTATACTAAACGTTAAAACGTAACCAGGGATGAACCCGAGCGGAGCGAGGGTGAGTTACTAGTAAAATATTATAATCTTTTTTAGATTAACGCGAATATTTGATATTATAAATGATGATGTGGTTTTATTTTGAGTTTTTGTCCCGATATTTCGAATTTACAGCAAACATGGCCACGATCTCTCCGACGATTATTGTTGATGATTATTAGCTTCTAGCGACTCATGCTCACTTCGCTCGGGTTCATCCCTAGGTGCGTTTTAACGGTTATTATGGAATAGATAGACTATATACTATATGATATATAGCCTATAGCCTTCCTCAATAAACGGGATATCTAATGCAAAAAGAATTTTTCAAATCGGATACGTAGTTCTTGAGATTAGCGCGTTCAATCAAACAAACAAACTCTGCCTCTTTATAATATTAGTATAGTTATAAATAACTTATTTAAATACAACAATTGTTTTGATCTCGCAATTTTTTTTTTCATTAGTCAATTCTCAGTATATGATGAAATATAATATATTTTTTTACTAACATAAAATGATATATTTTATTAATTATGTTGTCGAGAAATTATAGTACATCGTACGTCCTTTATCTTGAACTTAGAAATATACCAATAAACGCGGAGACAATCCCATACAGCCGGCGGCCACAAGTTTCCAATAAGTAATTAAAATCCCGACTCGGAGATTACGTCCTTCTATCACAAAAGACGAGTATTTGCTCCGTACGCCTTGGTGAAGCACTTCAAATCTCCTTCGATTTCCTGCTCCTTGTAATTGTTGAGGAAATATAGACAGTGTGGTGACGTTTGTCGATTCCTCATTGTGATTGACATTTTCGTGATTAAGTGGCCCCTTGTGCCTGCTTTTTGAATCTAAATATCTTTCTAGGAACTTATAATAATTTATACTGACATGTATAGACTATGTATTAAGACTAATATGTAAAACTATTCCAATGGAGTGGAACCAAGATTTAAGCTACACACAAATTTATACAATATCTAGCGCGATTCTATGCCATTTTTATTCCCAAAATATTTTAATCAAAATTTTATAATTTCACTAGGGATTTTAAAAAGTTCCCAGCTTATTTGAAATTGTTTTAACAATTTATTATAAGTAAGGAATAATCATAATTATGTTCTCATTTATTAGAGATATTAACAAAAATGTTACATTTTAAAATGTATTTTTATATTGGATGAAACCCACTTCGTTTTTTATTTATGGTAAGCATTACTTTTCATCTTCCACGCAAAAAACCTCTAATTCTAAAATAAAACCGCACCGATTCGAATTCGATATTCATAAATTATTCACCCACGAAAGGATTACAGGAGATAACGTCATAAACGAAATACAAGGGTGGTACTGTTTATTCATCGTTGTTTAGACCATTTTTATGAAGAACAGTGCAAATAGCCAAAGCACAAACATTAATCTGCTTTGAACAACAGAAGATGTAAAGGGACTGCTCAGAGTCAATATTTTCTTAGGGGACAAAACTCCGGTAGCTCTTGAGACCAATTAGAGCGTGATATAATTTTTGTGTAAACTTAATTTCTGTAATTCATCTTAAGTAATGAAATTCGTATGTTATTTTGATTAATTATCAAAAAGTTGATGAATTAATTACAAATAGAAAGTTTCTTTAATTAATTAATGCGCAAAAACAATATTTATTTTATCGTAGATGTGTAATATTCGCAAGAACGTAATATGGCATTGATCTCCGTTACTCAGGCATATAGAATTAAGTAAAACTTACTACAAAAGAAAGTAAGATAATTATTTTTTTAGTTTGACTCAGTTGTTATACTTCTAAGGCAAAAACTGGGATTTCATTCGCAACTTTAAGACTGTTAGTGTTTGAAGTTAACAACAACTTTCGCATTTATAATGGTATAGTATGATTAATACTTTCTTAGATTTACGCAAATATCTGGGGACACGGCAGTGCCCCCGCCAAGTCGAGCAAAAAAGGGCACGGCAGTACCATCCCTTTCTTGAATTTCATTGCTCGTGACTGTATCCACCTAATGGAACATGGAATATAGAAGTCATGAAATATCAATCTCTTCGAAAATTACTTTTAAATGGCTAAGGGAATAAGTCAATGAAGTCAGTTGGCTACGTCAGTTTTTAATTAAACTGCATTAAAAGTGACTGAACAAGCAATTCTTATATAATCTATTAATAATTTATATGTTTCCATGCGATGACTAAGTCATTCTATTAATTAAAAAATAAATATATCTTATATTGATATGGTCACTATAAAATATTGTTACTTCACTAATTGGGTAACGGTTTATTACAAAGTTGTCAGGTAGATGCTTCCATAGATAGATACTGAATAAATTAACCGTGAACCAAAAATTAAAATAAATCCGCAAAAACCCGAAAACATAATTTTATTTGAAAAGTAGAATGATTATATTAAAATTATAATGTTATTTATAAAGCAAGAAACATCAAGCCAACATAACAAATTGTTTCACGTTACCATAGGCAAGTAAATCGCCGAACCCTTTAATAACATGCGTAATTCAATTTTCAGTAATAAAACAATCGATGCGTGTCTTATTAAATTCTCTCGAGTTTAAAATGTTCACTATAATTTAGTATGAGCTCATGATTTATTGCCACTGCTACGCTTTTCGGTGACTGTGCACTTCACAACTTATTTATTGATTAAGTTTATAGGCTGATCATTTTTGTTTAAGGCTAAAATACAAATCTTTTAATTTAAATAAATTATGAATTTATATTATCCTAGTATTTCGTACTATGCGTTAACTTTAAATTATATCTGAAGTGAAAAAGAGTCTTTAGTATTTTTATAGTATCATAATATCCAACAAATTATAGGATTTAAGGAGTTGTTATTATATAATACATATAAATTATATAATACATATAACATAAATAATCTCTTTGTAAAAATACACATGATATATTTATTTCTGCGCACCTAAAGTACATGTTTTCCCAAATATCTTATATATTTAAACGAGCAATTCTTGTATATTTATATCTTTATTTATTTATTTATTTATTTATTTATACCGGCGATCTCGAAAACGGCTCTAACGATTTTGCTGAAATTTGGTATATGGGGGCTTTCGGGGGCGAAAAATTGATCTAGATTAGTCACATGTCTGGGAAAACGCGTGTTTTCGAGTTTTCATGCGCGTTTCTTATGCATTATTCTACGCAAAATTTAATCGCGACATCTATACAACTCTGTCAGTAACACTTAGTCACTTAATGTAAAATTATTTTTAAGCCAAATTAAAAAGAAAATTGTTTTTATCGCGACATCTATACAACTTTCTCAGTAACACTTAGTCACTTAATGTAAAATATACAATCTTTCAAGAACTCCGAGCGAAGCTCGGTCGCCCAGGTACTCTTATATATTTAAACGAGCAATTCTTGTTGTATATTTATATCTTTATATCTTTATTTATTTATACCAGCGATCTCGGAAACGGTTCTAACGATTTCGCTGAAATTTGGTATGTGGGGGCTTTCGGGCTTTTTTTTTTTTTTTTAAATCGATCTAGATTAGTCTCATGTCTGGGAAAATGCGTGTTTTCGAGTATCCATGCAGTTTTCTTTTGCGTTATTCTACACAGAATATGGTCGATAATTTTTTACACTCGGGTATAAGCATCGTGATCAAGGCGCAAGTTAGACAATTCATATGCCCGGGATCAAATCACGGTCGGAATACAAAGTTTTTACGTTTGTTTTTTTTTGTATTTATTCACGTTTCTAGTTTTTTTTTATCTAAAAATACGATATAACAAAAAAGAACTCCGAGTAAAGCTCGATCGCCCAGATACTGAGTTAACTAAGTAACCTAACCTAACCAATAATATACTGATTCTTATATATTTACAATCCATTTTCCATTAAAATTTCACTTTAATTTATCTTCACAAATTGAATTTTAACATAAAGAAAGATCGACTCCAAATCTATTACTCTGAGGTTTCATTGTGTTCATTTTCAGAATATAATAGATGAGAGTAAAATTTTACATATAATTTAAACACCCAGGTCTGTTTCTAGTTAACTTTTGAAGACAGAAAGTTATTTTTTAAACGTTATAACCAATTTAACTCTTGTTTAATAAACCATATATATGCATACAATTTCAAGTGAATATTAAAATATTATATAAATACATAGCGACGAACCCGAGCGAAACGAGGATGAGTCGCTGTATAACATGAAGCCAACATATTTTTTTTTGTAGATTGAATGCAGGAGGGGCTGCAGGGGAGAGGGCTGGTGTAATGGCTCCTTTGGGGGTCCCATCAGATTGGTGGTCTTCGGACCTGCCGCCGGGGCGCCGTGGTAGATATGCGTAAGCGATCCTGCGGCGTCCCACTATGGCGGATGGGAGGGGAAAGTTGGGGTTTAGTGGGTAGTACCGGCTCTTCTAGCCGGTGAGCCCCACATAACCACCTGGGGGATCAGGTGGTATGCGAAAGTGCATTCCCCAACTATAAAAAAAAAGGTGTTGACGGGCTTATGCGATATCAATTAATTTTTCAATAATGATTATTATGATCGAATTTCGATTGCTGAGCGAACACTAGTTAATATAATATTTTAAATATACAGACATGAATAAAATACATCATTTTTATATATAAAAATTAATTTATAATAGTCATTAAAATATTTCGTCCGCAGCCTGTATTAGTGATTCAGCTATACCTTCGAGACTGAGGCAGATTAGAGAAAGTTTGAATTTAAATTAATTTAGCGGATTATTAATTTTGAGTAATGAACTTGAATCTTGCTCTGAATGAGCAATTTAGTTATAGAAGTTCTTCGGCGATGAGTTTTATTTACGAAAGTGAATGTAAATGTAAGTGCTTTAGACTTTTCATCTGATTTAAGAATATTATTTCAAAAAATATATATTTTAGTCATCAACCTTTAACTTATCTTTTTTATCCACCTTCCAAAAAGGAGGAAGTTCTATGTTCTTCTATATATATATTTTTAAGTTAAATTTATACTAATATTATAAAGAGGAAAGATTTTGTTTGTTTTGCTTATACCGCATAAGCTCCGAAACTTTTGAACCGATTTAGATGAAATCTGGTAAGAAAGTAGCTTGAGACCCTGGGAAGGACATAGGATAGTTTTTATCCAGGAAATCATCTCTTAAGGGGGTGAAAATGGTGATGAAAGTTAGGGACGAACCCAAGCGAATCAATTTTTAAAATAAATTTATTAAAATTAAAATATTTATATATATGTATATAAGTAATTGGGCAGATGTTTCAGTTAATATAATATTCAGCTGAGTACGCTCTACACAAAATTGCCGGGTTTCATGTAGAAAACTGTCTTATCATATCATTTCATGCAAATATCCGAGGTTCGATCGAGACGATTAAAATATAAGGTAAGGTAAAAATTACAGCAATAAAATCTGCAGTGTTTGTAGTGAAAACAGAGTTACTATTATGAGTATATCAGCAGTTTAAATCAAGCTACTGAAAGTTTGTATGTGTGTACTATGTAGATATATATTTTTACTCGTTGACTCTGAAACAGTTCGACGGTTTTGAATGAAATTTCATACAAAAATAGAATATGACATAACTCTTAGGCACAGAAGAATGCAACTAGTGTAATAATATATTTAATTTCTTAATAAATTATTGCCAACCCACACTTAGCCAGCGTGGTGGGCGATACCTGTTCCCTCTCGTATTGAGATGAGGTCTTTGCCCAGCAGTGGGACGTTAAAAAGGTTTGAATACAAGGGTCTTATTATTAACCTTTAACTGGTGACGTGGGGGCCGCTCAGGCCTAGCGAAAGTAATATTTTCGAATTACTCCCTTCTCCCTTACGCGACGCATATGGTGTTTCTAGTAGCTTCGAGTTTAGTCATTTAGAGGTCGTGAGAAGTGGTGTACGTGCTGGCACGCGCAATTTTGGTAAGTAAATTCATTTCAAAAAAATTTGTAGGCCTCCCTGACCCCACATCAGTATTTACGTAACTTTTTTGGAAAGTTACGTAGGTTCATATTTTGTCTTTTTTTCAGTAGTTGATTGAATAGCCTGAATTGGAACCCAGTACTTCATCCTTAAGAAAACGGTCATCCAATACAGATGATAGCCCACATTTTTCTAAAACTAGAATATAAGTTATGCCTGGTAACAGTGATTTTGAGCCAGCTGTATTTTCCTGGTTACATTGTGAGGACTTTATCGGCTCAGAGGCAGAAGATGTCGATAACTTGCTTATTGCCAAGCAACAGAGCTTGAAAAACAAAATTAGCAAGAAGTATTCTCCGAAGACGAAGTTCTACTGTCATTATTACAGTTTTACCACGGTAAATATCGATACAAATGGTCGCGCCAACAACATTTATTTTTTACCACATGTTAGATATTAGCTCTGTCAATAGTCACTTATTGTATGACACACATCACGGAAAGGTTACTGAAAGAGGAATTTCCATAAAAGAATTGGCCCGCAGTTTGCAGTTGCAATATATGAAAAGAAAAGTGTTGGACGAAAGACTGCCTGCTTGCCTGATCTGATAAGCCGGACCGTCCAGAAGTTCAAGAAGAAGAGCTAAAACAAAGGAGAAGATGCCACATATGTCCACTCAAGCTTCAGAAGAAGTCTATACACACATGTTACTTGTGTAAAAGCATGTTTGCCTTCAATACGCAAAGGAAGATTGTGCATAATTCGTGCAAAATAGGTGCTTTGCAGTTTTTTAATTGGCTTATAGTAAGAAAGTTGATTGTTATAACAAATTGTAAAGACACTATTGAAGTTTTAAAATATAAGTTAATTTGTTTATTTTGTTCAAAAATTTAAGATATACGAAGTAATTTCTGATCTCAAATAATATCTACCAAAAAAATGTTAACTCTACATTAATTGTCAAAAATAAGTTTTATTTAAATAAAAAAATATTAGATTATTTAGATTATTTTATTAATAAACGCGTACTTAATGTAGTTATTAACTATTTATACCAATAAATCCTCTTAATTCGTTAAAAAAATCACATTAAGGTACGGGCCTCTCAAGCCCCCACGTCAATACTTACGTAAAATAAAAACCACGTCAGTAGTTAAAGGTTAAAACAATTTAAAATTATAGCACTTAAATATGGTATTTGGCAGCGATTGCACACAAAATGCGAAATTTCGTCAATGCCTTAATTTCCTGTAGTCGCTGATTAAGCCTAAAATCGTTTCTTACCGAGATATAAATCTTTTAACACTCGTTCCCGGCTTTCACAGATCTTTCTGAGCCTCGCTAACTCTACAACTGCAATTAGACGGCTTCGGGAGCGGTAATCTTGAATAAAGCACCAAACGAGGTGTCATTTAAATAAGAAGCGGATTGCACGCTTTTAAACTTGTTTGTTTAATTGTACCTTCTTACTGAAATTGAATATAAGATAGAATTATATCTTGTATGAAAGATATGAAGTTTTTAAAGACGCTTTATATTTTATTTGTCGGTCTGACTTCACTATGTCATAGGTCACTGGTTTTATTTTCGTAGGGACAAATATTTATTTTTGACTTTTTAAATAAAACTATCTTTCCGGATCGTAGATCCCGTGACCATGATTGCTGTAAAGCATTCTAAACGTCGGCAACCAAAAATCAAAATAAATCCGCGAAATAATCCGAAAAGATAGTTTTATTTAAAATGTCAAATATTCGCGTAAATCTAAGAAAGTATTATTTTTGACTTATTGTTTGTTAGGGCTTAGAACAAAAATATAGCGATAGACATTGTAACCAAACGTAATTTCACAGAATTGCCTTAAAACGTCACAAAGTTTAGATTGACAATCATGGTATGTTCTTTTCACATGTGATGGTAAAAAACATTTGAGTATTTTCGGTTTCACATTTGTATATTATCATTAAAACTGATACTGAAAGTTTCTCAATTAAAATGGTTATTTTCGAGATCTCTATAATTAAAGCGTGTTAACAAAAAGTTGATGGGCACTTACGAGGCGGGGACGTGGAAACACACGAGCTGGTAATGATGTAAAGCTATAATTATGCTTTAATGTTTTTTGAAAAGTTCGTAAAAGGTGTTTAAAAGTGTATAGGCATTAAAATATATTTCGAATTATGTAACTCTAAAATACGCAGTTGAGTTACATTGCTATAATAATTATTAGAATTACTTAAATAAAATATTTTATAATATGTTTTTAAAGTCAGTCTGTATATACATAGGTATAGTCAATATCTAAAGCATCGTTCGATCGATTATATATTATTCAGACAGACAAGACTTGTCATATTTCTAGCAACAAGAATCAACTCGCGTTTTGTGAAAGGAAATCACAGACAAAAATCCAAATACTAATGGAAAAGTAATACTGAGCATTCGATGTAAAATTCACGACATTTTACCGAGATGACAATACAGCGTCTTTCTATTTAATATCTAGACGTAATATTTGCAATGTACCTATCTAGTTTGTCTCAGCTCTTGCAATATGATTAGTATCGAAACGAAATGCTGAAATTATATAGTTTTTTATCGTTAGTTGTGAATGAATTTTAAAAGCAATCTATATCTATACTAATATTATAAATGATAAAGTTTGTGAGTATGGATGTATAGATGTTTTTTTCTCTTTCACGCCAGAACGGCCGAACGGATCTGGATGAAATTTGACACAGAAGTGGATTATAGTCTATCTGCTTTTTATCCTGAAAAAATGTACGGTTCTCATGGGATAGATTTGTTTTTGTTTTCTTAGAGGCAAACCCGAGCAAAATGAGGGTGAACCGCTAGTTTAATTAATAATTTTAAAAGCTTTTAAGCTTATCACCTTATAGGATGTTATATAATTTAAAATGAATAAAGAAATCTATGTTCTATCAATGTTTAATCTATTTCAAAGAGATAATGTTGATAGTTTCTTAGAAGCAATTAATAAAAATACATTGATTCTTCTAATTATTACCATTAATTATTTCAGTGAAAACTCGTACACTCGATTTTCTCTTTACGACAATGTGAAAAAGGGAAGCCGAAAAGTGAAAAAAAAATAAATTTGCTTAAATTCTAACGAAGATAAACGCATTTAACGGAAGGTATAGCATATATTAAAAAAAACGAATATACATTACAATTTACAATACAATAACATTACTGCCAAGTAACTTTTAAAACTAAGATCATTAACTTCGATGATCGATTACGAACGTAAAAAAAATGTTTCTTGTATTTTTATTTTTTATTATTTTATAGAAATATATACTTAGCGGAAATTTCAACTCTCTACCTATTACGGTTCATGAGATATAGCTCTCTGACAGATGGAGGCACGGACACGCAAGGACGGACAGCAAAGGCACAGTAATAGTTGGCATCGTTGGCACCCTTCGGATACATAGCCCTAAAGAGTCAACAAACTAGGTTTTTGTATTTACAATATTACTTAGTATGGATTATTCGAAGATAATATTGAGAGTCCTCATTTCTGCAAACTATCACACTTGATACACCGTCACGCTTCGTTAGAAACAGTTAAGCCACTAACGTACACTGATTAGATTCCGCGCACACGACACGCCGTAAATCCTACTCGTTGATGTGATTCACGCTAATTTCATTTCGCACTCGCTAATCTGAACGCGCCTTAATCACGCTTAAAGACACTCTGAAATTCGATATAAATTATAGTCGCAACATCTATATTACGGTTCAGATCATTTATATTTAGAATAGTAATTAGGAATGAGGTACACACATAGGAGGTATACATAATATAATAATAGGGAATATGCTTGTTTTTTTTTTACAATAGCTAACATCCTTATACTATGTATAATTGTAAAAAAAAAGTCCAGTTCCAAAAAATTAAAAGTATATATTTTTTTAAATATCATGCCGATATGGATACTTTAAACGCCCGTCATTTCGCGCGTTTGGTGTGACGTCAAATATCACATACAGAAAAATGAGGACTTTAGTTTGTAGCGACAAAATCGCTAATCGCTCTGTTATGATAATAATTTGAGGTTATATTCGGTCTGACCAATGGCGTGCGTTTCAACTACGTTTGAATTTCCTCCTATATTTGCACTTTTTAATAGTTACTTTCTTGATCAAAAAGAAATTACAGTAAAAAATATTGATATAGGCTAAATTCAAAAGCAATAAAGATTATAAAAAAATATTTCATCTTTATTTGAATCACACGCATATTCCTTATTGTGAAAATCAACTTTGTATTGTACCAAATACGAAGTTAATTTTTAAAGAATTTTGCCATTTTTGAAATTTGAAACGCGTGTGGGGTTAAATTTAGGATGAAAGTTTTATAAAAAGGGACGCCGTATGTTTATACCACAGTAAGAAATTTATAAATCTATTAAATTGCAAATATAACTATATAGATAAAAATATTAATTATATTTGGGAATATCTCTTTGTTTTTTTATATCTGATATTTCTAGTTTTTTTCCCCAAAAGTTTTAAATTAGTCCAATATCGCTTCTTTGCTAGTATTATGAAAACATTAAAAAATAAATAACTCACTCGAATCTTTTATTTTAGAACAAAGTTCAAAGCAAATTCTATTTAATAACAAGCTTATTTTCAAAATATCGATACATATACTGATATACGAGTATGTTTGTAGTTTCTTCAAGTATAATTACGTCTCCGATGCTCCTTTGAAACCGCTAAGAGCCTTTCGTCTGTCGACAGATGCATTTTGTATGAGCTGTAGAACGTTTTAGATTACCTTGCTTTAATTACGCTGTGAGCAAACACGGCAAAGCTACGGGTAATCACGATTAGAAATAAGGTACTATATGGCAGATCTAAGGGAAGGGGTGTTAAAGACGAAGTTCGATGTTAAGCGACAATATGTTTAGCAACTTGCGATGTCCATATACTAGAGTTTGTCATTGATTTTAACATCAGGCTAATTCGATAAATGGTAGATCGGTTCACTCGGTTATATTATAATGGCTTAGTAAGTGCAAAAGATTTTTTTGGATAAACTAAATGATTTTAGAGATTTTCCACTACATACAAGGAATAAAATATTGATTTAGAGTTTTTATCGTGGTGTGCTTTTGCATGTGCGTGATAGGCAGACACTAGTTTTTTTTTCGGTGTCCTGCTCAACGCAGTAATCTGTCTTTAGACATTTAGCTGCTCCTTTGTTTGAAATTATTCTGTAGCAGACATTAGTAATTAATTGATTTTAAATTTTATATTTCAAATATTTATTTTATCTAATTACATATCGTATTCTCCTATTGAAAAATCGCTATCTACGACTATCGAAACCATGACTTAAGAATCAGTTGATCAGCTGAAGTGAAAATATTTAAAATACGTTAGTTCGTTACAGGGCTTTAAACAGTAATAAAAGTAAGAGAATTATTTTGTAAATGATTATTTTAATGATATTTATATAAATGACTAGCGCGGCTCACCCTCGCTTAGCCCAGGTTCATCCCTAGGTACGTTTTAACGGTTAGTACGAAATAGATTAGACTATATATTATATTATTGGTCAGCTCCCTTATGTACTAGCATGATGATATAAAGCCTTCCTCAATAAATGGATTAGTAGTTCAAATCGGATTAGAAGTTCCTGAGATTAGTGCGTTCAAACAAACAAACAAACTCTGCCTCTTCATAATATTAGTGTAGATAGAGATTAGAGATAGTCAACTTTTATTATATTAAATATATTATTAAAAGTACAATTATTCATACGATATCATTTATAGATACATACATATCAGACACCAGCCTTAGTTCAATCTCCTCATAACATAAGAATATTATCGCGAGTTAGTCAAGAACACATGTTAAGAAAGTTTGTTCATATTTAATGAATTTGTCGGGAGATTTGATTTGTTGCTTTACATTTAATTTTCACCCTCAAGCCGCGAACCGCTAATTCAATAATTTGACAAGCGCACATGTATGGAAAAGACAAGTTGACGTTACTGTATGTTTATATATAATTCACAAATTACTCGGATATTGTTTCGGAAACCGTTTCAAATACGCCAATGTAAAAGAAAATGGCATTTAATGTACATAATTGTTATATTATTGCAATAGTAATAGAATAATATTACCGAAGAAATTATTTTCACTATAGAAAATTACCATAGAAACCATTTTAATTATTATTATATAAAAAATATATAGATTTATCTTATGATAATAATTTTAGTGTGATATCTATGTCTATTGACTATTATATTAATAATAAAGTAAATTATATGTATGTGGAATGTAGATACATACTGTGTACATATTTCAAAGGTAAAGTAAAATATTTAGTAAAAGAAAAATATTTCTTACAAACATATTTAGAAGTTCACCCACCAATTATAATAACTAGTGTTCGCCCAATGGATGAAATGCTAATATAATCATTTTTATTTATTAATAACACTAAAGCTCGTCAATAGCTACTAAAAAAAAGGAGAAAATGAGTTGACAAAAAAAGCAGAAATAAGTACTGAACTGTTTTGTGTTTGCCTATTTATATTTTATACATATCTGTATATATATAACATATTTTTGTGTTTTGATAATATACTTATATTATTAAAAAAATGTAGATTTAAACCAATACATCAAACATTTAATCAACTAGATTAATCATGCAAAAATAACATGATGTGGATAGAAATGGTCACTTTGTTGCATTTTATAGGACCCCTTTATCTTGTAGCCCTAAAATTAATTGCGAGGGTGGAAGATTCAAGGTCAGGCAATACAATTATACTGCGTATAATAGTACTACATAGCGGTCCCTTGCGCAATATTTAAATACGATATAATATGATTATCAGACTGTCCCCCTAACACAGACAAAATCAATAGCGTCTGCATAAGCGTATAGGCAAAAATGGTCGATACAGTGCAATACGAAATAGAAATTAGTTTCGTTGAATGTTGAAATGGGAAAAATTTATTGGAAATAATGAATATAAGCTTTTAATTGAAAGTTTGAATAGCTTTTTTTAAGCTTAAGATTTTTTACTAACTGAAAATATTTAATAACATACAAAAAATGTTAACAAAACTAAATCTGTATTTATTAGTAATACTATAAAGTAAGTATAAATGAATTTAGTTTAATTTAGATAGTTTAAAAATAAAAGAGATTACTCTAAAATTTTTACCTGTCTGGTACGTAAAATGTTTCCTTCATACATAAATGTACATTGTGATATATTTACTTTGATTAAGTCGAATTTATGCGTCGAAATGAACGGTTTTTTTAATATAGTGTCTATTTTCGTTGAGAGGATGTTTTATTTTGTAACTTTATATATATCTTAATAATCTTAGCATAAGCTAACTTTCAGATAATCATAATTTTTAAGCTTTGAATAACTAAAGTTTAAAAGTAAATCCATATAGTAGGTACACACGTTACTTATTAAATAATAAATATCTGAAAGCTTTTTAGATTCCTAAGTAAATTTAAAGCTGTATTCGGAATAAAGGACTGATAATAATATTTTTTCTTATGTAAATACTCATGTATTCATTTGATATATTACCTAAAAGACAATAAAGACGCATCCATTATGCGAAATTGGTACTTCGATGGGTCGCCATAACGCATCGTTCTTATAATGCCATAAGACAGGTATAAGCCATTAGGGAATAATAAAATATCCTTATCGGAACATTAGATGCTCATAAAATAACAGTTAGTCATATAATAACATGATGGATGTTAATATCTATGTTTTTCTTTGAGATTTTGTCAGTCTATGGTAGTCTTATTTGTATTAAATGTTGTTTTTCAAACGTTTTTGTAATTGATCGTAATGTAATAATTATATTTTATATATATACTAAGTAAACAGAACTGATACAACTACACCAGTGGCATACAGTTAGATGGGTAATCACTTAGTCAAACAAGCTCATGTGCTTAGGTAATATGATTATTGGTTATCTATCGATAGAGATTTTTCACAATATCCTAATCCCTTCCTTTCTACCTCCTCTAAGAAAAAGTCATATTTTGCACATATATCTGTATTAGCGAAAAAATATCATTTTTCTTCTGAATGTGTCGGATTTAAACGAAACAGGTAACATCAATCACTATGTCACCTGGTTTCTAACGAAATAGTAGCACCCGGTTTACGCCAGTCAAATTTCAAGCAGAATTGCCTGTGAAATGTAAGGAAAACATACATCATGTGTACAATGCAGCTATAATAGAGTACGTTAGCTTAAGATATGGAAATTTTATCCGATTTTCTCGACTTCCCGCCTGGAATAACGTTTGTTGATAAAAAAGTTGTTGTAAGTATCAAACGTGTCTACATACTTTTTTACTAAAGCTGTATATATGACTAATATATGCTTTGTACTACGATATTTCTATTTCCCTAATACTTAATCTATAATGTTATTGGAGTTAATTACGTTTTATAGGTTTGCAAAATAGTAAATCAAATTGGAATTTACGTTAAGAAATATGTTTGAAAAAAAGCATACCTTTTTTTACCGGCATTAAAAACATTGTAAAGCGAAAACTCGACATTATCATGCAAACAACTCATTAGGGTAGGTGCAGTACAATATTAGAGAAGCCGTTTAGGTATCTAAGAAAATGTTTACGTATTTATGTAATTTGCAAATTGATATAAAACATTTGATTCCTAATTAATAGTTATTAAAATCATTAGTTAATTTGCTACTTTGGGGTTGTCCATTAATCACGTGAGGCTCAAAAGGGGTGGATCGGAAAAAATCAGAAACATCCCAAGAGGGGAGGAAGGGTGTTGTGAGATATCATGTGTATTTATTTTTTCGTCGAACTTCGTCGTTCTTTCGTTGAATTCAGAAAGCTGGAGAAGTTCTCACTGAAGTATGGAATAATACGGTTATCGAAGGCCATGATGTGGTAGCAGACTATATCGAGCCCGATGACAGTGCTAAAAGCTTTATTCCAGACCTGCCTTCTCCGCAGTCGTATAGCGAGCATGTGCGACAGAACTAGTATTTGCTTCAGGTATTGCAACCTTAATGTTTGTCTGGATATTTTTATCACGGTGCATAATTTTATAGAATTAAATTAGATTATATCTTTATTTAAAGTAATATTATGAAAATTTTTAAAATATTTTATACCAAAAAATACACGTGATTTCGGATGTGACGTAACACCAAGGGGGAAGGGGAGTTTAAAAGTTGCTTAAAATAATCATAAACATCATAAATGGACGATCCCTTATCTGTATTACATATCAATAAACCCTTTTAGCGAGATGAAGATAATATTATGTACATTTGATAAAAAAATAACAAGTTATAGAATCTGCATCTCTTAACAGATGAAAAGTATTTTGTGTTAAACATAATATATTAATAAATATATCACAGATGGATAGCCAAATGAATATAATCAAGATTACATTTAATAAAAAAAGAATAAGTTAAAGGTATTTCAGTATTTAAACTACAACGACCATTTTATGCCCCTTTGTTAATGAATATTTTTATGAATCAAAAGGAACGAGTGTTTCAACAGGTATCCTGCGAATCACATTATAGTGGTCACCTCTACATAAATATTTTATAAAAAATGATATACATAACAGTTAAGAAAATTCCTCTTGTAGGCTTATATCTGAAAGTATTATAAAGGACTAAATTTTTTTGTATATTTTTATTTTTTACTAGCGGCTCACCCTCGCTTCGCTTCAGGTTTGTCCCTAAAAAAAAAACAAAAGCAAATCTATCCCATGGGAACCGTACATTTTTTCGAGATAAAAAGAAACTTATGTGCTGCTCCAAACTATAATATATCTCTGTAGCAAATTTCATCCAGATCCGTTCAGCCGTTCTAACGTGATTGAGCAAACATCCATCCATCCCCCATTTATAAAATTAATGGGATATGATACAAATGATGATAATAATTATAATATCTGAAATTATCAAATCAATTTTATAATATTTTAACTAAAACAATTTTACTCTATAATGACGCTACAATTTTTACTGATAAAGCGATGACGAATGACTCTACCACAATAAAAATACTTAGGAAGCTTTAGGAATAAAATTTAACATTTCAAATATATAAATTTTAATACTTAAAAGCTCGACATCTCTCATCTATTTAGTGATCAAACATAAAACATGTTATTCGTGTATATAACGGGTAACGTGTAAACGAGAGGATTTTTCAGTCACATAAATGATAACGTCAGTGCGGACCGCAAGCTTTCAATGAAGTATTACATAGCGAATGAGTTCAAAGTAGTCGTTTTGTATTCAAGCGAGCGGTCCCTCATTGATAGCATTGAGTCATAATCATTCATAATGGATATTGAAGCGGCTTCAACGTGCTCAAGAAAAACGATCTTTACAAGGGGTGTGACATGATGAAAAATATACACAACTATATTATATAATATGAGGTAAGGCCTTTTTATCTAAGGAAAGCACGCTAAGTAATAAAATTGTATTTTTTCTGTTATTGGTTCTTCAATATTGTTAGGATTATAGATATTAAAAATATATTTTTTGAATTTCACACAATTTATTAATATTTATTATAATATATTTCATCCAAAAACTTGGAAAAATATTCATAAAAATATGAAAAGTATTATATGTATGCTTTTAAACAAAAATAAAAAACTACATTTAGTTCTTTTCCTTAATAGTAAGTGTTGTACCATTAGAAATAGCAAACTTAGAAAATTCATCATGATTAATAGAAAAATGTACTTTTTGTAACCGAATATTCTACAAGCACCTATAAAATCAAAGGAAAATTCATAAAAAGGTAACTTTATAATGTTAAATCTTCATCAATACAAAAATATATATTCTGTTTATTTTATACGAGTTTATTGGTAACGATGGGCATAAAGCTGGGATAAAATTTCAATTGCCAGTAATACAGACAGCAGTGCGATGTCCCCACAGTATATTTATAGCGTTAAGTCCCAAGTAGTGTGAGACATGGGTACTGTATAGCATAGATTTGCTAGATACGATATGATAAGTAAATCACATATATTATGTCCTATTGGTTTTTAATAAATATCTTGAATGTATAGCTTTGTATGAAGAGTTCTTTATTTTCCAATAAATTATTCAATAAGTTAAGAAAAAGAAAATAACATGCAGTCGTATCCAGTATATTATGATGTCTAAGTCACAGCAAAGTCCGTCGCTTCCACTCGAAAAATTTCAATCGTGCTCGCAGACTGTGAGAGGCCACAATGAAAATCCCTTGAAAACCTAAAAATTTTCTAACTTGTGTGCCGAAATAAGATAAGTTAGTTTCAAACAACTGCCAATTATTTAATTCCAGGAATGCTTTTTTAGTTTATGGGCTTAATGCTTAGGGCTTAGTACAGATATTACTCATCGATTCACCAATGATTGTTCTTCTATTTAATTTCTGTATTTGAATGTATTACATAAACTAGCAACTTATATGTTTTTTAGAGTCTATCTGTATACTAAATTTCATCCAAATCTGTCCAGCCAGTGTGAAGGAGTAACAATTACACACTTTCGCAATTATAATAGCAGTCCGATAAACCTGCTTTCTTATTACATTATCGGACGACATTACGTCTTAAAATTATATAAGTAAATATACATATATTAAATAAAAAAAATATTTTAACTAAAAAATATTGCGAAGTAGATCCAAGTATAGATACGGTGAAGACAAACATCGTAAGGAAACCTGCATGTCTGAGAGAACCTCGCAAGTTTTCGAAAGACATGTGAAGTCCGCCAATCCGCACTTGGCCAACGTGGTGGAATATGCCTTGATCCCCCTCGTTTTGAAGGAAGGCCCGCGTCTAAGAGTGGGACGTTAAAAATTGCTGAATACATACATAGATAGGTACGTCATTGTAGTGAAAAGACTAAACTATAATTTTAAAATTTTAAGGAAATATTGTAAAGAAAATATCTTAAGTATCATAATAATGAACTAAAGAAATCTTAAAACCCCATACTTACTATCATAAACGAGTGAAAACTTGAAATACATAAAACTTGGATTGAGCGTTTTTGATTTTTTTTAATCAAAATACTTATACATACTTTACATGTAATTATAAAATATGTTTGTAATGTAAATAGACTCTTATCTGCCTATATTAGGCAAATGCGAATCTATTATGAATCAAGAACTATTATATCATTACATTTTTTTATTCAACTATTTTTGATCAATATAAAATTATTACATGTTTTTAATTAACCTCATGAGTTTACCCCCAGTTCGTAGTTAAACAGCTATTTTTATTAATGGCAAGTAGCGAATAACTAAAAGTGAAATAATTTATTCATTAAGTACATAAAAACTAAAAGCTCGTAGGTAATGCAAAACTTTCAGAAATTGGGTCTTTTTAGGGCTATTCTATAATTATTGGTAATTCAAGCTCTAGCAAAATATAATGTAAAAGATATTCATCGCCAGGGCGAGTTATCTTATGACATCATAAATCATAAGTACGATAAAAAAAACCGCTCCCATTAAGAAAAACAAAAAAGCAAATGGCCGACTGATAAGGGTGAGCAATACAATTTTTATCAAGCGGGCATTGTACATAAATTAACGCTTACAATCCAAATTCGCGAGCTAACAGCACGTGCTCGAACTGATAAATTCGTATTTTACACCCGTTTATAACACCGATTATTAGAAAATAAATCGTATTTTATTTTCTGTATGTACGATCGTCGCCGTTATAATAATTTATGAGCGATTTTTAAACGCTCATTTCAGATATTGGACTTAGATGGAGGTTATAAAATATTTAAAGTTTTGAAATAAATAAATTGAAGCTTGAATCTTTTTTTTCTTATATGTTTATATAAAAGATTCATATCTTTTATTAAGTATTTCTGGTTTTTTTATTATTCGTACTGTAAGGTTACATTTTTTATATTTGAGCGTTTTAATGGAAAACAACATAATTATTTGATTAATTTGTATACCTTGGCCGATATAAAAAAATAAAACGGTCGCGGATATTCTTTTGTTTTTCCCCGCGCTTCACAGAGGGGAGATCTCGGTACCATCCTGTAGTGACTAGTCATAGATTGTTTGTAATATTGAAAATGATTGTTGTAAATTAATTATGTAACTCATTATTTAAAAGATTAACTGTTGAGTTTCTTGCCGGCTCTTCTCAGCAGCACTGTTTCGAGCCGGTGGTAGCTTTTATACGGACAAAAGTACTGACGATTATATAAAAGTACCTACTCAATATAAGAGAATGTATGCAAAGAATGACTTGAAGTTTTATTGGTGACCTCCTATAGTAGTATTTTTTTAAAATTGTAACATATAGAGATTTGTGTTGTTTCATCTTACTAATAGAATTGTCACTAATTGTGAAGGGAAAATTCTATATACATTGCAAAAATATCCATCAATATTACATTTTAAGTATAATATGCACAATCCATTAAAAGTAACTAAAATATTCAAATACCTAATTTAATATTGTAATGCTTGTGCCTTGTAATCCTGTTTCTAAAATTACCACTTCAGTCATTCTCCTTTTTTTCTTTGCTTTCTTTCTAAAAGTAACGTAGCACTTAGCTGTATTACATTTTTTTTTATTCATTAACAGAAATAACTTAAAAGTAAAACGAAATGTAATATTATTCGGAAATTTATATACCTATTAATAACAAGCTTTTATCAAAATAGCATTTACATTTTTAACAAGAAAATTCAAGTTAAATCTTGAAAATATATTTTGATATTATTATTATAGTGTATATTTCGTGTTAATAATAAATATTCAAACGTAGCTAAAATGATCACTAAATATATTTTTTCACCAAAATATATGAAATAGAGCGATAGTACTATAATTTTACGGTAAATATAACCAACAAGAAGATGTAAAATAAATTATTCATAGAGACCGAGACATACGCGACATCTAGAGATAATCTTGAGTGATTTATGATAAAAAGTACATCATTTACACTCTCCTTCCATTTACACAACGTTACTAGTTGATGTAACGCCTCAGATATGCTAATATATGTATTATATAAATTATATAGCAAACGTTCCAGGGTATATTGTACGCTAACTTGTAAAATGTCAAGAAAAAGCAAGCTCAAACGTGTTCAAACCTATTTGCGTTGAGAAAATGAGCTTTGTATGAAGATAAATTACAATGACCATTCATTAAATTTCATATCACTACATACATAGTATAAAACAAAGTCGCTTCTCGCTGTCTGTCTGTGCCTATGTATGCTTAGATCTTTAAAACTACGCAACGAATTTTGATGTAGTTTTTTTAAAAGATAGAGTGATTCAAGAAGAAGGTTTATGTGTATAATACATGTATATTATAGTACAAAAAGCCGAGAAATTCATAGATTTGTATTTTATACTAACCGTTAAAACGTACCTAGGGATGAACTCAAGCGAAGTGAGGGTGAGTCGCTAGTTGTATTTATACACATTTTTTTAAATTTTATTTAAGAGATTTGTTCACAAAAAAACATGTCATTCTGTTCATTTTACATGCAACATAACAATTTTGAATCCTTAATCCTAATGACAGTGTGTAAAAAGAAAGTGTTAATAATGTTGCTATTTTTTGTATTATAAAGAGTACCGTTTTTACAAAATGTTGAGTTTTTTTTAGAAACAATGTCAATATTTTAGAAAAAATTAAAACACATTTTTAATATCAATCCTTAAATAAAGCCTTTGAAATAGATACTTTTAGACTCTGTAGAAAGGTGTGTTTAATACGAGGATCGATAATGAAAAACTAATTTAAAGTTTTTTTATGCAAATGCCTGGTTATTATTAAACTAGATTTTAATTTTATTAATCCTCATTTTAAAGAATAGATAAATATTGCAAAATACTACATATTTCCTTCATAAGAATACATTCGTATTTAGTATGCAAGCGCTTGAATACGTTCATATTAATAGAAAAAAAAATTTAATATTTATAAAAAAAATATTTTTTGCCATAATTCTTTCCTCTCGCAACTGAAATGTCCTAGGGTTCGAAAACATAGCATTTTAAAAGTTATTAACTTTCGAGTATTCTAAGATATTAATTATGCATGAGGTGAAGTTTTAAAAAGTTAAAAATTAATTTTAAAATATTATTTGAACAAAAATACTAGCAAACGATCTTCTAAAAATTCTTTATACAGCAGGTACACTCGCTGTTATTGAAACCCAACAAATAAACATTAATACATTGCTTTGAAATTTAAAGTGACTTCATATATATACCATAAAAATATGCTTTCATTTACATTTTCCATATGAATTCTAAATTCATAACGCTTTAACATAATTCAGATGTGAAGCTAACGTTATTTTAAATATATAAAAATATCGCTATCGCAAGTACTACATGGGTCGAAATCGAGCAAAATTCCCAGAGGTAAGGCTTAGAGAGTAAATAAGCAAATTTTCTTGGATATCAGCCCATCAAAATACGTATAAAATGTCTGCAGCAACTGCAATGCAGGGATGATTACGTCACAACTGCAAAATATGAAACTCCCAGTTGCCAATGGGACTTTAATATGGGCTGAAGAGTTGGCAAACTGAAATGTTTTCTTAAGTATTATGATGGAGATAAAATTTACTTTCTGTGAAATTATGTGTCGGTAAAAGTTTTAAGCTCCTTTCTAGTATTATCTCTTCAAGTTTTCCCGAAAATAAAGTGTTATAGTTGAAAACATATTTTCACGCCTATTACAAATGTCTCTATTATTATCCTTAAGTCAGTTTTATTTTATTCGAATAATATTTTTCAATAAACTTTTCACATATCGATTCCGAAGTAATGAATTTTAAATAAGATTATTATAGATATTTATAAAGGTACAATGTTAGTAAATATTTATTATTACAGTACATTGATCGGCTACGATAACATGCTATAGATGCGATTCAGCTGTGATATATAATTTTAAATTATTTATTTTTCTTCATTATTTTTTTAACGTCCCACTGCCGGGCACAGGCCTTCCTTCAATACGAGAAGGATCAGGCCATAGTCCGGTAAAGGAGTAACGCGCTCCGTTGGAAAACCGAGTCAAGCGGATTCTAAACCCGGGTCTCGCACCTCTTTATTTATGTTAATTAATCACTATTTATTATCAAATATATTTTTAGAATATATGATAATAAAAATCTACTAATGTGTCCTTAAAAATATTATATATTTTTATCTTATAAAATGAAATCACTAAAATACAAAATTTCTAACATTGTAAGCATATGTCGAACATAAATTGTATCATCTTCACAATGTCTTCGACAGGATTGTGTATACAGAATCTGTACTTCTTATTTACAAAAATGTATATTTATACAAATATCTTATTTGGCATCTTCTGGACGAAATACTAGGCAGAATATTTTTAATTGAGTTTAACGTCAATTTAAATATTGTCTTCATATTAAGGGCTTCAAACAGAGACTGTTCGTGTGAAGTGTGTGAAAATGAATAACTAGTTTTCCCACAGTAATCTCTTTAGTGGTTATAAATTCCAAGGTGGAGGCTAAGTTTCTTCCAAATTCGTTTGATTTTAAAAATATAAATATAATGGAATTATGATCTATGCAAATAACAAAGTTGTAAGAGTCAAAATTATATTTTAAATATTGTTTTAAGAAATTAATGTTTGGGGTATATTCGGGTAGCATCCGAAATAAATCAAAGGATTTTCGATTATTTATATTTTTCGATTTGATATTTGCTGAAAGAAATTTGACGGAAATATATTGAATCAATAATATAATAAAATTAAAATAAGTTGCTAAGTTTCAAGTTAATCACCAAGATATTACTTGACATCTCATACGCACCCCGTTAAAAAGTTGTTCAGGAGGTCATATATATCGGTTGTAGACACATGCGGACGAAACTGTAGACTAGTAGATAAATAATAATATAAGGTATCATACCCGTTGCTTTTTATCCACAAATTCGCTTATCAATAATCTCACATTGTTTATACAAAACATTTACAACTTAGGCATAACCCTGTACATCACTTTTGTCCGGAGTCGGACTTTTCATCACGCTGTCTTTGTGACCAATGGTCAGAAAGATATCTTAACAAGAAACTGTTTTAAGCAATGATAATATTGTTTAACATACTTGGTTCACTGAAGTTAAACGATGTTAGTTGCAACACTGCATAGTGCGGACTATGCTGAAAATGCACTAGTGGCCTAGTGAAGCCGCGCGCAACTGACCCCGAACGATAGTGAAAGTGAATCAATACGGCTCTTAGCTGTCACCTATCCTTTGATTTGCTATAATTAGCTTCCGTTCATAAAGGAAACACTGGGAAAATGAATGAAAAGTTTTATAAATGTCACATTGTTTGTTCTGTTAGTTTGTCCTCCTATAACGCAGTAACTGAGCAACGAACTATTTTGATTTTTTCCATAGTAACAGGCTTCTTTTCATCTTGATATTATACGAAGAAATTCCTGTGAATGTAAGAAGTTGCCATATGATGAGTAAGGTGTCATACATACTATAATATACACATTTCTTTTCAGCGATAAGGTTCCGGTGGGTTTTACTATCCTATTCCTTGATGGCCGGCTGAAGGGGGTTCCTTCTTTGATGGGTTCTCCGAGTGATATCATAAAAAATGATGAACAAGGCGTACTCAAGATTTCAACTAGCACTAAATAAATATGCGAGTTTGTGGTAAATACTTTGCTAACATATTTTACGTATTATGTAGAAAAGGTGCTTTTTAGTAGTGGTGTATGTGGAAAGTTGATAGCTAATAACTAAAAAATATTTCTTAAGGATAAAGCTAAAGAGATAGTTTGTGTTTTTATTGGTCTGAATCTATTCATTTTTGGGACTATTGATCCTATATTAAAAATTCGCTTTGTTTTTTTCCATCCTCTTTATTGAGAGGGTTAGAGGCTCTCTCATCTCTCTCGTCGTGCTACGACCCTTAGGAGCAAAGAAATTGTATTCAGCTCTTCGTAACGTCCCAATGCTGGGCACGGGCTTCCAAATACGAGGGGGATCAGACCATAGTCCACCACGCTGACCAAGTACAGGTTGGCGGATTCCACATTTCTTTCGAAAACATGCAGACATGCAGGTTTCTTCACGATATTTTCCTTCACCGTACGACAAGTGGTAATCATGTCGGAGACACACATGAATACACATATACATTTTTTTGTATTATTGTATTACTTAAGAGCAAGTCACAGTATGCAGTAAGTCCATAAATCATTTAATGTATATAAAAATAATATATAATATGTATGTAATAGATGTTTTTTCTCATATATATTATAGATACATAAAGTTGTACAAATACAAGCCAAGCATTAATAAATGTTTAAGATATTTAGAAACAGTCTTAATTGCAGGTTGATTGAGTTAAATAAATAAAAAAACTAGAGATCAATTTCAGCTTTAAATTTATATAAGCGTTTTTTTTTACTCGATATTTTCTAATAAACGATTTTCACTTTGTTGTTAAGCGCTTGTTTAAACACCGATCTCTAATTAAATACCGTGAGATAATCTCGTTATCTCTACAACCAATTCTTAATTAACAAGAATAAAATTCTTAGAGAAATAGCTTGAAAGGTATTGTACCGTGAAAAGGGATTGTGAGGGGTGCGAACTGGTATACCTTTCTTTGTTAAATCTGCCGTTTATGACAATAGATAAAGAAATTATCTTCCTTATAAATATTATCCACACTCCATGAGTTCAGATTTGATCGACACTGGTTCTCTACATTGTTTGGAAAGTTTTAAAGCAAAGCTTTTATACTTAAGCACTTTATTGTAGTGTAACTGCATTTTAAACTATTCGAATGAGTGATTGTATTATTTGTATTCCTAACTAAATAGTTGAATTTTTATTGTTTGGTGTTTTTTAAATAAATTGACGTTTTTATACACGAATCTTATAGATAGATTTTATTATGATATTTTTAACAGTTTTTCTTATTTATTAACGACATATACGAGCATTATATTTCATTTTGTTTATTATTTACTTGAAATTGAAAATCATTTTCCACAAAAACACTAATATCCTAAATATAGTGCTAATATTAAAGTTTCTTAAACGATTTATATTACAAAAAATAAAAAATAAACACTAAATACTACGGAATTGTTAAACGTTTTGTTTAATAAAGAAAAAAAGAATTTATTTACACACAATTTCTTAAAATATATCATTTTGCTTATCGAGTATCAGTAATAAAAAAGAAAGATAAATTCACGTGGTCTTATGAGTTTATAGTAAAGACTTATAGTATGTTTTTTACATTATTATTAAAAAATAATTTGTTAACAATTTTACTTCATACTCTTTATATAGCTTATCTTATTAAAACAACGAAAAAAATCTTAATATCCACACTTAAATTATGGACAAGTAATTTAATTTTACATCATTAGAAAGTAAAAAAAAAATTTACGAAAAAACTTCTTTAAGTCTACAAGGAAAGCTTATGAGTTATCGAACTACTATTATATGTGAAAATTTGTATGCGTGCGCGTTTGTTACTGCTTAACGTTGAAATGGCTTAACACACTTGGATGAAATTTAGTATGCAGATAGACTATGACCTGGAGTAGTATTTATTTTACTTTTTACCGCGGGAGATCATTTCTTTCCCACGAGAAAACATGTTATATTATAACCCACAACAACTCATTATACCTATGTGTATACATTCATACTTCGTACTAATATTATAAATGTAAAAGTGTGTTTGTTTATTTGTTTGTTTGTCTTTCTTTCATGTCGAAATAGAGGGATGGATTGGCGTGATTTTTTCTGTAGAGGGAACTGGAGGGCTGGAGAGTGACATAGGCTACTTTTTACGGCGGGAAATTATCTCATTCCCACGGGAAAATACTTTATAATACGATCCAAAAAAATATTTATGATAGAATTACTTGAAACTTGGTATTAATGCTCTTCAATACTATTAAATAAATACGTGTTTTAGCATTTTTCAAAATTCATCAGATGAAAGTTTGTATGAAACTTACCTTTTTAGAGGTTTTTTTGTAGTTATAGCACAAGCGAAGCTGCGGGCTCTGCTAGTATATAATGTATAGTCTATTTATTCCATACTAACTATTAAAACGTACCTAGGGATGAGCCCAAGCGAAGCGAGGGTGAGTCACTAGTACATACATAAAAATAATAAACAGTAAATTTATTCCATCACAAAGAAATATTACTAAACATTACTAATATAACCGTAAATTAATAAAATATACATGATAATAACATAAAACATAAAAGTTAAATCACAATAGCGAATTTATAAAGCAGTTCAAGACAGTCCTATCCATAGTATAGAGTCCGAATCCCCGCCCAGATCGAATTTGTCTGCGAAGTTTGAATGTTTAGAAGCGAGTTTAAAACGATGGTGTGCAGAGTTATTGATGTTTACAAAAGATGCCATAAAGATAACATGCGACTTTCAGAATTTCAACTGTTTAAATTATAATTATTTAGTAATCATATAAAAAAAAACTTATAATATTAAATAAGCAATTCTTGTGTATATATAAATTTATTTCATGTATCTCGGAAACCGCTGTAACGATTTGGATCAAATTTTGTATTAGATATATATGTAAAAGGTTTTGCTTTTTAAGTTTATTTATATAGGTGACTTTTTAGAAAAATCGCAATTTATATACATTTCCCGAAAAACACCGAGCGAAGCTCAGTCGCTCGGGTACCTAAAGTTATTTACTTAGTAAGTGTATTGAAAAAATAACAACACTACATTATTCATATTTGCTTATTTTATTATATGTCTGTTATATTATTTAGATCATATATTAGTTAATTTTCACTATTATACCTACTTATGTTAATTTAATGATTTTTGTTAAAAAAAATTGTAGTTAGTTAAATACTTGCTGTGCCAGCGGTCGCGGATTCGAGTCCCGTTGGGGGCATTCATTTATGTGATGAGCACGAATGTTTGTACTTCAGTCATGGGTGTTTATATTTATAATATATATATATATACATATATATATATACACAAACATAGTTATTTCAGGTTCATCCCTAGGTTGATATTGGATCCTCATACAAACTTTATTCCCCTAATTTCCGAGATATAAACTATCTTACGTCGTTCCCAGGGTCTCAAACTATGTCTCTTACCAAATTACATTTAAATCGATCCAGTAGTTTCGGAGTTTATTCAGTACTAACAAACAAACAAACAAAAAAATCTTTCCACTTTATAATATTAGTATAGACTAGTTTTTTCGTGGCTTTGCCAAAGTGAATAGTGCTGTATTTATATTTTTTTTAACGTTCTGAGACAGCGACATCTATTGACAAGTCAAGATACAAAAAAAAGCAAAAGTTTAACCATTATCCCAAAGAAAATATGCATTATCAAGATATAAATATAATCTGTTTATACCGATTTCTATATAAATCCGTTCAACCAAGTTCATGTACAAATATCCTCATAAAATTGTTTAATTTATAATATTAATAAGATCTTAGATGAAATATAATAAATATATAAACAGAATTTAACGTATATATGTTTCATAAAGCTGGTAACATTAATAAAGTTGTCATCTCGATATTTGGAAACTTTGTGCATTGAATAGACGACGGAGACCAAATAAATAGGAACCGCCAAATAACAAAGTTTGAATGAAATGTCTCAAGCGTTTAGGCTTATACCTAAATACTATAGCAAATAAAATACAGTAAAATTAATGAATTATATTTTATATGCTGATATTATATTATTTTTTTAATATAGGTAAATGTGAATATCTGAGTTGTGACACGTTATCTTGAAAAATTAACAGAAGCTTATTTATTTCCCAGATCTTAAAGGCATTTTCATATGTGAATCATTTCCATCATGATGACTACTCGCAATATAGAGAAGGAAAACATTGTGAGGGAACCTACTTGTCTTAGAATTAGTTTTGAAATGTAAGCGCTACCAATTCGCATTTGGCTAGCGTTCAGTTAAATAGAGTTGTATTATGGCATGACACACCTCACACTCAAAGCCTGTGGCCAGCAGTGGGAGGTTAAAAAAGATGAACTATTTAATTTTATTCAATTATAATCCATATTTTCGCTAATAAGTTACATAGATCGGCTCCTATAATCTTGATGAGTAACATGTTAAGAAAATATACTTTAATGTACTCTGGTAATTCCACTATCATTCATTATCTTATTGTCAATCACTATAGCTTTTTCGTATATAAGGCTTGGATGCGTCCCTAGGTACTTTTTAATTTTTTTTAGTGTAACCTTAATTCTTTTTCTAAAATAAAAACCTAAGTAACTCCTTATAATATCAACTATCTGCCAGTGAAAGTCCCCTTAAAATTGGTCCAGCCGTTTCGGAGATTAGCTGGAACAAACAGAAAGACAAAAAATTTTAAAATCGTGTTTTTCTTATAAGTACCATACATAATTCCATATGCATTTCATAAAGCTTATTTTGACATTACAAACAGACACTTCAATTTTATTTATCTGTATAGATTATTATATTTAATTTTTATTATTATATATTTTTTTTCATTTTTATTAATACATAAAAATCAATTGCATTCGAATGAATTGGTAAAGTTTATGTACAGAGACCCATAAACATTAGGTAGAGGGTGTATTTAAAATGGATATAGCCGTCAGTAGCAGGTGATCGCTGGATTGTAATTAGAAACTGACGCTCTGTTAATAACTGAGCAGAGTTTGACACTCGCGCTGCCAACGTCAACGCCATATAACGCGTTATACAGTGTTAGAGCTATTCCAAATAAATTGGTCCCAATTGCGTAAATATATATATATGTGTCCTGAAAAGAATATTTGAAATATTCTTTTCAGGACTGAGGCTCTTTCTTTCCGAACTAGTAGTATACTCATGACGTTCAGTAAAAATTGTAGTAATTTAATTCAGAAGAAAAAAAATTGAACTTTAATATGGATATATAAAATTGAAATACCAATTAAATAATACTCACTGAGTAATGATGAAATCTAAGTGTCAATGCTAGAAATTTAAAATTTAATAGGTAGATTCTCATAAAAAGTCATAGGGAATGATAGGGAGTAGGTATCTACTAAGAAAGGATTATTTCAATATTTTTCTAGATACATATCTAGATGTACTCGTATTCATAGTTATACCTATTTCTAGTTATATTTTTTACCCCGTAGCCATAGTCTTTTTGTTTGTTTTATGTATGTCACTGTAGCCACACTTGTTATGCCGTAATCAATTTTTATATGTTCTTTAAAATTATCATATCTTTTTTAACTTTAGCTTTGAGTTTGATTTTTTTGTGTTAACTTGATTATTTACCCGTTTTAGTAGGTAATGTTGGATTGTATTTGCTTTGTATTTGTTCATGTTAGTGTTTATATATTTAATATAAGTGGAAACTTAGCTGATGTATATATTTTTGTATATTAATATCTTATAAATACCATCTCATTGTTTGTTTTCCTAATAAATAACTCGAACTTATTCTTATTTTGCACATACACATAATATATCACAAAATAACTCTCATAAAACTCGATTACTTTAATTAATTTATAAAATGGAGAAACAAAGATTTATTTTATGTACATTCTACCGTAAAATATCCTAAACCTTAAATGTAGTCTCTTTAAATCCGTGATCAGTTTAGTGGATTTTCACTTACGTATATCAATTCTTGGCTTTAAGCGTCGGACCTCAGGTTATTATTAAAGCCGCAACCGGACCTGAGCAAGGCTTCTAATTAACTTTGTCGACGAAAACTGCAGCTGCTACTAAATACATTTACCATATTGTGTTGTGAGGAGGAAATTCTACATTATAAATTCTCAACATATATTAAAACTTTAATCGTAAGTTTAGTCTTACAAACTTTTTAGATATAAATTCTAGAGTATTTGGCTGCTTATTTACTTTCTATATTTAGTAAATGAGTCTTGAGAATTTATTGGACAGACTGGATGTATTATTTATTTACTTATGTATGTATTCAGCCCTTTTTTAACATCCCACTGCTGGGCACGGGCCTCCCTTCAATACGAAGGGAATACTTATGTATGTAGTACATTAGAAATGTAGCGAACAGTGAAAGATTCACTTAATTTGGACCCTAATTATATATTATTTTATTGAATCGTTTTTAAATACAAATAGACAGGCATCTGTATGGCGCACAAAATTATTCCCATATACAGAATTTGAAGCTGTGAACGATGGTATTCGGTACATAGCGCGAGTTAATCTAGTTCCACGGTCCTATCACCACGCTCCTAAATACATACATATTAAAAAATTGTTACATAGAGTGTTATAAAGAAAGTAAATTGCTCCCTATAAAATATTGAACTATATTTGTAATAATTTTGTATGCCTCCAATTTTCCATCAACAGACGCACAAATTCAATATTTAAAACGCAAAAAATACGACCCTCAACGATCCGAACATGAATACTCAATTGTATGAAAAGTGATTTTACTTTTTAAATGGAAAACAAATTCAATGTCATTCGATCATCTTTGTTACCGTGAGCAATTAAAAAGAATAAATATGAATTTTAAAACTCTCAAATATGTATTTGCTTTATTGAATCGTTTTATACCTCAGTTCAATAATAGACTTTACATAGTCCTTTGAAATCAATAGTGTATGAGATAGCTTTTTCGGCATATCAGTCGAAATAATTTTAATTAAAAAAAATATTATAGTTGTATTTAAAATATATATTTAAATATTGTATGTTTATTTATTTACTAGCAACTTACCCTCGTTTCGCTCGGGTCCGTCCCTAGGTAGGTTTAAAATATATAAAAATACTTATTGAGAGTGTACCTTAGAAAATAGACATATGCTATTGCGGATTTTTCTGTAGGCCTTTTTAAGACTTACGATTTTCTAGTACATTGTTTTGATGTATGTCTTAAGAAGGCAGTGGTAGCCCAGTGGTAACGCGCTCGCTTGGGAAACCGAGTGAAGCGGGTTCTAATCTCGGGTCTCACATCTCTGATATTTTAATGTGCGAATCATTTCTAACATGATTACCACTTGCCTTATGGTGAAGGAAAATATCGTGAGTAAACCTGCATGTCTGAGAAAACCTAGCAAGTTTTCGAAAGACATGTGAAGTCCGCCAATCCACACTTGGCCAGCGTGGTGGACTATGGCCTGATTCCCCTCGTATTGAAGGGAGGCCCGTGCCCAGCAGTGAGACGTTAAAAAGGGCTGAATACATAGGTACATGTCTTAAGGTTTAGCCACCAAAAGCCATGTAAATTTCTAAGGCCGATTAGACAAAACTAGTTATTGTTTAAAATCGGTTCATTACTTTTTACGTGAAATGGACTGCCATGAAATAACACTTTTCTGAATATCTGTAATTATTATCATTATTAAAGCTAGCGGTCTCACTGGCTATAATAATATATAACTACAGGGCAAAAGTCTACTTATTTTTTTACTTTGCCTTGTTATCTACCATAAAAGACCATTCCAATTGTAAGTAGTCTTACTTATCCCGCTACCTTCGCCTGGTCTCATCATGTTATGTAACAACAACAAATGTTATATCGAAGTAGATAATAGATTTCTGTTTTTGCTGATTTCAAAATGATAAAAGTTATTTAGAAAGTAAAATATTTACAAAATAAGCAGATTCAAAATTAAGTTTAGTCAGGTTATAATTAATGACTAACTTTTATCAGATGAATGGCAAATAACAACTCTGAGAATGTTTAGCTAGCTTTTATCAAATATTAACATTCATTTATATTTGTAGAAGATATAAAATGATGAATATATATATATATATATATATATATATATATATATATATATATATATATATATATATATATATAATTTTATAATCAAATATACTAAAGTCAAATTTAATTTTTCGGTTAATATTTACATGATATTACTTAACTAGCGTTTACTCGCGGCACCTATTTATGTATAACTTTCCTCTCCTAAGGAACCTAGCGCTAGTTGCTTTATAATCATAAAATAATATCCATGCTAAATGGGTTGTAAAATATAAAAAAAATTATCAGACTGGTAATACCACAGATTAGCGCAATAAAACAAAGACTCCAGCTTTGAAGTATACTATATATTAGGCTACACGTTTTACATACTTAGGTTTAAGCTGTAGTTTTTAAATATTTGTCCACTTATACCTCTTGAGTTCTGCAGAGTACTTGAAATTCGGTGCGCGCAGTCGACCGGCCCTTTTTATCCAAATTATACGTTGCAGGACGTAGCGAGCAGACCCTGAAAATCGAATATTCGAGTACACACAAAGTGAAGTCAGATAACTTATTCAAATGTTATACAAAAGATATTTCTATTTTACAAAATAAATCATATACCTAAAACCCGTATCATTAATAACTTAATATTGTTTTTTACGATTGGATTTTAAATTATTGCATTAAAATTGCTTCGTAGACTTGTACTAAACTGTTTTATCGCTCACCTTCGCTGAACTCAGATCTTGAATCTATTTTAGATATACAACTATTATTTGATAATTTACTTAATTTTAGTTTAAAGAAAATAGCTGAAATATCTAAGTTTTGTACAGAATGTCAAACATTCCGTATAACAATAGGCGAAAAATATTTAAAGCTTTAAAGTATTATTCGACTGATTTAATATCGTCTTCAAAATATTCTTTTGCATGCAAAAGCAACCTTTGATAAGAGATTGTTCTTTAACTTTGATATTTTAAATTACGGCTACCAAAATACAGAAATACTTATAAATACAGAGAACACTTTCTGAGATAACATTTTGGTAGATACTTAGAATTCAGAACGCACGGTCAGCTTATGAAATTACACTTTGCGAGCTTGTGGCGGCTCAATCGTCTATAATCTACACGTACGTACGTAACAAACGTTAGTCGATGTAGAAAGAATATTGGAAAAGAAAAAATAATAACATCCCTTCAACTGATGGACAGAATTATTAAAAAACCAGTAAACTGATATAAATATTACGAATACGTAACACCCAAAGCTTATAAACTATTAACAATTACGGCAGTAATCTCTTCGAACAACAGTTGGGTACAAAATCCCTAGTAATCCTATCGTTTAGTATATGACAGAGCGAGCCTGAAGGCTGTTGAGATGTCGGCACCGTGAGGGTCCTTCAAAAGTTAATAATTTGAGCCCGTCGCCGCAGTACTCGTGCTCCATTCATATTCATAATATTTATTTCGTTTTACCTATTCGTTGCAAACGAATTTCAATTTTAATCCTTAATTTTATTGCTGCAATTATTCATATTTGAATTTGTAGTGAATTGCTACGTTAAAGATCTATTGTAGAGATACGAATTAAATATTCTGTTGAAGCGCACCTTTCGGCTAACGAGGTGGTTTCTCGCTTTACTTTTGATACTTAATGGTAATATTGTAATTAAATTTGAACTTTAAATGAATTTTAGTGTAGTTACAATAATCTAATTCAGGTCTCAAGTGGTATTGCAAAGTGGTCTGAGCCAAACAATTAAAAATGTTTTTCGTACAAGAAAAGAATCCCAAGACTTAATAGATTCCCGTCATAGAAAATATTTTAGTTTCGCTTCGTATTAATGTATCGCTCAGATATAAGAATTATGCAAATCTAGTTCTTATTAATTGTTTGGGACTATAGTCCATACATAATTGACTAAGACAAAAAATACAGTCAAATTGAGCTTTTTGCAAATGCTTTCATGATTTAGTAGGAATTTCAACTTGTGCGTGAAGTATATTATACATACATATAAGGTGAAGTAATATTTATAAGCTGGAATCATACAAATTGTTCGTTAACGTAGAAACGGAACCCCATTGTATTAGGTGCGGTTCTGAATAATCATTAAGAATTATTACTGCAGAAAATCTCATATTAATGTAAATTAAGGTGGGATGAATACGATTGTTTTGCGCTTTTGTCTCGTGTCTTTCACGCATTAGTACACACTTATGTTACATGGAATGTTGTGCGAGTGGAAATAATTTTGTAAAATAAATTTATGTTAACATTATTGTACCGTATGTTTTTCTTTTAGAATTTTTGGATAGTGCCGTCTACAGTCAAACTTAAGACTAAAATGTTATATACATTTTATTCACGGCCACTGTAAAAGTACATACACTTTTTCCATTTTTCAAGCTGCATCTATCATCAACTCTATCTATATATCTTCAACTTTCGATTATTGTTCTGCTTTAAAGAGGAATAACGAACAGAAACATTCTCATATTAATTATAGAATTATAAAGATATTAGAGCACCCATAGGATTTTTGGTGAATTGACTTAACTCTATTGAGCGGCAATGTTGATTTACAACCACAACTCTATAATCGACTAATATTATTAACGTGTAAGTTTGTTTGTATATGTATATGTTTCTTACTCCTACACGCTGAAACGTCTGAGCTTTGGATGAGGAGGGTAAGTCGCTAATGTAATTAATAAAAAATTTTTTATGTTTACATAATAAACAACTAAATATGAAACATTTCATTAACGCTCTATAAATTTAAACTTTGACAAAATATACTCTCATACCGTAGAACTGCATTGTAAGGAATACAATCAGTTAGTTAATTAATAATTCCTGAGCGGTCTGAGGACATAAAGTCTGTGGTTGCGAGCACACTCCTACGCCATTAGTACCCCGTCTTAATACTGTCCGCATTTAACAGATCGCTTCTTACATATTAATTTCTGAACTACCCTTTGTCCTATTGTCTGAAAATATTCATAATTAAAATTTAATGTCATTTTCTTTTGTTAAACAATTTAATATTAAATTCAGTATTGGAAATGCCAACTGCAAGTGATATTTTTATGGGTTCTTATTTAAGGAGTCTCGTTAGGAACAAAGAAAATTAATTCACGTATGTATTTGTTATTGATATTCATGTAAAGTTAATGTAAAATGATAAAACTTAAATTAAAAAAATGAATTATTTTCGATGGAACTTTGGTAAGTTATTACTTATCATCTCTATACGATAGGTGATGCACAACTTGCATTGCCTATCGTATAGATATCGGAAGAATAGAATGGAAATTACTGGTACGATTTTCTTATGTACCTACTATTCTTTATGTCTAATATATTTAAACGAGCAATTACTTGTATATTTATTTATTTATTCGTTTGTTTGTTTGATTATTTTTTAGTTTTTTTTTAATCTAAAAAATACGACATAACAAAAAAAGACCTTCGAGCGAAGTTCGGTCGCTCGGGTAGTTGTATAAAATAGAGTAACATGTAATTGAATAAAATTATAAATTAGTAATCAAACTTTATTTATAAGATTTTAAAATAGTTATATTTTAGAATAGTGAATTTATGGTATAAGATAATCGAAAAAGTAAGAAGTTATGTATGGTAGATGGAAATTAATTTGAGATTCATAAAATGTAGAGACTGCTGTTCAATTTCAGTGTGACGTTGTTGCCTAACATCCTTCGTTTCGTGAACAAATAGCTGGTTTTTGCTAGTAATGAAAATATTCCAGTAATGAAATACCTCTTTATCAAAAGGTTATTCTGCGAAATATTTCAATAATTTCTAATAGTAAATATACGCTTCAAATATTCGTACGGCAAATAATCCGATACGATAGAAATCTTATTTCAGTTCTATTCATATTCGTATACAGCGTGAAAAATCGCTATTATCGAGTATCAAGTTCAATCATCTCACGATGTCGGGGGAACTTATGTTTCAGGCCTGAGTAGTAGCGGGCTGCTACTACAATTTACTATTTTAAAATTTTACTTTAGATTATCTACTCTTTATTTCAAAATGCACATACATATGTATATTTTTTGAATTTCTTTTGTCTCATTAGTATAATAATATTTTTCGATTGAAATTGGAAAACGAATAAATATACTACAAAACTATAGTCATGGCTATATTCTCAAATACTTATTAACTGTACTGGAGATGTATGTATGTATGTATTCAGCCCTTTTTTAACGTCCCACTGCTGGGCACGGGCCTCCCTTCAATACGAGGGGAATCAGGCCATAGTCCACCACGCTGGCCAAGTGCGGATTGGCGGACTTCACATGTCTTTGAAAACTTGCTAGGTTCTCTCAGACATGCAGGTTTCCTCACGATGTTTTCCTTCACCGTAAGGCAAGTGGTAATCAAGTTAGAAATGATTCGCACATGAAAATATCAGAGGTGCGAGACCCGGGATTTGAACCCGCTTCACTCGGTTACCCAAGCGAGCGCGTTACCACTGGGCTACCACTGCCGTACTGGAGATATTAAACTAGATTTTTGTGCAGGGTAAAGTTCGTTATAAGTAAAATGAAGATTATCAAGCCTATATATATATATATATATATATATATATATATATATATATATATATATATATATATATATATATATATATATATAATACTTTCTTAGATTTACGAGAATATTTGACATTTTAAATAAAACTATCTTTTAGGATTTTTTTCGCGAATATATTTTGATATTTAGTTCCCGACGTTTCGAATGCTTTACAGCAATCATGGTCACGGGAAAGACATCTCTCCCATCGTCCAACGTCGGGAATCAAAAATCAAAATAAATCCACGAAAAAAAATCCGAAAAGATAGAGATATTTAAAATGTAGTAATAATTAATATATTTATAAGCAAAATCTTTCACTTGGACCACGGCTCTAAGTAGTTTCGAAGTAATATTGTGCGTGACAGCTCGCACGTTAATACTGCGTTGTTGCGATTGACGGAAGCTAGATGGCGTTCGTGCGATAAACATCAGTACAGAAGCTATTGTGTCGTTTGACTTGGTATACTTTTGCAATATATGTATGTATTTATAAAGGCTGGTGAAAGGAATTGTGTTAGATTAGTTTTTTCCAATATGTTTGCAAGCTATAAAGCATTCTAAGGGCTTTTTAAAATATTTGTAAAAATACCTTCTTGTTTTTGTACATATATTTTTAGTTAAATGTTTCTATGAATAGAGAAAATGATATAGTATTTTTATAACTATGTACACAAAAATAGTCGAAATGCTTAAAATAGATTATCTCTCTATTATCTCTTATATAAAAAAAACTTTGCGTTCAAAGAAACTCCACAAACAGAATTGAGAAATCTTATAAAACTTTTATATTTGAAAGTGGCAAAAGATACTCTCAGGTGGAATAAATATCGATGTTTTATTTCGAATTTATTCTCAAATAAAACCGGGATTGAACTGGTCACTGAACTTGAGTTTACGTTGCTAATGCCGGCTTACGGTAATCCGTACTTGAGAGGCTGAAAACCACGCACCAACCAAGATACCTAATGAATGCTCTAGAGAATAATAAGCCAACAAAAGAAAATCGTTATTTGTTTTCCCGTACAATTTTTCCCTCGGCGACGGATCACGTCATTATTTCGCGGATCAGCTTTATTCTTTTTTTTTCGTTCATGTAATAATTAAAGATAAATATAATATAAAACGCTTCACTTCGCGGGGATCGTCTCGCTTTTGTCTTCCTTAAAAGGTCCGCTTGTTGATAGATTGTCATCCATTGTTTTCTTAATCTGCGACGCCGGCTACAAATAAATGATTTATAAGTTCTGTGTAAACAATACAAATATAAAAATGATAATGAGGAAAATAGTCAATAATTAATTCGAAGTACTAAAATCAAACGTTAAAAATAGTCTACAACATTTGTATAAGGCTCAAAATCTACCAGAGCACTATCTATACATATAATAAAATTCTAACTAAGCCGAATCTATGCCTATATATATATTAAATATTTTTTGGAAAATCTTAATGAAATAGACATTATTATCGATACAGAAGCCGAATCTATAGTTTTTACAATTTTTGCCTGTTTGTCTGTCTGTTACCGCATCACGGTCTGGTTATCTGGGTCTACATATAGGATACTTTTTACTGCGGGAAAATATCTCATCTCTGAGAAATCCATACTAAACGTCAAAATATAAGTAGGGACGAACCCGAGCGGAACGAGGGTGAGTCGCTAGTCAACAAATAAATATGAACGGGGTATTGTTATAATTAAAAATATCGTATTTAGGTATTTTTAAAGCTGACTCTTTATTCCCAAAATTTAATAAATGAAACGTAAATTATAGCCTCTTCGTCCTTTAAAGTAACGATACAAAATCACTCAGTGTAATGTAATTGGATTGGAAAGATACAAACTTTCTAAGTTCTTTCGAAGCTGTGAAGTGACGATAACTAGACTCCACCTGTGCTTTCCCACGGAGAGTGCCTACACTAAGCTCTTCAAATATTTTATGTATGTAGTTTTAATTTTAAATTAAATATATATGAAACTTAAATATATTTTCAAACAGCAAATAAGTCAATATTTATTTAAGTCATACCAAACCTTTGATATCGTCTGAAATATCTGATGACTTTATTAAGAGTCAGCAATTTTATAGATTTACTAAGAAAATATACGGAATGATCGTAAAAATGGAAAGTTTAAAATGGATAATAAGATTCGATGAAATGTTCAGTCGGTTTGACGTAAAATAAGCAATTTCCTTTTGTATCAACGAAGGTGTACAGTGTTTACGACATCTACTTTACGATTTGTTTGTGCAACGTGTTTTACAGTTAATGTAACCGTTAAGACACATGCATCTGCAGTTTTAACTTGGAAAATATTTCACGAATCGTGATTCAATAAAACAAGTGTGAAGTGGTCATTATTCCGTTACCATCGCCCTATCTTTTTTGAATGAAGCACGATGCGTGCATGGGATGGGCTTCGTATTACTCAAATTGCGGTAATACTGCTAGCACTTTATTTTAGGTGATATTTTTGTGTGCTTAATTTTTTCTTCATTTATATATAAGCAACTTAAGCATAATATTTGTTAGCAAAGACGATATCTCTACAGAGTATACCTTTCATATTTCTTTCAATTAGTAAATGTAGTGTTTTCATTTTAGCATGGTACGCCGTACGGGTAGGGTTGCCAACCGTACTATAATATATAGTATTGTACTATATTTCGGGTCTGCGTAATACACTGTTGAAGAAATACGCAAAAATACTATATTTTTAACACCGAAATCTAACAAACAATTCCTTCATTTAAAAAAAAAGAAAGAAACAGAAGTAGTGTCCCATTAATAAAAAACGAGCGTTTGATTTACATTAATTTAGAAATTGAATGTAATAAAGCATATTATACACTTTTATTTTAGACCAAAAAATATTAAGAAATGCAAAAAGTGAAAAAAAAAATGTAGAAGAATAAGTGACAAATATATCTTTGTCTATTTTTTTTTTTCATAAAGTACTATATTTTTTTGAAAAGTACTTTATTTTTTGTACCAAATTTTGAAAAATATTATATTTCACCTAAGAAATGTTGGCAACCCTACGTACGGGTGACTTTCGTCAAACCGTTCCTTTTCACTAATGAATGTTCCTAACAATGTTGATCAAACACGACGTAATATTTCTGTTCTAACCTAAATCTTATTAGCGTAGGATTCTAAATGATTGATAATAATTTTAATAAATTAAAATAAAACACTTATAATATGTAACTATTATTGAATAAATTCAAAATATAATAAAATATGCGATTAGTTATGCATGTAACGTAACGTCTTAGTGATGGGCCATTATTGTCACAATAGATTGTCGATATTCATTTTTGTACATTATTTAAATGATTTTATTTAAATAACAATTTAAGAACAAATTAAATAACATATCAATATTCTACGTAACTGATACAGGCGTATTTTGTTTATCTATCTTCTTTTATCACATACCGGATCTCTAGACAGAGATTAGAGATCTCTGGAGTATTAACGATATTTTAAAATTCTTTGATATTTAAACATAAAAATCTCTATCGATAAAATTGATTTAATGTTGTCACTTCCCAAGTCATATAGTATTGAAAAGTGTCACCCGCACCATGCTGTAATGGAAATACCGTAAATAACGAAATCTTGCTTTTCATTTCATATTGACAATTTATTTATTGGCTTTTATATTTTGCCAATAATTTTCTGCGCTTATATTAAACTAGCGACTCACCCTCGCTCCGCTCGGGTTCATCCCTACTTACGTTTTAATGTTTAGTATAGATTTCTCAGAGATAATATACTTTCCCGCAATAAAAAGCATCCTATATGTTGACCCGGACAACCAGCTATCATCGTACCTAATTTCATCAAAATCTCTCCAGTGGTTTCTCCGTGATGCGGTAACAGACAGACAAACAAAAATTCTAAACACTATAAATTTGGCCTCTGTATCGATAGTACTGTTTATTTCAATAAGATTTTCCGTTGCAATTTTATTATATGCATAGATGTACCGTAGCATACACGCATGATAATATTGTAACAACTATGTCCAAATATTTAAACATTTCTTGATACAAGCAAGATTTTATTTGTTTTGTACAATTATATATCAAAGAAGTATACATATTAAGAAGAAAACATACGTCGATCATATACACAGTAAAGCGTATAACGTAAGGATCGACTGCGCTAGTTGACGCAATAATAAAATAATATATACTCGCAAGAGAATCAAATAAAATCTTGCGAGTATTTATTATTAGTGCTATGTTTCTAGTAGTAGCAAGGTAATGCATGGAATGAGAAACAATAGCAGGATCGATATATTTTGATTGTCTACATTGTAACTGTATATAAATAAGTGAATTACAAATAGATTTTTTGATATTTCTAAAGTAAAATAACTTAGAGTACATGAAAGTCATATAAATTCCATACAATTTTCGCATTACGCAAAATATCGAATTTAACTTTATTTACCGTGTACCTGAAAAAAGAAATCAAAAGATGAACGTTTCTAAAAGCACTGTAATTTTAGTCGGGGCACATACCAGTCCCCTTAAAAAAACGGCAAATTACGTGAGTTGAATGTCCTCAGCACGGGCCGGACCATCGAATGGACACAGAATATATTAGGACGTGAAGACAAGAAGAATGAAACAAAAATATCAATGGCATGAATAAATTCATAAGTTAAATATTTTCTTTTATTTATCTTTTGTGATTACTATGTTTTAATTTGTTTCTGCGTTTCTGCGAGAGACGATTTGCGTATAATGTGATTTGAGAAACCTTCAGTATAAATAAACTAGGGTACCAAAAATCAAAACAAATCCGCGAAATAATCCGAGAAGATAGTTTTACTTTTTGCAGTTGTTTTGAATTTAAAAAGATTTAAATTCAAAAGATTTATTTATTTATTGAATAAGGCTTACCAACTAGAGTACATACACAAACATAATTACTTAATAATTATTTATTTTAAATTAAAGGCATGCACAACAAAAGATAAGATAATAAGACAAGATTAAGACCTTTATTTATATAAGTCTTCTTGATTTCTTTTTGAACAAACCTTTTTTTTATAAAAATCGAAAGAATTTATGTAATTGAACGTTCGTCTTGCACGGTCGCTTTTATAACCTGATCAATCCTACTAAAGCTTAATCGAAATCCTATTTCATGGGAAATGTTCCATGAATAGTGCAAAGCTTCCCACTATATTATAAAAGATTTGTAAGATCTTCATCGCAGCTTTTAGTTTTTCATACTTATTTAGTGTGCATTTCACTTTTAACTTGTTACCGGAGAGTCTCTTCCGTCGGGAAACAAAAATCAAAATAAATCCTCAAAATAATTTGAAAAGATAGTTTTATTTAAAATGTCAAATATTCGCGTATATCTAAGAATGTATTGACTGCTAAAAAAATTGATATGTGGGAAAAAATTGGTATAACAAGTTGATCAGTCCGTACGAATTGTTAATAATTTATCTTAAATAGTATATAGCACAGAAAAGAGAGATATAGGTTAATAATATGTAATTTGAGCTTTAGATTAATACGCAAATATTCATTTTTACTTCTTACTTTACTTGGTTACTACTTGGGTTCTTCTTACTTTGCTACTACTAGGTCTACAATAAAAATGGAAAATAAAAACTTAAAAAATAAATAAATACCGACTTAAAAAAACACTAAAAAGTAAAAATAACTATTTCGTACTTTATATTTACCATAGATACCTAATCAGACAAATGAAAGCACACCGACTTCGAAACTATCTGATTAGACATCTATATAGTAAATGAAATCTACCAATCAGTTATTTTTTACTTTTTTTTTTGCGATTCCATTCATATTTGTATATTGTCTACAGAACGAGTAATGTAAACTGGATGATTTTATTTTATCAATTTGAAGTTATTACGTGATTTGTACAGAGTATCTTCAATGTTTTAAATCATCGAAAATATTATTTAAAACTATTTTTAAACAACATTATTAACACACGTTTAAAATATGGAGGAATCTACATTCGCGCCATGCAACGAAATTAAATGACTAATTTTTTTTAAATATTGAAGTAGACACTTATTATTCCTTTGTGAATAACTAAAGTCACGCTTTACTTTATAGGACTCAGCTGTTCTCTAAGGCCATATTACTTATTTCAACCATACGTTGTGCATTGAATAACGTGTCGATACATATTGTATACACAAGACGGCTTCTCTGATATAGTGCCTAGATATAATGAGGTGCTTTGCTCAATCCAGTTTTAAGCTAAATAAGTTATTTGGATTTTTCTGCCAATAATTATGGATCTATTTTCACATTGTGTGCACGTTTAAGAGGCATCTCATCTTAGTCCTCACAGTGATAACGCACCTGTGGTTCTGCATTTTTGTTATTTAAAACCTAAGTGCATGAACCGTAGGTGTTATGGGCGACAGGTGCTGCTTTCCATCAGGTGGTCTGGCTGCTCGTTTGTCACTGAATGTCATAAAAAAAAACGTTTATCTAAAAAAATATTAAAAACTGTATCGGCACGATTGGTTTACAGTTTAGACTGAGTACTGAATTTCTTTAACAATGTAAAGGCAACAAACAATAAAGTATAATTTCTTTGTTTCCATGCACTCCATCTTATATAATGTAAAAAATTACCACTATAAGAAAAAAAAATGTTTTTTTTTTTAATAATGCTATATTTAATTACAATTACTTAGTATTAGACCCATATACCTAACTTTAATACATTCACAGTTGACAGTTGATTTTTTCATTGTCAAGCGTAAAAGGGTTTTTTTGTTTAGATATTTAAATTTTTAATTATTTAACTGACACTGATTATAACATGAAGTCAGTCGTAATTTGTTCAAATCCGGGTGGTATTTTTCTCTCCTGTGCACTGTCACCGTGTTATTTACGAGGGGTCTGCTTGTTTTAATACCTTTTCATTAACAATTTTAAGGTCCACTTTATTGAAGTCGTAAATAACTCGTCCAGTTTTATTTTTGGCCTGTAATTATGTAAAAGCTAACATAAAAAAGTTTCTGACATAAAATTGGCGTATTTAGAAAAAGTTGTTCGTAAATACTCGAATAATCACTAATCATTACGTACCGCTTTTGGGAGAAAACAGCACAGTAGTGTTATGATTCATTAATTTTAGTGCTAATATTGTTAGACATATTTAAAGTTACCTATATTTCTTGTAATTAACTAAAGTTTCAATGAAATTATGTTTTATATTTTAAGTATGCTTTTATAAATTAAAGACATTAATTGATTACTATGATTTAAAGATTACGCCGGAAGTAGTTGAAGTTACATTAAAATTATTAAAAAGGTGGGTTGATGGAAATTAAAATTAATATATAAGGAGTGCTTTCTATGATTGGGATTGATTCTTGTTCAGGAAGAGTTACTGTGTAATTATGCTGAAACAGTGTTGTGTAAATTCTAGTATAAAGCAGTGATATATGCAGTGTGTTGTAATTCTCATATGTAAATCAATAATTATTATACGTTTGAAGTGTACGCTGGTGGTTTTCTTCATAATCAGAAGGGGAACACAACCCAAGAAAAAAAGGAAACAGGAATGTTAATGTCTTTGACAATTATTTTATTATGTTATATTTTCAATTTTATTGAAGAATTATTTATATATATATATATATATATATATATATATATTTTTTTTTTAATTATAATTTATAAGTTACGCCCACGTGAAATTTTTAAGCGTCATTCAGGACGGTAGTTGCGTAAAATGTCTGGTCAGGGCAACTCTCTGACGATGTTATGCGTAAATTGTGTTTTAATGTGCGAGAATGCTTGGCCAGGGCAACTCCCTGGTAGTATTTCTACATTATAGCATAATATGGACATAGTGCAGGAAGTGTCGGTGCGCGATCGGGGCTACTCTCCGATAGCATCCACCACGTTTTTGTCTATAACCAATTACTATAACCTACTGTGTGGCACTTAATTATTTTATTATGAAAAATGAACTACAAAGTATATTTATGTTAATGATGCATTTTTATTTTATTTATTTTTTACGTGAGTATCATTGTGAGGTATACATGACAGGATACTATTGTTACAAAACATATTTCTAAACACATCTTTTATTAAATAGAATCGTATTAATAGTGCTGTAGGCATCAATCGGCTATTTAATTAGTTATTTATATTTACTTAATTGCTATATTTAATTAATACTAAATTATATTTCAAATATCTTAAAACAGATAAGCGTTTTGTTTCCGAACGGGTTTTGTATTATCTTTCCAATTCACTCGTGTGTTTTATTATTTTGTATAAATAATTACTATTTATTACAGTTATAAATTATATGCATAATTACATATCCAATATTTAATTAATGTTAAACTTATATTCAATATTTAATAATATAACAGAATGTATTATTTCTAATAAGTTGCTTTTTGATCATTCTGGCGTGATTGCGGGTACTTGTATTTAAAGCCGTGTAATGGTGAAATGGGGTTGAGTTGAATTCAGGCGGTGATAATAACGTTTTGCTATAACGATCCACAAGTGCTGTTCGCCATCTTCGTCTTGCTGTCTCTCTGCGCGTTTTATCATGTTACGTCTTTTAATACAATACGTGTTGTGTGTGGTCAGGGCTACTCCCTGGTAATGTAACACGTAGATTACAAGATAACGTGAGACTTCATGTATTTATCATGATGCCCACAATTATTTGATTTATTAATTCATTTAATTTTTATTTTATTTTTTTGTATATATATACATCTATACATGTAATAAAATTGTAACTAATCCAAGTCTGTACATTAAATATTTCTTTTTTGGAAAATCTTATTGAAGTACGTTTTTTATCGATACAGAAGCCAAATCTATAGTTTTTGGATTTTTTGTCTGTCTGTCTGTTACCGCAACTCGGGAAGACCACTGTACAGATTTTGATGAAATTTGGTATGATGATGGCTGGTTGTCCGGGTTCAATATGTAGGACACTTGCTTGTTCCTATTTTAAGTAAAGTTTTTGAGAAAATAATTTATAATGCATTGAATGATTTCTCCGAAAGGAACGAATATTTACAAAGGATCAATTTGGTTTTCGTAAAAACAAAAGTATAAATATGGCTGTTTATAACTTTCTTTAGTTATGTCGTGTCCTTTATTTATGGACTTAACGGAGGCTTTTGATTATGTTGATCATAATATCTTATTAAATAAATTTTTCACTATGGTGTTGGAGGAAATGTTTTAGAGCTCATGAACAATTTGGATAAAACTAATTTAATGTTCTTTAAAAACAGGAAAAATAAGTTAAATGCTTTGGATATCAATTTTGAGGGTAAGGAAATAAAGCAGGTGGATGTAACAAAATTTTTAGGTCTCAATATTGGTAATAATTTAAATTGGAAAAAGCATATTGAGGAGGTAAGCATAAAAGTACGACAATTTTCTTTTGCACTCCACGTGTTTGCCAAAACGGTCAATGTTTCAACCTTAATAACTGTGTATCATGCTTATGTTGCTCCTTTGTTAAGGTGTTGTATTATTATTTTTTTGGGGTAATTCGGTAGATAAATTAGCATTCGAAGCAAATGTATTCGAGCAATATTTAATTTGCGAATAATAGAAAGATGCAAACTATGTATTTGGAAATTACAATATAATGACGTTACCAAGTGTGTGCATTTGTGAGACTATTGTTTATGTTAGAAATGATCTATATTTATTTGAAAATTGTTATGGTGTAAGACATGGGGGCCTTACTTCGCCACCCTCGATGTGAGACTGACCTTTTCTCGAAGAGTATTTTCTGTACTGGGCCACTTTTATATAATCATTTACTTAAATGTATTCTGGAGGTTAATGAAATTAATATATTTAATCGAAGATTGAAGAAATTTTTATTAGAAAAGACTTATTATTCTATTAATGATTATGTTTTGGATAAAGTCTAACATGTAATTTTGAGTATATTGTATTTATGAATTGTTATTAAATCGTATTGTTCCATGCTCTAAGGCTGAGCTTGGCTGGACATTGTTAACATTAATATTTAAATCTATTATGTTATAACTAGTATTTGAATTTGAAATTTTAACTGCAGAAAAATGTCTCGTGTCTGAGCTGAACGTTAATACGTAGTTACGGTTGGAAACGTTTATTATATTTCACATAATGAATATTAGTATGATGATGATGGTGGTTAAAAACTTATGAATCAATTGTAATGGGTATTGGGTCTGGACTGATCCGATAGGAGTGAGCCATGTGTTGTTTATCGGGTTTTTTAATACATGGTTTATATTAAATGCCGAAAGAGCTAGGCTGGTGGCCGCTAGATGGATAGATGGGTTTGCTGGCTGAAATGAGTGATCTATGTCCGATCGCTGGAATGAGTGATCTATGATTGATCACTGGATTGAGTGGTCTATGTTTGATCACTGGATTGAGTGGTCTATGTTTGATCACTGGAATGAGTGATCTATGTCTGATCGCTGGAATGAGTGATCTATGTTTGATCACTGGATTGAGTGGTATATGTTTGATCACTGGATTGAGTGGTCTATGTTTGATCACTGGGTTGAGTGGTCTATGTTTGATCACTGGATTGAGTGGTCTATGTTTGATCACTGGAATGAGTGATCTATGTCTGATCGCTGGAATGAGTGATCTATGTTTGATCACTGGATTGAGTGGTATATGTTTGATCACTGGATTGAGTGGTATATGTTTGATCACTGGATTGAGTGGTCTATGTTTGATCACTGGATTGAGTGGTCTATGTTTGATCACTGGATTGAGTGGTCTATGTTTGATCACTGGAATGAGTGATGTATGTCTGATCGCTGGAATGAGCGATCTATGTTTGATCGCTGGATTGAGTGGTCTATGTTTGATCACTGGATTGAGTGGTCTATGTTTGATCACTGGATTGAGTGGTCTATGTTTGATCACTGGATTGAGTGGTCTATGTTTGATCACTGGATTGAGTGGTCTATGTTTGATCACTGGAATGAGTGATCTATGTTTGATCACTGGATTGAGTGGTCTATGTTGGATCACTGGACTCGATTGCAACAGCTTCAGTTATGCCCCATGTGACGGAGATGGATCAGAGGGCTTTACTCCAGAAAGGCCCAATCGACGTCAAAGGAGGTCATCTTTTGGTGATGCTAAAGTACCAGCTAAAATTAAACGATTATCCGATTACCTAACAACCGAAGACCTGAAGGAATTTATAGCAGCGCTTCGAGATAATGCAAGTAAGACTAGGAACTCTACTATGTAGTTCCGGAATTTCATCAAGATAATAGATTACAAAATGTTGAGCGATGGCTAAAGAAAGTTAACGAATGTGCCGTAATTTATGAATGAGATAGAAATTAAGTTATTCTTTCAATTATATGAATCTTTACCAAAGCTCAAAAGTTAGTTAAAATTAGAAAGGCATTCCCGAAAGGTAAAAACTTGAGAATATTTTTATGATAAACTTTCATTATTAAGTAGATATGATATTGCTGGACGAAAGGCAGTTGATTGTATTATTTTCGGAATAACTAATAACTCTGTACGTAATAGACCTCTAGCTCTTAAATGTAGTGAACCAGAAGAATTGTTAAATTATTTAGCTTCACCACAGTTTAACCAGATATAGTAATACCTTTATGAAACGAGATTTTAGAAATGGTCATAACATTTTACCAGGTAATACAAATGGACAAAATAAATTCACGTGTTTTAATTATCAAGAACTAGGTCATACATATAATAATTATACAAAACCTATTGTGAAATGTAAGTAGAATAGGACATAACAACGTAATTGTGTGTAGGTAAATTGCATCTAAAGCGAAAAGTATATTTACTTATTAAAATTAAAAATGTGTGTGGTATATTAAATTAAATTAATGTCAAGTTTTTGAGTGCATTTATAAATTTTGGTATCATAAAATATTCTATGGCTAATGTGCTGGACCTTAAAAAAATAATGAATATCTGCCCGTCATTAGAGGCTTTGGTAGTTATATAATTAATTTAAGTTATATAATTAATTTAAGTTATATAATTAATGCAGTTAGGAAAATTAAAAAAAAAAAACTTAACGGATATTAACACTGCCCGACTTGTATATTTTAGTTATTTTCATAGTATTTTATCGTACGGAATACTTCTTTGGGGCAGTGCCGCGCAAATTAATTCGGTATTTATTAAAAAAAAAAAGAGCAGTACGGGCTATTTATGATCTAAGAGCTCGTGATTCGCAATTATACTGTGTAATATATTTGTTAAACGATTGTATTAATAACCATTATAATTTCAAGACGAGGAAGATAAGAACACAGTAAATCAATATAATAAGCTTTATTTTATCACTCTTTTACTTTAAACGTTTTATAATGTTACTTCAACTGTCGTATTTCCCTTTAATACAACAAAATTCAATGTCATTTTAACGATTACTTTATGTCACTACTATTAACTAATCACAGGAAAGCGCTTTATTTTCCACTATTTACACATAAGTTTAACACTATTTTGATCAATAAGTTTGCCAACATAAATTTAGTATTATTTTCACAACTAATACTTATCTGGTCTGTCGTAATGAACGTCTTCCCCAAAAACTCCCCTCCAACGGTTATCTTTTGCTTTTTATATGAATCAGCCGGAAGTTTTTATTAAATGGCACAACCGTATTTCAGAATTTTTAAATGCAATAATATAACTTGAGAATTATTAATGTCTTACTATTTGATTTACTTTTTTTTTTTTTTTTTTTGGAATTTATTACAAAATTAGTAATTCGAAAATAAGTTTAATTTTAAGATATTAACTTTTTAACATCAATATAACTTAAAAGCAAAATCAATAGACATTCCATATTAATTTAAAAGTAGTCAAATTATCTCCCATTAATTATATAAATTTATCAATGACTTTTAATTAAAATATTATTATTATTTATGATTCTCAATTATGTATAATATTTTATTATGTACAATCTTACGACTCCGTGTAAGCCAGTTTAACATATTATTTGTTCGCAAAAATCTAAAGATAGACACACAAGAAACACTAAGAATAGAAATAAGCTTGTTAAACCTAGACTTCGGCTCCAAAAGGTGAATAAATCCTTCGTGGGCCTGAGTATACGCAGATATAATAAGATTCCACAAAATGTCCTAGATTTATCTTTTCAAAAATTTAAGGATAAAATTAAAAATGTTTTATTGGGCAAAGCATATTACACGGTTCAAGAGTTTCTTGCTGATGAAAATGTGTGGAATTGAGTATTATTGACTCATATGCGGGCTATCTACATGATATATTAATAAAATAAATGTAATTTCGATATTTAAAAGAGCAACTGTTGAGTATCTTGCCGGCTTCTGAGCCGGTGGTAGATTCCTCACGGACAGACTTCACTGATGCTTACATTAAATGCTTTTGAATCAAGTCTATTTGAATTAAGTTTATTTCATTTCATTCCATTTAAACTAAGTTAATATTAGGATTAACTAAATCGATGCAGAATTTATTAGCGGTATTAATAAGTGGCAATAAAACAATAGTATTCGTTATATTATTTAAAATGATAGATGAAGGGAAGTTATTTATTGTTCCATATAAAATCTCTAACTATGCTCCCGGTTTTAGTACCATGGGATATGAAAGCGTTTCGCATTAAGTAGATGAAATGCAGCCTTGGATTCATGTTCAGGCAATAGTTAGACAAATCTTCTGGTTCTGAATACAGCTCCTCAAGCTCGGAGAACAGTGATACTGAAAAATAAAAGTATTTAAGTTTAATCTAGTGTAGTATAATCTGGTTTATATTAATGTTTATATATAACGATATATTTTTTTTTTGCTTGTATTACATGCTGTAATTATTAATATTGTTTTGAAATTATAATAGAGAATCGTAAACATACCTTACGCCGAGTGTTGTGAGATTTGCGTGCTCCGGAGATAGCACGCATGTCGATGGCCGAGTGTTATGATTCATTAATTTTAGTGCTAATATTGTTAGACATATTTAAAGTTACCTATATTTCTTGTAATTAACTAAAGTTTCAATGAAATTATGTTTTATATTTTAAGTATGCTTTTATAAATTAAAGACATTAATTGATTACTATGATTTAAAGATTACGCCGGAAGTAGTTGAAGTTACATTAAAATTATTAAAAAGGTGGGTTGATGGAAATTAAAATTAATATATAAGGAGTGCTTTCTATGATTGGGATTGATTCTTGTTCAGGAAGAGTTACTGTGTAATTATGCTGAAACAGTGTTGTGTAAATTCTAGTATAAAGCAGTGATATATGCAGTGTGTTGTAATTCTCATATGTAAATCAATAATTATTATACGTTTGAAGTGTACGCTGGTGGTTTTCTTCATAGTAGATATAAATGAAATACATGAAATGTAAGGTCTCGTGCTGGAATATTCAATATTTACGGTTTGTCTAACTCTAATATAAAACCCCTTTTTCTACTTTGTGATTTAACAATATTATATTCAAATAGGCGCCTCGAAAGATCGCAAATTGTGCATCTCTTATTTCATGCGTATTTCTTTTTTGACCATTTTAATATATATATATATATTTGTTATGTTCAGTCATTTTGAAAAACCATTAAGCAATTCATAAAAGTACACCATAAAGTATTTATCATAGTTCACACGACGTCTTATCTTATCACTGAACAGTTCATAAGCGACGGCTTAGATTTCAAAATAAATCGACGTCTGAATTTCCATTAACGTATACATAACTGACATTGCAATTGCGCTATCCTTAAATTATTAATTAACCCGCCACCACTGGATTTATTGGATTGGAGGGAGATGAAAAAAATAAATCACGTAATGAAATCACAGCCCCCGTGGTCGAGTCGAATACAAACGGTTGCCATTCCCGATCGCAGCCGGTCTGGCGTGAAATCGTCATTAATATCGGACCAGTAACGGGAGTTAGAAATGTCGTTTTAATTTTTATCTCAGGTTTTACTGACAACTATTAATAACGTATATGTTTTCTTGTATTTTGTTCATTGTTTTCATTTTTAGAAGAACCACCGGTGATGTATACAAAATTGTTTGTTAATCTTTAATACATGAGCTATCTACGTATATATGTATATCGAAAATAACTTCACCGTTCATCATACTCCAACCATCACTTCGATTCGTCATTCCGTTATAAACCAACAAATATACTTTTGAATATAATTTAATATAGATTAAATATTAAATGTAAATAATTAAATACAGATTACTTAGTGTTAAGTGTTTCGTTGGCATGAGTGCTTTATTTGGAATCGGGTAGAAAATAAAAGTGAAATATTATGTCGTATCGAAAGGAAATGTAGCTGTTGGCCGATTTAGAAAAGGAAAGGTTTAAAAAAATTGGTTAGCTTTTAATCACATATGTATTTAAAAAAATATATTTGACTATACATTGTAATAGTCCCGTCATTTTTTTAGGGTCCCGTACCCGAAGGGTGCCAACGGAACCTTGTTACTAAGCCTCCGCTGTCTGTCCGTCCGTCTGTCAGAGAGCTGTATCTCGTGTAGCGTAATAGGTAGAGAGTTAAAATTTTCACAGAGTATGTATTCCTATTGTCGCTATATCAACAAATAATAAAGGTAAAAAAATAAAAAGACAAGAAATATTTTTTTAACGTTCTTCATCGATCATCGAAGTTAATATACTACATACATAGAGTAAATGTCATATTAATAAAAAGTACATGTATGATAGTACGGAAACCTTCGTGTACCAAATCAACTCGCACTTGACCGATTTTATATTACATAAAAATATTATGATGCGCAATGAACAGAAGTGAAAAGGAACGAACTTAATGAATATGACATAAACGATAAATAATATACCCTTTTCCAATAAATTATCTATTTATTATCTTTTTTTACTCTATTATTATATTACATGAATATACTTATATACAAACATATAACACAATAAAACGAATAAAATTCATTTTGATTATAAAAAAGCTTTCGTGTTTTATTAGATACTGTTGTTTTATATATTTTACACAAAAACTTTTACCAACGAGCAAACGTCAGATTTTCAAATAAGAGTGAAATTACGAGGCCTGTAAAGCTCTAACTAGCCAGACTTGGGAACAATCTTGTCTCAGTGTTAGATTTAAAACAAAACTTTTGAGACTAAGGTTTATTTTACTTGCTGTTTAAGTCTTTTTAATTTTTATTTTCTTACTTAAATTCTGTTCACTAAATTGTCTTTTTTCTTGCAGATCGCATCGTAATATAAAATTTTGATAAGGTTTGAATGATAGTCAGAAAATAATAAACTTTGATAAGGCTTAGTATTTTTAATCTTTTTGCAAAAATTTTAAACATGTAATTTGAAAATAACATAACAATACTATCTTAAATTAAACAATATATCACAGGTCATTTACTTTTTATTATTTAAAATTTTAAATTAATTCTTGCATTTATATTTTATTTTGTGTATCTCGGAAATGGCTCTAACGATTTGGATATAATTTTGTATTTATATAAGGTTTTGCTTCTTAAGTTTGTCAATATAGGTATTAATTTCAATTTTTATATATTTTTGGGAAATTCGCCGAGCGAAGCTCGATCACCCAGGTACTATAATTTAACTAATAAACAACTTTAACTTAGATAAAAAAGAAATGTTAATGATCAAAAATGCGATCTAAACCTTGATAACTACTGCTGATACACGCTACACTTCACCACAGCTTCATAAATAGTCAAACATAATACTACAACAAAACATTCGATATGAAGTCTACGATGAAAATGATATCTTGTCCATATGCACACAACAAATCTATCCATACGTTACACGATTAATATGAATTCATTGCGCAATAAGTACGTATACTCTCCCCTCGGTCCGTACGCCATAGCTATGGCTATAGCACTTGACCTTGGGGTGGGATCCCCCATAGCCTAGCAACGCTAGTACATTCAGATCCCCTGGCCGAGCCTAATCTACAGATAATATACCCAGGCACCTATAGTGCTACGTTACGAAGTTAGAAAACATTGAATGTGACTACGCACAAGGAAATTTTTATGAATGCGAAATATTTATGACGTTTTTATTACCGATTTGATAAGCTTTTATCATTTATCTCATAATAATAATTAATTTTACCAAAAAATATATATACTGTAGTTCTCGTAGTATTTCAGTAAGACAAAATATGTTTTTGATATTTTTAATATTCCCTTGTAATTTGAACTCTAATGCTTTACACCTGTTCCATTCACTTTTAATAAATTTACATCTCGTATTATTATAATATATCTTCATAAATGTCGATGCAAATAAAAAACAATTACTAAATGCTTCTTAAAATAAAACTAAAATATTTGCCTAAGTTTTCTCCCATATATTCAAACCGTTGATCAATTTCAACATTATTTTAATCAGTCTAATTGCATAAAAAAGCTTAGAACCCTTTAATACCTAGTAACAAAAGTTTCAAACCATTTAAGAGCAAAAATCACTTTTAAATATTGCAAAGTCATATCCATCTGTAGACGCTTAGTGCGAATTGGTAATGCGTCAGCCAGGGCCCTGGCAACAGCGCTGCGTCTCTCTCCTGCCCGCTACAATCAAACTGATGAATACTTTCAACGCAGTTATATGTACATTAAACATGTATAGATATAGCCGAATGTTGATCCAGTTATTCGTAACAGTCTTTATAATGAAGTAGGGGTTGTTTTGTTTATGATTTAAATGCGTGTTATGTTTTAGTGTACATTGAACATGGCATTGAAAATAATCACGTCGTGTGTTTTTGTAAAAAAATAGTTTTTATTTGATATTTTTTCCTATAGTTTCGTTATAGTAATATTAAAATTAGTGTTAAGGCGCAATTTTTTTCCAATTTTTTTTTTATATTCAAGTCATTATACTTTTTATTAATTCTTTGAAGAAAACGAAAATGACTTTTTATGAACAAAGATTTTAGTTATTGCAAGAAAATTATATTTTACTCTCTCGAGTTTTTAAATTGAAGTTGAGATGTAAATTCTAAAATTGTAAATGTAAAATGCCTTTTTCACTAAAACGCTACGGGCATTTGCGGTCGGAAATAGTTATAGACAAGATGTATGTGTATACTATTAGCCATAAACTCCATAATTTCAAAAGATCAACAGTGACACAGTGAACTGATGCGAGGCGACACGCTTACCTCCACTGCGTTCTACCCTTATATTTTTGTCCTTACAACACACTCTCCCCCTGACATACTTGATGTTTCCCCCTATAATTACTTCCCCGTTTTCCTCTTTCCCTTTCCCCCGTTCGACCATAATACCTAGGTCTAAATAGAACCTAGGTATACCTACATCTAAATGTTCAACGGGATTTGCGAGGGGAATACTAAAAGGGCTCGGCGCCAGTGTGATATAAATTTGTATATCTGTTATACATCACTCTGATGCAGGGGAGACTGCTACGCAGTTGTTTGTTTTGTGCTTTGAACAAAATATTTTTACAAAACGTGGTTTCGAAAGGAACATTGCAAAGATTAACCATTTCGTTTTAATTACGGCACCTACAATATTTATTTAATGAAAGTCATATTTTATTCGGAGAACAAATCATTTCAGTTACTGCAAATTGACAAGTAATATTCATTTTGCGTCGTTTTAAATTGAGTATATTTCGACAATGTCGCAACGGCTCTGCAAGTTTAATGAACACTCCATTCAACCACACAAATTGAAAGTCACCAAAAGTGTCCATTAAAAGGAATCGAAGATCCAGTCGCAAATTAACTCGGGCAAAAGTTTACCCTCAAAATAATTAGGGATTCGCCGCAATTATCACCACAAAATCAAACTTCCCTTTGATCATTATTTAGAAAAAACATTAACATCAAACTAGACCCTAATGTCTAACGTATATAGTTTAAAATTTGTTAACAATTGACATCTAAACATTTAGTATAGGGAATATTTAAATAAGCAAAATGCTATCAAAAAGTTACGTACTTTTTGTTAAATCACTAAAGGGAGACCCAGTCATAATTATAATTATTTGCCAATTGCAAGTAAAGTTATTAAAGAAACTTTTTCGTAATTGCTAGTCTTTTAAGTATCATTTAAACGAATAATTCCTTGATTTCAATAGAGTTCGAGTCACCGCTCTTTTAAGAGTGGGCAAAATTATTGGAGAAAGGAAATGGATTTTAATTTTCAGACGAGCCTCATTGCGAAGTTAAATTATTTCGCATGAAAAATCTCTTTAGGGTTTCACGATTCCCAACTAGATACTGCAGGTACCGACGCGACGATGATAAAATCGGATTTCGACGACTCGATTTTCCGCATCCATTACCTCCTTTAGAAGATAATCATTTGATACATTTTTATTATTTTTCCATCGTCATTAATAGTGGTACTATGCAATAGCTTCACTACTTTTAACGTCATCAATCACATGTTAAGTTAGTTGCTGTAGAAAGGCATGAAATGAAGTTGTCAGGCTTAGAATCCTTGGTAATCGCGATGGCTCTATCAATCATCGGATAGCTGGCGAGTGCGTGACATTGTCAAATCTTATCTCGCAGAAGGGCCAGTGAAGCGCGTAATAGCTATTTACCTGCGTACTTGTGTTCGACGGATTATCTTCGAATTTGATTCTTTTTCAAATGTTAAAGAAAGAGGGTCGCTCGCTTTTTGAAATTGAGTATCAACTGAAGTGGCTCAAAAAAATTGTAATTAAAAAAAAATCATATTTTACGTATTACGGGTTACTTGTTTATACACGAATATGTACTTGATTTAAATTTGTTCAACAAAATCTAGGAATCAATCAGTTTTTTTGGTAATTAAATTAATAGAATTTTTACTAAAGGTTATGAGTGTACTACTATCGGTGTAAAAAAATGGCTTAGCTCCGAGAATAACTTTCGACAGAAACTTGGATTGAACGAAATGTTGTGATGTTGAAAAAAACGAAAAATGAATTTAAAGTCTTTTTTTTTAAGAAAATTATGAATTCTACTCTATGGAAAAATGACTAATTTTATGAACTATTACATTTTCATAAACGTATAAAGTTATCACTATTTGAATTTTCTTAATTATTTATTGGCTATAAATTGTACAAAATACTTCTTTCCCCTTTATCTTTTAGTCTCTACGATGAAAATTGAATGAACAGTATCTTGCTTTATTTTTACCCTATAGAGGTGTGCCATAGTATGTTTAAATGATAACTATATCTAACAGACAAGCAAGAGTGATTTGTTTTAAAATGACAATTTAAAGACAAAGTTGATAAATTCCTGTCGCACCAAAAAACAGATTTGTAATTCAAGCAACTTTATTTAAATTTGCATCGAGTAATAAATTTTACTTTTAAAAATCTAGTTTGAAATACACGTTTGAGGACAGCCGCAAACTGCCGTTTGTCAAGCACTTAAAATGCATTTCGTATGACTAAAGTGCATTGTATACATTACCAACAGTTACTCTACACTGGCTAGATAAATATAAGCTTTTCACGAATGGTCGTTTTTAATTGTATTACATATGGTGTAATTATAATATTAAAAATACGAAATTTTATGGGTGAGTGTGCTATAACAATCATTTTATGCTATAACGAGTCAACGGTTTAAATTAATTTTGAAGTATATGTCAATATATAGATATATGTATAATATGTAGATAAAGCTAATATCATTAACAACACCTTTGCTACAATGTAATCAACCTACAATCCACGCGATTGGAGTTGTAAAAAATACATCTTTTTTTGTAAATATTTCCTTTTCTTTTAAAATTTTATGTACTTTGTGTTAAGTACATAATTGTAGTAAAATAGTTTGTTTGATTTTTATTAAATTTTAAAACACGATATAGTATAAATATTACCTATTTAGAACCTATAACATCTACTTAAACATTTCCAAAATTACGGTTTTACATGAGAGATAAAATTACAAGTGCGGGTCCGGTCAGATTAAACACTAACTCCATATAAAATACTGCGCTGTAAAGTTATCAACAAGACTCGCACACGAACATCTAATAGGTCGCTGGGGACTTTACTTTAATGGTCACTCGTAAATTGGACGAAAATAATTAAAATCGCACGTCCGTATAGTCACAGACCAAAACACTGCCATTAAGAGTGGACGGTACAAAGGGTTCTTCTTCGATAAATAAACCAAAGGTTCGTTCTAACTGATACACGATAAAAGCTCACATTACTCTTATTTTGTTTATAGGACTATGAGGATATGTGAGTTTTATTTATAACTAAAAAGTGATGATTTAAATGAGTTAAAATATAATATTATGTTAGTATAATAATAAGTTATATAAGAGGCAGTGGTAGCTCAGTGGTAACGCGCTCGCTTGGGAAACCGAGTAAGTGGGTTTAAATCTCGAGACCGCACCTCTTATATTTTCACATGCGAATCATTTCTAACATGAATACCACTTGCCTTACGGTAAAGGAAAACATCGTGTGGAAACCTGCATGTTTGAGAAAACCTAGCAAGTTTTCGGCGATTTAATTAATTGTTCTCACAATCAAATAATAATAATTTCATGAAATTATAATACTCTAACACCTAAAACTTAACTCTGGCCTTAAGGTCGTCTTAATCATGGTCGTATCAAATTGATATGGAAGATCCCTCGTCACGGGTCCATTGAAGCAAAAGGCTGTCTGAAGCAGAATTTGTGATATTACACTTAAATGCATTCGCTTGATCTTGATCAGTAGTGTGCTAGACATATTAACAATACAATTACTTCTTAACACAAATCATATTTAAATAAATTGTCTTTAAATTTTTATCTATTATCACATGTCTTTTATATATTTTAAAAAAAAATATTATCTTTCATAACATACAGTACAAAATTAAAGTATTAATGAAGATTTTTATTTTTACATTTGACTTAAAATAAAGCAGATTTTCTATTTCTAACATAAGTCAGAACTATACAAGTATTAACTTGATAACAATAAGGAATATACATTATACATAGTTTTCTGTTTAATGTAACAAATTGATTTTAGTTCAAGCAACACTCATTTTAAAAATCAGGACAAAAATTTTGTTATTAATGTAATCGATGTAAGACTTTTATAGCATAGTCTTCCCATAGCAATTAAGGTGCGCGAGGTCATGTCCTATTTTCTCCCCTACTTTTACAAAGACAATGAGTCTATACGCAATAAGAAAATGCGTTTATGGTTATAAATTTGGTAAAATTAACATAAAAAACATGAAAATGTTTTATTTTATCAATTTATTTATATAATTTATTGTATAGCCAATGTATATTAATTCTTGACTAGTAACATTCTCCTGCGACTTTGTTCGCGCATGTTACGGATAAGATTGACTATGTCACTCACATTTAAATCTTCTATCAGCCAGTAGAAGTCCTATTAAAATCGGTTTAGCCAATTTAGAGATAAGATGAACGCTTAAGAGCCTAATATAGGATAGCTTTTATTTACAAGTTATTTAAGTATTTATATTAAAGATATTTATATTTTCTCTCTTTTTATGTTTATAAAATAACAGTAAGTTAAGCAACTCTGTCGCTTTTACTGTCATCTTTATAACACTGAAAATTGTCTCTGTAATGATTTTTTTCCAGTCATATTTTTTCCACTGTATATGCAAGTCCTGCTATTAAGTAAAGGATGTTGCTAGTAACGTAACACTGCAAGGGGGACATAAACACGAGTTGATTACACCCGGCGTCGTAAAATATCGACAATCGTAGTTCCACTTAGTAGGATTAAATTTGAATGTGGTTACAAAAGCGATAGCTTTGGGAGATTTGTGGCGATAAGGATCGATTTGATCAAAGAAATTTCAGTGAAAATGAATCAGCTTATACTTTTAATTTATTAGGCACTTCAATATGGCAGCGATGAATTCAAGTCAAAAGAGTGCAAAGAGAAAGCTGTGGTAGACGGGCCCACCCTTTTTATTATTAAAAAGCTATTTTCATCTTGTTCTCGTTTTGATACTTATAATGGCAATATTTATCATTTTTCTTATCTTATATATATACAAATAAAAATGAATGTTGGTAAGCGCATAACATACTATATCCACAAAATACTATATCCATATTACTATATCCAAGCTAGGGACGAACCCGAGGGAAGCGAAGTATATAATTTCATGTATCTCGCAAACGGCTCTAATGATTTGGACCAACTTTTGTATTTAGATATGGTTTTGTTTATTAAGTTTATCAATATAGTTGCCTTTTCTAAAAAACGCAAACCGAAGCTCAGTCACCCAGGTAATACTATTTAAAATAGCAATGTACCTAATACCTTCCTCTAAATAACGAATAAATAAAATACAATAGTATAAAAATGTACAATATTAAAATACAAAAATTTTAACAAAAAACGTATCGTAACAATGAATAAGTACAATACAAAGCAATATTTAAAGTTGTATTTGGTGAATTTTTTTTAATATTTCATACTGTAAACCATCCAGAGTTTCAGCGAGCATTCATTCATTTTGCGAATGCGTTAGTTAATTTTCGCTTTTCTCATTTTTAGCGTTGCGCTATAATTCAATAGAGCACATAAATTCAACGTAGTACTTTTCGAGCATACCTACAATAGAGGGAAATTAATTTGTTTTTCTTACAATGGGATGTCTAGACAATCGCACATTATTCAAGTTTCACTTAGTTTTGGGGATTCTAACGGCCAAAAAGGCTGTATTTATAACAGCCTGTACATCATTTTAAAGGTGACCGGCAAACCCGATTACTCTATACTAAATTTTGATTATAATACAACTAATAACTTACGTTAGCTGTTGATCTAAATCATATTTTTTACCTAAATGTATATATAAATTCTTTATTATGAACATAATACTTGACTACTAAAAATCTAAAGCTCAAGTAACAGCTTTGTATGTAAGAGGGAACGCAAATAGTCCACAGTTTATAGACCAATCTTCTCCTTGAAAAGGGCGGTCTTAAAGCTATACCCACTTATTATAATATATGTAATACTAAATATTAAATTATTTTTAAAATCATATAGTTTATTCAAATATGTAGTGTTTATTACATATAAAAAGAAAATAAAAGAGTTGAAGCGATGCCCATTATCAACTCAAACAATGTCGAAAACGAGCTAGTTAGAAAATAGATTCTCTTTAGAACAAAAAGTTTGCTACATTTTATTGTTTCTTTTTATTATTCTCCAGGATTGTTTAGTGACACTAGATTTTAATATTTATCTGTGACCGGTTCGCTGGTTTTATTGCAAAAGTTTGGGGTGTGGGGAGACATTACATCTCACTGTTTAATCCTCGTTTATGTACAGTGGTCAACGTACCCAGGAGACGGTTTCTATGATGGATATCGTTGTTAGAGTGTTTTATGGGTCGATAGTTAAATATAGGGTCACTTTGTTTTTCTATATATTTTTTTGAAAAGCAACCAGTTACAACACTTTAATGAAAACAATTATTTAAATTTACTTAAAAGGAAGAACGAGTTAAAAACAACTTTAATTTCAGTTATTTATTAAAGAAAAAAATTTGATCTAAAATCAAAATATTTTGTACAGAACATTTTATAAGGAAAATAAGCACTGAAGAAGGATTTTTAAAATTCATCCCCTAAATGGGTTAAATAGGGGATTAATTTTTTTATGAAATTTCGTCATAATTTTGTTTTCTAACATTAAAATTTAAATTATATTTAATACCTTTCTTGCTTCGGCAGCGGTCACGGGTTCGAGTCCCGCTGGGGACATTCATTTGTTTGATGAACACGAATGTTTCTACTCCAGTCATGGGTGTTTATATTTATAATAATATGTATTTATTTAAAGTTACCTTGAAACAAGATGGTGCTGTGTGTTAATGTTCCAAAAAAAAAAGATGTCCTGAAAAGAATTAATAAAATATACGTCATATGAACATATAATAAAAATGTAACTGATCGCTGTGTGCACATGGAAGATATTTGAGAAAAACTATTATTGGGGGCCTTTATTAACGCAAAAGAACCCAAAACAATGATTTTTAGAATTTTTGTCTATTTGTCGATTTGTCTATTTTTAGGTTTGTCTGTTTATCAAAAAACGTTCTCAGAAACAGAAAACAGCAATTTTCGTGCGGTTTTTACTAATATATTGTTGTAAGCTTTACTTAAAATTTAGTATTTGTTTTAGTCGATATAATAAAAATAGATAACCTAATAAAGTTACGATCGTTAAATGAACGATTTTATAAAAAATATATTTGTAGCTTTATTTCATGTGTCCCATTTTATGGTATACATACATTATATATCACGCTATTATAAGCGCGAAACTTTATATGTGTCTGTGTGTTCTTCGAAATAATGAATGAAATATGCTACACAGGTAGCCCTATCTGCAATGACATAGGCTACTGTTAGTAATAAGACTTGCTAAAAAGTGGCGCTTATTGTATATCATTATCTACACTAATATTATAAAAAGGTAAAGTTTGTAATTTTGTATGTAGGGGATAGCCCCTGAAACTATGATTCGATTCTAAAAATTCCTTTATTAATAGGAAGCTACATTACCGCTGAGTAGTGTAGACTATTTTAAATTCTGACAGAAATATGTTTATCGTCCGAAATTATATTAACTTTAATTGAAGTTTGAAAACACTGATCGTTGAGTTGCTGTATCAGCTACTATTACGCACCTTGGGTCGCATCCGAGCGAAGCGAGTACATATCGCTAGTAATAATATAGATAAAAAAACCTCGAGAACGCACTGAAGCAAAGTGAGGGTAAGTTACTAGTTTATAATATAATGTCTCGATAATATTCATAAAACATTCAAGTACCCGAAAATATGTTGCGGTGTCTATATTCATTAATATTCGCAGTTAAAACAGCTTAATAGCGGTTTTACGTCTTATTAAAGGGTTGTAAAATTTTATGTGTCGCTGGTACGACTTGCTCTGTTTAATTAAAAACGCTTTGTGAATAATCATGATGCATAAATGCTATGTTTCTGCACTACATTGTGAATTTTTTTAAGTCTAGCTAGTTTTTTACATTGAAATGTATGCACGAACATTATAATTACTGCGAGGGTTATTGTTATTCGGTATCCGCTACAAAGTTATTTATTGAATCCCGTATTTATCATTTATTTAATGATCGAAAGAAGAGTTTTGTTTTGTTTATTCGAAACTAATTGCCCTGTGTTTCACTAAAGTAATATTATTTTGATAGGAAATTCTACTGTATCTGAATTCAGTCCTTTTTTATGTCCGCCTTTCAATATATTTATTCATTATATATTTATTTATTATCAGGCAATAGTCCACCACGCTGGCCATGTGCGGGTTGGCGGACTTCACATGTCTTTCGAAAACTTGCTAAGTTCTCTCAGAGATGCAGGTTTCCTCACGATATTTTCCTGCACTGTAAGGCAAGTGGTAATCATGTAAGAAATGATTCGCACATGAAAATATCAGTGGCGCGAGACCCGAGATTTGAATCCGCTCACACTCGTTTTTCCTATCGAGCGCGGTACCACTGGGCTACCACTGCCTTTCCACTGGCCTACCATTGCCTTATACTACTATTATTTCTTAAATTTTAGTTAGGTAGGTTTTGTATATTTTCAGTTATCTTTTCTTATCATTGGTGCGTGCGTCTTTACGTGATTATGGCACTTCTGTAAGTCTTATATGATACAATTGAAATACATATAATTTTGATTCGTCTAAATGATGATTTATAGCTCTGCTCAGGTAGCAATACCTACTAATTATTTTTGTATCCCAGAGAGGGCAGAAATTTTAAATTATAAATGTAGGTATACCTATACCTATATAAAAAAAAGTAACTTACACATAAAATTTAGTTCTCCTGGATAACACTTTATCTTATATATTTATACGAGCAATTCTTGTATATTTATATCTTTATTTCCTCCTCTAACGATTTCGCTGAAGTTTGGTCTATAGGGGCTTTCGGGGGCGAAAAATTGATCTAGATTAGTCTCACGTCGGCGAAAATCCATGTTTTCGAGTTTTCATGCGGTTTTCTTTTGCATTATTCTACGCAGAATATGATCGATAATTTCTTACACTCGGATGTAAGCATCGTGGTCAAGCGGTCAAGACGCAAGTTAGACAACACGTATGTCCGGGATCGAGTCCCGGTCGGAATACAAAGTTTTACTTTTGTTTTTTTTTGTATTTATTCAAGTTTTTAGTTTTTTTTTATCTGAAAAATACGATATAACGAAAAAGAACTCCGAGCAAAGCTCGGTCGCCCAGGTACTAATACTTATATGAAGTATAACATTGATATAATCGTAAGAAATTTCCATGAACATTTTGTGCAAATTGGTACATGGGTGTGTAATATATTTTAGTCTGTATATTTTCACGATAGGTATCTCTATGCGGGAGACACTGCGAGACAAGGCTAGTATAAATTATAAATGTATGTCCGACTGAACTTAAAACACTCAATTTAAAATAAATATTAAACAAATCTTATTTTAAAACTTGTGTTCTTATATTCTATATTATTATTCACTTATAATAACTAATATTAAAGCAGCAAAATTATGTACGCAGTTTCTTCTCAAATTAAACACTTATATTTCACGTTTCACAATGTCGCAAGGGTCGTTGAAGAGCTAAAGTTGTTCATTAAGTCTAAACACCTCGCGGCTTGAGCACGTACAGAATAGATTTGCGAGTTGCGGATTGGGCTGTGGTGAAATTCTTATTACATACTAGTTTTTGCCCGCGTCACTACTCAGATGGAATACAGGGTGGAGTAAAACCGTCAAATGGCAGGCCTCATGATGTCTTTACTGCTAAACAAATTTCATCGAAATCTCTTCAGCAGAAAGAACTTCAAGATAGACTTTAGCATTCTTGAAGTTAGTATGGATTATGGATCTTGAATATCCCCGTACATTATAATGTAAATTAAGCTCTTATTTAAATAGATATTTGTTTTTTTTTTTTGCTAATTAATGCTTAACTTATACTTACGAGTAGATAGTCAGAGAAAATACATATTAAAACCTCATGGAGGCTTTTTCATACAGTTCCCAGATATTATTGCTAACTTTTACTCATAAATTAGACGAACATGCGATAAGATACGATGTAATAAAAAATAAAGCTGATTTTATTGATATTTATAAAATATATATTTTTTTATATTTTTCATCAATTATTTCAATATCAATATATATCATATAGGTACCGTATTTTCAATACATTTTAAACCGTTCCTAGATTGGAATATTTTGACTATCATTTCCTTGGCAGGAACAACTGTTTGTATTTGTTATGTCTACTGAAAGCATCCAGAGTAAAATAAAAGCCATACCGTACATATCAGAACACTACTGTTATAATAACGTACTTTATACACAGCAAGGTTTACAAATATTATTTAAGCATATTAATATATTAAGTTATGCTTGAGCGGGCACATAGGATTTGTATATTGGCAACATAGTGGCATAGACTAATAAAAATGGTATTAAAATACAGCGCAAGGTCGATTAGTGCGCTAAGATAGCGACAGTTAAACTACGTTGATGGCGCCTTTAATGGCGTCTGCTATATTCCTCCCTTATTATCTATTTACAACCCGCATTTTATTATTGGGGTTAAGATGGTACAACGCATTAAAGCTGTAGTACAGGAGCTGGGCGGGGCCAAGGGATCGGACCACCGTTAAGAGATGTTTTTACGACTATCAAAAGATACTTTGCGAGATGGCATCCGGTAATTCTGAGTAAGTACGTAATCTAAAGCTTTTTGAACGTTCTCGTTGAGTTACGAATTTAATCCAGCGGATTTTATTACTACGTTTAATGTTTCTTCGGTAAGATTTATGAGAGATTAAAAATGTATAATGAATTGCTAACTTACATTATACACGATAATATGAAAATAACGCCTCAAATTAAATATTTAAGTAGCAAATATTTTAAATTATTTACAATAAAACGATTGAACTAAATATATTTCTAATATTTTTTCGAAATACTTTCTCTCATTTATAACACTTACATAATATATTTGGCGTGTATGTCGAGGTTTAATCCATTTACGGCATTTGAGCAGTGTAGCCGCAGGACATCATCTAATAATGTGGATAAAATAGTGTTTCTGTGATTACAATGCGAGACTCGTTTCAGGTAATCGAGTTAGCGGACGCCCGGCGCCCATCATTATGAACGCGTACGCGACGTAAGGAGACAAAGATGTAAGAAGTTCTAGAATAGCTTTTTTCTTTAAATATAGTCTATGATATGGGAGCTTCAACAAAGCTTATGACATTAGGAAGAAGTAACTTTGGCACTGTATAATATAATTGGCAGTGTTTACATACAAAGTTCTTAATTTTTTTCTTTATTTTAATAATTGTATAAACTTATTTACTAACCCATTACATATATACTTATGTTGTTGTTTTTCTTTTACACATTTAACTTTGAATGTAGTGATATGACCTTACATTATTTGTTCATATTTGCATCTTCAAAATTGGCAACAACCAACTTTGAATGAATTTGAGCCTAAAATCAAAAACATAACATATTAGATTATTAGAATAAAATCAAAAATACATCTTAATGTGTAATGCAAACAGTATTACAGACATACAATATAAGCATTGCCAAAGTAGAATAAAATGTCTTTTTTAAAACTGGCGCTAGTATTCCAAATATAAATATTTTTGTTCAGTTCTAGTTCTTGATCCAAAAGCGTAGGTGGCTTATCGATGTAAAGCGTCAGCGTTTTTCACGAATACGAGATAATTCCAATTGCGTTCAGACTCGTTGGTCTGAGCTAGATTAAAAGGGATGACGATCAAGGCATTTTAGTTCAATTATTAAATAACCTAATACTTTTAATCTTATTCTAATAGTTATATTTTTAATTTGCTCTTGAAAATAAAAAAAGCAGGAATAGATGTAACAAATATATTTGTTTTTTTATTAACTGATCTATACTAATATTATAAAGAGGTAAAGTTTGTGAGTTAGTGAGTTTGTGACGTTGTAGGGGGTAATCTCTGGATCTACTAAACTGATTCAGATGAATTTTGGTAAGAAGATAGTTAGAGACCTTAAGAAAGACATAGGATACTTTTTATTTAGAAATCTTAATATCGTCCCTTAAGGGGGTGAAAATGGGAATGAAAGTTTGTATGGGGAATCAAACTAGGGACGAATACGAGATGAAAGTTTGTTTGAAACCTACCTTTTTAGAGATTAATTTGTAGTTTTAGCGCGAGCGAAGCCGCGGCTTCTATTAGTATTAAATATTAATAAAAGACGTAAATTTAAAGCATATAAAATAATCAACCTTTCATAAAATGATATAGCTAAAAATTTATGTCTACATGAAACTTAAAATAATAAAAAATATTTTCAATATAACTAGCGATCTAAGTTTAAATACGAGATGATTCAACATCCATTTGATTTTATAATGTAATTACAATTTCATTTTGGCAACTCATACTAAATAAATTAGAGTGAATCTCAAACACTCGTCGTACACAACGCACGAATGCTAGCTACAATCAAATCAAACATTAAAATACTCCACGAGTCCATTACATTAAAGATATTGGTCAACATTCGAAATTTTTAGAGGGTTGACCTATGTACACATTACTTAGTAATAAAGCTTTAAAACAAATAGCAATCCCACTGGGAGGAGGAGATTCGGTGAAATAGGAGGTGAGAACTGGGAGGACCGTCAGCGTCCCACGTCACTCCTGACCGCGTAACTCGAGTTGATTGTTTGTGCTACGAACATAGATTTTTCCAATTGATTGTCTGATGCTATTTACCCGAGAGCCTCTTAGATCTCTAAATGGATTGGCAAATGTTGCTATATTTTAGGGATATTGGAAGTTTAAGTGACACTAAAGTTTATTTATTATAACTTAGATATCATATTTGCCAGACTTAAAAACATTTTTTTTTAAGAATCATCTTCGAATTTAAACTTTAATTTTACTGTATACGGTATGGTGTAAACGATTATATAAATCGTTTACATCATAGACTCTGTGACAATTACTCGAAATATAGAGCCTCCTTTATATCCTTAACTGATTTAAAAGAAAAATATAATGGAAGTTGTAAGTCTATTAATATGTCATCCCCTAACGATCGGAACTCTCTTTTACGCTAGTCCGACTAGCGTTGACCAATTTTTTTAACTTAAATACTCCCAAAGTTACAATATTCATTATAAATATCACATATTACAGGATACGTACATATGCATATATTTTATTACAATAAGTATATCTTACCAATTAGATATTGGTGCATATTTGGACTGTACAAACATGAACTTAGCTAAAAATTAGCTAAGAATATATTTTTATTAGTACAATTTTCTTACATATAGGCAAATGATAAATCATTATACATTGGCTAAAATACACATTATATTCTACAAAAACAGTATAATATCATATGCAGAGCATGCACTGATTTCACGAATCGCGAATATGACAAATTAAGCGTTTGACTTACCTATACATATATTTAGAACTAGCGGCTCACCCTCGCTTCGCTCGCGTTTACCTCTAGGCAAACAAAAACGAATTTATCCCACGGGAACCGTACTTTATCCGGAATAAAAAGTAGCCTATTTGTTATTCTGTTGTATGAACTATATTATTGTAAAGTTTCAGATCCTATCAGTAGTTTTTATACTAAGCTGTGTAAGTTACTATTGCTATTATTACTATAGTTCTAAAACTGTCCCACGGGAACTCTTTAATTTTCCGGGATGAAAAGTATCTAAGATGTTGACCGGGAATATAAGGTACCACCATGCAAAATTTACTTCAATTGGTCCAACAGTTTCGGAGATTAGCCTGTACAAACAGACAAACAGACAGAGAAACAAAAAAAAAATTAAAAAAATCTATATTTGTTCTATTTCTCTTCTAACATCCTCCTGACTCGGTTTCTAGCATTTTTTTCATGTACAGATATTCGACCTCTACAGTTTTATTATATGTATAGATGCGGTAAACTAAGTATTTGAGAAATATCTGCAAAAACAAGTAGATCTATACAGTTAAAACAAAATGCTTCTATAGAACAGATCATCTATCACGCCATCAATGGACAATTATGTTTGTATTATTTGACTGTCAACAGTATAATACTCCCTCGGTCGGAAGCGCTTCCTACAATCAAGACGACGACCGTTTCAAATCTACCATTGTCCACTTGTCATTAAGTTTTTGTTCTCCCCTTCTTCGACTTGAGATCTGCGGCTTAGTGAGTGAGGCATACAGATATGATAAATTAAAAACAAGTTTAGTAAATCCACTAAAATGTATTAATATAAAATTTCATTAATAATAATTAAAAGAATATATTGAACTAAACGAAAATTTGAACTGTGATTTTCACAATAGATTTATAGATTATTTTTCCTTTTGATATTAATTTAGTATATTTATTAACGAATCTATGTTATCATGAGGTATACTAAAATAAAAAATACATAAAAAATATGGTCTATTTTCATTTATTAATTTATTATATTACTTTAGGAGAAAAATAATATACTTATAATATAATAAATATACAGGCAGTGGTAGCCCAGTGGTAACACGCTTGCTTGGGAAACCGAGTGAAGCGGGTTCAAATCCCGGGTCTCGCACCTCTGATATTTTCATGTGTGAATCATTTCTTACATGATTACCACTTGCCTTACGGTGAAGGAAAACATCGTGAGGAAACCTGCATGGCTGAGAGAACCTAGCAAGTTTTCGAGAGACGTGTGAAGTCCGCCAATCCGCACTTGGCCAGCGTGGTGGTCTATGGCCTGATTCCCCTCGTATTGAAGGGAGGCCCGTGCCCAGCAGTGGGACGTTAAAAAGGGCTGAATACAAATAATAAATATAATATTTAATATAAATACTATGATTATACAAACTTCTAATCCACAGCATCCGTATGTCAGTACCAAAAAGTTAACGACGAAACAACGCCAAGGACAAATTGACGCAGATTGACGTCACATTTATTTCTCTGATATCCTGTTATTGTGGGGATTTATTGCCAACATAACTTGGAAATGCCATTAAAAGAATTACAAACCTTTTAACAATAACTTTTAGTTTGGAAATTGCACACCTTTTAGGCTACCTCGTTCACATAACACTCTTCCCAAATATTCCATAATATTTACTATGGATTTATATTTAAACATCTATTAAATAGACCAACTATCAGCTACCAATATACCAACTATTAATACGCTAGATTTTTTTCTATTAGGGAATGAGATACTAATACTTCTGACTAATTATTATTTTAATATATACCTTCGGCCCTCCGTTCTGCCTTCACTCTCTTCATTACAAATATAACCTATTAAAGGAATCGCAAAAGATCACGAAACCCATTGTGTAATCATAATTTATTCACCAGCTCAAATACAAAAAACTTGTTCGTCCCGACCGAAGGGACCCCAGCAAAAAGGTGTCAATTTTTGAAAGATTGCGCTATGTCATGAATATTATATGAACGAATCGAGTTAAGGCTATTTTGCGATAATGTTCGACGCTCGTTTGGATGCTGTCAGCCTATGTCATTTCACATGGATTGGCCCTTTGTTAAAAGTAACACGTACTGTGTCAACGGGGTTCGGATATATCGTGTGGAAAATTTGCCTGAGTGCGAGGTTATTTGTATGTCAAGATAGTTTGAAATCTGTGTGGAAATAAAAATGTTTTTCTTATAAATATATTAAAATTCAATATTTTATTTTAATTACTACATTTGCTTCACTACTTTATTGTGCAGTGCAGCATAAGACGTAGGTTTTTAACGTGAAAAGCTGATTAAGAAATTATATTAATGTTTATAGAGATACATTTTGGTACTTCAACAACGTTTCGTTTTAATTTTCTAGACATTGTGTAGCAATAGGATATTACTTTAAAGACTTTTTAGCCTCCTCTTCAACAGTGAACTAGGCGAAGCAAACAGTTATTTTGCTTCAAATACATTTAAAGAATCTAACTATGGCGTTTTTATTATCTTAAGGCACCCTCAAAGTGATAATATCATCGTATTTATAGACATTTTTCTAAAAAACTTGAAACAAGTGCTATAAATAATAGATATTACCGAGCACATTTCGATAGAGCGTTTCGTAAAGGAAATCGTAATATAAAATAAGTTTTTCTGCGTCGTCGCGGCCCCAGCGGCTGTCTGCATCAACAAACATTTAAAAGCAATTCGTAAATATTTATGTATCAAGTATATTTAAAAGAAATTGTAATATTGCATAAATTCAATTTTAGATCGATAAAATTTTATTATTTTATTATTTTGTTTTAAAGACAGATAAAAATGCAGAGACGGTGTTTAAAGATAGAAAAAAAATATTTTTTAAGTAAAAAACCAGATAAGTTTTTCAGTCTTCAGGTGAAAACAAGATATATGTTTTACCACATTTTTATAGCTCGGTAAAATAGTAAAGATATGGTAAGTATCTTATTTCCCATATTTGATGGTAAATGTTTGAGATCATAATAAAAAAAACAAGTTAAACTGGAACAAATCTTTCATGAGTAAATTTAAAAATTCATATGGTTTAAAAGGTAATTAATTATTTAAGATCAAGGAATAAATGACATCATAATGATTTAACGATTTACATAAACAATTGCTAAAGCATTCAAAGTTACATTTACTATATGATTCCAATTAGATATTTTTTTAGTTTCCTTTAATTTTAGCGATACTACTACAGTCTAGTTGTAATATAGTAATTGTATTTATTCCGCAATTATAAATAATAATTGTATTTGAAAAAAAAAACACCTACTATTTTATAAGTATTTTTTAATGAATTTTTCATTATATAACTTAATATACCTATACTACTTTTATTTGAAGTAAGGTATAATAAAACCGATCAAGAGGATGGTATTTTTCTCTTATCTCTATGGCACAGTCTTTTAGAATAGACCTTCAAACGAACCCAAGATTTGCATGTAATTATCATTTTTGATTCGCTCTTCTTTTGTGTAAATACTCCCTTGAAAGGAAACAGCGTAAATGACATAATGTGGCTAAAGATACACTGAATTATTTATACGCTAATACGGTCCTCGCCTTACATCTTCGCTTATATAGAATTACGCATAATGTTAAATTACGCCTCAATGAATATTACTTTTGGGGATTTTTGTGCTTAAATAAATTATTACATTTGAGTAAGAACAGGTTTTAATGAATTTTGAAGAGAAACATAATACGATTTCCTATTTCCTTCTGTTGCTTGAAACATAAAAGGGAATTCGTTTAGGGTATGTCAACGCGTTGACATTTCATCTGAATAACAGATGATGTATTAGGCAGGTATCGAATAAATGATGTACGATAAAAATCAATTTAAATATACTTTTGTATGACATTTATATAATTAAATTAACAATAGGCGTCATATATAATAATCTAGACACGTACTTCCTGAATATTATCTATAGTTCGTTTTAGCAAGAGCGATTTTTTCTATTCTATTCATATAGAAAAAAAACTTATATCTAAGATATTATATAAATAGAGAAATTAGAAATTTATCAATATTTATTTTTACAAACACCAAAATAATATAAAATTATTGCTTATTAATAAAATTGGCTATTTTTAATTTTATTTAACTATTATTATGACAAAGACATCCTATAATTCAATTGTTCTAAAGGGTCATAAAATCTTTAAATACGAATATAATACTGCTAGAGAGCTAGAGCCATCTATGTTTTTAACAGTTAACTAAACAATTCGTAGCTTACGCTACGCTCGACTACGTATTATACAAGTCGTAGCATAAAGCCATAGCACACAATCTACAAGTTGAATTATAAAATACGTTGAATAATTGTTTAAAAATAAATATAAAAAAAAACAAACATTTCAGGCTTTCGATACACAGAACGTCAAGCTGAGTTTCCTCAACGTCATTGTAAATATTGAACATTGTATTTGACGCGAAAATTTGTTCGAAACGACCATGAACGAAGCCAATATCAAATTGGTTTTCACTTTTCACATAAAAACGCCACCCTGCATGTGATTGCGTGTGACAAAATTGTACAGAAAATTACAATTTAGTTCAAGCTTGACATTGAGACTTAAAATTGGTGTTTTATCTATACTTCTGTTACAAGATGAGTTAAGTTGCATTATCTATACTAATATTATAAAGAGGTAAAGTTTATGAGTTTGTGATTTTGTGAGTTTGTGACGTTGTAGGGTAATCTCTGGATCTACTAACCCATTTAAATGAAATTTGGTGAAAGGACATAGGACACTTTTAACTCGGAAATCATCCCTTAAGGGGGTGAAAATGGGGATAAAAGTTTGTATTGGGAAGCTAGCTAGGGACGAACCCGAGCGAAGTGAGGTTGAGTCGCTAGTAATAAATGAAATAATTTTCGTTTATTATAATCCTTAAATCTTGTAGCTTAGTTAGCTTGCTTCGTCTTAGCATACAGAGAAAACTGCTAGCTATGAACCGTAAGATTCTGTTACTTCATAGATATTTTAAACTATATATTACAATAGTAAGCGACTATTTCATATTTTTAACTAAATCAGCGTAGAAAACCTCTTTTGCGAAAATCATAGCTAAATTCCTTCAATTCCTTTGTCTACGCCGCATTGGAATTAATATGAATTTACGTCTGCATCTACAAATAAAAATTTAAATAAAACGTTCGTAAATTTTATACTAAACATGAAGGCTAACATCTACTTATCGTAAAAGTCCACAAAAACCGAACTAAAAATTCAAATAATCATGTATTCGTGAGACGCGCGCTCTTCGTTAGGACAGGCTTTACCTGCGCTGCATATGTTACACTATCCTTTCCACTTTTTTACGAAACTAGATTTGCTTTGTTTATTTGTTAGTAGTTGACGTACCGGCTAAATCGAGTTTTCTTTGATTTGCTGAGCGGAATCGTAAGCGAAGTAAAACAAAGGCGAATTTAGTTACAGCGACGACGATTGCAAATAAAATATTTTGAAAAGATATTATAATAAATAAATTCAATGTTTTATTTGTTAAATATTGTTTTCTTTTGTTTCAGTAATTTAATAAACTTCAAACTTAAAATTAGTAGCAACAAATAATGCTGCACAAATTTTATTGTTTATAACATGTTTTTATTTTAAATTTAATGTCTTATAGGTCTAAGTTATGTTGTACTGTTGTACATGAGGTCTTGGGATTTAATCTCATTCTATTAATTAGTGAGATTTTTAATCGAAAATTTTGAAATGAAATGTTTTGATGAATGTAAATGAGGCCTGTCATCAGTACCTTTTTTACCATAAGAGTATATGGGACACTGGCCCAGGGCCCCCAGTCTCACGCGGGCCCTGCAAAGACAAAATATTCGTTTACATAGAACAGAGAGAAGCTCGATTTTTTGTCTATTATTACTGTGAACTATCGATTTTTTTAGTTTATACTAATAATATTATAAAGCTGAAGAGTTTGTTTGTATGTTTGTTTGTTTGGTTGAACGCGCTAATCTCAGGAGCTACTAATCCGATTTGAAAAATTCTTTTTGCATTAGGTAGCTCATTAACTGAGGAAGGCTATAGGCTATATATCATCCCGGGAAAATGTATGGTCCCCGTGGGATAGCTTTGTTTTTGTCTAGGGACAAACCCGAAAAACCCGAATATTTTTTTTTTTAATTATATCCTTTCACCAAAGATTGGCTGGCAGAGATTGCTTTTAGCAATAAGACCGCCTTCGCACGCTTTATGTAAAATTTAAACACTACTATACTTTATTAAACCTTTTTATATTTATATTGTGTGCAATAAAGATTAAATAAAAAAGAAATAAAAAAAATGAGACCAGATTTCGTAATATTTTCAAAACAATAAACATTTCACAATGAAAGTAAATAACTTTTTAAAAAAAAAAAAAAAACCGACTTCCAGGCACTGAAAAGTAAAAAATAACTAAACGAGGGTTTTCATTTAGAATAGATACTTAATCAGATATTTTCGAAGTCGGTGTGCTTTGATTTGTATTGGCTGGCACCGACTTCGAAAAAATCTGATTAAGTATCTATTCTAAATGAAAACCCCCGTTTAGTTATTTTTTACTTTTTAGTGCCTGGAAGTCGGTTTTTATTTTTTTTTTAAAGTTATTATTTTTCCATTTTTAGTGTAGACGTATCATCAATACAAATTAATCAAGCCCAAACACCAGGTAATTGCTGTAAATCGTTGAGGAGTTCCCTCGACTATCTTTCGGATGCATCATCAGATCGACTCCAGACCTTCATTAAATAGTAGTGCTTTAAAATACCTAATGAAAATGTTATCAAACGCACTAGAATGGATTTTTCCGAATTTAGAAGTTGCTGTAAGTATATTCTTTTGCTTAATGGTCACTATTACTTATAGGGTCATTTTCGTAATTAAAAAGCTAGTTATTTAAAAGCTAGTTTTAAAAGCATTTTTACGTTTATTATAATTAAACATAATAACAACGTAGATATAGTATTATTTTAGCATGAATTCCCTTGAGGCACGTGTTCAATTAACTCGAATGCATTTGTCTTAAACATTTTTTAATTTTGTAGAATTAAGAAAAATTAGGTTATTTGCGGTTTAGCTATAATGTATTAAATACTGTAATTTAATTTGTAAAAAGATCACTTGTTCGGTTTACCCCGGCGATGCTCTACTCAGCAGAACTGCCTTCCGAGCCAAGCTACCTCAAGGATCGACTCACTGACTATTCTTTAATTAAATTGACAATTGAAAAATGCTTGTATAAATCTAATTCTATTCAATTAATTTTTATTTTATAATTTACATTTTTTAACTTTCTAAACAGCGCCAATATTGATGTGTACCCAAGGGCCCCTGCGTGGCTTAAGGCGGTCCTGCCTGTCATAAATGTAAACATTTTCATACATGTATGTGTGTTTAATACTCCTTAACGCTAAAATAGCTGACGGATCCGAATGAAAAAAAATGAGTGCACAGATAGACTATAAACTATAAAACCTATAAAAGTAATAAATTTTGCCAAAAGGTGGTGCTATGGTGCTATCTGTATATACATACATATGTATGCATTAAAAATACAAAAGTCATCAAAGATGACTTAACTTTGCTAGTAATAAAATTAAATGAAAGACATTAACTAATAAACAATATAATAAGAATATGGAATTGAAATTAAGAAAATCCTTAATAAATTATAAAGCACTGCCTACACGACGTATTAATTGCAGTTAGTACTTGTAAAAACTTTGTAAAGGGTCGCTAACAGACATTAGTTAGATTTAAGTTCTCTGTCTTACATTTTCTGTCCTAATCGGGATAAATGTGGACATATTCATGATATAAATTAGACCCAACCCTAATTTGAAGTCCTTATAAAGTTCACAGCCTTTTAAAGGACATATAAATTATCCTTTTTAACCATAATATTCTCACTAAATTAAATGAAATAACTCTACTTTTAAACATACGCGTATTTTTAAAATGTTAACAAAGCAGACAGATTTATTGGTTTTTTTTTTTAATTTCATTTAACATCCGTTAGAGCGCTTATTAAAAGCAATTTTTTTAAAGTAAAATAAATGTAGATTTTTAACAGATTATATAAATTTTAATTATAGATATTATAGAGACGTGAAAAGTAAGTCAACGGCTAATTTAATAAGGTCGTTAAAATCAAAGTTATTACCCGAAACGTGTACAATTGGAGGGAGAAAACATTTACCCGACTATAATATTCATGCTCCAATTACAGAAATTTATAACGTAAGGTGCTTATTAAATTTACTTACCTTCCATTGTGATCACTGAATAAGATATAATTTTCAAGAGAAATTATTCGAAAAGTTGTCCTGAATGGAACACACGTAAAATATTACGTTCACAGACTCCGCCCAGTTGCAAATTGTTTTTATAACTCTAACTACATAAATACATTCTCAAATATGTATGTTTGATTTATACAACAAACTGTATGTATATTATAAATGTATGTATATACATACACACATATGTATTGATTCTGTAAGTTTTTAGAAAAAATAGAGGCACACTATAATTTGTCTAAAAAATTACAGAATTAAAAAGTATTTATAGCCAACATACATTATTTTATTTATATTTTTTTTTATCAATCCAATTTATTAGTATAATTTAGCTGAATAGTCAATTTGAATAAGAAGAACATAATATGTTATTATTGAATATTAATGTTTGCAAACAACCCCCAGCGGTTCTTTTCATAGCCATTTCGCTCCAATCCTTTTTCATTAGATATTAAATAAAAATCTAAATACAACATCTGATCTCGGATGCATTAGTGATTTCTATGAAAATAAATTTTTAATAACTCGTCTAGACCAAATTCAGAGTTTCGCTTCGTTTACCTAAACATTGAACGTTTTATTGCTTGTTTGGTAAGACCACTGCGTTCCCTTCATCTCATTGGCTTCATAAAGATAGAAATAAAACTATAATAATGAGCGATACTCGTCAATATCTTAACTTATAATAAAAGTGGTGAATTTATATATAGAGGTATTTCTTGTTTCTGTCTGAAAATTTCATTCGGTATTTATGATATACAATATGTCTTTCTTGAATAAAATATATCGCTTTATTAAATACATCTTTCTATTGTTCTATTGTTTGTTCTTTGTTATGTTTCTATTTATTTGATAAACAAGAAACAAAAATATCGATATGTCGGCGCGCCATTTATGATTGTGCACGGCACGTGCAACGGGCAAACCCCCACCACCAAAACACTATAAAACTGAGCACGCAATGCGGCTGGGGGGCATTCGTTGGAAGGCGGTTGCCCGGTGCACATGCTAAGTGAAGCTAATTATTGCGTATTGGTGATAATTAAAGTGTTGTTTTGTGTTACAGAAGTTTGCTGTTTCTTTTAAAGGAAGATGTCGGCCCCTGATCCTATAGAGATAAGTATAGTGAAATCAATTAAATTAGTCAACTGATGACTAAATCAGAACAGTGACCAGTTTAGCGAGGCTCGGGGTGGCTATAAGGGGAGGTTGGAGGCCACTAGCGAGGGACCAGTCCCTCGTACTTTAAAACTTCGATATCAGAAGTGGGACACGATGAGGCCCAAGCTGAAGGTACTGCTTGCTTACTGGACTTTCTGCTAGGTACTTAGTGTGTGACGTATATGGTGAATGGTTTGAAATTGTTGCTAAATGGTTGACCCTGGGCGAAGAGTGTCGTCCTAACTATTCCAGAGTGATTAGGTGGTGGGCACACGTCTGAGTCCCAGAGAGTAGACGAAATTTGTCGTCCGAGCCACACCCATGCAGTGGGTTGGCTTGTCACAGTGATGTACTTAGCATCATCCGACGAAAATTGTCGTCCGAGTCGGGTCCGTTCGGAGGGCTGACTTGTCCTGGATGATTGCTAGTTATAAGTGAGACGAAACGTGTCGTCCGGGTCATATCCGGCTAAGGATTGGCTTGTCCCGCTGTAATAGAGACGAAATGTGTCGTCCGAGTCATATCCGGCCAAGGATTGGCTTGTCGCGCTGTAATAGAGACGAAATGTGTCGTCCGAGTCATATCCGGCCAAGGATTGGCTTGTCGCGCTGTAATAGAGACGAAATGTGTCGTCCGGGTCACATTTCGACTAAGATTGGCTTGTCTGGCTGTATGCAATGACGAAAGGTGTCGTCCAGGCCACATCTTGGTTGGGATTGACTTGTCTAGATGGGGATTGGCTTGTCGCGCTGTAATAGAGACGAAATGTGTCGTCCGGGTCACATTTCGACTAAGATTGGCTTGTCTGGCTGTATGCAATGACGAAAGGTGTCGTCCAGGCCACATCTTGGTTGGGATTGACTTGTCTAGATGGTTAAAAATGTGAAGTATAGTCATAGTCAAATTTTGGATAGAATATTATAATCTAAGTTCATATTTCTAGTTGACTGGTCTAGCTGAAGTGTAGTCCTAGTCATACCTCATCAGGTTGACTGAAGCGGTTCACTTAGCTGGTTAGTCCATGTCATCAAAATGATCTTAGTGTCAGGCTGATAATAATTATTAAGTCAGGATGAGCGAACGGACTACGCAGTTAACTCGACTTGTTTCAGATAAATCGCACGAGGACGTGCGCATGTCAGCATGGCCGTGTCGGCGCGCCATTTATGATTGTGCACGGCACGTGCAACGGGCAAACCCCCACCACCAAAACACTATAAAACTGAGCACGCAATGCGGCTGGGGGGCATTCGTTGGAAGGCGGTTGCCCGGTGCACATGCTAAGTGAAGCTAATTATTGCGTATTGGTGATAATTAAAGTGTTGTTTTGTGTTACAGAAGTTTGCTGTTTCTTTTAAAGGAAGATGTCGGCCCCTGATCCTATAGAGATAAGTATAGTGAAATCAATTAAATTAGTCAACTGATGACTAAATCAGAACAGTGACCAGTTTAGCGAGGCTCGGGGTGGCTATAAGGGGAGGTTGGAGGCCACTAGCGAGGGACCAGTCCCTCGTACTTTAAAACTTCGATAGATATTTTTTATGTTAACATTTAAATTCGTGTGTGTATCGTGTCTATAACACGATATATGTATATAAAATATATTTATAAGACGAACATAAAAGAAAGGTACAAGACGGGTTTTATCTTAATCTTTTTAATATTATTAAGCATGTTTTGTCACAAATTATCATTGTTCTTCCTCTTTATGTTGAATAGCATGCTATACATATGTACATAGGTGCATATGTACAAGTACATACAATGTACATAAGTTGAAAGCCAAATATAGAAATTATCAATCTGAAATGTTGATTTTAACTCCAGTACCTAAACAATGGAACTAAAATCTAGATTTGCAAATATTTACCCGTCTAGCAGAATAATGACTTCTCTGCAAACTCTACAATGCGCTGGTTTCAAAACGTTTAATTCTCTTCTAAAGTTCATTGATCTTTGTTTATGTCCTAGATATGGACTATATATATATATATATATATATATATATATATATATATATATATATATATATATATTATATAATTTTTGGATTTCTCTTAGTCCGGTATAGGATAGTAAGTATTAGAACATCAGAAAAATTCAAAAAAGAATAAATAAATATTAAAATTTATATAGGTAAATTACTATTTTATATATCTAACTAAAACGTGTACCTAGCGACAAACTCTAGCGAAGCGAGGGTGAGCCGCTAGTATCAAAATAGTTTTATGGACGTTTTAGAATTACTTGAAACAACAAACTGTACATACATGTATGTATGTATTTACATACATGTCTATTATATACATTATTGCTGTACCTATTTTGTTAAAATTTACTGAAATAAAAAATATTTATGGCCAAAATATTTTTTTTTATAAAATAATCATAAATTTTCACAATTATTTTTTAGGTTTATTACTTTTTAATTATTCATTCCTTATAATTATATCCTCAGACATAAAAAATAAGATAGATGGAGCGTGCAAAATGTATTGAAGCCTGAAATGTTATTCTAATATAAAATATAAGCAATAAGAAGTAACAAAACGTAGTAATTTCTACTTGTATTTAAAAAAATTAAAACCTCGTCATAATTTTTTTTAAATAATTTAAGAAATATTTTATTATGAAATATTAAAATTAGTACTACTTTTTTTGTTCTATAGTATTTTTTAGATAAAAAAACAAAAAACCTGAATAAATACAAAACAAATAAAAGTAAAAGCTTTGTATCCGACCGAGATTCCAACCCGGGCACCTGTGATTGTCAAACTTGCACCTTGGCTGCTTGACCACGACGCTTATGTCTGAACGTAAAAAATTATCGCCTATAGTTTGCGTGGAATAATGCGAGAGAAAACCGCACGAAAACTCGAAAACGCGTTTTCCCAGACAAGACTAATCTAGATCGATTTTTCGCCCCCTAAAAAACCCTACGAACCAAATATCTGCGAAATCAGTAGAGCCGTTCCTGAGATCGCCGGCATAAATAAATAAATAAATAAATATACAAGAATTGCTCGTTTAAATATATTAGATTAGATAGATTAGATTAGAAAGATTCATTTAATTACGTATTTTTCTCTGACTCGCTGATTCGTTTTTGTTCAGTATATCTTATTTACTATATACTTTTATTAATAATTGTGATATAACACACAACACACAACAAAGTCACTAATAATATTCTAAAATTTTACGACAAATCAGAAAAATCTTTAATTTTTTTCGTCTAACAAATAAAATATTTTTCTTTAAATTTTAATAAATAAATAAAACTTCGTACACTTACATCATTTAAACATTATAATATTAACATTCACACCAACATTTAAATTAATGCACAAATACAAAGCTTAATGTGAAATAATATAACCGGAAATCTTATAAACAACACTAAAAGCTTATACTTAGGAAAGAGCTTTCACAATAGGAACTTTGCAAGTATGTATACAGCTAATCTAGTTGTCTTGTTGCCATCAATCTTCTGAAATAGCCGTGGAATTACAAAGTTATGTTCCCCTCTAAAGCCCAAGAGGTCACTTCCTCTTATAGTTAATTATAATAATTGGCGAAAGGGTCCAACCGCGTGCGCAATATTGAAAGGCCATTTTGTTTCCGTACCCTTATTTGGTTATAATTTGGTTCAAGTTTCAATTAATATGTATTTAAATAAATTAATGGTTTCAGATTGTAATTTCCATATATTTCGTTTGTTGCAAGAATTTCTTACATGTTTTATCATGTTAAGGTGTACGGCAAAGTAAAAAAAACATTTTTAAAAATATCACTACGCCTTTATTGCAAATTGTTAGGTTAGAAATGATAGTGTTATAATAAAATAAGGGTTTATTTTTTCTAAAAGTGATACGGAAAGTATTTATTTGTTATATATAATAATAAGTAAGATTAAAAAACGTGTTAATTATGGCGTTTTCATTTATATGAATATTTTATATTATAGATATTTTTACAATCGGTTCCAGCCGCCGAATATATATTAAACCTGTCAGAATAACTTTATATAATATAAAATTATAAGGGTCCAGTTCAAGATCTACCTTAATAGAAAAGTATTTGAACTAGACAGATAGATTATTACATAAAAAAATATAACCATTGATCATACTTTAGTTTTTTAAACTTATTTAATAACAACATACCAGTTGTTACTAAATACAGTATAAACCAGTACTGAAGGCATGTTAATTCTTTTTTTAGAATCTCACCTAAGTTCAAAAAGCAATGTGAAACCCAATATATGGATAAAGTTATTAACTGTTAGAGATAGCAAGACCCTTCATTTTACCGTAACTTAATTACTAATGCTAACTGACAAGTACGTAGTACTACAAAACGACCAATATATGAAGAACCGTCAGATATTTATTGAAATAACTAAATTCTTAGTACAGAGGAATAAACAAAGACCATCAAGAATGGTCGGGTTATCGTTACAAATAGCTATTATACTCTATTTGAGAATGTAGATTAGGTATTGGCACGGCTCTTATAATTTAACAGACTAAATAAAGCAATTACTTTGAAATTGCTGAAATACACACGGTTGATTGGAGTGCTCTTAGCATCGATGGAACTAATACATTTACAAATTGCCTAATCTTTGTTTGAAATCTAAATACTACTTTGAAAATGTAAAATAAATATATACTTAAAGTATTTTGAAAGAAAATGTTTCAAGTTTAAATTCATTTTGCATACATATAAAAGATTATTTTAACAGTTATAACTGACTTAGAGGAAAGAAAGAAGAAAGTTTTTATTGCATTTATATTTAAAGTAACCTAATAATATTTTATATGCACTACAATATAATAAAATCATTTTAGACTTTGATAATGACTCATTATCTTCGAAGTGATCGATCCGATAGTCTATAAGTAAATTTTAGTAAAATATCTCACTTATGTAAGTACTTGTACTAGATAAAAAATATTATGTCGCTCTGGGATTAATAGACTGTTTTACACCCAAATAGAAGAGGGCTAAGAAACTTAAAAATAAATAAAAATAAGTCTATGTTTTTTTAAAACTTTTAGCCCAATTTATGGTAAAAATGTAGTTGACAGGATTTTTAAAATTATTAAAAGGTGATTAAAATGTCTCAGGATTATTCTAATGCAACGTTTTCGTTACACCAACCCCTGTCATTGACATGAAATCTGTATGAAATTGGCAGTTTTTCCATTATATTATGTTGCTTCGCCGGTAAACTTTTAATGTATGCTCGTTTCAGTGAATGCCGGATCGGAGGGCGGGAGGGCAAAAACTTACTCCGTCGAATCTTGAAGAACTAATTTAACTACGTCTCCTAACTACCACTCGAATAAATTCTAAACTAATATATAAGTCTGAATTTTATAAGGCTTTTTAGTACAGTTATGTACAGTTACAGACAGTAAATAATTATTGCGATTTTTTTTAAATAAAAAATATATAATAAAAAGTATGTAATGAATATGATTTCATTTAATGACATGATATTTATTATTATACTTTCCTTCATAGAGATCCTTATAATTTAATTAGCATAACACCTCTATTTCGAAAAACATATTTTATTTACTTCTCATAAATGTTATGAAACCCTATTTCTACGTTATAAATTGCCATAAAATAATAATTTAGAATTAAACTAAGAACAGACAACACCTTTGGCTCAGTTTGTAGTAACCCTACTTGCTGTGCCAGTGGTCGTGGGTTCGAGTCCCGCTGGAGGCGTTCATTTGTGTGATGAGCACGAATGTTTGTACTCCAGTCATGGGTGTTAATATTTATAATATGGTATGTATTTAAAGTTATTATATCTGTAGTGTATCAACTATCTGGTATCTATAACACAAGCCTCATAGCTTACCATGGAACTAGATGGTGCTGTGTATTAACGTCTCAATATATTTATTTTTTATTTTATTTAAAACTAACATTTTTCGCAAGTAGGTACACTTTAGAAGTTAATATTTTTAAGAGATCATAACACAAAAAAAAAACTAATTTCTAATTCCTAGATCCAATTTATTCAGTGAAGATATTATAATAAAGCGAATATTTTCCTTATAAATGATATCTCTGCCAGGTTAGCTCCTAATTAGTCGTCCGACTACGCGCAATGCATGTTAACGAGTAACATTTGCATCCGTTTCGCCCTCTCGCACTAATTTTTAGAGACCTGATACAATTGACTTTTCCTATTTATTTTGTTTACTTAATAATAAAATACTTACATAACATATATCTATAGGAAATATTTACTTTATTTAAATAATACCTACGAATAAATACTTATTATTTACTCGTAGAGTAAAATACTAAAAATACATCTGACACCTTATTATGTAAAGTTCTTTCATCTATACTACACCATATCTACAGAGTGTTTTTTTATTTGTTTATTACGCGTAAATCTCTAAATTTTTTACCGAGATAATAAATTAAAAAATATCGCTATTTTTAACATATTTGTAGTAGCAACAAAAATTAATGTGGTATTTGAGACCAAAACGAATGTAAAATTTACCTTAATAAAAAAGCTTTATATCAACATGAACATAAATTCATAAGCTAGTAAGGTAAATTTGAACAATATTACTAAAAAGTAACGTCTCATCCTCGCTTCACTCGGGTTCGTGCCTTGGTACGTTTTAACAGTAAGTATAGATTTCTTAGAGATGAGATATTTTCCAGCGGTAAAAAGTAATCTAGATGTTGTCCCGGATAATCAGCTATCATGACACAAAATGTAATCAAAATCTGTCCTTTGGTCTTCTCGTGATGCGTTCCCAGACAGATAGACAGACAGACAGACGGACGGACGGACAGACAAACAAAAATTCTAAAAACTATAGATTCGGTCTCTGTATCGGTAATAATGACTATTTCAATAAGATTTAAAAAAAAAAATTCATGTACAGATTCTACTCAATTAGAATTTTATTATATGTATAGATTTAGCTATCGTACATTTAAAACCAAAGGAAATACAACATAATTAACACAAGTCTAAGAAGAATTGCCAAAGAAAGCTATTCGGATTGTGTAAACAGCATCTAAGTACAAAGGGTGGTTGGGCAACTGTCAAAATCACCACGTGATCATTACACCAGGGAATCAGTCGGAAAATGAGCGCTCACGGATAATTGGCGTCCCGAAATGAATTTGTGATTCCGTAACACGATATTTTGATGAGGTTCTGACGTTGACGCTGTTATAGGATAGGGCTGCCTAATATGTCTCATTCGTATAGGTATATTTGTTTAAGGGAATAATTTCCAAATCAAATATCATCAATTATAAATGTGAAATAAAAGAACTACTTGAATAAGTTATGAAGCTAAGCTACATTCAATAAAATAATATAGTAGCCATTTAAAATGTTGAAGTCCGTTGACATGTTATAATTGATATGGAATATTAAATATCTTTTAATTTATGTTTTAAAACTTAGCTATCATTGAAAAGTTATAAAGTAAGTAATTATTTGTATAATAATTATGTATAAGCACAATAATAGAAATTGAATGATAATAAAAATGTGTAAAAATATAGTAGTAGGTACTAGCCATTCACCCTCGCTTCGCTTGGTTTCGTCTCTAGATACGTTTTAACGGTTAGTATGGAATAGATAAACTATATTATATGATATATGTATGTATAGCCTATTGAATAAACGAGCTATGTGATGCAAAAAAAAAATTTTTCAAATCTTATTAGTAGTTCTTGAGATTAGCGCGTTTAAACACACAAACAAAGATTATTTTTTAATTGATAATTAAGGAGATATAGATTAGAAATAAAAATTAAAAGACCTATCCAAAATACTTTTTTATACATCATTACCAGGGTGACCGAGCTTTTCGGGTTCAGGGCGGGTCGGTCAACCGTGGACGCCTTGAACGCCCTGAAGGTTCGGTCCTTGGCCGCGGTGGAGGAGGGAGACGTGCTCCTAGCCGTCTCGCTGGATGTGGCCAACGCCTTTAACACCCTGCCGTTCGAGACTCTACGAGAGGCGCTTCGATATCATGAGGTGCCTCTCTATCTCCGGCGGGTGTTGGACGCATACCTCCACGACAGACAGGTCGTGTGGATGGGGGCAAATGGTGTGGTCGGTCGGCGACGTGTCGACTGCGGGGTTCCACAGGGGGCGGTTCTCGGCCCGGTTCTGTGGAACCTCGGGTATGATTGGCTCCTGCGGTGTCCGCTCCTTCCTAGGCTGGGTGTCATTGCTTATGCTGATGACACCCTGGTAACGGCCAGGGGTCGTACCTACGAGGAGGCGGCACGCTTGGCCACAGTTGGCACTAATCTGGTCGTCGACCGGATAGAGATGTTGGGCCTGAGGGTCTCTGTCTCAAAAACGGAGGCCCTCCTATTCCATGGCCCACGGAGGGGTGCCCCCCGCAACGCCTGTCTGCGCGTCCAGGGTAGGATGGTGGAGGTTCGGGCCCAAATGAAATACTTAGGCCTGACCCTGGACGGTCGCTGGACGTTTCGTGTCCACTTCGCCCAGCTCACCCCGAGATTGATGAGCGCCGCCTCGGCCCTCGGCAGGCTTTTGCCGAATGTCGGGGGCCCTGGATCTCCTTGCCGGCGGCTCTATGCCGGCATAGTGAGGTCCATGGCACTGTACGGTGCTCCTGTTTGGATCGACGCCCTCTCTGCGTCTAACAGGGCCCAATTGCGCAAGGCGCAGCGGGTCCTGGCGGTGAGGGCGATAAGGGGGTACCGTACGGTGTCCTTCACGGCGGCGACGCTTCTGGCGGGCGATCCGCCCTGGGAACTCCAGGCGGAGGTGCTCGCCGAAGTGTACCAGTTCCGGGCAAGCGAGCGTGCGCGCGGGGAACGTCCAGCGCGGGAGGTAGTCGATCGGATCAGGCGCCTAGCAGACGAGGCCCTGATCCGGCGCTGGTGGGAAGGTCTGGGGAATCCGGCGGCTGGCCTGGCGACGGTGAGCGCGGTTCGTCCGCACTTGTCTCGCTGGGTCAGAAGGCCACACGGTGTCCTGACGTTCAGGCTGACGCAGATGCTTACTGGGCACGGATGCTTTGGTAAGTATCTGTTTCAGGTTGCGCGTCGGGAACCGTTGCCCGTATGCCATGGGTGTGGTGCGACCGAGGACACCTCGCACCACACCCTCGTGGAATGCGCCGCTTGGGCTCCCCAGCGCCATGCCCTGATGGCGGTAGTGGGTGGAGACCTTTCGCTGTGCAGCGTGGTTGAGGCCATGCTGCGCGACGAGGGGTCCTGGTCGGCGATGATCTCCTTCAGCGAGGCCGTCATCTCACTGAAGGAGACGGCGGAGAGGGAACGCGAAGCTAACGCCTTAGCAGACCCAATTCGTCGCCGTCGGCTGGGGCAGAGGAGGCGCCGTTATGCGCATCTTCTCCCGCCACCCTAGAGGAGCTACTGCGGGGGGGTCTCTCCCTGACTCCCCTGTACATCATCGGGGCGGTCGGGATGCTCTGTGAATCGAGGGCATCCTGATTTAGGCGTGGCAGGCCCGCGAGGTACGGGCTGTCCGCAGGGGTGTTGTAGTGTATGCGCAAGCGATCCTGCAACGCCCCACTGCACTGCGGCGACGGATTCCGCTGTGGGTTTTAGTGAGTAAGAGTCTCACAGTACCTTACCCATTGACGGCCGGTAAGGTCCCCATGATGGGTTTCCCCAGCGTCAACAAAAAAAAAAAAAAAAAAAAAAAAAAAAAAAAAAAAAAAAAAAAAAAAAAAAAAAAGGGTGACCGAGCTTCGCTTGGCGTAGGAGCTCGTTCAGTAGGTTAGCATCCATTGGCGATAATGCTAATACCACAAACATTTACGAGATGGCGTTGTATGACATTATCAACATAAGAGCAGATAGAAAAAGGCTGTAAAAACTAAAATTTTGGTTTCAGGGTTCCGTACCCGAAGGGTGCCAACGGAACCCTATTATTACCCTATGCCTACGCTATTCGTCCGTCCGTCTGTCAGTAACTCATGAACTGTAATAGGTAGAGAGTTGAAATTTTCACAGAGTATATATTTCTATTGCCCCTATAAGAACAAATAATAAAAATAAATAAAAATACTTTATATTTTTTTAACGTTTGTAATCCATCATCAAAGTTAATAACTACATAAATAGAGTAAAAATCATATTAAAAAAAATAACATGTATGATGGTACGGAACCCTTCGTGTACGTATTCGACTCACATGTGACCGATTTTTTTCATAATCTTTTATAGATAAACTTAAATTTAAATGTATATACAAGATTTATCATTTAATATTATAAGAATATGGTATGTTTTTTTTTCATAATTTGACTACACCACTTTAAAGCGGTTCTAATGCAATACCCACAATATACATTTTCAATGCTCACCGACAAAAATTACAGATGGAGTCTGTCGGTCTTATTGGGACTATATACTTGAACTCCATATATTAATGAACTATGGTAGATAAATAAGAGGAAATAGCTTATATGATGTAGAATAACATATATTTTTATTTATATAGCGGAAAGGCAAAAAGGTTTACCCGAAATAAAAACCAATTCACATTTGTCTTAACGCTTTAATGGAAGAACAATCATTTAAAGTTTCATAACATTTAAATTTTACTATTTCGACCTCATATTCCATTAATTTAATCAATGTTTATAACATGATTTTAAGAGAAGCGTTCTATGAAAACATAGGAAGCTGTATCTTTCCATAGTCTTTGTGTTCAAAGTGGCTTACAAATAGATTGTTATTGCGCCATTCACTATAACGTATTACGAGTACTGTCTAGTGTTTAAACCGTCTTTATTCTTATTGCTCATAATATTTTTGTTTTTATTCCAATATTCTGAAATTGCAGTTTATTCCTGTGGGATATTAAGCCGCCCGTCGCGCTTTTCCATACTTTCTCTATACAAAATTGCCAGTTTCCTGTTTATTGTACGTTTAACTTGTGTACGCTTGTTATTTACATTCGATAGAATATACTTTATACAAATGTCTCAGAAGGATGGCTAAAGTTTTACGAGTATATACGTATATTTTTTATTTTGACATTTATAAATATATGGAACAATTTAGGAAAAAATATATTATATTTATTAAAAGAGAAGGAAAATTCTTTAATGCATTACTTACATCGAATATAATTTTTAATTCATATTTTTAGCAAGTCTCTAAATAATTTAAAAACTTAATAATATATATATATATAATATATATATATATATATAATTATAATGATTTTCATAAATATACTATCGACTTATCCTTGCTTCACTCGGGTGCGCCCCGACGCATACGCAACGCATAAAAGACAAACGTCCAAAGATTTTATTGGGCCAGGAACTTTCGCAGGCCTATATAGTTTTAGTTGTGAGTTTTACCACAATCGGATCAATGGTTTACAAATACATAGAGAACAAACATATTATTTATTATTATCTGACCACCATAAATAGCAAACATAAACCCATAAACTTTGACCATATCCAATCAAAGAGCCTTATGATATTACGAGGAAAATTTACATCGTAAACACTAACTACCTATCAAACGGCCCGAAATTCCCCAATAGTTTCCTTTAAGGATTACCTTTTGTAAACTAAAATGGGACTCAATCATCGTCTTCTGCAGCAGGATTACTGAAGGGCAAAGGATTATAACTATGTCTTACTTATGCAATAGAGAAAACGCCTCCAGCGATGAGATGCGACCCTTTTGGACCTACGCAAATATTCCATATAATTTCGCTTTTAATTATTATTGCTGTAGCAGCCAAATTTTGTTTGATGTATTGATTAAAATCGTGTTTGTGTGTAAATGCCATCTAGATAGCGGTTTCTATCGTGTCAATGGATATGTTATCTCTTGGGGAGCCTCCTTGTCACTAGCGACGCACAATGCCCAGTTGATTTAGGTGGGGTCAATAAAAGCTTTATATATCCCCAATGAATACTGCTAATTGAAATGCTGGATGTTATATTTAATTGTACGATTTAAATTATAGTTTTAGTATAGATATTTTTATGATATGATAGTTTGTAAATTTCTTTAAATAAATTGAAATTTTATTACAATTTTTTCACAAATATGAAATTTAGTGTAAAAAATAAGTTAATAACCGCTATAACAGTTATACGAAATTATGAAACTTATTTTTATTATAATTACTATTTCCAGTCGTTATGTTAAGTTGTCGTAAAATTTAAGTTTTTGGGCAACATAAATTAAATTAGTTAGAAACTCTTTATGTTGACTGTTTTATATTTAGGACATAAACACATAGGTTACATTGTCGCTTAAACTATAACGACCAGTTCTTTACGAGCACATAAACATAAAAAACTCATCGCATCTATAGGCGAGAAATATGAAAATGCACCTAATACCCTGCATGTGTAGAAATAAAAGTTTTTCCATTTAGTTGGTACATCGTCGGATGGTATTTCCCTATAGAAGTCATAAACATGATGCTCTGTCGGCCCACCTCTCGCCCCCACATCTCCCGTCCCAACCTCCGCTAAAGTTCAATTTTATTTTAGTCTTTAAAGCTGCTATATACTCAGAGAGAAAAATGTTTCGCATCCCTGTCCATTAGCTGACTTAAATTAGATTTTTAATTTTTAAACAAGCATAAGTCTTCGAAACGTTTTATATAAAAATATCTTCCTCGTAACAATGTTAGACGGCAAGATAAACCTAAAAAGTATTCTCATAAGAATATCTCATATATAATTTTAATAAAATCTCCTTCAACTTAATGGAGCTTCAATTACATTGATAAATAACCTGAAATGAGTTTACCGAGGAACATTGTAATATAAAAACAATATTACGCTTAAGTAATATCCAAAGCAATTTTTAATAATTATGTTAGCGAGCCACAAATGTTTGGAATAACGGTGTCTATCAAAGCGTGCTATTAAGGGTATGAGGAGGCTCGTGGTAAAGCCACGCAAGCAAATAAAGTTACGTTGAAACGCACGGTAATGAAAGTTCATTGGATTAAGCCGGGCTTATATAGGCCCCAATAATAATAAGCAAAAATGCACGTGGAGCCTCGCATTAAATAACTCAGTCAATAACGTCTAATTTAGCGATCTCTAAATATACCGGAACATTCCAGTCCAGGGTTTCGGCCGCTACACTTTGTGCGGTTACGAATTACGATGCTTCAAGTTTATGTTATTCTCATTAAGCTAAATGCTATGGATGTTTAAAGCGCTCACTTTTTAATACCGTTTGTATTTGTGGCTTCGCCTTTTTTACCGCGCCCTAAAACGGTAGTATATCTTTGGTTTTCCCACAATTTTTATGAAAATGGAATAGAAAATATTCCCAAATATTTTATGTAATTATCTATTTAGATAGTAAATAAAAATATGCTCTAATTCCAATTTCTATTTAATATTTTCTTTAATTTTCGACATCTATTGTAATTCTTGGACGTAGCCCAAAAGTACAAATAGCTTACAACCAAATTCTGAATCCAAATTCAAATACACTAGTCTATAAAATCGAATCAGCTGAAATCAATATCGCTAAATGACATTTTCTACAATAGATAGTCTAAAACGAGACGCTTTGAAGTCAAATCTTTTCAATTCGAACATGAAAACAAAAGGCAAAGACTACGAGTAGAGTCGAGTCATCTACAAAAAGATAGTCCCCGATGTTTCTCAGGTGTATCGGAACAATTTCGAGTCATTTGTCGTCGTAGTAATGCGCCGCTACATTTGCACCTAGTGCAATTTATTTTATATTCGCTTGCGTTTCCCCTTTTCGCATTCCCCTGTATATTTAATATTTGTATTTTAAAAAGTATATTTCTGTGACATTAAAATATCAGCGTTTGCTTCAGATTTTATACTTAGTAATGTAATATTTATAAATGAGAATGTCTAAAGTATATATATATATACTTTAGTCACAAATGACAGTATTATCAAAAACAAACATAAGGCGTGTTTTTCCATTTATTAAAAGGCACTTAGGAATACTTGTTATATAATATAGATATTTCATTTTTTGTTTTTCTATATTTGAATTGTAAATTTCGAATTGTTCACCTCCGTAGTACAATCTGCCAGTGTCAGACTGGTTCAGACTTGTGGTGGCGATGGTGATGGATTTATTAATTAATTGTTATTTAAAAAAAACATTACTTTTAATATGTTTTTTCTGACACAAAGTGAAACCATATAAATAAACTTGAAATGATTTTGGATAAAATTATATTTTCCATGATACCTTACAAAATACAACAATTTTATATTTTTTAGAACTATTAATTTTCAATTAATCAAGTTCTAATTGTACTTTATAAGAATACGCAGAGCAGAATATCAGCAGAATGTCGCTTATACATACATTTTATAATGGCTTTCATTTATACTAATATTATAAAGAGGTAAAATTTGTGAGTTTGTGAGGTTGTAGGCAGTAATCTCTGGACCTACTGAACCGATTTAGATGAAATTTGATAAGAAGATAGTTTGAGACCCTGGAAAGAATATAGGATACTATTTATTACGGAAATCATCCCTTAAGGGGGTGAAAATGGGGATGAAAGATTGTATGGGGAATCAACCTAGGGACGAAACCGACTGAGTCCCTAGTTAACACTAAATGATATATAAATATACTTTAAAACTGATAATAAATTTACTGCATAAAGCGTGTAATAAACTAAAACAAACTTCTAAAATATACAAACTTTTAGCATATCTAGCACATTAAATACAAAAACACGCGCGAGCAATTTTTCTAACGCGCCAATTGTAAATAATATCTCCGTAACATTAATATAGTCAATACGAGGAGCTACCACGTCGTAGAGTTATATCTTTTGTTTCCGTTTTGTAAAATTTCGCCCCATAACATTATGTTGATGGTAGCAATAACGCTTGAAATATTTACGAATATCCTAACAAATGGGGTGCCTGATAAATAGGCGATACCCGTGCTAGATTGACCGTATGGATGAAGACACTATGTAAAAACCGCATATGGTGTACGATTTACGTATTTGTTTTCTTATTCTTATATTATATATATATATTTTAGTAATTAATTTAAAAAATCATAACGTCTCCTTTCATAACTTATCATTATTATGTTTATACATACACACAGTATATTTACTATATTCAATTAGCTTCATATTATGTAACTTAGTACAAAGACGCTCTAAATAAATATAACATTGATATGTTTTTTCTACAAAACATGGAAATAATACTGAGAAACGAAGTAATAACGTTAAAGAAAATTTTAAACTTATACTTAATTGAAAAACAAACCGTTTAAACGAAGAAAGGAACTACTTCTTTGATACTGCCTTTGTGGAGTTCCTATTAAAACTTCAGTATGGCCTGAAGCTATTAAAGAATTCAATACAAGAATATATATTATAGTTTGTTCAATAATATATTATTATTTCTAAAATAATTTGATAAACTATAATATTGTGTGAATTACATTAGATATTTTATAACACAGGATTCCAAAATATTTTAAATTTTGTTCATTTTAATATTTGAATAAATAATAGCATTTTCATAGGCATGTGTATGATTTTGCAAGGAGCAGCATGACGACAAGGAAAAAATAAGATTTCCACGGAACGAGAGACGGAAGTTGGTTGAAAATTCTTGCGGTATGGTGGTCTATATGTTAGTTAAAGTTAACATAATAAAAAAATAATATTTAAAATAACATTTAGCATGTAATTCGTTAACGCGCTCGCTTGGACAACCGAGTGAAGCGGGTTCAAATCCCGGGTCTCGCACCTCTGATATTTTCATGTGCGAATCATTTCTAACATGATTACCACTTGCCTTACGGTGAAGGAAAACATCGTGAGGAAACCTGCATGTCTGAGAGAACCTAGCAAGTTTTCGAAAGACATGTGAAGTCCGCCAATCCGCACTTGGCCAGCGTGGTGGACTATGGCCTGATTCCCCTCGTATTGAGGGAGGCCCGTGCCCAGCAGTGGGACGTTAAAAAGGGCTGAATACATGTAATTCGTTTAACAATAAGGAGTTCTTGTGGATAGAGAATTGGTAACCTCATTGCTATTCCATTTTAGTCGTGTATCCTTTGATGACTAAAATGAAAAACATACATATACGTAGAATGATGATTAAATTATTATTAATACTCAGATAAAGTAAATAATAATATATTTATATGTAATTTTGCAAAAAAAGAATTTCCCTCTTAAAAGACATGGAAGTGCGTATACATTTTATTAAATTAGAAAAGTAGCTGATTGAGTTACAAAAATTCGAGCTATGAAATAGTGTTTAAGTTTGAGACTAAATTAAAATCTAGCTATACCCTTTTTTTTTAAAGTTGGGAAATGCACCATCCACGTAGCAACCCATACGTTATGTGGGACTGTCTGAGAAGTACCAGGAGCAACCCGCATGGTACACCGCCCACCGAAGGGGGCCACCTACCAGTATGTCTCTTGGCTTCACGGCCGGCTGGATTGCCGGACGCTAATGAAGCCCCCCCCCGTCCCCTCCCCCTCACCCCTCCCACTCCTCCGACCACGACAAGGTAAACACACATCAGAAGGAAAACCCAATACTTTTACCTCTATAAAAATATGTAAATAAAAAAGTCATAACCTTTATTAAATATTTATGACTTCCATCTTGTATTTACTTACAATCAAAGATAATATTGAACATACATAAATAATAGTTATGATGTTAATAACCATTATGAGCAATAAAAAAGTATAAATCATACTAGATCAAAAAAAAATAATTTTATAACAAAATAGAAATAGTTTTTTTTTAAGATTAAACTAAAATATAACATCTACAAAATCTCCAGCGCCCCATCAGCAAAATTATGAGATCCCACGTTCATTAGCAACGGCGATGGTCATCGCGGACCCTTCAGATTATATCACATTCGAATCCCAGGCGTAACAATAGAGCCACTTGCTCAACTCGTTCATCGATGCTCACTTTGCAATTCATTGTTTATTATGACACACAGCTGAAACAAACAGACGACTGTTAGTTTTTATATTTTGTAATGTTTTTTTTTTTTGTTATTAATGATTTAGCCGTCATACTTTAATTAAAGAAGAAAATTAAAGTTTTGAAACATTATCTATACTAATATTATAAAGAGGTAAAATTTGTGACTTTGTGAGGTTGCAGAGGATTATCTCTGGACCTACTAAACCGATTTAGATGAAATTTGGTAAGAAGATAGCTTGAGACTTTTTATCTGAAATCGGATGAAAGATTCTACATATTGTGAAGCAAGCTAGGGACAAACTCGAGTGAAGCGAGGGTGGATCGCTAGTTATGAAATATTATTTAAATCAAAATAATATTTTTCACTTTTATTTTGCCAACACTTAATGTAAAAAGGTAGGTTACATTTAAAGATAAATTTGTAGCTCAGGATATAAAAAAAACCAAGGTTTACATGAGAATTGATAGCATTGAACTTTACAATTATTTCCAATATTTTTCCTATTAAAAAAGTTTATCTATTGAATTGTGACGATAGTAACGTTTAAACAAAGAGATTAAACAAGACTGTACACTGTTGGGTATAAAGACATCTGCATATAACGATGTTCAAAGTTTTAGATTACTCTATGTCTCGAGTGGTCAGCAACAATCGCCGCTGGACAAGTTAATACATAAGTCCCTAATTAGGATGAGTTACCTGTTAACAAGAACCCAATTAAAACTCACATTCTGAATAGTTACTCTAATAAAGTACCCTTTTCAGTCAATAGCAGCTTTTCAGTATTCAGATTTTATGTAGCAATATATTAATATTTTATATAAAAGGATACCTAAGCAATTAAAAAGGACCTGTTCGATTTTAAATATACAAACCTAAAATATTCGTTAAATATTTATCTTTAATTTAAATTAATCTTGAACTTTGCGTTTCAATTCAGTTATTTAATTGCTTCGATTATTGAAATATTATATATTGCATATATATTATGTATATAAATATCAAAAACTGTGCTTTATTGCAATCATATTGAAACAAAAAACCACCTATATACTACATATATACTCAATTGAAATATTCACCGTCAAGGATTCAAACCATCGACGTTAGACATAGTAGACAGCACAGGCACATATTTTCTTTAGTATCTTATATATTTAAACGAGCAATTCTTGTTTATTTATTTATTTATTTATACCAGCGATCTCGGGAACGGCTCTAACGATTTTGCTGAAATTTTGTATATGGGGGCTTTCGGGGGCGAAAAATTGATCTAGATTAGTCACATGTCTGGGAAAACGCGTATTTTCGAGTTTTCATGCGTTTTTCTTATGCATTATTCTACGCAAAATTAAATAGCGACATCTATACAATTATCTCAGTATCACTTAGTCACTTAATGTCAAATTATTTTTAAGCCAAATTAAAAAGAAAATTGTTCTTATCGCGACATCTATACAACTTTCTCGGTAACACTTAGTCACTTAATGTAAAATATACAATCTTTCAAGAACTCCGAGCGAAGCTCGGTCGCCCAGGTACTGTCATATTTACGTTCCTATCTTTGTCTAAGCAGATTTACTCTATGTTTATAATTATCAGTAACTAGCAAATTACGGAGGTTTAGTAAAGAACCTTTTACGTTTTTTTAGTAAATGAGAAATATTATTTTCCTTACAAACTTTGCGATCCTTTTTACCCCTTTATGCGTTATTTATAGATAAGTTGTAATGGTACTGTGTATACAAGGCATAGTTTTTAGCGAATGGATATATCATAATCATTTTTTTTATTGTTAACTCTACATAAATCTCGTCAATAGATTCTAAACAAAAAAATATATGAGAAAATTAATTTACAAATATTATGTATATACAGAAATAATAGCATAGTCAATGGGAGATATTATCATTCGAGCCTTATTCATGACACGTTACGACATTAATCTATCCAGATACGATTTCCCAATGGACCTCCGAGTGCTATCTAATTACAAATTTAATACGACCCTAAATATTCTAATACAGCAAAAACCATACTATAAGTATGTATCTATATAAAATATGTTTCATGAATAATAAAGAATTATAATTAAAAAAAATATTTTGAATTATATAAATTGTTTCTCCATCAAAACAAAATTTCAACATAACAATGAACTTCAAAGAACGCAATTATATGATAGTTACTGAAGTCTTATTAGAACTACAGAATGGGCAATTTTGTGGACAAAAGGATGCCCCTCAATTTACTGGACGCTGACGGCAATTGAAAAGTTTCTCGTTGATAGACAGCCGGAATATACGAATTTATTGAATTTCATCCCAAATTTGGACGATGACCACACGGTGAATTGTTCTGTCCGACATTGATTGTGGTTCAATGACGTTATAGGTAACCAAGATGAAAGTGTACAATATAATGAGAGTAATATAATTAGTAATGTTTAAGGCCCTTAGGGGAAATATGATATACTAGTTATTTATCCTACTTCTCTCGGGAGGTGCTAGGGATCTTTTGATTTTATAATATATATATATATATACGCGGGAGAAGCCTACCTTTTGGCTAGCTTTTTACTAACGTGAGCTATTTGTTATCTCCGATCATAGACTATAAGTGTATTAAATTTCATCCAAATCTATCCAGCCGATTCGAAGGAGTAAGAAATACACATACATATATATGAGAATAACATTATTAGTAATGCTTTTAGAGATAATTCATATTATATATAGTACCTGGGCGACCGAGCTTTGCTAGGAGTTCTTTTTTGTTATATCGTATTTTTTAAAAAAAAAAAACAAAAAACTTGAACAAATACAAAAGTAAAAACTTTGTATTCCGACCGGGACTCGATCCCGGGCATATGAGTTGTCTAACTTGCGCCTTGACCGCTTGACCACGGTGCTTACATCCGAGTGTAAGAAAAGAAAAAAAGAAAAAGAAAACCGCATGAAAACTCGAAAACACGGGTTTTTCCAGACATGAGACTAATCTAGATTAATTTTTCGCCCCTGAAAACCCCCATATACCAAATTTCAGCGAAATCGTTAGAGCCGTTTCCGAGATTGCTGGTATAAATAAATAAAGATATAAAGATATAAATATACAAGAATTGCTCGTTTAAATATATAAGAAAAGATAGCGGCTTTCTGTCACTTCTCTCAGGTGGCACTAGAGTTTTTTTGATTTTAATACAATATATATAGACGCCGTTCTTTCGTAAAAGTTTTTTAAAAAGGTAAGGTGTCGGTGTGCTATCTCAGATCTTAGACTATCTGTGTACTAAATTTCATCTAAACCTGTCAGTAGAGTGATTGTAAAAACCTCAAATATTTTAGTAAAACAGAGAAATTCTTATGTTGTTAAGAAATTTCATTTAGCAGTTCTATCTGTGAGGTCACTTAAAATATTAGAAAATAAAACAAAACCCTCTCTATAAATAGTGAGGGTAGAAGCGGTCGTCTGCGGCAAGCGGACAATTTGTCCCTTCTCAGGCTTTTCAATAATAATTCCACTATAAATTCTGCTTGGACCGCGTCGCACGATAGCGGGAACAATTAATTATTATATCTATTGCTTTTTTTGACCGTTTGTCACTGTAAGCTTTATATAACTACTTTCTTAGGCCATAATTTTATTTATGCAACACCAGGCGACTTACACTTCGCTCAATTATATGTTGTGTGTTACTTCAGGTCATACTCTATATATATTGTACTAAATTTCATTCAAATCCATCCAGTCGTTTTAGCATGAAGAAGTAAAAAACTTTCACACATACAGACTATTTATAATTAAATATGAGCCAAACTTTACTAATAAGACGGAAGAGGGAATATAAGGCACCTAAAACAAATTTAAATAACTCAAAGAAACATTATTGTTGTGAATTTCACGTTACAAGAATGAATTTTAATAGAAAATCAAAATTACACCATAATTTGTTTACTTTAAACGATAATTATACATAACACAATGTAATGGAACCTGTTGCGACATGTTCGCTGATATTAATTAGCTCATGTTGTAGTAGCCCTCTTAAGAAATATTCAGATACTTTACTAAATGCTTTACAAAAAAAAATCTTTGAAAAATGTATGCCGCTTACGCGTGCAATGTTGGTCGCAAATACACTCTTCAAAAATGAGATAAAATATAAAACTGTAATTAAAACCTTTCATCAAAGAGTTTCAAGCGTAATAGATACATGATCCTAACTTGCAATTGTCCTTGAATTCGCATATATGCTTACTTTTTGTTTTAAAAAATAAAGATAAATAGGTAAAAATACAAAATTCTTACAAAGTCCATACTATAATATTACTACTTAAGCATATTTAACGTTCTATTAATGGGTTTGGGCCTCCCCTAATTGCGAAGAGGAACAGGCCATAGCACATCATGCCACGTAGGCATGGTGAAATTAATTTATCTTTCAAATACTTGATAAGTGCATCAGATATGTCAGTTTTTCTTCCCTTTTCATATTAGCAAATTAGTTAATCAGATTAAAAACAAAATGGCTTGGTGCTCCTACTGCTGCTGAAGTATATAATATATTTTATACCAATATTATAAATATGAAAATGTGTTTTCTTTCTTTTGAGATATTATTCTATTGCAAAAGTATTTAAGAACGTGAGGAGTACAGTAAAGGGTAGAGCTAAATAAGAGTGGGTCAATAAGTGGCAAGATACTGTAATGTTGCTAAATGCTGATATATAGTATTTCTTAATATTTAGTTGAAAATTTAGAGCATATTTTTCTATAAAAAAAATTATCCTACGGAACAGCCAAAAGATCAAACATAAAACCTACTTTGCTATAATTGTGAACTACATTGTGAATTTAAAATTTATTTCACACTAAACGATACTTAGTCTTTGGGTTTTTTCTTCAAAATCGCAGCTGATTTTACAAATAAGTGAGCAGGATATGAAAATAATTAACCTAGGCATTACATTTATTTCTGTACATTTAGTATAGATTGTTTAAAGTTCGTCTACCTTCCCGACACGGTGTCTACTGCAATTTATAACAGTAATGCCAGCAATCTGTCGCTAGCCGACGTCATAACTCAAGCCACGATATACACGATTATGTTATGTTATAGCATTTTGTTGCCTTGTTTATTGCTATTGAAGTTTTTATTTTATCACGTCTTATATAGTTCGAGTTAAGTAGATTGTGATAGACATATTAACAAAATACATGGCTTCTTTATCACCTGTTTTATTTATGCTTACTGAATTATTGAAATCGATGGATAAATGAAACGGATTGACGTTATGTCTTAGCATTAAGATAGTTTATAGGCTGCAGAGTCATTTAAAGTACTTTTAATTTCTGTATAAAAATAAAATAAGTACAGGATTTTTATTTAGGATTAAATAAGGATTGATGACAGATGAAGATATCAGAGGTGCGAGACCCGGGATTCGAACCCAAGCACTCGGTTTCCCAAGTGAGCTCGTTGCTACTAGGCTACTGCTGCCTTTATTACAATTTGTTAGTTGTTGAATAAAAACAGATATAAAATATTTGGCTATTCGAGAATATTCTTCTATTAATTCAAATAACACGCATATCCCATGTAAAATATATTCATATTGCGAGTTATGGTTAAAATTACCACGCGTGGCCCGTACATCGGGGTAGCCTTATTAAAGTTTAAAGGGCCACCCATTATTCATGAGTCTCGCTTGATTCTCCACGAAATAGTTGCAATAAATTGAGAGGACTTTATTGCCTATTAAAATAAGTAATGAAAATGTGAGGGCGCCATAGTTTCATTCGCTGTGTTGCGGTTTGTTTTGTGACTGTCTTTTATTTTTATATTGACGTAAAGCGGTTTATATAGTTTAATACAAAAAATATTTCATAAAAATAAAAATTAAAAATATATTTTTATTTGCCTTTACTCCATATTAGGCTACTATTAAATAGTAGTAGAAATACAAAGAAGCCCTTTTTATTTTAGCAGTGGTTACCACTTTTTTAAACTCTTTATATAAACAAAACCTTTTCAAATCTAAATTTATGCATAATTTCACCACAAAAAACATATTAACATTGTTGTACACAAAATGTACGAAGCACATAATAAAAAACGTAAATGAAAAGAGTCTCAAAGACTGTAGAAGAACTTTACATAATTATTTCCAACTAATTCTTTCACTACAAAGAAGAACAAATCTAATTTGCAATGTTATTTACTACAAAAGTATTGCTGTATACCCGTGTAGTTCCTCCGATGGCCCTCATTTTCTGCAGTGTCTGCTTTAATTAGTACAAGGAGCTACTTATCGTTTGTAGGAGCTTAAGTAAGAGTCTACGTTGTGCTTACATTTCTAAATATGTTATTTGAAACAATGGAAATGCTTTGTTTTGTTTATTTTGTAGAAAATTTTCTTTAAAATTAAGTTTACTATGTAAAATATTATTTCTATGTTAGTATGTGTAGATTTTTTCGGGAACGTCTGTACTACAAACGCTTGAACAAATGCTTGTATAAGCTATATAATAGTTTATTCTTCTAGTAAAATTATAAAAATTAATAATAGAATAATAAAAAAATTTCTGTATTTTAATATACATAGTACAAAATAAATTATGCTGTTTATTTATGAATTAGCTGTATAATTAAACTTCCAGACGTAAAAAGATCTCACACATTCCACAAAGTTACCAAGCCGGCTTAGGAAATAATTAAATTAACATAATATTTTCAATATTTTTATTAATATATAAGGTTTCTTTGTCTCTTTGTTCAACATCTTCAAAAGATTTTATATTTTCCTCTTATTATAAATGTTTCTTTACATAATCAGAAATTATTCTCCGACCAGAAATACACGCCAACTATTTTGCTATCGTAGTTATTATTATAAATATGTAAGAATATTCGTTTATTTGCTCTCACCATTTGATGACATAACTAACGTGTTTAATTGATAAGCGCAAGTATGATAATCATAATTTATCAAGTGGTTTCCATAGAAAATTCTTTACTACGTCCCTCCCTCTTTAATTTCCTAGAATTAAAAATTTAAACGAGGGGTATCAGGCCTCAATCGACCATGCTGACTAACTGCAAATCACATGTTTTTCAAAAACCAGTTAGTATCACACAAACATGCACATAATGTTTTACAATCATAAAAATATCGAATGTTTTCCTTTACCATAAGGCGAGTAATAATTTTGAAACCGGAGGTGCGAGACCTGGGATTTGAACCCGCTACAATTGGTCTTCCATACTGGCGCCACTAGGTCACCATTGCGTTTTTACTACAATATGTTAACAAATATAACATTTTATTATATGACCTATTGAAGGTTGCTTAGAATTATACGATGAGAGGACAAACGGAAGGTTCTGATCGAATTTCATATTAAATTCAATCGGAAGTCATTGTTAATAACGAGCTCAATTAAACAAGAAACCATTGGAGTGTAATCCGTTGACTTCGAGGCACGCATTGAGTATTTCCGTCAAATTAAACAGCGCCTTAGCGTAACTATTTACAAAGATTTTGCCGAGGGTGATCCCATTCAAGTGAAATTTGACGTGTGAGACCTTCGAATAAAACGATCTAGCCGCCATTGTGCGGAACTCAGCGAACATGTCTACCTCATAACCTTTTCTTTATTATTCTCTATGATGTCTTCATTTTCTGGACTGGTTATTAACATAGAGTTGTGTATTGACGTCGTTTAAATTTAGTTTTTTTTTTAAAGAGGTTTTTTAAATACATGAATGAATTATAAGTTATTTTATGGAAATAATATTTCGAATCTATAGAATGTGCCTTAATATTTGAAAATTTAAGAACGTCTTTTATTGATTGTTATTTCACTTTTTATATTTTATTCCCAATTTTCTAGTTTATCGCCAGAGAATGAACAAATATGTATATTTAGGGCTAAAATAAAATTCATTATACTTCTTAAACACAAAAATATCAATTAAACACATCACCTCTATTTTAAAGTTAATATTATACGTATTCAGCCATTTTTTACGTCCCACTACTGGGCACGGGCCTTCCTTCAGTATGAGGGGGATCAGGCCGTAGTCCACCACGCTGGCCAAGTGCAGGTTGGCGGACTTCACATGTCTTTCGAAAACTTGCTAAGTTCTCTCAGACATGCAGGCTTCATCTATACTAATATTATAAAGCTGAAAAGTTTGTTTGTTTGTTTGTTTGGTTGAACGCGCTAATCTCAGGAACTACTTATCCGATTTGAAAAATTCTTTTTGCATTAGATAGCCCGTTAACTGAGGATGGCTTTAGGCTATATATCATCCCGGAAAAATGTACGGTTCCCGTGGGATAGATTTGTTTTTGTTTAGGGACGAACCCGATGCGAAGCGAGGGTGAATCGCTAGTACAAAATAAAATGAAACAAGTGGTAATCACGTTGGACATGATTTTTACATTAAAATAGAGGAGGTACGAGACACGAACTTGAACCCACTTCATTCGGTTTCCCAAACAAGCGCGTTACCACTGGGGTACCACTGCCTAGCTAAGTTAATATATAAAAATTAGGGTTTATCTTTAAATACGAAAAGGAAAGAGCAACTCTACATAAATACGGCGTACATGTGAAATCTATCGCGCGTCTTGTGAATAAAGAATACACATAGAGGCTCAAATACGACGTGTCTTATATTTCCAATTTATTTAGAGATCTCGAGATATTCCGCTCATGCGAACCGCCTACTTCATCACTAAGGTGGAAATGAAAATAGGGGCCAAAGTATACTGGTTTTATACGACAATCATGTCTCGCACGATCTCATTTATAAAGATTCGAAACGCATTTTCTGAATGAATACAATTTGAAGACGAATGCGTTTCTGTATTCGCAATTTCAATGAACGTTTGTGCGCTTGATTCAATCTTAATATCGCAATATTTTGTGAATGGGTGGAAAGGCTTTGTTTATTAACAGTCTTATTGCCAAAATCCCTTTTTATTTTTTACTTGTGACTTACCCTCACTTCGGGTGCGTCCCTGGGTACGTGAATTTTGTTCACAATTTCATGGGTTTTATTTTTATTTGTGCGAAACCCTTATTATTTCTTAAAATAAAAGTAGTCTAAATTACTCCTTATAACATCAGCTATCTGCCAGTAAAAGTCCCGTCAAGATCGGGCCAACTGTTTCGGACATTAGAAATAAATAAGTAGATATCATTTATACTTTCATATGTAGGTATTTAGTAAAAAGCCATTATTTTGACATTACAAACAGGTACTTCACTTTTATTTATTTATATTTATGTAGATTTAGTAAATATGTGTCAATAGTTTTGAATTATTAAGGCACCTATAAGTAAAATATACAATAACTTATAACAGTTCATTATGTTTGAACAAGGATGTTTCTATGAACTGTATGTACATTATGTACTTCTCTAATAATATATTATTTATAAGCTTAATCAGTCAATGTAACATTTATAAATGCTCAATATCACATAAGTTATACATGAAACCACATGAATTCAAATTATAAATTATATCAAAACGTAACCCCATAACAAATTGGCAAAGGGAATAGCAAAGTTGTACAAAAGCCGTTCTTATTATAGAATGGAGTGGATGACATACACTCATCGGATTAATGCTCATATTAGGCATGCATCAAAGAGCTCCACAGTATTGTGAAGTGCCCTTCTGTGATTTAACTTCGAACAATACGACCAAATTATAAGCAATCGCTACCTTTGAGAGCATCTTGACCTATTTCTGCCTGTATTAAATTAAATTCGTGCTTCTCATTATATCAAGGAATATATTAGACAAATCTATATATTGGTATACAAATTGACGAACATGTGGTATATTCTGTCGTGTATGCCTATTACTGCATCAAATGTTGCATATGTGATCCCTTCATTGAATAAAAGAAGTTTGCTACTATCTATATTCTCTATAGATGAATAAAATTGGAGAGTCTGTTTGTAATATTAAATAACCGCTTTTTACTTAATGCATATCGATGTATACACGGTACATATACCAACACAACATTTTTCACAATCTTGCATAATTTGCGTCAATTGCGCAAGAAAAATGATATGCGGCTAGATTTTTGTAACACGCGACTTCAACCGCGTGGTTATATTTATTAAGCTCCTAAAGGTTTCCTAAATATTAAAAAATAAACAAAAGGAATTTTTAAAACCTGACGTGTTGATGATTATGAAATATTTACTTTACATAAATATTCCACAAACAAACGTATATTTCATCTTCTACTTATATTTTGTGTGTCGATTTCTTAAGGAAAAATATTTACATAATTATTCCACAATGATATTTAGTCAAATAAATTTAAATATTATATTGTGACCTTGAATAAGTTCTCGCTGTTATTTGTGAAAATTAATGCTTTACTTAAAGTAAGTCATTAAAAACATGTCACTCAATGTATTGCCCATTACTAACTACTAGTTTTTCTCATCTTTCTGGCACCATGTGAATTTCATGTTAGAAAAGCGACACTTCTTTTGAGGCTATCCAAGAATCGGCACACTTTTTGGTCTGTTCGTCCGGTGATGTCTGGTGAATATAGCGGGTGGCATAGTATTTCCACTTTAAGCGTTTGAAATAGATTTTTGGTGGTTTCGCAACATGAGGCTGAGAGTTGTCATGTAAAAAAATTTTCAAGTTATTTCTTTAATGCGCGGCTCAAACGCATTAATTGCAGTCGATAGCGATCTCCAGTTATAGTTTTACTAGCGACTCACCCTCGCTTCGCTTCGGATTCGTCACTAGATAAAAACAACTCTATCCCACGGGACCCGTTCACTTTGCCGGGATGATACATAGCCTATAGCCTTCCTCAGTTAACGAGCTATCAAATGCAAAAAAAAATTTTCAAATCGGATCAGAAGTTCCTGAGGTTAGCGCGTTCAACCAAACAAAGAAACAAACAAACTCTTCAGCTTTATAATATTAGTATAGATTCGGTTTGAGCAGTTCATAATAAATTACACCCTGCTGATGATACCACCAAATGCAGAGAAGAAGCTTCAAACTATGAATACTAGGCTTAGCCCACGATGTTTTTACATGGCCAGGCTTACCCCACGATTTTTGACGCTTAAAATTATGGTATTGTATCCACTTTTTATCACCAGTTATGATACGATTCTGCCGTTGAAGCAGCAGTTCACATGTAAGAAAGCGTCGTTCGCTGTCTATACTGTGTACTGTTGTGTCATCTACTGTCATAATGATTTTGCAAGTTTAGGTAGCGCCTGACATGAATACTCGTCAAGTTTAAAGCTTCTTAATCTTTATCTTTGAATTTTTTTAGTGCACCAGAGCGTTTCTCATCTTCAACATCAAAATCATTATTTTTGAAGCGTTGAAACCAATCTCTGCATGTTTTTTCGAAAATGCTCGCCATAAGTCTCCAAAAGAATTCTGTACGTTTCAGCTGCGGATTGTTTTTTGAATAAAATGATGCAATATAATTCCCCGTAAATATTCTTTTTTTGGCGCGAAACTTGACATTTTTAAAACTCAGAAAAGAAGTTGTTTACACTTTTATAAAGTAACAATCCGCACTTGGCCAGCGTGGTGGACTATGGCCTGATTCCCCTCGTCTTGAAGGGAGGCCCGTGCCCAGCAGTGGGACGTTAAAAAGGGCTGAATACATACATACATACACTTTTATAAAGTAACATACATTAAGAGTAAAGCTTACTGATAGTACTTTCTTGTAGATTCATTACTATCTGAAATTACGTGCTCGTAGTCCTAGTAATGTCCTCTGTTCGGAAACAGCGAGAACTTACTCGTATTCAAGGTCCTAATAATTTAGTATTTCTTTTTGTTTTGTAACTGTTTAAATTATTCATTTATTGTAATAAATGTTCCTTCATGAAGAAGACTAGATCAGTCTAGTTCATAAAGAACTAACTTAACTAACCAGTTATTATTTATGTAAATACCTAGTAATTTTATAATAGTCTAAGTCTGATGGACATAAGCCTTAAAGTTAATAATTATGTACACCATAATCTTTTATTTTTTCATAAATTAGTAGCTTTAATATGATGGCAGACCTTTTATTTGTTCTTATAAATTATCTAGAATGCTCATTACATTTATACGTGATTGACGTTTCAATGTAAAAAGATTCTTTATACATCACGTAAACGGTTAAAGTGATATTTGTTTCAGCCCTTTTTCTGCAACGTCTCATAGCCGGGCCTCTCCTCAATAGGAGAGGGATCAGGCCAGATTCCACCACGGTGGCCAAGTTCAGGTTGTTGAAGTTCACATGTCTTGCGACATGTCAGACATGCAGGCTTACTCGCGATGTTTTCGTTCACCGTAAAGCAAGTGGTAATCATATTGAAAATAATTCGGACATGACAATATCTGAGATATAAGACCACGGTTTTGAACCCGTTTTATTTGCTTTCCCAAGCAAGCACATTAACAGTAGGCTAACTAACTAACGTATACTAAAGTTTATTTCAGTTGGAGCTAAGTGAAGTACAAGTATATTAGCCCAACAAAGTAAACTCTAAAATTGATAAATTTCCTTAAATTCGTATGCTCTTTTTGATTCGTGGCGATTACTCTTTAGCCTTTAGTTAAAAATTAGTTGTACAATAAAACCTTCCTTATATTAATAAGATTATAATTAATTTTTGAAATTATTTTATATAAAAGACATTTAATTATTTTTCTATGAATAATTATTATAAATAGTAATTCTTTAATTTTTTCTTCCATTAGCATATTTACAAAGTAAATGTCGCATCGTAAGGATACGTTAGATTTAAGCCTGCTAAGCCATAAGATATAAGAACATCAACTCAAGAATAGAATCATTATTCAGTATCGAAATGGCGCAGCATAATTCTTTGAGACAAGAAATAATATACGAATTAGAATTTGTGCAATCAATCGGAAAAAAAATATTTCTTTATCCTTTTATAGGTAGGAATAAAATTCAAATAACTGGATATTTTGTAACTCTCATTTTGGTATTATGTACTGTAATTCAACTAACTCTAACGTTTTTCTCAAATAACACTGATTGGTTAGAAATTATAAATGTTGCCCCAAATTTAGGAGTGGTTTTGATGACTTTTATAAAGTACATGAAAATCCATAAACATAAAAAATTTTACCATGAAATTTTCTACCACTTTCGTGATGAAATGTGGGAAATTGTTGAAATACGTTCTGCCAATCACCAGAAGATTATCAAACGTTATAAATGGATAACTATGTGCATTAATAGAGTTTTACTATACTATTGTATTCCTCTTACTGTAATCGTCGATTCATTTCCATACATAGTAATGTTATATGAAGAGAAGTTCAAAGGATACCGTGAATATTTATACCCATTTGATGGATGGTACCCGTTCGATAAAATAAAATGGTACGCCGCTGCTTACATCTGGGAAAGTTTTATGACAGCTGTTGTTGTAGTTGTATACGGCTTTTCAAACATGATACATGCATCCTACATAATATTTATTTGTATGGAATTAAGAATACTTGGTAGTAGACTAGAAGAACTTATAAGTCCTGAAGATACAATCGCCATTAATGAAAAACATTACGCAGATCATATTCATCACAGAATTCTTAGAGATTTAAAAATGTTGATAGCCAAACATGACTTTTTAACAAAGTAAGTACCTATACTCTACTGGATTCAAAATATTAATACAAAAAAAGTTGTATTGAATGATAACAATAACCGTTATTGTTAATTTTCCAGAACGTCGGCAAAACTTGACGCAATTTTGGGTGACGCAATGCTTCTCAACTATTCCCTTGGAGCCATATTCATTTGCTTAACAGCTTTTACGTTCTCTGTACAAAAAATATTTTAAAAATAATGATAATGACGCTTTTAATGTAGCAATAGATATTTTATAGTTGGATATTGCTAAGTATATTAAATTCTATAAATAATATACTATAAATATAAAACATATTATGATTTACAACATATTCTGTTTTAGGTCGTGGATAACCTGTACAAATCTATACGTTACTTTTTAATGTTTGTGGCCCTGCTTATCGATATGTTTAACCACTGCCTTATCGGACAAATACTTAGTGATCACGTAAGTACTTACTTTCTTCTTGCTTAAATTCTTCGGAAATTATTGGTTTGATTTGATTGGTGCCCTTTATATATGTAATGTCTTCTTTAAAATATAAAACTGTTGAAACGGATATATTGTGTTGTTTGTTGGTAGGACTCTGTCAAGCCTGAGGAGTCCGACTTAATGGGTACCACCCCCTTATCTATTTCTACCGCCAAGCAACAATGATTGCATTGTTGTGTTCCGGTTTGAAAGATAAGGTTGACAGCGCAATTACAGGCAAGAGGCATATCATCTTAGTCCTCACAGTGACAACGCACCTGCGGTTCTGCATTTTTGTTACTTAAAACCTAAGTGCAGAACCGTAGGTGTTATGGGCGACAGGTACTGCTTTCCATCAGATGGTCTGTCTGCTCGTTTGTCACTGAATCTCATAAAAAAAAAATTCAAGCTTAAGTGTAAAATGAAAAAAGTGGTAAGTGGAATAAAATGTATTTTTTTTTTACCAGAGTCTAAACCTAACAGAATCTATTTACTCCTGCAACTGGCCATGTGCGAATCCAGAAGCAAAAAAGATTATGCTCATGCTAATGATGAGAACACAGAAACCTTTTGAGTTGACTGGCAATGGATATGTTGTAATGAATATGAACACTTTCAGCAATGTAAGATAAATCGGACTACTATTAGTATAATTAAAGTGATACGTGTGTTTGTGTATGTTTATTACTCTTGAACGCTATAACTGTTGAACGGATTTGGATGTAATTCAGTATATACTACATAGATAGACTATGCACTGAAGTAAAAAAATTAACAAATTAAATATAAATATATAAAACAAAAAAAATATTTACATAAGTTTGCCTTACTTATTGTTAGTAAAAAATCTGAACAAGTGCGAGTTGGACTCGCCCACCAAGGGTTCCGTTCAAATTTGTAGGAAATCTGTTTAATTTTAATTTTCAACTTCTTTATTTTTTGAAATTTTTCCTTTATTTGTACTGTAGGACCTTGCTTTTTGCCAAATTTTGTGATTCTAGATCAACGGGAACTACCATATAGGTTTTCGACCCAAAACCTATAGGGTACTTCCGGTTGACATAGAATTGTCAATTTTGGTTATAAGCAAGGTCATCATAAGTAAAGGGAAAATTCCGAAACATAAAAAAGTTGAAAATGAAAGTAAATATTGGTACTTACAAGTTTTTGCGAAAATCCAAATTTGCCCATATTTTTTATCATGTTGACTCAGAACCTTAATTTTTATACACCTAATAGGGACTATAGACCTCAGTATTTGATATAAAGTTCGACTTGCTAGGTCCACTCGTTACTGAGAAAATCGGTGGTGACACACGGACGGACAGACGGACAAGAGAGTGATCTTATAAGGGTTCCTTTTTTACCTTTTGAGGTGCGGAACCCTAAAAGTGAAGTCAAAGCTTATAGAAACACCCAAAAAATGGAAAATATCTACCACAAAGATTAGTTAAAATCAATCGTGTTATCCACTTAATTTTACTGTTATTGCGTTTACTTATATGAAATTTTATATTTAATTTTGCTTTATTTCAGATTTGTAATACATCTTATAAATGTTTAAACCTCTTAAGGACTATTTACTTTCGTACCTACCATCCTAAATAGGCTTATAGAAAATATATATTATTATTATTAAAAGTAATTGTATATTACAATGTTGGTAATATTTGAAGCGCTTTTTTTAAGTTAAGATAGATAAAAAGTCACAATGTAAAGGATAAGTTAATTACAAAATGCTACCTATCATTAAAAGTACACTTTTATCGACATTAGCGACAGCGATGATATTATCTGATGTGGCATGGTGCGATATTGTGTCTTAATTGCTTCTATTTATTTATTTTTTTCAAAAAACAAGGTTTATATTTTATAATTAAAAAAAATGTAAAATTATCATTATATTTATAATTTTTATTATAAGATAAAGATATTTTTAAGTGATATATGTTAAAAATATAAAATAACATTTACATCATCCCCTAATATAGAACAAATGAAAGAAATAAATCTACAAAAATTGCGATATGCATATGGCGGTGAAACTGAAGAAGCTGAGTTTAACAATAACTTTATTGAAGCCATTTCGCACCAATGCCATAACGCCAAGATGTCTACATTTATATTACATCTTGAGAACATATTGAGAGAACACTTGTTATGTACTTCTACTTTATTTGAGGAACTTAAGCAAAATAATATTATTTTTGTGATAGTAATTGTATTAGTATTAATCCACTTATATTATTGTAATGGGAATATATGCACTCACCTAAGTGTATTCTTTAATTTGTTTGGTAAATTAAAAGTAAGTTTTACTAGCAATTTGTAATATATACCCCTATAAATGGACATTATCAAAAGTTTAATCACGACATCAACACACGTGTATTGTGAATTACATTACGCTATTAATAAAATAATTGATATCATCACGACTTATTTTATTGCATTTTCCATTTATAAGCCGTCGAAAAGCAACAAACATCAGTCTTTGGACCCAGAAGTGCGAAACATGGGAACAAAGCATCTAATAATATTTTTGTTATTAATTGTGCCTCTTGGGCTTTTAGCCCAAAATGTAAGCCCAGGTGAGTGCAGGAAATATTTCAAAATCAATATTATTTTAAATATTCCCGAGAAAAAATCCCATTCTTTATTTATCAATTCAATTATTGTCTTAACGTTTTAGTCCTTTTTTTAACAATGATCATTTTATTTACTACTAGCGACTTACCCTAGTTAGTAGGTTCCTGTACCTTCGGTCCTCAATAGTTTTCTATCTAATATGATGATATCTTTGGTCAAGTGCATCCCAAAGTGCCTTTTTGCCATATATTTTTCGTTCAGGCTACGCACGTCGATAAAGCAACTTAACAGTCTTTTTTCGCCTTCAGTTAAAATAATTATGATTTCTGATTAATTATTTTTGTATAATAAAAAAATTCCTATAGCACTCGGCGATAATGTAGCTTTCTATTAGAATTTGATAGGACCCTATACATTCAAACTTACAAACTTTACATTTTTATAATAGTAATATAATTCGTAACCTTAGCCTTATTAATAATATAAATGCGAATATTTTTTGGTAAATCCTTTTAAAATCCAGCATGAGGTCATTAATGCATAGAGTAATTCATATGAATTATGATTATATAAATTTATCATTTTGTAGATGACAGCAATAAATCCGGATCTACAATAGCAGATGCCTATGCCAGTGGTAACTGTTTTATTATTATATTGTTACTTGTTTTGATCAAAATTATGCGAATAAGATATATACATATAACTATATTCGTCCGATAATAATATTTGTCGATCAACTGTTGCCGTTTGTCATATAAGTATTCTAATGAAATAATTGATTATAAGGTAAAATAAAAAGTGTGCAAAAAATTTAAATATTGAAATTCCAACGTATAAACTTTAAAAATGTTATAGGCCTAAAAGTTTTTATGTGTAAAAAACTAAAGCGCTCATATCTATTGAGCTACAAGTGGAGTTTTTTAAGAAAATGTTTCTACGTCATAAAAAAAGTATGACAATATTTTAACCTACTGGGATATAATTTTTTAAGTCCATTGGATTTTAATTATTAATTTAATATTTTGAATATCGACATTTTTTAAAATTCTTATAACCCAATACGTTAGAATTGTTTTTTTATAAGAACACAAAAATGTCGCAGTTATTTATCACAAGCCGACAATAATCGAACGAATAATATACATATTTTTAATTCAACCAATTATCGGTAATAGATACTTCGTTAAATAAATCAATCCAAACAATCTTCATTACATATATATTACAGATGCTTGTGCTTAATTTGCACTTCCAATAATACTAAAGTGTCTAATAAACAGTAGCTAGTCCTAGTGATCGGTCATGATTTTTATTTTTTTCTAGTGGATTGATTACTATATCTTTTCGTTCGTATTATTTAACAACATCTATAAATAATTCACAGCCTCCATCGACGGCAAAGGATCCGGTGAAGCTGATGCTAGTGCTAACGGTCAGTCACGATGCTTCTTATTCTAGTACATTTATTACCTATTCAAAGTTTGACTTCTAATAATATAGTTTAAATATTCATTTTTAGTTGAAAACAACACCGGTGACTCTAATACGGCAAACGCAGATGCTAATGGTAAGATCAGGCTATTCAATGCTTACATGTTGAACATAAAAAATGATGGCGTTCGTTCTATTTAACAACATTTATAAATAATTTACAGCCTCCATCGACGGCGAAGGGTCTGGCGGAGCTGATGCTAGTGCTAACGGTCAGTCACGATGCTTCTTATTCTAGTACATTTATTACTCAAAATTTGACTTTTAATAATATAGTTTTAAAATTTATTTTTAGTTGAAAACAACACCGGGGGCTCTAATACGGCAAACGCAGATGCTAATGGTAAGATCAGGCTATTCAAGGCTTACGTGTTGAACATAAAAAATGATGGCGTTCGTTCTATTTAACAACATTTATAAATAATTTACAGCCTCCATCGACGGCGAAGGGTCTGGCGGAGCTGATGCTAGTGCTAGCGGTCAGTAGAGATGTTTCTTATTCTAGTACATTTATTACTCAAAGTTTGGCTTTTAATAATATAGTTTTTAAATTCATTTTTAGTTGAAAACAACGCAGGTGGCTCAAATACGGCAAACGCAGACGCTAGTGGTAAGATCAGGCTATTCAATGCTTACGTGTTGAACACAAAAAAATGATGGCGTTCGTTCTATTTAACAACATTTATAAATAATTTACAGCCTCCATCGACGGCAAAAGGTCTGGTGTAGCTGATGCTAGTAGTAATGGTAAGTAAAGATGATTAATATTTGACAACATTTTTACCCACGACGGAACGGAGACGATATATATGCGTTTGGGATGAGAGGACATTTGTTTGTTTGTGCAAACTCATGTTGCCATTTTTCTCCAAAACTACTAGAACGATTTTGATGTCGTTTTCAGTTATGGGTTCGGGTTTGATTGGTGCATGTTCTTAGATAAATGTTACGTTGAGAACTTACCGGGGGTCGCTGCTTTAAACATTGTTTTTGCAAATCCATGTTGTCATTTTTCTCCAAAACTACTAGTCCGATTTTGATGCAGTTTTCAGTTATGGGTTCAGGTTTGATTGGTGCATGTTCTTAGATAAGTGTTACTGTGACAATTCACTAGGGGGTGCTACAGTAAACATTTGTTTGTGCAAAACCAAAACTACTAGTCCGATTTTGATGCGGTTTTCAGTAATGGGTTTGTAGTTGTTTAGTGAAGGTTCTTAAATAAGTGTACGATAATACTTCACTAGGGGACGCTGCATTAATATATTCTATTTTATAGTACCTACTACATAATAAGGAAATTCGATAGAACTCGATAGGTAAATACTTCTGTACGAAGTAGTGATGTAGAAACTAAAAATTCTTTATAAAAATTCTTAAAACATACATGGTACACGATTTAAGCGCAAATAATATCTATGCTCTCTAAAAAGTTTAAAATAAAAACAAATTTAAAAATTTAGAATAAACCCACGACGGTTAAAAAGTAATTGAAACATAACCCCCGACGGATATTCTTGGGTTTTTTTATTAAGTTTATAAGTAATTGAATATGTTATTGCCACATCTACAATCATCGAGAACCAAATAGGTAGGTACGTAGGGAAGTACTATGAAAACTGATACTCTATTGTTTACATATATGACCGACTCCGCGAGATATCAACTCTAGATATTAATTTTTTTTACGTTTATTATCTCGCGTTACATTTATTTATTTATTTTATCCCTTTTCAATTATTTTTTAACCATCGTGGATTTTTCAATTTTTTTTATTTTGCTTTTTATTAACTACGAATATATTACATTTTCCAATGACGATGAAAGGCCTAGTTAAGCTGATGCTAGTCCTGTTGGTCATGACGTTTTTTTTTTCTAGTAAAGTAATTACTAATATTTTAAAATTCATGTTTCACTGCAAACAAAAGCTATTCTAATCACACAATTTCAGATGCAAGTAGTAAAATGAGCTTATTTAATATAAAGTTTGAAAAAATTGTCACATAATCACTTATAAATTTATTATAAACAGGATTATTTCGTAATTTGCAGAATTCAGAAAACTTTTCTAATTAATATTATGAAATTATATAAAATGTTTTTTTTTTGCTGTAGTGAAAGCTGGACGAGGAAAATTTTTATCGAGAGCTTCAGCGTCAGGTACTATACTTTATCTAATTTGGTCCATTTTCCGTACAGCAACGGATTATTTTTAAAAATGACTTTTTTTCTGTACATCACTAAGCTTCCGTGTAATGTATGTAAGTCCATAGTAAAATAATGGAAAACTAGATATATGTAAAATCTGGTTTCACGCATACATCCACCAGATCTACGGAAGACTAAAAGAGTAAAAGACAAAGAAAGGGCAAAGTAGGCATAGAACACAAGCGAAAATCAAGCATAATTATTGTGCTTACTTGCTGCCAGTGGTGTTTTAACATTGGTTCGAAAAGCTAGTTTCTCAATAATCTTACTTTACCAAGATTAAGCTACATTTTGCCATTCTGGAATGCAAAAATTATTACATTACATAATAGGCGAAAGTTTGGTAATTTGGACCGTTTTGTTCTCAAACGCATTTTAAATATATGTTTTTAGATTTTTACAAATGTCTATAGTATGAAATGAAACAATAAGTTTTAAGCTTCGCATTTATTAAGCATTAATCAACATTAATAATTTAAGAATCAACAAAATGTGAGGTGCGAGCTTTGTTTAAATTTAACCAACTGGTTCGGTTAATTGGACCACGGGGTTGCTAAATTGGACTTCAATAGGCTCTGAGATAAAACAAATAAAAAAATATTATAATTAAACAAACTGTATCATAGTGTAGGTAACAAATCATTTATCGTGTTTTGTAAATCTTTTTGTATCCACTTATAATACTTTTTATTAGACATCTGTTACAAAAAGAGTGAACGCGGTAATTTAGACCGGTCCATATTATTTAACTGCTTGTGGTCCATTATGACGAACACTTGAATATATTATAAAAACATCTTAATAAATTATAAAATATAAATACCGGCAACCGCTTTTCGTAAGTTGATTTTGGATAAATTACGCTTCTAAACAATGCCATTCAATCACTGTATGCTTACCTTTAAGTTAACCACACTTTTGGTTCGGGTCGGTGAAATTTACATAAAAAATAACAAAAAAAGATATTTCAAAACAAAACATAAACGAACAATGTTACAACGAAAACATAATAAGTACTCAGTAATGTACACCTTCATTAAGTTCCTCGCATATCTAAAAAACTTAATTTTAAAATAATTTACTAAAATGTTAAGTTTAAATCAACATTATACCATTTCAGTAAGGCATATATTTGGGACTCAAAGTATTTACTATTAATTTCTCAAAAGTTTGTTGTTATTGTTTGTGTTATAGCCTTGTTGGAAGCTAAATTATCGATGAATATCGTCTTAGACTACGCATAGAAATAGTAATCCTATAAATACACTACTGCTCCGAAGTAGATTATCTGATCACGTGCCTACCAGAAATCTCACTAGTGCCACTTTTTAAATAAAACTATGTTTTCGGATTTTTTCGCGGATTTATTTAGATTTTTGGTTCCCGACGTTTCTAATGCTTTACAACAATCGTGGTAACGGGAGAAGCTGAGGTTTTAGACGTCTCAAAGGTCAGTTTTAGTCGTCTTAAAGGTTTGGTCAGGTTATACAGATTATTACAGGCACTGTCTGAAAACACTGTCAAAAAATCCTATAATCTAAAAAAATATTATTCAGTACCTACTTATTATACATAAATAATACTGCAACATTATTTTAGAGTTACTGAGCTTCTACTACGTCTTACATTCTTAAATTACATAAAAAAACGAATATTAATAGATATCGACCATGTAACTGAAAATTAATTATGTTACTGCACAGTTTAAGTAGCAATCCACTTAAGACACGAATATACGTCAACCTTAAAAGTAAAGTATTTCTTTTTTTCATAATTGCGTGTATTGAGAAAACCGCTACCAATAAATAAGATGCGTAATTTACTCGACACTCAAATCTAGCTTCACTTTATAATATATATAGTGTTATAAATACTTACAGAAAAATAGTAAAATAAATTTTGTTTATAGAAGGTGGTGGTATATTTTTATTGGGTACTAGCGACTCACTCTCGCTTCGCTTCGGGTTCGTCCCTAGACAAAAACAAATCTTTCCCACGGGAACCGCACCTTTTTTCGGGATGATATATAGTCTATATCCTTCCTCAATAAACAGGCTATCTAATACAAAAAAAAAAATTTCAAATCCGATTAGTAGTTCCTGAGATAAGCGCGTTCAACCAAACAAACAAACTCTTCAGCTTTATAATATTAGTATAGATTTAAGCTAGAAAAACTCTAATCAATGCCCTTGCTTATATGTAAAGCAATATATGATTGTTGGTGTATTGTGAATCGTTACATTGAAGTTTCTTTGCTTTTCTCTAACGTGACTACACTTAATAAAACTATTTTTTTCTTTATTAAAACATTATGTCAACAGTAAGAATATACAAATAAAAATTAAAAATTTATAGCTACATCAAGAATTAGGCGACCTGGCTATCCCATAAAAGGTAGCCCAGCAAGCAATTTAAGTAAACCCGGTACCTCGAGCAATCCAGGCAATTCCCCTAGTAATCCTAGCGGGTCAGGTGGATCTCCTAGTAATCCTAGCGGCCCAGGCAGCACATCTGGCAATTCCGGCGGTCCAAGCAGCTCACCTGGTGATAGTAGCGGTCCAGGCGGTTCACCTGGTAAGTTAAGCCGACGAGCCAGTACACTTCTATACGATTCTTATGTATAAACACATGATGGCATTCGTTCTATTTAACAACATTTATAAATAATTTGCAGCCTCCAACGACGGCAAAGGGTCCGGTGGAGCCGATGCCAGTGCTAGTGGTCAGTCACGATGTTTTTTATCTTATTACATTTATTACTCAAACTTACGAATGGCTTGTAATAATATAGTTTTAAATTTTATGTTCAGCTGAAAACAATGCCGATGGCTCTAGTGAGGCAGATGCAGACGCTAGTGGTAAGATCAGGCTATTTAAGGCTTACTTATCGAATCTAAACATGATGGTGTTCGTTCTGCTTAGCAGTATTTATAAATAATTTACAGCCTACATCAACGGCATAGGGTCTGGTGGAGCTGATGCTAGCGCTAGTGGTCAGTCATGATGTTTCTTATTCTAATACAATAATTATATTAATACTCAAACTTAAATACTTTTTACTAATGTAGTTTTAAATTTCATGTTCAGCTGAAAACAATGCCGATGGCTCTAATAAGGCAGATGCGGACGCTAGTGGTAAGATCAGGCTATTTAATACTTACGTATTGCATACACAAAATGATAGCGTTCGTTCTATTTAACAACATTTACTTATATAAATAATTTACAGCTTACATTGACGGCGAAGGGAATAGTGAACCTGGTGGTGGTAATAGTGGTAAGTAAGGGTTATTAATCTTTGACAACATTTTTATCTATATTACAACTTCCAACGACGGTAAAGAACTAGCGAAGATGATTCTAGTGCTCGTGAAGCTTCTTTTTCTACTAAATTAGCTACTAATATTTTAAAATTCATGTTTCACTGAAAACAAAGGCGATAATTCCAATCAAGCAATTACAGGCAATTCTAAGATGAGCTTATTTAGTATTTGAGTAATAAATACAAAATGGTAATAAGGTGCGCCTAGATGCTGGATAATAGCCTATGTGTTACTCCAGGTCATAATTCTGTGTATTAAATTATCAAGTTTCGCATTCATAATATTAGTGCGATTAATATATTTTTTTATTTCTAAATTTTTTATTTTATATTTTTGGTTCTCCGCGTTTCGAACGCTTTACAGCAATCATGGTCACCGAAGAGACTAAGGTTTTATGCATCTCAAAGGTCATATAGTTATTACAGACACTATCTGAAAACCCTGTCGAAAAAGCCCTCTAATCTAAGAGAGTTATTATTCAGTACCCACTTATTACGTATTATAAATAATACTGCAACATTATTTTGGTGTCACTCAGCTTCTGCTTCGTCTTACATTCTTAAAATGTTTAAAAATCAAATATTTATCGATACCAATCACGTAATTAAAAATTAATTATGTTACTGCACTGCCTTAGTAGCAATATCCATCAAATTATGACACGAAAATAAACCTTAAAACAAAAAGATATATATTCATAATTGCGTGTATTGAGAAAAACCGCCATCTATGATTATAAGTAGCATAACTTACTCGAAACTCAAATCTAGTTTAACTTTAGAGTATAAAATGTTGTAAATATTCACAGAAATACAGTAAAATGAATTATATTCATAGGAGGTGAAGATATATTTTAAAGGAGTAATTAAGCTAGAAAAAAACCCTTAGAACTGCATATACCAGCAATTGCTTATATTTTACATCGCACTTCCCTTTGTTTTTCTCATTCGTTATTACACTCAAAAAAAACTATTTTTCCTCAGGCAGCTCACCTGGTAGCACACCTGGTAATTCTAGCGACACAGGCAGCTCACCTGGTGGTACTAGCGGTCCTGGTAGCACACCTGGTAATTCTAGCGACACAGGCAGCTCACCTGGTGATACTAGCGGTCCTGGTAGCACACCTGGTAATTCCAGCGGTCCAGGCAGCTCGCCTGGAAATTCCAGCGTCCCAGGCAACTCACCTGGTGGTACTAGCGGTCCTGGTAGCACACCTGGTAATTCTAGCGACACAGGCAGCTCACCTGGTGGTACTAGCGGTCCTGGTAGCACACCTGGTAATTCTAGCGACACAGGCAGCTCACCTGGTGATACTAGCGGTCCTGGTAGCACACCTGGTAATCCCAGCGGTCCAGGCAGCTCACCTGGAAATTCCAGCGTACCAGGCAGCTCACCTGGTGGTAGTAGCGGTCCAGGCAGTTCACCTGGTAAGTCGAGCCGACCAGCCAGTACACTTCTTTGCGATTCTTATGTATAAACACATGATGGCATTCGTTCTATTTAACAACATTTATAAATAAATTGCAGCCTCCAACGACGGCAAAGGGTCCGGTGGAGCCGATGCCAGTGCTAGTGGTCAGTCACGATGTTTTTTATCTTATTACATTTATTACTCAAACTTACGAATGGCTTGTAATAATATAGTTTTAAATTTTATGTTCAGCTGAAAACAATGCCGATGGCTCTAGTGAGGCAGATGCAGACGCTAGTGGTAAGATCAGGCTTTTTAAGGCTTACTTATCGAATCTAAACATGATGGTGTTCGTTCTGCTTAACAGTATTTATAAATAATTTACAGCCTACATCAACGGCATAGGGTCTGGTGGAGCTGATGCTAGCGCTAGTGGTCAGTCATGATGTTTCTTATTCTAGTACAATAATTATATTAATACTCAAACTTAAATACTTTTTACTAATGTAGTTTTAAATTTCATGTTCAGCTGAAAACAATGCCGATGGCTCTAATAAGGCAGATGCGGACGCTAGTGGTAAGATCAGGCTATTTAATACTTACGTATTGCATACACAAAATGATAGCGTTCGTTCTATTTAACAACATTTACGTATATAAATAATTTACAGCTTACATTGACGGCGAAGGGAATAGTGAACCTGGTGGTAGTAATAGTGGTAAGTAAGGGTTATTAATCTTTGACAACATTTTTATCTATATTACAACTTCCAACGACGGTAAAGAACTAGCGAAGATGATTCTAGTGCTCGTGAAGCTTCTTTTTCTACTAAATTAGCTACTAATATTTTAAAATTCATGTTTCACTGAAAACAAAGGCGATAATTCCAATCAAGCAATTACAGGCAATTCTAAGATGAGCTTATTTAGTATTTGAGTAATAAATACAAAACGGTAATAAGGTGCGCCTAGATGCTGGATAATAGCCTATGTGTTACTCCAGGTCATAATTCTGTGTATTAAATTATCAAGTTTCGCATTCATAATATTAGTGCGATTAATATATTTTTTTATTTCTAAATTTTTTATTTTATATTTTTGGTTCTCCGCGTTTCGAACGCTTTACAGCAATCATGGTCACCGAAGAGACTAAGGTTTTATGCATCTCAAAGGTCATATAGTTATTACAGACACTATCTGAAAACCCTGTCGAAAAAGCCCTCTAATCTAAGAGAGTTATTATTCAGTACCCACTTATTACGTATTATAAATAATACTGCAACATTATTTTGGTGTCACTCAGCTTCTGCTTCGTCTTACATTCTTAAAATGTTTAAAAATCAAATATTTATCGATACCAATCACGTAATTAAAAATTAATTATGTTACTGCACTGCCTTAGTAGCAATATCCATCAAATTATGACACGAAAATAAACCTTAAAACAAAAAGATATATATTCATAATTGCGTGTATTGAGAAAAACCGCCATCTATGATTATAAGTAGCATAACTTACTCGAAACTCAAATCTAGTTTAACTTTAGAGTATAAAATGTTGTAAATATTCACAGAAATACAGTAAAATGAATTATATTCATAGGAGGTGAAGATATATTTTAAAGGAGTAATTAAGCTAGAAAAAAACCCTTAGAACTGCATATACCAGCAATTGCTTATATTTTACATCGCACTTCCCTTTGTTTTTCTCATTCGTTATTACACTCAAAAAAAACTATTTTTCCTCAGGCAGCTCACCTGGTAGCACACCTGGTAATTCTAGCGACACAGGCAGCTCACCTGGTGGTACTAGCGGTCCTGGTAGCACACCTGGTAATTCTAGCGACACAGGCAGCTCACCTGGTGATACTAGCGGTCCTGGTAGCACACCTGGTAATTCCAGCGGTCCAGGCAGCTCGCCTGGAAATTCCAGCGTCCCAGGCAACTCACCTGGTGGTACTAGCGGTCCTGGTAGCACACCTGGTAATTCTAGCGACACAGGCAGCTCACCTGGTGGTACTAGCGGTCCTGGTAGCACACCTGGTAATTCTAGCGACACAGGCAGCTCACCTGGTGATACTAGCGGTCCTGGTAGCACACCTGGTAATCCCAGCGGTCCAGGCAGCTCACCTGGAAATTCCAGCGTACCAGGCAGCTCACCTGGTGGTAGTAGCGGTCCAGGCAGTTCACCTGGTAAGTCGAGCCGACCAGCCAGTACACTTCTTTGCGATTCTTATGTATAAACACATGATGGCATTCGTTCTATTTAACAACATTTATAAATAAATTGCAGCCTCCAACGACGGCAAAGGGTCCGGTGGAGCCGATGCCAGTGCTAGTGGTCAGTCACGATGTTTTTTATCTTATTACATTTATTACTCAAACTTACGAATGGCTTGTAATAATATAGTTTTAAATTTTATGTTCAGCTGAAAACAATGCCGATGGCTCTAGTGAGGCAGATGCAGACGCTAGTGGTAAGATCAGGCTTTTTAAGGCTTACTTATCGAATCTAAACATGATGGTGTTCGTTCTGCTTAACAGTATTTATAAATAATTTACAGCCTACATCAACGGCATAGGGTCTGGTGGAGCTGATGCTAGCGCTAGTGGTCAGTCATGATGTTTCTTATTCTAGTACAATAATTATATTAATACTCAAACTTAAATACTTTTTACTAATGTAGTTTTAAATTTCATGTTCAGCTGAAAACAATGCCGATGGCTCTAATAAGGCAGATGCGGACGCTAGTGGTAAGATCAGGCTATTTAATACTTACGTATTGCATACACAAAATGATAGCGTTCGTTCTATTTAACAACATTTACGTATATAAATAATTTACAGCTTACATTGACGGCGAAGGGAATAGTGAACCTGGTGGTAGTAATAGTGGTAAGTAAGGGTTATTAATCTTTGACAACATTTTTATCTATATTACAACTTCCAACGACGGTAAAGAACTAGCGAAGATGATTCTAGTGCTCGTGAAGCTTCTTTTTCTACTAAATTAGCTACTAATATTTTAAAATTCATGTTTCACTGAAAACAAAGGCGATAATTCCAATCAAGCAATTACAGGCAATTCTAAGATGAGCTTATTTAGTATTTGAGTAATAAATACAAAACGGTAATAAGGTGCGCCTAGATGCTGGATAATAGCCTATGTGTTACTCCAGGTCATAATTCTGTGTATTAAATTATCAAGTTTCGCATTCATAATATTAGTGCGATTAATATATTTTTTTATTTCTAAATTTTTTATTTTATATTTTTGGTTCTCCGCGTTTCGAACGCTTTACAGCAATCATGGTCACCGAAGAGACTAAGGTTTTATGCATCTCAAAGGTCATATAGTTATTACAGACACTATCTGAAAACCCTGTCGAAAAAGCCCTCTAATCTAAGAGAGTTATTATTCAGTACCCACTTATTACGTATTATAAATAATACTGCAACATTATTTTGGTGTCACTCAGCTTCTGCTTCGTCTTACATTCTTAAAATGTTTAAAAATCAAATATTTATCGATACCAATCACGTAATTAAAAATTAATTATGTTACTGCACTGCCTTAGTAGCAATATCCATCAAATTATGACACGAAAATAAACCTTAAAACAAAAAGATATATATTCATAATTGCGTGTATTGAGAAAAACCGCCATCTATGATTATAAGTAGCATAACTTACTCGAAACTCAAATCTAGTTTAACTTTAGAGTATAAAATGTTGTAAATATTCACAGAAATACAGTAAAATGAATTATATTCATAGGAGGTGAAGATATATTTTAAAGGAGTAATTAAGCTAGAAAAAAACCCTTAGAACTGCATATACCAGCAATTGCTTATATTTTACATCGCACTTCCCTTTGTTTTTCTCATTCGTTATTACACTCAAAAAAAACTATTTTTCCTCAGGCAGCTCACCTGGTAGCACACCTGGTAATTCTAGCGACACAGGCAGCTCACCTGGTGGTACTAGCGGTCCTGGTAGCACACCTGGTAATTCTAGCGACACAGGCAGCTCACCTGGTGATACTAGCGGTCCTGGTAGCACACCTGGTAATTCCAGCGGTCCAGGCAGCTCGCCTGGAAATTCCAGCGTCCCAGGCAACTCACCTGGTGGTACTAGCGGTCCTGGTAGCACACCTGGTAATTCTAGCGACACAGGCAGCTCACCTGGTGGTACTAGCGGTCCTGGTAGCACACCTGGTAATTCTAGCGACACAGGCAGCTCACCTGGTGATACTAGCGGTCCTGGTAGCACACCTGGTAATCCCAGCGGTCCAGGCAGCTCACCTGGAAATTCCAGCGTACCAGGCAGCTCACCTGGTGGTAGTAGCGGTCCAGGCAGTTCACCTGGTAAGTCGAGCCGACCAGCCAGTACACTTCTTTGCGATTCTTATGTATAAACACATGATGGCATTCGTTCTATTTAACAACATTTATAAATAAATTGCAGCCTCCAACGACGGCAAAGGGTCCGGTGGAGCCGATGCCAGTGCTAGTGGTCAGTCACGATGTTTTTTATCTTATTACATTTATTACTCAAACTTACGAATGGCTTGTAATAATATAGTTTTAAATTTTATGTTCAGCTGAAAACAATGCCGATGGCTCTAGTGAGGCAGATGCAGACGCTAGTGGTAAGATCAGGCTTTTTAAGGCTTACTTATCGAATCTAAACATGATGGTGTTCGTTCTGCTTAACAGTATTTATAAATAATTTACAGCCTACATCAACGGCATAGGGTCTGGTGGAGCTGATGCTAGCGCTAGTGGTCAGTCATGATGTTTCTTATTCTAGTACAATAATTATATTAATACTCAAACTTAAATACTTTTTACTAATGTAGTTTTAAATTTCATGTTCAGCTGAAAACAATGCCGATGGCTCTAATAAGGCAGATGCGGACGCTAGTGGTAAGATCAGGCTATTTAATACTTACGTATTGCATACACAAAATGATAGCGTTCGTTCTATTTAACAACATTTACGTATATAAATAATTTACAGCTTACATTGACGGCGAAGGGAATAGTGAACCTGGTGGTAGTAATAGTGGTAAGTAAGGGTTATTAATCTTTGACAACATTTTTATCTATATTACAACTTCCAACGACGGTAAAGAACTAGCGAAGATGATTCTAGTGCTCGTGAAGCTTCTTTTTCTACTAAATTAGCTACTAATATTTTAAAATTCATGTTTCACTGAAAACAAAGGCGATAATTCCAATCAAGCAATTACAGGCAATTCTAAGATGAGCTTATTTAGTATTTGAGTAATAAATACAAAACGGTAATAAGGTGCGCCTAGATGCTGGATAATAGCCTATGTGTTACTCCAGGTCATAATTCTGTGTATTAAATTATCAAGTTTCGCATTCATAATATTAGTGCGATTAATATATTTTTTTATTTCTAAATTTTTTATTTTATATTTTTGGTTCTCCGCGTTTCGAACGCTTTACAGCAATCATGGTCACCGAAGAGACTAAGGTTTTATGCATCTCAAAGGTCATATAGTTATTACAGACACTATCTGAAAACCCTGTCGAAAAAGCCCTCTAATCTAAGAGAGTTATTATTCAGTACCCACTTATTACGTATTATAAATAATACTGCAACATTATTTTGGTGTCACTCAGCTTCTGCTTCGTCTTACATTCTTAAAATGTTTAAAAATCAAATATTTATCGATACCAATCACGTAATTAAAAATTAATTATGTTACTGCACTGCCTTAGTAGCAATATCCATCAAATTATGACACGAAAATAAACCTTAAAACAAAAAGATATATATTCATAATTGCGTGTATTGAGAAAAACCGCCATCTATGATTATAAGTAGCATAACTTACTCGAAACTCAAATCTAGTTTAACTTTAGAGTATAAAATGTTGTAAATATTCACAGAAATACAGTAAAATGAATTATATTCATAGGAGGTGAAGATATATTTTAAAGGAGTAATTAAGCTAGAAAAAAACCCTTAGAACTGCATATACCAGCAATTGCTTATATTTTACATCGCACTTCCCTTTGTTTTTCTCATTCGTTATTACACTCAAAAAAAACTATTTTTCCTCAGGCAGCTCACCTGGTAGCACACCTGGTAATTCTAGCGACACAGGCAGCTCACCTGGTGGTACTAGCGGTCCTGGTAGCACACCTGGTAATTCTAGCGACACAGGCAGCTCACCTGGTGATACTAGCGGTCCTGGTAGCACACCTGGTAATTCCAGCGGTCCAGGCAGCTCGCCTGGAAATTCCAGCGTCCCAGGCAACTCACCTGGTGGTACTAGCGGTCCTGGTAGCACACCTGGTAATTCTAGCGACACAGGCAGCTCACCTGGTGGTACTAGCGGTCCTGGTAGCACACCTGGTAATTCTAGCGACACAGGCAGCTCACCTGGTGATACTAGCGGTCCTGGTAGCACACCTGGTAATCCCAGCGGTCCAGGCAGCTCACCTGGAAATTCCAGCGTACCAGGCAGCTCACCTGGTGGTAGTAGCGGTCCAGGCAGTTCACCTGGTAAGTCGAGCCGACCAGCCAGTACACTTCTTTGCGATTCTTATGTATAAACACATGATGGCATTCGTTCTATTTAACAACATTTATAAATAAATTGCAGCCTCCAACGACGGCAAAGGGTCCGGTGGAGCCGATGCCAGTGCTAGTGGTCAGTCACGATGTTTTTTATCTTATTACATTTATTACTCAAACTTACGAATGGCTTGTAATAATATAGTTTTAAATTTTATGTTCAGCTGAAAACAATGCCGATGGCTCTAGTGAGGCAGATGCAGACGCTAGTGGTAAGATCAGGCTTTTTAAGGCTTACTTATCGAATCTAAACATGATGGTGTTCGTTCTGCTTAACAGTATTTATAAATAATTTACAGCCTACATCAACGGCATAGGGTCTGGTGGAGCTGATGCTAGCGCTAGTGGTCAGTCATGATGTTTCTTATTCTAGTACAATAATTATATTAATACTCAAACTTAAATACTTTTTACTAATGTAGTTTTAAATTTCATGTTCAGCTGAAAACAATGCCGATGGCTCTAATAAGGCAGATGCGGACGCTAGTGGTAAGATCAGGCTATTTAATACTTACGTATTGCATACACAAAATGATAGCGTTCGTTCTATTTAACAACATTTACGTATATAAATAATTTACAGCTTACATTGACGGCGAAGGGAATAGTGAACCTGGTGGTAGTAATAGTGGTAAGTAAGGGTTATTAATCTTTGACAACATTTTTATCTATATTACAACTTCCAACGACGGTAAAGAACTAGCGAAGATGATTCTAGTGCTCGTGAAGCTTCTTTTTCTACTAAATTAGCTACTAATATTTTAAAATTCATGTTTCACTGAAAACAAAGGCGATAATTCCAATCAAGCAATTACAGGCAATTCTAAGATGAGCTTATTTAGTATTTGAGTAATAAATACAAAACGGTAATAAGGTGCGCCTAGATGCTGGATAATAGCCTATGTGTTACTCCAGGTCATAATTCTGTGTATTAAATTATCAAGTTTCGCATTCATAATATTAGTGCGATTAATATATTTTTTTATTTCTAAATTTTTTATTTTATATTTTTGGTTCTCCGCGTTTCGAACGCTTTACAGCAATCATGGTCACCGAAGAGACTAAGGTTTTATGCATCTCAAAGGTCATATAGTTATTACAGACACTATCTGAAAACCCTGTCGAAAAAGCCCTCTAATCTAAGAGAGTTATTATTCAGTACCCACTTATTACGTATTATAAATAATACTGCAACATTATTTTGGTGTCACTCAGCTTCTGCTTCGTCTTACATTCTTAAAATGTTTAAAAATCAAATATTTATCGATACCAATCACGTAATTAAAAATTAATTATGTTACTGCACTGCCTTAGTAGCAATATCCATCAAATTATGACACGAAAATAAACCTTAAAACAAAAAGATATATATTCATAATTGCGTGTATTGAGAAAAACCGCCATCTATGATTATAAGTAGCATAACTTACTCGAAACTCAAATCTAGTTTAACTTTAGAGTATAAAATGTTGTAAATATTCACAGAAATACAGTAAAATGAATTATATTCATAGGAGGTGAAGATATATTTTAAAGGAGTAATTAAGCTAGAAAAAAACCCTTAGAACTGCATATACCAGCAATTGCTTATATTTTACATCGCACTTCCCTTTGTTTTTCTCATTCGTTATTACACTCAAAAAAAACTATTTTTCCTCAGGCAGCTCACCTGGTAGCACACCTGGTAATTCTAGCGACACAGGCAGCTCACCTGGTGGTACTAGCGGTCCTGGTAGCACACCTGGTAATTCTAGCGACACAGGCAGCTCACCTGGTGATACTAGCGGTCCTGGTAGCACACCTGGTAATTCCAGCGGTCCAGGCAGCTCGCCTGGAAATTCCAGCGTCCCAGGCAACTCACCTGGTGGTACTAGCGGTCCTGGTAGCACACCTGGTAATTCTAGCGACACAGGCAGCTCACCTGGTGGTACTAGCGGTCCTGGTAGCACACCTGGTAATTCTAGCGACACAGGCAGCTCACCTGGTGATACTAGCGGTCCTGGTAGCACACCTGGTAATCCCAGCGGTCCAGGCAGCTCACCTGGAAATTCCAGCGTACCAGGCAGCTCACCTGGTGGTAGTAGCGGTCCAGGCAGTTCACCTGGTAAGTCGAGCCGACCAGCCAGTACACTTCTTTGCGATTCTTATGTATAAACACATGATGGCATTCGTTCTATTTAACAACATTTATAAATAAATTGCAGCCTCCAACGACGGCAAAGGGTCCGGTGGAGCCGATGCCAGTGCTAGTGGTCAGTCACGATGTTTTTTATCTTATTACATTTATTACTCAAACTTACGAATGGCTTGTAATAATATAGTTTTAAATTTTATGTTCAGCTGAAAACAATGCCGATGGCTCTAGTGAGGCAGATGCAGACGCTAGTGGTAAGATCAGGCTTTTTAAGGCTTACTTATCGAATCTAAACATGATGGTGTTCGTTCTGCTTAACAGTATTTATAAATAATTTACAGCCTACATCAACGGCATAGGGTCTGGTGGAGCTGATGCTAGCGCTAGTGGTCAGTCATGATGTTTCTTATTCTAGTACAATAATTATATTAATACTCAAACTTAAATACTTTTTACTAATGTAGTTTTAAATTTCATGTTCAGCTGAAAACAATGCCGATGGCTCTAATAAGGCAGATGCGGACGCTAGTGGTAAGATCAGGCTATTTAATACTTACGTATTGCATACACAAAATGATAGCGTTCGTTCTATTTAACAACATTTACGTATATAAATAATTTACAGCTTACATTGACGGCGAAGGGAATAGTGAACCTGGTGGTAGTAATAGTGGTAAGTAAGGGTTATTAATCTTTGACAACATTTTTATCTATATTACAACTTCCAACGACGGTAAAGAACTAGCGAAGATGATTCTAGTGCTCGTGAAGCTTCTTTTTCTACTAAATTAGCTACTAATATTTTAAAATTCATGTTTCACTGAAAACAAAGGCGATAATTCCAATCAAGCAATTACAGGCAATTCTAAGATGAGCTTATTTAGTATTTGAGTAATAAATACAAAACGGTAATAAGGTGCGCCTAGATGCTGGATAATAGCCTATGTGTTACTCCAGGTCATAATTCTGTGTATTAAATTATCAAGTTTCGCATTCATAATATTAGTGCGATTAATATATTTTTTTATTTCTAAATTTTTTATTTTATATTTTTGGTTCTCCGCGTTTCGAACGCTTTACAGCAATCATGGTCACCGAAGAGACTAAGGTTTTATGCATCTCAAAGGTCATATAGTTATTACAGACACTATCTGAAAACCCTGTCGAAAAAGCCCTCTAATCTAAGAGAGTTATTATTCAGTACCCACTTATTACGTATTATAAATAATACTGCAACATTATTTTGGTGTCACTCAGCTTCTGCTTCGTCTTACATTCTTAAAATGTTTAAAAATCAAATATTTATCGATACCAATCACGTAATTAAAAATTAATTATGTTACTGCACTGCCTTAGTAGCAATATCCATCAAATTATGACACGAAAATAAACCTTAAAACAAAAAGATATATATTCATAATTGCGTGTATTGAGAAAAACCGCCATCTATGATTATAAGTAGCATAACTTACTCGAAACTCAAATCTAGTTTAACTTTAGAGTATAAAATGTTGTAAATATTCACAGAAATACAGTAAAATGAATTATATTCATAGGAGGTGAAGATATATTTTAAAGGAGTAATTAAGCTAGAAAAAAACCCTTAGAACTGCATATACCAGCAATTGCTTATATTTTACATCGCACTTCCCTTTGTTTTTCTCATTCGTTATTACACTCAAAAAAAACTATTTTTCCTCAGGCAGCTCACCTGGTAGCACACCTGGTAATTCTAGCGACACAGGCAGCTCACCTGGTGGTACTAGCGGTCCTGGTAGCACACCTGGTAATTCTAGCAACACAGGCAGCTCACCTGGTGATACTAGCGGTCCTGGTAGCACACCTGGTAATTCCAGCGGTCCAGGCAGCTCGCCTGGAAATTCCAGCGTCCCAGGCAACTCACCTGGTGGTACTAGCGGTCCTGGTAGCACACCTGGTAATTCTAGCGACACAGGCAGCTCACCTGGTGGTACTAGCGGTCCTGGTAGCACACCTGGTAATTCTAGCGACACAGGCAGCTCACCTGGTGATACTAGCGGTCCTGGTAGCACACCTGGTAATCCCAGCGGTCCAGGCAGCTCACCTGGAAATTCCAGCGTACCAGGCAGCTCACCTGGTGGTAGTAGCGGTCCAGGCAGTTCACCTGGTAAGTCGAGCCGACCAGCCAGTACACTTCTTTGCGATTCTTATGTATAAACACATGATGGCATTCGTTCTATTTAACAACATTTATAAATAAATTGCAGCCTCCAACGACGGCAAAGGGTCCGGTGGAGCCGATGCCAGTGCTAGTGGTCAGTCACGATGTTTTTTATCTTATTACATTTATTACTCAAACTTACGAATGGCTTGTAATAATATAGTTTTAAATTTTATGTTCAGCTGAAAACAATGCCGATGGCTCTAGTGAGGCAGATGCAGACGCTAGTGGTAAGATCAGGCTTTTTAAGGCTTACTTATCGAATCTAAACATGATGGTGTTCGTTCTGCTTAACAGTATTTATAAATAATTTACAGCCTACATCAACGGCATAGGGTCTGGTGGAGCTGATGCTAGCGCTAGTGGTCAGTCATGATGTTTCTTATTCTAGTACAATAATTATATTAATACTCAAACTTAAATACTTTTTACTAATGTAGTTTTAAATTTCATGTTCAGCTGAAAACAATGCCGATGGCTCTAATAAGGCAGATGCGGACGCTAGTGGTAAGATCAGGCTATTTAATACTTACGTATTGCATACACAAAATGATAGCGTTCGTTCTATTTAACAACATTTACGTATATAAATAATTTACAGCTTACATTGACGGCGAAGGGAATAGTGAACCTGGTGGTAGTAATAGTGGTAAGTAAGGGTTATTAATCTTTGACAACATTTTTATCTATATTACAACTTCCAACGACGGTAAAGAACTAGCGAAGATGATTCTAGTGCTCGTGAAGCTTCTTTTTCTACTAAATTAGCTACTAATATTTTAAAATTCATGTTTCACTGAAAACAAAGGCGATAATTCCAATCAAGCAATTACAGGCAATTCTAAGATGAGCTTATTTAGTATTTGAGTAATAAATACAAAACGGTAATAAGGTGCGCCTAGATGCTGGATAATAGCCTATGTGTTACTCCAGGTCATAATTCTGTGTATTAAATTATCAAGTTTCGCATTCATAATATTAGTGCGATTAATATATTTTTTTATTTCTAAATTTTTTATTTTATATTTTTGGTTCTCCGCGTTTCGAACGCTTTACAGCAATCATGGTCACCGAAGAGACTAAGGTTTTATGCATCTCAAAGGTCATATAGTTATTACAGACACTATCTGAAAACCCTGTCGAAAAAGCCCTCTAATCTAAGAGAGTTATTATTCAGTACCCACTTATTACGTATTATAAATAATACTGCAACATTATTTTGGTGTCACTCAGCTTCTGCTTCGTCTTACATTCTTAAAATGTTTAAAAATCAAATATTTATCGATACCAATCACGTAATTAAAAATTAATTATGTTACTGCACTGCCTTAGTAGCAATATCCATCAAATTATGACACGAAAATAAACCTTAAAACAAAAAGATATATATTCATAATTGCGTGTATTGAGAAAAACCGCCATCTATGATTATAAGTAGCATAACTTACTCGAAACTCAAATCTAGTTTAACTTTAGAGTATAAAATGTTGTAAATATTCACAGAAATACAGTAAAATGAATTATATTCATAGGAGGTGAAGATATATTTTAAAGGAGTAATTAAGCTAGAAAAAAACCCTTAGAACTGCATATACCAGCAATTGCTTATATTTTACATCGCACTTCCCTTTGTTTTTCTCATTCGTTATTACACTCAAAAAAAACTATTTTTCCTCAGGCAGCTCACCTGGTAGCACACCTGGTAATTCTAGCGACACAGGCAGCTCACCTGGTGGTACTAGCGGTCCTGGTAGCACACCTGGTAATTCTAGCGACACAGGCAGCTCACCTGGTGATACTAGCGGTCCTGGTAGCACACCTGGTAATTCCAGCGGTCCAGGCAGCTCGCCTGGAAATTCCAGCGTCCCAGGCAACTCACCTGGTGGTACTAGTGGTCCTGGTAGCACACCTGGTAATTCTAGCGACACAGGCAGCTCACCTGGTGGTACTAGCGGTCCTGGTAGCACACCTGGTAATTCTAGCGACACAGGCAGCTCACCTGGTGATACTAGCGGTCCTGGTAGCACACCTGGTAATCCCAGCGGTCCAGGCAGCTCACCTGGAAATTCCAGCGTACCAGGCAGCTCACCTGGTGGTAGTAGCGGTCCAGGCAGTTCACCTGGTAAGTCGAGCCGACCAGCCAGTACACTTCTTTGCGATTCTTATGTATAAACACATGATGGCATTCGTTCTATTTAACAACATTTATAAATAAATTGCAGCCTCCAACGACGGCAAAGGGTCCGGTGGAGCCGATGCCAGTGCTAGTGGTCAGTCACGATGTTTTTTATCTTATTACATTTATTACTCAAACTTACGAATGGCTTGTAATAATATAGTTTTAAATTTTATGTTCAGCTGAAAACAATGCCGATGGCTCTAGTGAGGCAGATGCAGACGCTAGTGGTAAGATCAGGCTTTTTAAGGCTTACTTATCGAATCTAAACATGATGGTGTTCGTTCTGCTTAACAGTATTTATAAATAATTTACAGCCTACATCAACGGCATAGGGTCTGGTGGAGCTGATGCTAGCGCTAGTGGTCAGTCATGATGTTTCTTATTCTAGTACAATAATTATATTAATACTCAAACTTAAATACTTTTTACTAATGTAGTTTTAAATTTCATGTTCAGCTGAAAACAATGCCGATGGCTCTAATAAGGCAGATGCGGACGCTAGTGGTAAGATCAGGCTATTTAATACTTACGTATTGCATACACAAAATGATAGCGTTCGTTCTATTTAACAACATTTACGTATATAAATAATTTACAGCTTACATTGACGGCGAAGGGAATAGTGAACCTGGTGGTAGTAATAGTGGTAAGTAAGGGTTATTAATCTTTGACAACATTTTTATCTATATTACAACTTCCAACGACGGTAAAGAACTAGCGAAGATGATTCTAGTGCTCGTGAAGCTTCTTTTTCTACTAAATTAGCTACTAATATTTTAAAATTCATGTTTCACTGAAAACAAAGGCGATAATTCCAATCAAGCAATTACAGGCAATTCTAAGATGAGCTTATTTAGTATTTGAGTAATAAATACAAAACGGTAATAAGGTGCGCCTAGATGCTGGATAATAGCCTATGTGTTACTCCAGGTCATAATTCTGTGTATTAAATTATCAAGTTTCGCATTCATAATATTAGTGCGATTAATATATTTTTTTATTTCTAAATTTTTTATTTTATATTTTTGGTTCTCCGCGTTTCGAACGCTTTACAGCAATCATGGTCACCGAAGAGACTAAGGTTTTATGCATCTCAAAGGTCATATAGTTATTACAGACACTATCTGAAAACCCTGTCGAAAAAGCCCTCTAATCTAAGAGAGTTATTATTCAGTACCCACTTATTACGTATTATAAATAATACTGCAACATTATTTTGGTGTCACTCAGCTTCTGCTTCGTCTTACATTCTTAAAATGTTTAAAAATCAAATATTTATCGATACCAATCACGTAATTAAAAATTAATTATGTTACTGCACTGCCTTAGTAGCAATATCCATCAAATTATGACACGAAAATAAACCTTAAAACAAAAAGATATATATTCATAATTGCGTGTATTGAGAAAAACCGCCATCTATGATTATAAGTAGCATAACTTACTCGAAACTCAAATCTAGTTTAACTTTAGAGTATAAAATGTTGTAAATATTCACAGAAATACAGTAAAATGAATTATATTCATAGGAGGTGAAGATATATTTTAAAGGAGTAATTAAGCTAGAAAAAAACCCTTAGAACTGCATATACCAGCAATTGCTTATATTTTACATCGCACTTCCCTTTGTTTTTCTCATTCGTTATTACACTCAAAAAAAACTATTTTTCCTCAGGCAGCTCACCTGGTAGCACACCTGGTAATTCTAGCGACACAGGCAGCTCACCTGGTGGTACTAGCGGTCCTGGTAGCACACCTGGTAATTCTAGCGACACAGGCAGCTCACCTGGTGATACTAGCGGTCCTGGTAGCACACCTGGTAATTCCAGCGGTCCAGGCAGCTCGCCTGGAAATTCCAGCGTCCCAGGCAACTCACCTGGTGGTACTAGCGGTCCTGGTAGCACACCTGGTAATTCTAGCGACACAGGCAGCTCACCTGGTGGTACTAGCGGTCCTGGTAGCACACCTGGTAATTCTAGCGACACAGGCAGCTCACCTGGTGATACTAGCGGTCCTGGTAGCACACCTGGTAATCCCAGCGGTCCAGGCAGCTCACCTGGAAATTCCAGCGTACCAGGCAGCTCACCTGGTGGTAGTAGCGGTCCAGGCAGTTCACCTGGTAAGTCGAGCCGACCAGCCAGTACACTTCTTTGCGATTCTTATGTATAAACACATGATGGCATTCGTTCTATTTAACAACATTTATAAATAAATTGCAGCCTCCAACGACGGCAAAGGGTCCGGTGGAGCCGATGCCAGTGCTAGTGGTCAGTCACGATGTTTTTTATCTTATTACATTTATTACTCAAACTTACGAATGGCTTGTAATAATATAGTTTTAAATTTTATGTTCAGCTGAAAACAATGCCGATGGCTCTAGTGAGGCAGATGCAGACGCTAGTGGTAAGATCAGGCTTTTTAAGGCTTACTTATCGAATCTAAACATGATGGTGTTCGTTCTGCTTAACAGTATTTATAAATAATTTACAGCCTACATCAACGGCATAGGGTCTGGTGGAGCTGATGCTAGCGCTAGTGGTCAGTCATGATGTTTCTTATTCTAGTACAATAATTATATTAATACTCAAACTTAAATACTTTTTACTAATGTAGTTTTAAATTTCATGTTCAGCTGAAAACAATGCCGATGGCTCTAATAAGGCAGATGCGGACGCTAGTGGTAAGATCAGGCTATTTAATACTTACGTATTGCATACACAAAATGATAGCGTTCGTTCTATTTAACAACATTTACGTATATAAATAATTTACAGCTTACATTGACGGCGAAGGGAATAGTGAACCTGGTGGTAGTAATAGTGGTAAGTAAGGGTTATTAATCTTTGACAACATTTTTATCTATATTACAACTTCCAACGACGGTAAAGAACTAGCGAAGATGATTCTAGTGCTCGTGAAGCTTCTTTTTCTACTAAATTAGCTACTAATATTTTAAAATTCATGTTTCACTGAAAACAAAGGCGATAATTCCAATCAAGCAATTACAGGCAATTCTAAGATGAGCTTATTTAGTATTTGAGTAATAAATACAAAACGGTAATAAGGTGCGCCTAGATGCTGGATAATAGCCTATGTGTTACTCCAGGTCATAATTCTGTGTATTAAATTATCAAGTTTCGCATTCATAATATTAGTGCGATTAATATATTTTTTTATTTCTAAATTTTTTATTTTATATTTTTGGTTCTCCGCGTTTCGAACGCTTTACAGCAATCATGGTCACCGAAGAGACTAAGGTTTTATGCATCTCAAAGGTCATATAGTTATTACAGACACTATCTGAAAACCCTGTCGAAAAAGCCCTCTAATCTAAGAGAGTTATTATTCAGTACCCACTTATTACGTATTATAAATAATACTGCAACATTATTTTGGTGTCACTCAGCTTCTGCTTCGTCTTACATTCTTAAAATGTTTAAAAATCAAATATTTATCGATACCAATCACGTAATTAAAAATTAATTATGTTACTGCACTGCCTTAGTAGCAATATCCATCAAATTATGACACGAAAATAAACCTTAAAACAAAAAGATATATATTCATAATTGCGTGTATTGAGAAAAACCGCCATCTATGATTATAAGTAGCATAACTTACTCGAAACTCAAATCTAGTTTAACTTTAGAGTATAAAATGTTGTAAATATTCACAGAAATACAGTAAAATGAATTATATTCATAGGAGGTGAAGATATATTTTAAAGGAGTAATTAAGCTAGAAAAAAACCCTTAGAACTGCATATACCAGCAATTGCTTATATTTTACATCGCACTTCCCTTTGTTTTTCTCATTCGTTATTACACTCAAAAAAAACTATTTTTCCTCAGGCAGCTCACCTGGTAGCACACCTGGTAATTCTAGCGACACAGGCAGCTCACCTGGTGGTACTAGCGGTCCTGGTAGCACACCTGGTAATTCTAGCGACACAGGCAGCTCACCTGGTGATACTAGCGGTCCTGGTAGCACACCTGGTAATTCCAGCGGTCCAGGCAGCTCGCCTGGAAATTCCAGCGTCCCAGGCAACTCACCTGGTGGTACTAGCGGTCCTGGTAGCACACCTGGTAATTCTAGCGACACAGGCAGCTCACCTGGTGGTACTAGCGGTCCTGGTAGCACACCTGGTAATTCTAGCGACACAGGCAGCTCACCTGGTGATACTAGCGGTCCTGGTAGCACACCTGGTAATCCCAGCGGTCCAGGCAGCTCACCTGGAAATTCCAGCGTACCAGGCAGCTCACCTGGTGGTAGTAGCGGTCCAGGCAGTTCACCTGGTAAGTCGAGCCGACCAGCCAGTACACTTCTTTGCGATTCTTATGTATAAACACATGATGGCATTCGTTCTATTTAACAACATTTATAAATAAATTGCAGCCTCCAACGACGGCAAAGGGTCCGGTGGAGCCGATGCCAGTGCTAGTGGTCAGTCACGATGTTTTTTATCTTATTACATTTATTACTCAAACTTACGAATGGCTTGTAATAATATAGTTTTAAATTTTATGTTCAGCTGAAAACAATGCCGATGGCTCTAGTGAGGCAGATGCAGACGCTAGTGGTAAGATCAGGCTTTTTAAGGCTTACTTATCGAATCTAAACATGATGGTGTTCGTTCTGCTTAACAGTATTTATAAATAATTTACAGCCTACATCAACGGCATAGGGTCTGGTGGAGCTGATGCTAGCGCTAGTGGTCAGTCATGATGTTTCTTATTCTAGTACAATAATTATATTAATACTCAAACTTAAATACTTTTTACTAATGTAGTTTTAAATTTCATGTTCAGCTGAAAACAATGCCGATGGCTCTAATAAGGCAGATGCGGACGCTAGTGGTAAGATCAGGCTATTTAATACTTACGTATTGCATACACAAAATGATAGCGTTCGTTCTATTTAACAACATTTACGTATATAAATAATTTACAGCTTACATTGACGGCGAAGGGAATAGTGAACCTGGTGGTAGTAATAGTGGTAAGTAAGGGTTATTAATCTTTGACAACATTTTTATCTATATTACAACTTCCAACGACGGTAAAGAACTAGCGAAGATGATTCTAGTGCTCGTGAAGCTTCTTTTTCTACTAAATTAGCTACTAATATTTTAAAATTCATGTTTCACTGAAAACAAAGGCGATAATTCCAATCAAGCAATTACAGGCAATTCTAAGATGAGCTTATTTAGTATTTGAGTAATAAATACAAAACGGTAATAAGGTGCGCCTAGATGCTGGATAATAGCCTATGTGTTACTCCAGGTCATAATTCTGTGTATTAAATTATCAAGTTTCGCATTCATAATATTAGTGCGATTAATATATTTTTTTATTTCTAAATTTTTTATTTTATATTTTTGGTTCTCCGCGTTTCGAACGCTTTACAGCAATCATGGTCACCGAAGAGACTAAGGTTTTATGCATCTCAAAGGTCATATAGTTATTACAGACACTATCTGAAAACCCTGTCGAAAAAGCCCTCTAATCTAAGAGAGTTATTATTCAGTACCCACTTATTACGTATTATAAATAATACTGCAACATTATTTTGGTGTCACTCAGCTTCTGCTTCGTCTTACATTCTTAAAATGTTTAAAAATCAAATATTTATCGATACCAATCACGTAATTAAAAATTAATTATGTTACTGCACTGCCTTAGTAGCAATATCCATCAAATTATGACACGAAAATAAACCTTAAAACAAAAAGATATATATTCATAATTGCGTGTATTGAGAAAAACCGCCATCTATGATTATAAGTAGCATAACTTACTCGAAACTCAAATCTAGTTTAACTTTAGAGTATAAAATGTTGTAAATATTCACAGAAATACAGTAAAATGAATTATATTCATAGAAGGTGAAGATATATTTTAAAGGAGTAATTAAGCTAGAAAAAACCCTTAGAACTGCATATACCAGCAATTGCTTATATTTTACATCGCACTTCCCTTTGTTTTTCTCATTCGTTATTATACTCAAAAAAACTATTTTTCCTCAGGCAGCTCACCTGGTAGCACACCTGGTAATTCTAGCGACACAGGCAGCTCACCTGGTGATACTAGCGGTCCTGGTAGCACACCTGGTAATTCCAGCGGTCCAGGCAGCTCGCCTGGAAATTCCAGCGTCCCAGGCAGCTCACCTGGTGGTACTAGCGGTCCTGGTAGCTCACCTGGTAATTCTAGCGACACAGGCAGCTCACCTGGTGATACTAGCGGTCCTGGTAGCACACCTGGTAACTCTAGCGTCCCAGGCAGCTCACCTGGTAGTACTAGCGGTCCTGGTAGCACACCTGGTAATTCTAGTGACACAGGTAGCTCACCTGGTAATAATAGCGGCCCAGGTAGCTCACCTGAAAGTAATAATGGTCCAGGTTCTCCAAGCAATCCTGGAAGCCCAAGTAGTAATCCCAGTGGTTCTGGAAAACCAGGCAGACCAGGAACACCAGGACAACCAGGACGACCAGGGCAAACAGGGCGACCAGGGCTACCAGGGCGACCAGGGCGACCTGGAAGACCCGGAACTCCTGGCCAACCAGGTACACCAGATATCCCTGGAGGCTCCCCTAGTAATCCTAGCGGTCCAGGTGTCTCTTCTAGTAATTCCAGTGGCTCAGGCAGCTCACCTGGTAGTACTAGCGGCCCAGGCAGTTCACCTGGTAATTCCAGCGGCCCAGGCAGTTCGCCTGGTCAGGAATGTAAACCAATTATTATATACAGGCCAGCACCAGTTGATAAAAAATATAATAGACGCTACATCTTAGTACCAGAAATATCTATAACAGAAAAAAATGAAAAAGGTGTGAACATTGACATATTTTCTTTTTTATAACTTATTGGTACTCTTTAGTTACAAAAAATATGTTTTAAGTTACAAAACTCATTTAGATTATATTAATGGCTTATATATTTTTTTTATGTTTAAACAAAAATTTTAATTAATAAACTTAATATACTCATTCATAATTTTTTGTAAAATTACTATGTCCTAAGTTCCCTATTTATGAATAAAAGTTTATTAATGGTTATATTATATAACTTAACTTTTTTAGGAGGCAAAAGCAGTGATGAAGATTACTCAGGATATAGATCCCGTCCTCGTATGTGTACCTGCCCACCAAAAAGTAACTTTTAATTGTTTGTTATTAAATTATAATATTACTATATTGACTTTAAGTGTATAATATACATATGTATAATAGATATTACTCAATTCATAGAGCCGTCTGCCGTCTAGACCATAGTAGACTTTAATATGTACTAAATAATACCTATTTTGAGTGTGTGGCATTATGTACAATGTTTTTTGACTAGATCTTTGACTATTATTAATTTTCAGGTAAGAGCAATTGATATTATAATATAAACACACAAAGGTGAAATGGCTTAATACAAAGGGTTACTATGGCGAAGAAACTGGACTTCGAGAAAAGTAATTTTATTATATAATATATATTATATTTAATTATTGTATCATTGATTTTATTAAAATTGAATTCTTACAATATATTGAGCAAGTGTATGCTGTTGTTTTATTTCATTAAGCTCGTTTTAATTATGGTAACCATACAAACCCCCTTCAGGAACAAAGTTCTTCACGTCTTTTCTTCAAATCCGAATATAATTCAATTTGGATACCTATTCTGATTAAAGATTTAATAGAGTTTAGTAGAGTAGAGTAAGTTTAGTAGATTAGTTAGATTAGTAGTTAGTACAATCATTAATACCGTCATCTGTCATTTGACAACAGTCAATAATATCATAATCATTCTGCTCAGTACCTTGCAGTAAAATGTATTCTAGTGTTCATTTCTCCTGTAGACATGCTCTACACGCATGCATACACATACACACATACATATACAGAGCACTGGTAGTATATACTATCTATATTATTTACTTACTGAAGCTCATGGACATGTATAAATGTACCAGGGTATTAAATAGCGTGTTTTTAGCTATTTCATTTAGCTACCCTAAAAATTCTACGCTTATTTGTATATTTGGAACTGTGTACGTAAGTATCTACCCTAGACAGGGTAGTTAAGTAGTTAGTAGTTAAGGGTAATTTGGATATTTACATATTTTCTTCTGAATTTCATCATTCATTTTTTAAAGATATTATAGAAAACAAATTTAATTTTAGTGATCTTAACTTAAAATATCCATCTATATATGAAAAGATATTTTACGCATATTCTGGAAAATGTTCGTTTAAAGTATTAAGCAAGCCCCATTTTTTTAAAGGTAAGAGAAAGAGAGTACAATGATACAACTCACATACAATGTTTACGACTTAAGAATCATGTAACTGTAACATACTAACAAACTAACATCTAAGTTATTTTTAAACGGAATGTTATGTACATTTAAAACGTACAGTCTCCCTCCTTTCCCTCCTTTTTTAAGTTACTCACGTGGACTAAAGGATTTGCTTAATTTTAATTTCCATTGAATTTATATGTTGTCATATCGAATTTGTTATCATTGATGTATGTTATCACTCTAGATGCATTAAGCTTAGTCTACGCTAAGAAGTCGTGAACAGGAAGTTAGAATTTAATCAAGAACTTTTTTGTATACCACATTGGTAGATGTTCTGTCTGCTTCGTCTAAAATGTCCATATGAGTAGCAATCCTCAGACTGGCCCAGAGAATTACTAATGGTCATTGCGAAGCAAATTTTAAGGAAAAATTACATTAGATTAAATTCAAAGGCGTAGTCAAAGGTTATCAGTGGTATTCGAGGTATGAAAAGTAACTCCTCTTGAGCACATCCAGCAAATACAGTGACCACTATAATGTTTTATAGATTACTCGCTGTCTAGTCCCGTTAAATAGCTTAGGTGGCATATCATCACAGGTGTGCCAATCTTCAAGAGGAGCTTATGAGAAAGGAGGCCTGGTGGGTTAGCTCTGTTAATGAATTCTACAGGATAGTGAACTGATTCGTTATGATTATATTCTATTCCAGACAATACAAAATACTTAAGCAGGACTTTATTATGAGCAGTAGCGCAGTTGTTTTTAAAGGTCAGTGTAGCACGTTTAAAAAACTAAGGCAAGACTTCGTTTGTATATTAGAAACATCCTATACTCTAGCTAGGTTCTCTTTCTCGTCTGTTACAGTTGTCAGTGCTATGGTTGCCAATTAGTTATACATAATTTTCCATTGAATTTGAAATAATTTCAATTTTTTATTCTATATAGTAAGTGTGCACTTTCGGAAAACTTGAGCTATTCTGTTTAAATATATTTTGTACGGGAATTTCAACTCGGGTAAGATTGAGCGGGAGTTTAAGCATAGAGTAAGCCGTTTTATAACATTCTAAAAATATAGTAGCATTTCAAGATGAGGTTAAGGGCACAGCCCCACAACTAACACCAACCCCCGATTACTTAATTTAGCCAAAAGCATTTTTTATTTAAAAAAAACTTTTTTAACTTAACTACGTACCGTAATTCGAAATCATTCATTTTTTCGGGATAAAAAGTAGCCTATGTGTTATTCCAAACTATAATTTATCTCTGTGCTACATCCACATCCGTTTAGCCATTCTGGCGTGAAAGAGTAACAAAAATTCATACTCACAAACTTTCACATTTATAATATTAGTATAGATAAAATTTAAGGTTAAATGCCCTACTAAACAGAACTGGAAAATCTCATAATAACTTATCAAAAAAGCTGACCTTGATATATTTTATGACTCGAACTGCTATAAGGCTAAGCTCAAAACCTACTGTATGAATATTTTATGAGAATCAAAAACCCCCCTTATACCTCAGAAATATTCATTTTCAATTTTAGTTAATATTTTTTAGATTTTTTTTCTATGAGCATAGTTTTTCTTACTAATATTATTTCCTACTTATGTATTTATGTTTTTGTTACGTTATGTCAAAATTTAGTATATTTTTTTGTATATTTTTTTACGTAATTTTTTGTTAAGTTATTGAACTATTCTTTTTTTTTTTTGGAACATAAAACGAGCAATAACCTTTTTTTTTCAACAATTTAAATCAAATCAAAATATACTTTATTCAAATAGACTTTTACAAGCACTTTTGAAACGTCAATTTTACATTTTAAATTTAAATCAAATGTCAGTGTAGTCAGTTCGTGAGGAAGCTACCACCGGCTCGGAAGGCAGTTCTGCTGAGAAGAGCCGGCGAGAAACTCAACAGTTGCTCTTTTAAAATAATAACTGTGTACAATATTGTAATACAATAATTATTATATATTTATCCTACGTGAGATCCAACCAGATATTAGTTCCACACATTGATATCTCCGAAGTATTCCGTGATTGTATAATAAGCTTTATTCACTAATAAATTTTTAATTTTTATTATTTACATGCGTCGTTAGTCTGAAATTGTGATATACTTTGTGACACTATTTTTATACATAGTTATGTAATATAGTTATATTAAGTTAATAAATGTATTCTTAGTATATAACGCAGGCTTCCTAATGTATATATGTATATAAAAATGAATCCCTATTTCCCTTGGTCACGCCATAACTTGAGAACAAATTAACCGATTTGCTTAATTCTTTTGCCTCTTAAGTTTTCTTATAATTTCCAGAAGGTTCTTATGGAAAGATTTATTAAGAAAACTTAAAAAAAAACCGACTTCCAGGCACTGAAAAGTAAAAAATAACAAAACGGGGTTTTTCATTTAGAATAGATACTTAATCAGATTTTTTCTAAGTCGGTGTGCTTTGATTTGTATTGGCTATCTGGCTGGCTGGTATTTTAAATACAAACCTCCGTTTTGTTATTTTTTACTTTTCAGTGCCTGAAAGTCGGTTTTTATTTTATTTTTTTTAACTTTTTATTTTTCCATTTTTAATGTAGACGTATCACCAATACAAATTAATCAAGCCCAAACACCAGGTAATTCCTGTAAATCATCGAGGAGTTCCCTCGACTGTCTTTCGGTCCATCATCAGATCGACTCCAGACTTTCATTAAATAGTAGTGCTTTAAAATACCTAATGAAAATGTTAACAAACGTACTAGTCGCCGCTACAATTTTCGAAAGTGCCCCTCGATTTCTCTGGGATCCCATCACTAGATCCTGGTTTCCTTATCATGGTACCACTCTTGGGATATCTCCTTCTCAACAAAAAAAGAATTATCAAAATCGGTTCATAAACGACGAAAAAATCCACGAACAAACATAAAAAAAATATATATACGGTCGAACTGAGAACCTCCTCCTTTTTTTGGAAGTCGGTTAAAAATTGCGCAGAAAATTGGAAATTTTCAGAAAACTTAACGATTATTTAAACTTCGCGCTTAATCACTACTAATTAATCTTTTAACAGTTGGATCGGTCGGCATCTATCGATCAAAAAATTCATTTATTCATTTCTGTATGCACAGCAGTGTTGCCGATTCGAGTTTTGGTAAACATGTAGGCTAAATAGAAAATTAGTATAATTTGCGTATAAAAAGTACGTAGATTTACGTACTTTTTTTATAGTGATATACCTGCGATACTTTAAGGGCAATCCCCTACCAAAACGCGCTTTACGACGATATTTAGAAGCAATTGTGTCAGTATTTAATAAATGTAAAAAAATTAAAAAAAAATTATAAAGATACTTTTAACATTTTGCGGTCATATTACACGATAAATATAGTTTTTTAAGGTCGTCACTAATAAAGAAATAAAATTCTAAAGTATTGCTGTAATCATGTTATTTTTTCTTATTCTTTGCATCTACACATGAATTTACAACTCATATAAAAGTATATTTAACACCATTTGATATATCATTTCAAAATTAATATTATTCACGTTTAATTTTTTTTAAAAGATCAATTTCAATTCTGTTTTGGACCAATATTCAGAAATTATAAGAAAATTTTCGAGTGAGATACTGTGCGGGGGCAGTGTTCGCAACCGTACGATTATTATCGTACATGTACGATAATTTCATAACTACGTACGAGGTACGATGGTACACTACTATCGTACGCAGATTGTACGATAATTTCCATTATAATGCAAAATTTGATGATTACGCTGCGCTGTACTGTTAAGATTATTTCTACAGAAAAACTACTTTCTGATGACACAAAGATAAAATTTTATACTGGACTTGAAACATATATAAAAGAATTAAATTTGTCTTCAGTACTTTATGCCCAATGGCTTATAATTTGTGGTATATTTTATGCAATGTAATTTCTCTAAGTGTGGAAGAACAGTTTCTATTGACATTAATGAAATTGAAGCATAATTATTGTGATTTTATACTATTAAATATATTTGGTGTCATTAAGTTTATAATAACAAATATATTTGTAACCAGGCTAAATTTATGTATGATATTTGGTTCGCCCAGCTCAAGTCTGTGCTATACGTCGGAAATTTAATTTAATTTTTTTTTTTTCAATTAAAAAACCGAAGTTTACAAGATTGAAAGTACGAAGCATTTGCAACATATTATTGTCATGTTTTATATGATTTTTTTAATGTATTATTAATTATAGCTAGGGATGTGACTTGGAGAGAAAAAATCGATTACTGAAAAATGACTAAATAATCGATGTTTCTCTGTTTAAAATAAATCAGTTTGTAAAAAATTGATTAATAAAAAATAATCGATTTTATCGAACTATTCGAAAAGTTGCTTTTATTGTTCAAAATAATAAAACAACAATCTATTGGTTTCAAAATTGTAAAATAAACCAAGTTTTATTTCAACTTAAATAATAAGGAAACTGAATAAAATTATTGCTTCTAATTTTTAGTACTATTTAACATTTTATTGAAATGTATATGATTATTACAAAAGAATGAAATGATTACCTATTAGTCTCAAAACTAGAATACAAAACAAGTTTTTATTTAAATGTTAAATTAGAACAATAAAAGTACTAAAAAACTAATTATTAACAGATATCTATTGTCTTGTATCATCTATCATTTTCTAGAACTAAAATTAAATTAGACATCATATTATAAAATATAATAAATAAATTAAATATTATACAAATACAATGAATAATATTATTATAAAATAAAAAATATTATTATATAATAAGTATAAGCAGCCACTTTTAATAACTTGTGACTCAGTTATTCATTGGCATTAAATAACAGTAATGTTCAAAGAACGCCTGGTCAGTACCGGCATTACTGTAATTTGGCTATTTTTCGTTGCATAAAAATATTATGACTATCTATAGTTTTATTTGATTTTTCCATCTCAAAATTCTATAATAGAGTGCATTCTGTAATGAAAGATATTGTTAGAACATAAATATTATGTCATTTGGTGTGTGATTGACATGATCTAGCCGAGGTACTAAATAAATAAATAAAATGATAATAAAATATTTCTGTTTTAGTTCGCCAGTGAATATTACACTATAGCCTCTATAAATTCTATGGTCTGTATTTTATGACATGTGTAATATTATTTTAACTGTTATTTCATAGATGTCGCTAGTATTTATTACGATCTTTTCTAGAAGTGAGGTGGGGAAGGAAGGAGCCGAATGTCAAAGGTCATTTGCTCGAGATATGGCCTTAAGCTTGAACTCCACTATCTATCCTATGGCAACAAAATTAATTATTATTTATGTATGTTCATCTATACAGATAAATAAAATTGGAGTGTCTGTTTGTAATATTAAAATAGTCGCTTTTTAGTTTTTACTAAATGCATATAGATGTATACACGGTACATATACCAAAACAACATTTTTTAAAATTTTGTCTGTCTGTTTGCTCCGGCTAATCTCCGAAACAGCTGGACCGATTTTGACGGGATTTTCACTGGCAGATATCTGATGTTATAAAGAGTAACTTAGGTTACTTTTATTTTAGAAAAAGAATCAGGGTCCCGCGAAAAATATTTAAAACCCAATGAATTATGAACAAAATCCACATACGTCGTACGCACCCAAGCGAAGCGAGGGTAAATCGCTATATAATTTAAATTTAAATAAATATCTTAGGAGAAGCAAGCTACTATTTATGTATAAACATAGCTTACCGCGAAGCGAGCATGAATCGCTAGTATGTATATAAATCTATACTTATAATAAAAATTTCGCTGTCTGTACATGGGAAATATTTGAGAAAAACTGTTTTTAATAGCGCAATAGAAGATTGAAAGAACCCAAAACAATGATTTTTAGATTTTTTGTTTGTTTGTCTGTGCGCGCTTATCTCAGAAACGCCTTAATCACCTTTCAAAGAACCCGAGTGGATTTAGGCTGAGTCGCTAGTAAATAAATAAAATAAATTATTTATATATAATAGATATATTTTTTATCTGTAGTAGTAGCAATAGTGTTGCTTAATATTTTACCTTAAAATTATAATAGCGATCTAAATTAATAATTATTTAATTTTTAAATTACATATAAAACAATAATACCTATTGTTTTAATAAATAATTAATATTTTTGATTTTCTTTGTGGTTAGACATATTATAGTAATAGCAACACTAAATAATATTATGTATATTATTAATTAATAAAGTTTTTAAAAAAATATAATATTTATAATAATAACAGCTAAAATTAAATAAACAATATTTAATTATAATACTTAATAATTTTTTTTTAAATATGTTTAGAATTAAAATGAAAAAATATTGTAAGGTACTCTGCATTTTAGAATTTTTTAAATTATTTTTGTTAATTATTGGTAGGCCCTGTTTGTAACAAGTATATAATGCCTTGGAGATGTCTAAAACTTTAGTCTCTCCCGTGACCATGATTGCTGTAAAGCATTCGAAATGTCGGGAACTAAAAATCATAATAAATGCGCGAAATAATCCGAAAATATAGGTTTATTTAAAATGTAAAAATATTCGCATAAATCTAAGAAAGTATGAAATTAGTTTTGTTTTATGTAATTTAGCTATGCCTATTTTTTTTAAATACTGCTGGAAAACTGTAGAGTAAAACTGGAGCAAAGATTCTACAATTTGTTAATTAAATTTAATTTATTGTATTGTCTACTTTATTAATAATTTTCTAAAAACTTTCTTTAAATTCAAATAAACTTTTAAATTTTGTTAGAGGTACCTTGTAAACTAGAATAATTGGAGTATTGATTTGTGTTCATTTATGTAACTTCATGAGCTTAAGTAATATTCTTATAATACTATTAGTAGTGAACTTAAATAAAAAAAATGTTTTCTTTTTTATTACATTTATTTTCTACGAACAGTCGCAATCGCGTATTCAGCAGAACTGAAAAATAAAATAAATCAACATAATTATCTAAAGCGTATCAAAACTATTAAAATATTAAACAAATAAATAAGTAATATTCTTATAATACTATTAGTAGTGAACTTATTTATTTAAATAAAAAAATGTTTTCTTTTTTATTACATTTATTTTCTACGAACAGTCGCAATCGCGCATTCAGCAGAACTGAAAAATAAAATAAATCAACATGATCACAAACACAAAAGTTGAATAAAAGATATAAATTTATATTTAATAGTGTAAGCTAAAAAATTAGGTGAGAATTTAACTCGGAGAAGAGAGAACGAGAAAGAACTTCGGAGAGGATAAAGAAGTATTTAGTCTGCTTATGTAACATATTTACGGTACGGTAGGGAATATTAGGTAACTTACGTAACTAAAGGTTAAATAACAATAACTACTGGAATCATCTAAATTTGCATTTTGGTTATTATATGGAATAGACGTGCTTTGTGAAGTCGCAGTATTTGTAGGAGTCACTGAAAAATAATAAGAAATAGCAATTTATATAGGTTATTAGTAGTTTTATAAAGGACATATATTATATATATAAAGGACAGATTTACCGTTTACTACAGTCCCGCCCCGTCCTGTAGGAACACTAGGTAACCTATACGTTGGAGGATTGTCACCACCTACAACTCCTCCATTTGTGTTATAGACGTTTGGCAAATCTAAAAATGACAATAAATTATTAAACATAATTCTAAATATTTTATTACATAATAATTCTGGAAATAAGATGCAAGTTATATTTATCACAACCAAAACAAAAAAAATAGTTGGCCTAAGCCAACTATTTTTTAAATTTTATCTAAATAAAGTTTGTTATTATAAAATTATTTATAAGAGAGGATAATTATAACAGATAGATAGATAGATAATTATAATTATTTATTGTAAGGGACGAGAACAAATTTTTTCTTCTTTTATATTTACAACTGCAGCTTCCAATGGCGATGAAGTATAATATCAAAATATTGATAGCCAAAACTTTTATTTTGATTTGGACGAGAACTGTTTTGAGTTGCTTACGAAAGAAATAAAAGTGACTGAGAACTGGAATTATCTTGTCACTTTTATACCAAATTTCACATTACTTTGAAATTACCACAACCAAATCGTGAAACATGATTAAAATTATTACTCATATTAAAATTATAAATTATTTACCCGCGCGCTAGCAATAAAATATCACTATAATACCACAGATCATATACAGTAACTACCCTGAAGTTTCGTTTCATAGAATAGATTATATCAACATTTGGCTACCAATTACAAATTCGATACGTTGAATCAAATTTAAAGTCGTAAACTTATGTCAATCCCATACATTGCTTATTCTATTCTATTAGCGTTTATGCAAAAAAAAAATCTATAATGAATAAGCCACCTAAGCTATGTAACGGGATTAGACTCCGAGTTATCTATAAACATTACAGTGGCCACTGTATTTGCTGGATGTGCTAGGAGTTGGAGAGAATCAGTATTCATACCTCGAATACCACTGATAACCTCTGACTACGCTTTTGAATTTAATCTATTGTAATTCCTCCTTAAAGTTTGTTTTACAATGACCATTAATAAATCTCACAACCCGTCATTCAAAGGAGCAGGCATAGATTTAAGATTGGATTGTTTCTCCTATGGATATTTTTGCAGAACGCAGAAACAGAAATAGCCGCCAATGTGGTATGCAAAAAAAAATCTTAATTAAATACTAACATCCTGCTCGCAACTTTTTTAGCGTAGACTAAATTAAGTAAATATAAAGTAAATACATACTCGTAAATGTACACATAATATTAAAAAATCGATATAACAACATATAAATTCAATGGAAATAAAAAATGAGCAATTTTTTACTCCATACGAGTGAAACCGCGGGTAGAAAGCTATATAAAATAAGAATGACACTTTATATTTTATCTAACGGACGATTTAACCTAAAAAATGAGGGGAATTATAAGTTTTAAGTGTATATAACATAGGGTCTATAAAATAACGTAGATGTTAGCTGTTAGTTAAAAAGACCATATTAGCCGAGTTACATGATTCTAAAGTCGTAAATATTGTATGCGAGTTATATCATTATTCTCTCTTCCTCTAACGTTGGAAACAAAAATAGAGAAAATGGAGTTTATTAACTATTTTAAACGAAAATTAAAATATCTAATAAAATACTGGTTATTTTGAATTATGATCACTAAAATTAAATTTGTGAAGTCGCAGTATTTGTAGGAGTCACTGAAAAATAATAAGAAATAGCAATTTATATAGATTATTAGTAGTTTTATAAAGGACATATATTATATATATGAAGGACAGATTTACCGTTTACTACAGTCCCGCCCCGTCCTGTAGGAACACTAGCTGCACCATACGTTGGAGGATTGTCACCACCTACAACTCCTCCATTTGTGTTATAGACGTTTGGCAAATCTAAAAATGACAATAAATTATTAAACATAATGCTAAATATTTTATTACATAATAATTCTGGAAATAAGATGCAAGTTATATTTGTATATTGTATTCAGCCCTTTTTAACGTCCCACTGCTGGGCACGGGCCTCCCTTCAAGACAAGGGGAATCAGGCCATAGTCCACCACGCTGGCCAAGTGCGGATTGGCGGACTTCACATGTCTTTCGAAAACTTGCTAGGTTCTCTCAGACATGCAGGTTTCCTCACGATGTTTTCCTTCACCGTAAGGCAAGTGGTAATCAACTTAGAAAATGATTCGCACATGAAAATATCAGAGGTGCGAGACCCGGGATTTGAACCCGCTTCACTCGGTTTCCCAAGCGAGCGCGTTACCACTGGGCTACCACTGCCCTATAAGTGCAAGTGCAAGTTATATTTATCACAACCAAAAAAAAAACAGTTGGCTTAGATTAAGTTTGTTATTATAAATTTATTTATAAGAGAAGATAATTATAATAAATAGATAGATAGATAATTATAAATATTTATTGTAAGGGACGAGAATAAATGTTTTTTTTTTATATTTACAACTGCAGCTTCCAATGGCGATGAAGTATAATATCAAAATATTGATAGCCAAAACTTTCATTTTGATTTGGACGAGAACTGTTTTGAGTTGCTTACGAAAGAAATAAAAGTGACTGATAACTGGAATTATCTTGTCACTTTTATACCAAATTTCACATTACTTTGAAATTACCACAACCAAATCGTGAAACATGATTAAAACTATTACTTATATTAAAATTATAAATTATTTACCCGCGCGCTAGCAATAAAATATCACTATAATACCACAGATCATATACAGTAACTACCCTGAAGTTTCGTTTCATAGAATAGATTATATCAACATTTGGCTACCAATTACAAATTCGATACGTTGAATCAAATTTAAAGTCGTAAACTTATGTCAATCCCATACATTGATTATTCTATTCTATTAGCGTTTATGCCAAAAAAAAATCTATAATGAATAAGCCACCTAAGCTATGTAACGGGATTAGACTCCGAGTTATCTATAAACATTACAGTGGCCACTGTATTTGCTGGATGTGCTAGGAGTTGGAGAGAATCAGTATTCATACCTCGAATACCACTGATAACCTCTGACTACGCTTTTGAATTTAATCTATTGTAATTCCTCCTTAAAGTTTGTTTTACAATGACCATTAATAAATCTCACAACCCGTCATTCAAAGGAGCAGGCATAGATTTAAGATTGGATTGTTTCTCCTATGGATATTTTTGCAGAACGCAGAAACAGAAATAGCCGCCAATGTGGTATGCAAAAAAAAATCTTAATTAAATACTAACATCCTGCTCGCAACTTTTTTAGCGTAGACTAAATTAAGTAAATATAAAGTAAATACATACTCGTAAATGTACACATAATATTAAAAAATCGATATAACAACATATAAATTCAATGGAAATGAAAACTGAGCAATTTTTTACTCCATACGAGTGAAGCCGCGGGCAGAAAGCTTTATAAAATAAGAATGACACTTTATATTTTATCTAACGGATGATTTAACCTAAAAAATGAGGGGAATTATAAGTTTTAAGTGTATATAATATAGGGTCTATAAAATAACGTAGATGTTAGCTGTTAGTTAAAAAGACCATATTAGCCGAGTTACATGATTCTAAAGTCGTAAATATTGTATGCGAGTTATATCATTATTCTCTCTTCCTCTACCTTTGGAAACAAAAAATAGAGAAAATGGAGTTTATTAACTATTTTAAACGAAAATAAAATATCTAATAAAATACTGGTTATTTTGAATTATGATCACTAAAATTAAATTTGTTTTCCATAATATATTTATTAAACACGAGCTTATTTTTGCAAATAATAAAGTACGTATTGTGAAAAATTAAAAAAAATATTTTACTGTGTAAATAATAAAGTAAAATTCGGCAGTACGGAACCCTCGATGCACGAGTCAAAATCATACTCACACATTTGAAAATCATTACAACCATCAAATTATTATTAGTTATAACATAAAGCCAAAGTTTATTTTTTTAGTAGTTTGAACGCGGCCAAAGCCGCGGGTACTGCTAGTAATTTATAATTTTAATATGAGTAATAATTTTTATCATGGTTCACGATCTGGTAGTGATAATTTCAGAATAAAATGGAATTTGGTATAAAAGTGACAAAATAATTCGAGTTATCAATCACTTTTATTTCTTTCGTAAGCAACTCAAGACAGTCCTCGTGAAAATCAAAATGAAAGTATTGGCTATCAATATTTTGATACTGTACTTCATTACCATTGGAACCTGCAGTTGTAAATATAAACACTTGTTCTCTTTCCTTAAAATAGATATTTTTAACGTACTAACATAATTATCTTGCTATAGTAATTTTTAATAACAAATTTTACCTAAGCTAACTAGCTAAGGTTTTGTTTGGTTGTGATAAATATAACTTACATATAATTTTCAGAATTATTATATAATAATAATATAATAAAATATACGGAATTATAGTAAATAATTCATTTATTATATCATTTTTAGATGTGCCTAATGCAGAAGGCGGAACTGTAGTAAACGGTAAATCTGTCCTTCATAATATTTTTCTTTTTGGGTATATCATTAATGATCCGCAAATTAAAGAGTGGATCTTAATTAAAAAAAGTTTGACTTTAACGATATTTCTTGCATCTTATATTTTAATTTAACTTTAATTGTCCATGAGCCTATGGTATTGCAAAGATATTCTAAATCTACTCTTAATTTCCAACACCTTAAGGTTGCCTGGAAGAGATCGCTGCCTTAGCGATAAGGCCGCCTCTTGTACATAGCTCTTTATATATTTTTCTTGTACAATTTTTCTTTTGTGGGTGTACAATAAAGAGTATTTATTATTATTATTATTATTATTAATTTTGCTGGTATTTTACATTTATACAACAATAAATAGTCACTGGCTATTAGCATTATAAGTTCTTCGTTTTAATTCTATTTTATGATATAACTAATTATATGAATTGCTTATTGTTTATTATTATTATTTTTTCAGTGACTCCTACAAATACTGCGAATTCAGAAAGCACGTCTAATCCATATACTAACCAAAATGCAAATTTAGATAATTCCTATGATTATTGTTATTTCACCAATAATTACGTAAGTTACCTAATTTAATATTCCTTACCGTAAATATATTACATAAATCAGACTAAATACTTCTTTATCCTCTCCGAAGTTCCTTCTCGTTCTCTCTCCTCCGAGTTAAATTCTCACCTAATTTTATAGCTTATATTATTAAATAGATATTAATATATTTTATTCAACTTTTGTTTTTGTGTATAATCTATTTATTCAAATAATTATTTTCGTTTTATTTTCAGTTCTGCTGAAGTTGGAATGCAGGACTGCATATTTTCGTAGAAAATAAATATAATTAAAAAAAAAAACATTTTATTTTTATTTTTAAGTAACTTCAGTACCTACACTAGTAGCACTAAGAGTCGCGTCAATAAAGTCCTTTTCTCGGAATTCCTCAAGAACAATTACGATTTTGATTATTTTTTCGTAAAATTTTGATTTTTTTATATAATCTGAGTTCAGTAAACTTTTAAAGCGGAGACATAATTATCAATATTGTTAAAACATAATACTTTCTTTTAACGCGAATATTTGACATTTTAAATAAAACTGTTTCGAATGTTTTAACAGCAATCATGGTCACGGGAGAGTTTGTTTTATTTAAATTATTAAAACAATATTGTATGATATTTATATTAAAAAAAACAGTAGCGTGTGGTTTTGTTATTTTGAAAAAATAATTTTAGTTTCAAGAGTATTTTTTAGAATAAAGGTCTTATTCATAAAATCACGTAAAATTCGCTATGTATAAATCAAATTTTTCAAAGTTTATGCTTTTTGAGAAAAAGTTATGACGAACTTCACCAATATTTTTACTACGAGCTAGCCTCCTATTCTCATTCGCTTTTTGACAACGCTGGAATGAGGAAAATGATGAAATCAATACTATACGATATATTTGAAGGATATGAAATGGATGTTAAGTGTTTTTTTGATGAATATGATTGATATTAATGGAACTAAAGCGTCTGAGAGTAATCGTAGATGCAAAAGTAATAATTCAATTGATTATCATTTATTCCAAAAAGGCATGCCTCCAAATACGACTACATTAATAAATTCTTGATAAACAGAATAATAAAAATAGGTTATTAATCTTCTCTGCAAAAACTCGCCGAAAATGTTATTCAACAGAGTCAAGCAGAAAGTGATGCGGATCGTTTAATTGTACAATTAGCTTCAGATTGTGCCTTTCATGATGTAGTTGTTGTAGCAGAGGATATTGATGTATTTGTGTTATTGATGGCTTTAGCACCTGATGAAAAATATATATATGTAATTTCTTTTAACAATTTACTCGACAAAAACCATGTTAATGAAATATCCTAATTTTACAAAAAAAAAAACATCTTTTCTTCGTTCATACATTCACTGGCGATACTAGATCCGTGAAGGGAAAAATAATTTTATTAAAAAAAAATAAAAATTGTCAAATATTATGTGCAACAACTGAAACTTCCCTGGTAAAATAACAAAGTGAGGAAATACTTTTTAATAAAGCTATTAATCGTATTAAAAACCTGTATTAATTTCAATATAAATAGCATCAGCTTCAAAGGACAAGAGCGTACACGTACAAACTTACAAGTCTTCGATACGCAAAATGGTGATGAAAATTAAATTTTCTTTTTTGTATATATATAAATAAACCAGAAAATTTACATATTTAATGTATTATTAGTAATGTTGATGTACATAATTGTTTTAATCTATTATTCCCTCTAAGTATTAATAAAAAGTTTTTTGCATTATTTTTTTTATAATTGGAGGCCCGAAATGCCTATGTATGTGTACACGTAGAATAGGAAGCATTGTACGTGCGAGTTATCGCTTGTCAGACAAAACGGCGTAAACATCGTCCCGGCCCTTGAAGGCTAAAGCATTCAAGACTCGCCACTGTCCGAAGGAAAAAAACAAATGCGATTAATAGCTCGTCGAATTATGCATCGTGATGTGTTATGTTGGCCACTCGTGGTATATTTTCCGGCCCAGAAACTAATTGGATTACTCTTCCAAATCGCCATTTTAAGGGTGGTAAAATCCTTCATTTACAAGGAAAAATTTCACTTTCCACTTGATACGCTTTTGAGGCTCGGCTATGTATACAGTGACCCAAAGCTTCCAAAAATGGTGCCTCATAGTCTCAAGTCGCAGATTTTTTTTAAAATAATTAATATTTTGGTCCATATAATTTGGACCTGGTAATGCGGTCAATGGTCTGCCTACTAAAAAGTGGTCCGGTGTGAAAGAACTATAGTCATCAGGTAAGGAACTGAGAGTACACAGAGGACAGCTGTTGAGGATTGCTACGTCTTGCGAAAATAAAGGTGATAGTTCCTCATAAGTTGAATGACTATTGCCTTGTACGTGTGTGATGTGAAATTTTACTGACTTCACGCCCGCTTCCCATAAACCACCAAAGTGAGGTACGTACGGTGACGAAACCGAAATCTAATGCCCTTTTCTAATGCAAAATCAGAAAGCGAACTTTCTGCAACGTATAAAAATACTTATCTACTTAGAAGCAGCGCTAAAATGTCTCCCATTGCCACAAAATATTTGATTAAATATGCCAAAGCGGCTAATAAACCTTCTTAGCGCTAGTATAAAACCATCCTTGAACAGCCCATGTGCAGCCTTCAGATGTATGCATTTAAATCTAAAACAGATAAATAAACATTTTTTTATTTTAACTCCGTCCCCGTCGATCAGCTATCATAAATGGGCCCTCGAAGTCTGCAGCATGAAAAAGAAAACCAGGCATTAAACGTTCTGTAGGCAGATTTCCCATAACATTTTTTATTGATTTTTCCCTTATAGCGACGACAAACAGCACAATTACGAACTGTTCTTGTAACTAATGCCCTACCACCTATAGGCCAAATGCGCTCTCTAACTGAGACTAACAGCTGTTGTGGACCGGCGTATAACAGACGCTTGTTATCGTATTCAAAAATAAGTTTAGTTAGATGATTAGACAAATGTAATAACATAGGATGTTTCTTATCATAAGGATATTTCAACGCTTGCAAGGAACTATCGACCCTTATGACACTTTCAGCGACTAAAAATGGAATACAATGAAAATGGAAGACGATGAAAGAAGAAATATAAGAAAAATGGAAGCCACTAAAGATTTAATGTTTTAAATCTGTTATTGTTTAAAATTGATAGCTCCTTAAATAATTCTGTTGTGAGAGTTTAATTGAAACAGTGAATTACTATGTTAGCTGTATTGCTCGTAATGGGCCTAAATATTTATTTCTAATATCTTAAATTAATTGTTAGAGTAATTCTCAAACAATAAGGATGTTTCGGATAAAGTTAAAGTTAAAACCTTAACTTCCGGTAGTTCTGATACCATAACTCAGCCTGCATAACTTTGTCTGGATCTACTCCGAGAGAAGCTAGAGCACAGTTGTTGGAACTAAGAGTTGTTGAAGCTAAGAGGAAGAGTTAGTATATTTATAGCAGCTACCCTATTGGCAATAAATAATTTGAATTTACTGCAACCCGTCCGAAGCTAACATAATAAGACTATGAAGTCGGTCCAATAATCATCAACTCTATCATTAAAACCCGATGGCAGGTCTTCCAAAGCAGACCACAACAGCCATGGGGTTGCTCCAACGGTCCACTCTGCTATCAGAGAAGTACCAGGAGCATCCCGAATGGCACACCCGAGGTGGTCCGCCTCCCGGAGCGTTCTTGTCTTCGCGCCCGGCTGGATTGCAGGACGCTAATGAGTCCAAGATAAGGGCATGAATAGATTTTCTTAATTGTAATAATTATAATAATAACAGCTAAAATTATATAAATAATATTCCATATTTCAAGTTACTCCGATGGATGATACAGCTTGGAATATTCTGAAATAAAACCAATTTTTCTGGTTTTAATTCAGGTTTCGTAAGACTGCTTGCTGCTCAGAGTATAAAATGTCTCAAAATAAATCTGCACCAATGAGAGCATCAATGTCTGATGGAACTTTAAAAGTACGGTCAACAAGTTTAAATGGAGATAAATCAAGATGTTTTATGTTAATAAAACATTTAGGTAATTTTCTTATTTGAGGTAATGCAAAACTAGTTAATTTAGTACTAAAATTGATATTTTTAGAATTTATGCGTATCGCACAACGTTCATTAACATATTACAGCATATTGAATATACCTATTATAATTGCTCAGTTCAATGGAAGAATGTAGCAAGGAATTATGGCATTTTTTACAAAATTTACATGTGCCATCGAGTTTACACTGGCGATAATCATGACCTCGTCTCAGGCAATTATGGCATAAGCTTAGACCATTGGCCTGGGAATGTCTCTCCTCGGGTGTTTTGGCCTTGAAAACAAGCAATCGTATATGCGATGTTTTTCGTGACAAAAAAGGCACTCGACGTTCTTAGAAGGGGAAGGCTTCGAAGCTTACGCCCAGCGAGCTTATGATTTTCGTATTTGTTACCTTGAATAGACTCTTAAAATGTCACGTGATATTGTAAAAAAAGGAAACTATTGACAATATTCTAGGTATGTAATTATAATTTCACTAGTGCAACTGTTAACGGATATTACAATTTTCCTACGACTTATACAAAATTTCAACCATGTAGCTTGAATAGTCTTCGAGTAAAATCGCAGTAATATGCGGATAAAGGTCGGACAAACATGGTAAAATTATAAGGGTTCTATTGTAGCCATTTGACTACAAAATCAGCTATAGGTATTTGACCTAAAGTAAAACTTGCTGGGTCCATTCGACAAAACAAAGCTCTAATAAGATTGAGTATAGTAATACGGGTCTAAACGCCCACAGTTACGGTAAGTGTCGGCGCCGGGTAATTTAGCGGCAATTTTAAATTATATTTAGTTACATATTTTCTGTTTATTTAGATATGCATAAATATTTTTTTCGCGGAAATTGTATTTTAACTTTTCTTTTCATTTTAGAATTAGAGTTACAATAAGTGTAAAACATGTATCTAACTGCTATAATGTGTTCCTTTGGCAATTTGTTTTCATTATTTTAGTTCCATTTTTACGAAGACGGTTTTTTTTGTATTTGTTTTTATCATTCACATTTTTTTTTACTTTATAAAACTGCTCTAATTATTGAATGCCCAAGGGCCCCTTGCATGGATTAAGACGGCTCTACCTATAAATATAATTTATTTGATTTTTGATTGTTTGGATATTGGCAATATATTGTTATTTTTATGTGAAATAATTAAATATTTTATTACTAGCGCGTGCATAAATCATTTATAATTTTAATATTAGTAATAATTTTAATCATGTTTCACGATTTGGCCGTGAAAATTTCAAAGTAACATAAATTTGGTATAAAAGTAACAAAATTATTCGAATTATCAATCAATTTCATATTTTTCGTAAGCAGATCAAGATAGTCTTCGTCAAAATCAAAATGAAAGTTTTGGCTATCAATATTTTGATACTGTACTTCATTACCATTGGAACCTGCAGTTGTAAATATAAACAGTTGTTCTCTTTCCTTAAAATAAATATTTTTAACGTACTAACATAATTATCTTGCTATAGTAATTTTTTATAACAAATTTTATCTAAGCTAACTGGTTTTGTATGGTTGTAAGAAATATAACTTACATATAATTTTCAGAAATTTTAATTGAAAATAATAGTGTAAAATACCTATATGGAACTATAGTTAATCATTTATTGTATAATATTTAGATTTGCCAACCGGATCTAATGCAAATGGAGGAGCTGTAGGTGGTGAGAACCCTCAAACATATGGGTCAGCTAATACAGGGCAGGACGGGACGGTAGTAAACGGTAAATCTATCCTATATAATATTTTCCTCTTTGGGTTTATTAAGAACGATCCGCAAATTATACAGTGGATCTTAACAAAAATAGTTTGACTTTAACAGAATTTCTTGCATCTAATATTAATATTAATTGTCCATGAGAAAATTCGGTAACGAAAAAATATTCTAAATCTACTCTTAATTTTGGTGGTATGTTATTTTACAGTTACTCTCCTAAATAGTTCGCTGGCTAGCAGCATTATAAGTTATTCATTTTAATTTTATAATTTTACTACATCTACTGATTATATAAATTGGTTATTCTCTATTATTATGATTATTGTTTCAGTGACTCCTACAAATACTGCGACTTCTAGTAGCACGTCTAATCCATATAATAACCAAAATGCAAATTTAGATAATTCCTATGATTATTGTTATTACACCTATAATTACGTAAGTTACCTAATTTAATATTCCTTACCGTAAATATGTTACATAAATCAGACTAAATACTTCTTTATCCTCTCCGAAGTTCTTTCTCGTTCTCTCTCCTCCGAGTTAAATTCTCACCTAATTTTTTAGCTTATATTATTAAATAGAAATTAATATCTTTTATTCAACTTTTGTTTTTGTGTGTAATCTATTTATTCAAATATTTTCGTTTTATTTTCAGTTCTGCTGAAATTGGAATGCAGCACTGCATATTTTCGTAGAAAATAAATATAATAAAAAAAAAACATTTTTTTTTTATTTTTAAGAAACTTCAGTACCTACATTAGTAGCACTAAGAGTCGCGTTAATAAAGTCCTTTTCTCGGAATTCCTCAAGAACAATTACGATTTTGATTATTTTTTCGTAAAATTTTGATTTTTTTATATAATCTGAGTTCAGTAAACTTTTAAAGTCATAATTATCAATATTGTTAAAACATAATACTTTCTTTTTACGCGAATATTTGACATTTTAAATAAAACTATGTTTTCAGATTATTTCGCGGATTTATTTTGATTTTTGGTTCCTGACGTTTCGAATGTTTTAACAGCAATCATGGTCACGGGAGAGTTAGTGTTGGGAACCGGTCTCACGTCGCGGTAATGAACGCGCGGACGGTGGGGTGTGGCGGCTCGGCCTCACTCGCTTGCACGAGCCCACCGCTAACGGCCGCCTCTCATTAGTCTTATATTTAACTTATTATTAAGGGCAATAAAACCAGCAGCTATACAGTCCACTATTTTATTTAACGTCCCGCTAGGACCCTTACATTGGTCCTTCAGGATCTCGCCGTAAAAATAATAAGAAGAAAGTCAACGGTCTTCATCATCTCACAATTCGACGACGAACCTCAATTGCGGTCTTCAGCTACAATATTGCCTTAGGAGGAGTCAATCAGCAATCGCATAAGGTCGTAGTATCGAAAAGGTAACATGAAGATCACAGAGGTCAACCGGGCGCGGACTTTGGACTCGTAAAAAGTTCGAGTCATCGTCAACTTTACGGAGTTATTGGATCATCGAAGATTCCCTTGTGGATTTGGAGATTTCGTGAGTTCGTTCCAATTAATTATTTCTCCTATATCCATACCACCTTACTCCTAAACAGTTCAATAACTACCTAAATATCCTAATAAGTACTCACTAGTAAGTACCTATATTCATCTTATAATAGTAACAAAAGGGTTCAAATCCCCTATTGGCTATTAATTCATAAAAAGTTATGATAAGTTACTCGTAACACATTTTATTAAAATAATACATATTAATTTATATTTTAAGTAACATTATTAAAATCACATATTTTTTTTATAAAAGTCAATCAATTTATTTTGCATCTTCATTTACTTTCAATATAATAATTGTACCTACTGCACTTGTTTACGCTAATTGCTCGCTTCTCGAAATTGCCTACTGGCCATGTGCCAGTGCAGTCGCATGTGCAGCTGTTCTTTTGTTCTGGCTTCACGGTCAAGGCCATTCACTTCGTTTGCTAATTACTTTCTATAAATTACGATTTATTTGCTTCATAGTTCATTTATAGTTTATAGTTATTATTTCTATAACTATGGCAGACGAAAAAATTGAAAAATTAATTAAAAGACTTAAGAGAAGAAGAAAAGAAAAGAGAAGAATTAAGGAAAACCCCTGTTACGGGTACCCGCTCGCCAGTGGGGAAGCGAGTCGGGTTATGTGAGACTCCTGCCGCGATGTGCGGCAGCCTACCCACTAAAAACCTGACCAAACTCCTCCTCGTCGCCATAAGGCCGGGGCCGCGGGTACCAAAAAGACTCTTCCGCGACCCCGACGGCGAGCGCCTGCTAAGGCCCGTCTCCGTGTTAGGGGCTGAGATGTTCGACCACCCCTGACGGCCTCCTCTAGCCAGAACAGCGGACGGCCGACCTCCCCTAGCCGACCGCCCTCTGGTACCTTCACCGCCCACCGAAGTGGACAACACTACCTCGGCTGCAGAGGACAGGGAAACGGCATCGAAACACCAGCCCTCTCCCCTGCAGCCCCACCGCGTCCGCCATCATACGGTGGCGGCCCCGTCCAGACCGCGGAAGGCGGGGAGGCCAGCACCGAGGCACCAGCGCTACCCTCCCACCGCGGCCCACCCCTCTACCGGTTGCGGGCCTATTAACACAGTCCCGCATCCGGCCCTACCCCCCGTCCGATCACGGGATCGCCAAAGCGGTCCCGCCACCGGTGGCCGCATCGTCGTGGCTTCGCAAACGGAAGCCTCGTCGAGCGGCCCCAATCCGCCCACCGAAGTGGGCTCCCTTCACACACGGGGCACTGACGGGGCTGCAGAGGACAGGGCGAGCGGCAACGAAACACCGACACTCCTCTTCCCCTGCAGCCCCACCGCGTCTGCCATCGAAGACGGTGGCAGCCCCGTCAAGGCCGCGGGGGGCAGGGAGAACGGCGCACCGAAATACCGGCACTCCTCTCCCACCGCGGCCTTCCCCTCTACCGGTTACGAGCCTGCCCTCCCACACAGTTCCGCAACCGGTCCCCGCCCTCCGGTCGCAAGACCGCCAAAGCGGCCCCGCTCCCGGTGGCCGCAACTCCGCTCAACGGAGAGCGGCCCCGTCTGGGTAGCGCCCTTCACCGTGGTTGACGGACCGCGGTTAGGGCACCACCCTGCTGTTTGTCCGCGCCGGATTTCTCCGGTACCACCCGCTGCAGACTAAGCGGGTGGCGTTCCCCCATCCGCCACCTGGGGACGCGCCCAGTAGGAGTCAGCTCTCCCCCGGGAGCTGTATGTAATCTAAGCTAACTATTTTTAATAATTATTTAAACACGCTTCAAAGCCAAAGCAAGCTTTCCAACTCTCAACTTTTGGACTTAGAAAGTCGTTTCAATAAATTCGATGCCTTATATGCCGATTTCGATAAATTGCAGAATGATATTGAGATGCTTTCGGAGGACTGCGACGACGAGACCAAGGAACGCGAAACATTTGAAAATCACTATCACATGTTGCTAGCAGCAGCCCGAACTCTGCTAGGCGCCCAGCCCAGACAGCAACGGGATCGAGATGTTTTGCCCACACAGGTGTTTTTAAATCTAATTGCGTTAGATTGCCAAGAATTGATTTACCCCATTTTCATGGTCACTATCAAAACTGGCTAGAGTTTAGGGAAACCTTTATCTCATTAATTCATTCCAGACATTAAATTGATAACATTAATAAGTTACATTATTTTCGTACATCTTTAAAGGGTAGCGCTTTGCTTATTATTGATAATTTAGATTTTAAAGCTGAGAATTATGAATCCGCATGGAATCTACTCTGTAGTAGATATGATAATAAAAGGTTACTGATCAATAACCACGTTAAAGAACTTTTCAACGTGGAACCTATGCGCAGTGAATCTTCTTCATATATTCGTCGTATAATAGATGTAACGAATAAAAATCTCAGAGCGTTATCGACTTTGGATCAGCCAACTCAGTATTGGGATACGCTAATAATTCATATAATGTCAGAAAAACTTGATAGTGTGTCGCACAGGGTATGGGAAGAATATAGAAATACTTTAATCGATCCACCCTCTCTAAATACCTTTATTACATTTCTTAGCAGCAGGGCAGACTTGTTAGAAACCTTACAAGAAAGTAAATTGAATAAAATAGAACCTTATAAAACAAACACTAATTTACTTATTGCTAGTAATAAAAATAATCTTAGTCAGAATAAAAATAATAATAAAACTAATAGAAAATCATTTTCGTGTCATATGTGCCATCAGAATCATTTTCTTTTTCACTGTGAAATGTTCAAGGTTCTTTCTATTGAAGGTCATATTGAAAAACCTAAAGAGCACAAAGTATGTCTAAATTGTTTACGACCAGGTCACTCAGAAAGTCATTGCAAGCTCGTATCTTGTAAATATTGCAAGAAAAGGCAATACGCTTCTTCACTTACATGAAACGAATACAAACATTGAATCTACTATTCCAGTTGTTAGTAACATCAACAATTTTGCTAGTTCATATAATTCGAAGCAGTATGCTACTTCTCCGCATATTTTACTTTCCACAGCGCTCGTGAAAGTGATTGATGGTAAGGGCAACCTGCGCTCGGCGCAAGTTATACTCGACAATGGCAGCACAGCGAACTTCATTTCGCACTCGCTTTGCGATGAGCTGGGTTTATCTCGGCGTAGCGCGAGTTCCTCGGTGACAGGTATCGATAATAATGTTTCTCACGTTAAACAGTCTTGCAGTATTACTATTAAGTCGTGTCATAATGATTACAGTCTTACTATTGACTGTCTTGTTTTATCGCATATTACTCAAAAAATTACCGTCTTCATTTATTAATATTGATGACATTCCTCTTCCTACGGGAATAAGTCTTGCTGACCCTTCTTTTAATGTCCTTTCAGCTATACACATCTTAATTGGGGCTGAAGTATTTCGGTCAGTCTTATGAAATAATTCTATTGACTTAAGAAGAAGAACCAACCTAAGTTGTATGAAACTAAATTTGGTTGGCTAGTGTCTGGGCATGTTGCCCACCATAAATCAACCCCTTTGACTTCAGCATGTCATTTCCTTAGCGAAGCTGCTAATCCAGACTTATCTCAATTCTGGGAACTGGACACTATCGCAGCCACGCATTCTTTGTCTCCCGAAGAACGCGCTTGTAAGGAAAGTTTTTTTAAAATACCACACGCAATAGTGATGGTCGTTTTGTCGTCACAATGCCGCTTAAAGAAAATCCTTCGGTATTAGGTGATTCTTACCATATGGCAAAAAATCGTTTTTTATCACTGGAACGTAAATTTCTTCGTGAGCCTAATTTTAAAAAGAAATACATAGAATTCATGTATGAATATGAACGTCTTGGTCATATGACTGAAAATAAAATAAAATCTACGAGCACTAGTTATTTCTTGCCACATCATGGTGTTATTCGTGAATCTAGTCTCATAACAAAACTTCATACCGTTTTGGATGCTTCAGCTGCATCTAGTTCTGGCCTATCATTCAATGACATCCAAATGATAGGGCCCACAGTACAAGACAATCCAGCAGACCTAATTTCGCGAGGGGTGAAGGCTGATCGCATCAGTACTTCTTTGCCATGGTGGTCAGGACCAAATTATTTAAAACTAAATGAATCCAAGTGGCCGAAAATGCCTATCATTATCATTAAACAGAATCTACCTGAATTGATTACAATGTGTTCTCTTGCGGTTAATTATAATACTGCTTTAATAGGTAATTTAATAAATAATAAATCAAATTTAGCGTATTTACAAAATTTAATAGCATATATACAAAGATTTATACATAAATGTAGAAATAAAATCAATAAGTTTACAGGTTGTCTTTCCTCTCAAGAACTTCAAAATTCATTAAACTTAATCATACATAAGTCCCAATTAATTAAAAACAGATTAATTGCATATACTCCATTTTTAGACTCGAATAACATTATTAGAGTTGGTGGGAGACTCGATAATTCCCCATATACTTACGATACTAAGCATCCAGTTTTATTATGCAATAAGCATCATTTTACTAAAATTCTTTTTGAACATTTACATAAAAAGCACTTACATTCGCCTCCTCAACTATTATTAGGGATTATAAAATAAAGTTATTGGCCTTTAGGTGGTAGAAATCTTGCTAAATCTATAGTAAACAATAGTTTACGATGTTTTAGGTACAAGGTAGATACAGTTCAACCCATTATGGGTCAGTTACCGCTATCACGCACAGAGCTAGTATTCCCCTTTTTACATTGTAGCGTTGACTACGCCGGCCCAGTAATGATAGCAGACCGACCAGGTAGAGGTTGCAAACTTATTAAATCTTTCTTGGCAATCTTCATTTGTGGTTCGACAAGGGCTTGTCACATCGAGCTCGTTACGGTTTTATCCAGCGAAGCATATATAGCCGCTTTAAGGCGCTTCATGTCACGTCGTGGTAAACCTTAAAGCATCACATCTGACAATGGCGGAAACTTTGTCGGAACTTGTAATGAGCTAGCTCAATTTCTTTTTCAGTCAGAACTTGAAGGTCAGGTGGCATCAAGTTTAAATTCGTACCCGCCTATTCACCACATTTCAACGGCTTAGCCGAAGCAGCTGTTCACTCTATCAAATATCACCTTAAACGTCTTTTAAATATTACTCATTTTACTTATGAAGAGATGGCAACGTGCCTAGCTCAAATAGAGGCTATGTTAAATTCTCGTCCTCTTACCCCTTTTTCCACTGATCCCTCTGATTTTTCCGCCCTTACTCCAACTCATTTTTTAATTGGACGTTCTCTGTTATCCGTGCCACATCCACATACATATAACTGAAATGAAAATTACTATAATGGAGCGATATAAGAGAATTGAAGTTATAAGAAACACTTTTGAAAACGATTCTCACTAGAATATGTCAATTTATTGTAGCAGAAGACGAAGTGGCGGACATCAAAAGGTGACCTCACATGTGGTTCCCTTATCCTCATAAAGGACGGAACTCTTCCTCCATTATTATGGTCACTAGGACGAGTCACTCAACTTTATCCTGGCAGCGGTGGTATCGCTATAGTTGCCGAAATAAAAACAACACGAGGAACCATTCGAAGGGCTTCTAATAATATATGTCCTCTTCCAGTTTCTTGAAGCCTCATCCTTCAACCCGGGGAGCATGTTGGGAACCGGTCTCACGTCACGGGAATGAACGCGCGTACAGTGGGGTGTGGCAGCTCGGCCTCACTCGCTTACACGAGCCCACCGCTAACGGCCGCCTCTCATTAGTCTTATATTTAACTTATTATTAACGGCAATAAAACCAGCAGTTATACAGTCCACTATTTTATTTAACGTCCCGCTAGGACCCTTACAGTTAGTTTTTATTTAAATTATTAAAACAATATGTATGATATTTATATTTAAAAAAACAGTAGCGTGTGGTTTTGTTATTTTGGAAAAATAATTTTAGTTTTAAGAGTATTTTTTTAGAATAAAGGTCTTATTCATAAAATCACGAAAAATTCGCTATGTATAAATAAAATTTTTCAAAGTTTCTTGATATTTGTCAACAGTACATTAGATATTTGCGTAATAACTATAACGCTAATGGTAAAGAGTTTTTTATGAATATGATTGATATTAATGGAACTAAAGCGTCTGAGAAAAATCGTAGATACAAAAGTAATAATTCAATTGATTATCATTTATTCCAAAAAGGCATGCCTCCAAATACGACTACATTAATAAATTCTTGATAAACAGAATAATAAAAATAGGTTTATTAATCTTCTCTGCAAAAACTCGCCGAAAATGTTATTCAGCGGAGTCAAGCAGAAAGTGATGCGGATCGTTCAATTGTACAATTAGCTTCAGATTGTTCCTTTCATGATGTACTTCTTGTAGCAGAGGATATTGATGTGTTAGTGTTATTGATGGCTTTAGCACCTGATGAAAAAAAAAATATATGTAATTTCTTTTAACAATTTACTGGACAAAAACCATGTTAATAAAACATCCTAATTTTACAAAAAAAAAAAACATCTTTTCTTCGTTCATACATTCACTGGCGATACTAGATCCGTGAAGGGAAAAATAATTTTATTAAAAATATAATTAATTAATTAATTATTTCCCCCTTTCAAAATGTTTCAGATTGTAATGAACATAAAAAAAAACAAAGAAATTAAAAAAATGGATAAAAACGACACTCGCACACCGAAGGTTCCATAACATTAAACATTAAAATATTTTTTTTTGTGATGTAAGTACTATTCAGAAAAATATATGTAGGCGTAAAAAGAATCCACATTAAATACTTTTTTAATTTGTATTTTAGAATAAGTATAGATAATATTTAATTTTTACCTGACATGTATGGCACACGAGTGAGTAATATTGAATAGTAAGTAGAACTGGGTCCGGCGGTGGGGGCCCGAAATGCCTATGTATGTGTACAGGCGTAAACATCGTCCCGGCCCTTGAAGGCTAAAACATTCAAAACTCGTCACTGTCCGAAGGAAGAAAACAAATGCGACTAATAGCTCGTCGAATTGTGCATCGTGATGTGTTATATCAGCCACTCGTGGTATGTTGTCTGGCCCAGAAAATAATTGGATTACTCTTCCAAATCGCCATTTTAAAGATGGTAGAATCCTTCCTTTACAAGGAAAAATTTCACTTTCCACTTGATACGCTTTTGAGGCTCGGCTATGTATAGAGTGACCCAAAGCTTCCAAAAATGGTGCCTCATAGTCTCAAGTCGCAGATTTTTTTAAAATAATTAATATTTTGCTCCATATAATTTGGACCTGGTAATGCGGTCAATGGTCTGCCTACTAAAAAGTGGTCCGGTGTGAAAGAACTATAGTCGTCAGGTAAAGAACTGAGAGGACACAGAGGACAGCTGTTGAGGATTGCTTCGTCTTGCGAAAATAAAGATGATAGTTCCTCATAAGTTGAATGACTATTGCCTTGTATGTGTGTGATGTGAAATTTTGGTGACTTCAGGCCCGCTTTCCATAAACCACTAAAGTGAGGTGCGTATGGTAACGAAACCGAAAACTAATGCCCCTTTCTAATGCAAAATCAATCAGAAAGCGAACTTTCTGCAACATATAAAAATACTTATCTGCTTAGAAGCAGCGGTAAAATGTCTCCCATTGCCACAAAATATTTGATTAAGTATGCCAAAGCGGCTAATAAACCTTCTTAGCGCTAGTATTAAACCATTCTTGGACAGCTCATGTACAGCCTTCAGATGTATGCATTTAAATCTAAAACAAATAAATAAACATTTTTTTTATTTTAACTCCGTCCCCGTCGATCAGCTATCATAAATGGGCCCGTGAAATCTGCAGTATGAAAAGGAAAATCAGGTATTAAGCATTCTGCTGGCAGATTTCCCATAACATTTTTTATTGATTTTTCCCTTATAGCGACAACAAACAGCACAATTACGAACTGTTTTTGTAACTAATGCCCTACCACCTATAGGCCAAATGCGCTCTCTAACTGAGACTAACAGCTGTTGTGGACCGGCGTGTAACAGACGCTTACGATCGTATTCAAAAATAAGTTTAGTTAGGTGATTAGACAAATGTAATAACATAGGATGTTTCTTATCATAAGGATATTTCGACGCTTGCAAGCAACTATCGACCCTTATGACACTTTCAGCGACTAAAAATTGAATACAATGGAAATGGAAGACGATGAAAAACGAAATATAAGAAAAATGGAAGCCACTTAAGATTTAATGTTTATAAATCTGTTATTGTTTAAAATTGATAGGTCCTTAAATAATTCTGTTGTGAGAGTTTAATTGAAACAGTGAATTACTATGTTAGCTGTTTTGCTTGTAATGGGCCTAAATATTTATTTCTAATATCTTTAACTAATTGTTAGAGTAATTCTCAAACAATAAGGATGTTTCGGATAAAGTAAAAGTTAAAACCTTAACTTCCAAAGCAGACCACAACATGGGGTTGCTCCAACGGTCCACTCTGCTATCAGAGAAGTACCAGGAGCATCCCGCATGGTACACCCGAGGTGGTCCGCCTCCCGGAGAGTTCTTGTCTTCGCACCCGGCATTGCAGGACGCTAATGAGTCCAAGATAAGGGCATGAATAGATTTTCTTAATTGTAATAATTATAATAATAACAGCTAAAATTATATAAATAATATTCCATATTTCAAGTTACTCCGATATATGATACAGCTTGGAATATTCTGAAATAAAACCAGTATTTCTGGTTTTAGTTCATGTTTCGTAAGACTGCTTGCTGCTCAGAATATAAAATGCCTCAAAATAAATCTGCACCAATGAGAGCATCAATGTCTGATGGAACATTAAAAGTACGGTCAACGAGTTTAAATAGAGATAAATCAAGGTCTTATATGTTAATAAAACATTTAGGTAATTTTCTTATTTGAGGTAATACAAAACTAGTTAATTATAGTACTAAAATTGATATTTTTAGAATTTATGTGTATCGCATAACTTTTTTTTTTATGCGATTCAGTGACAAACGAGCAGACAGACCACCTGATGGAAAGCAGCACCTGTCGCCCATAACACCTACGGCTCATGCACTTAGGTTTTAAGTAACAAAAATGCAGAACCACAGGTTGTTACTGTGAGGACTAAGATGATATGTCTCTTGCCTGTAATTGCGCTGGCTACCTTATCGTTCAAACCGGAACACAACAATGCAATCATTGTTGCTTGGCGGCAGAAATAGATAAGGGGGTGGTACCCATCCAGTCGGACTCCTCAGGCTTGACAGAGTCCTACCACCGGTAAACCGTTTATTAACATATTACAGCATATTGAATATACCTGTTATAATTGCTCAGTTCAATGGAAGAATGTAGCACGGAATTATGGCATTTTTTACAAAATTTACATGTGCCATCGAGTTTACACTGGCGATAATCATGACCTCGTCTCAGGCAATTATGGCATAAGCTTAGACCATTGGCCTGGGAATTTTTCTCCTCGGGCGTTTTGGCCTTGAAAGCAAGCAATCGTATATGCGATGTTTTTCATGTCAAAAAAGGCACTCGACGTTCTTAGAAGGGGAAGGCTCTGAAGCTTAAACTATCAGCTGAACGCCTAACGAGCTCATGATTTTCGTATTTGTTACCTTGAATAGACTCTTAAAATGTCACAAGATATTGTAAAAAAAGGAAACTATTGACAAAATTCTAGGTAATTATAATTTCACTAGTGCAACTGTTAACGGATCTTACAATTTTCCTACGACTTATACAAAATGTCAACCATGTAGCTTGAATAGTCTTCGAGTAAAATCGCAGTAATATGCGGATAAATGTCGGACAAACATGGTGAAATTATAAGGGTTCTATTGTAGCCATTTGACTACAAAATCAGCTATAGGTATTTGACCTAATGTAAAACTTGCTGGGTCCATTCGACAAAACAAAGCTCTAATAAGATTGAGTATAGTAATATGGGTCTAAACGCCCACAGTTACGGTAAGTGTCGGCACCGGTTTATTTAGCGGCAATTTTAAATTATATTTAGTTGCATGTTTTCTGTTTATTTAGATATGCAGAAATATTTTTTTCGCGGAAATTGTATTTTTAACTTTTCTTTTCATTTTAGAACAATAAGTGCATCAACATGCATCTAACTGCTATAATATGTTCCTTTGGCAACTTGTTTTCATTATTTTAGTTAAATTTTTACGAAGACGGTTTTTTTTGTATTTGTTTTTATCATTCACATTTTTTTTACTTTCTAAAACCGCTCTAATTATTGAATGCCCAAGGGCCCCTTGCATGGATTAAGACGGCTCTACCTATAAATATAATTTATAAGATTTTTTATTGTTTGGATATTGGCAATATATTATTATTTTTATGTCAAATAATTAAATATTTTATTACTAGCGCGTGTATAAATCATTCATAATTTTAATATTAGTAATAATTTTAATCATGTTTCACGATTTGGCCGTGATCATTTCAAAGTAACATAAATTTGGTATAAAAGTAACAAAATTATTCGAATTATCAATCACTTATATCTTTCGTAAGCAGCTCAAGACAGTCCTCGTCAAAATCAAAATGAAAGTTTTGGCTATCAATATTTTGATACTGTACTTCATTACCATTGGAAGCTGCAGTTGTAAATATAAACACTTGTTCTCTTTCCTTAAAATAAATATTTTTAACGTACTAACATAATTATCTCGCTATAGTAATTTTTAATAACAAATTTTATCTAAGCTAACTGGTTTTGTATGGTTGTAAGAAATATAACTTACATATAATTTTCAGAAATTTTAATTGAAAATAATATAGTAAAATACCTATATGGAACTATAGTTAATCATTTATTATATAATATTTAGATTTGCCAACCGGATCTAATGCAAATGGAGGAGCTGTAGGTGGTGAGAACCCTCAAACATATGGGTCAGCTAATACAGGACAGGACGGGACGGTAGTAAACGGTAAATCTATCCTATATAATATTTTCCTCTTTGGGTTTATTAAGAATGATCCGCAAATTATACAGTGGATCTTAACAAAAATAGTTTGACTTTAACAGAATTTCTTGCATCTAATATTAATATTAATTGTCCATGAGAAAATTCGGTAACGAAAAAATATTCTAAATCTACTCTTAATTTTGCTGGTATGTTATTTTACAGTTGCTCTCCTAAATAGTTCGCTGGCTAGCAGCATTATAAGTTATTCATTTTAATTTTATAATTTTACTACATCTACTAATTATATAAATTGGTTATTCTCTATTATTATTATTATTTTTTTCAGTGACTCCTACAAATACTGCGAATTCAGAAAGCACGTCTAATCCATATACTAACCAAAATGCAAATTTAGATAATTCCAGTGGTTATTGTTATTACACCTTTAATTACGTAAGTTACCTAATTTAATATTCCTTACCGTAAATATGTTACATAAATCAGACTAAATACTTCTTTATCCTCTCCGAAGTTCTTTCTCGTTCTCTCTCCTCCGAGTTAAATTCTCACCTAATTTTTTAGCTTATATTATTAAATAGAAATTAATATCTTTTATTCAACTTTTGTTTTTGTGTATAATCTATTTATTCAAACAATTGTTTTCGTTTTATTTTCAGTTCTGCTGAAATTGGAATGCAGGACTGCATATTTTCGTAGAAAATAAATATAATAAAAAAAAACATTATTTTTTTTTATTTTTGAGAAACCGTACCGTACCTACACTAGTAGCATTAAGATTCGCGTCAATAAAGTTCTTTTCTCGGAATTCCTCAAGAACAGTTACGATTTTGATTATTTTTCGAAAAATTTTGGTTTTTTTTATATAATATGAGTTCAGTAAACTTTTAAAGCGGAGACATAATTGATGATGTCCTCCTGACCGATTCCGGCCACGGCGGCCAATCTCATTGAGACTAGCCAACTGCGCAGGAGATATTATAGTGCACAAGTGTACGCGCAGACACAAGTGCACTCTCTATTCCTGTCACTCTCATACTCCGGTGGGACGACTACTCGACACGACCGGTGAGAGTTAAGGCGCAGGACCGACGGCTTTACGTGCTCTCCGAGGCACGGGGGTGAAACACCGCCAACTTCCCAACTCAGGGCTGTTACTGAGGCTTACTATACAGAAAGACTCAATAACTAAACTTGGCCCGACCCGGGACTCAAACCCAGGACCCCAGGATGTGCAGCCGTACATGCAAGCCACTACACCACCGAGGCAATTGGAGACATAATTATCAATATTGTTAAAACATAATACTTTCTTTTTACGCGAATATTTGACATTTTGAATAAAATTATCTTTTCGGATTATTTCGCGGATTTATTTTGATTTTTGGTTACTGACGTTTCGAATGTTTTAACACCAATCATGGTCACGGGAGAGTTAGTTTTATTTAAATTATTAAAATAATATGTATGATATTTATATTAAAAAAAAAAACAGTAGCGTGTGGTTTTGTTATTTTGAAAAAATAATTTTAGTTTTAAGAGTATTTTTTAGAATAAAAGTCTTATTCATAAAATCGCGAAAAAATCGCTATGTATAAATCTAATTTTTCAGAGTTTATGCTTTTTGAGAAAAAGTTATGACGAACTTCATCAATATTTTTACTACGAGCTAGCCTCCTATTCTCATTCACTTTTTGATAACGCTGGAATGAGGAAAATGACGAAATCAATGCTATACGATATATTTGAAGGATATAAACTGGATGTTAATGATATAACTATATTTTTTTACGTTATTAAAGGAACATACTTCATACCTATATTAAATTGGGACAAAATAAAAAGTTTCTTGATATTTGTCAACAGTACATTAGATATTTGCGTAATAACTATAGCGCTAATGGTAAAGAGTTTTTTATGAATATGATTGATATTAATGGAACTAAAGCGTCTGAGAGAAATCGTAGATACAAAAGTAATAATTCAATTGATTATCATTTATTCCAAAAAGGCATGCCTCCAAATACGACTACATTAATAAATTCTTGATAAACAGAATAATAAAAATAGGTTTATTAATCTTCTCTGCAAAAACTCGCCGAAAATGTTATTCAGCGGAGTCAAGCAGAAAGTGATGCGGATCGTTCAATTGTACAATTAGCTTCAGATTGTTCCTTTCATGATGTAGTTGTTGTAGCAGAGGATATTGATGTGTTAGTGTTATTGATGGCTTTAGCACCTGATGAAAAAAAAAATATATGTAATTTCTTTTAACAATTTACTGGACAAAAACTATGTTAATAAAACATCCTAATTTTACAAAAAATAAAAAACATCTTTTCTTCGTTCATACATTCACTGGCGATACTAGATCCGTGAAGTGAAAAATAATTTTATTAAAAAAAATAAAAATTATCAAAAATTACGTGCAACAGCCAAAACTTCCCTGGTAAAATAACAAAGTGAGGAAATACTTTTTAATAAAGCTATTAATCGTATTCTCACAATGATGGTGCCAAAACTACAAAAAACCTGAATGAATTTCAATATAGGTAAATAGCATTAGCTTCAAAGGAAAAGAGCGTACACGTACGAACTTACAAGTCTTCGATACGCAAAATGATGATGAAAATTAAATTTTCTTTTTTGTATATATATATAAATAAACCAGAAAATTTACATATTTAATGTATTATTAGTAATGTTGATGTACATAATTGTTTTAATCTATTAATTCTTCTAAGTATTGATAAACAATTTTTAGTTTTTTTTTTTTTTTTTTATAATTGTCTGTTAAATAAAAATAATGAATAATCCACAATTAATTAAAAAAACTAATTTACTTTTGTATATACATAGTTGTAGAATAAGTATTGCTTGCAAAACTGTTTTTTTTCTTTTTCATTAAGATATCACACATATTGTTTAAACAATATAATTAATTAATTAATTATTTCCCCCTTTCAAAATGTTTCAGATTGTAATGAACATAAAAAAAACAAAGAAATTAAAAAAATGGATAAAAGCGACACTCGCACACCGAAGGTTCCATAACATTAAACATTAAAATATTTTTTTTTTGTGATGTAAGTACTATTCAGAAAAATATATGTAGGCTTAAAAAGAATTCACATTAAATACTTGTTTAATTTGTATTTTAGAATAAGTATAGATAATATTTAATTTTTACCTGACATGTATGGCACACGAGTGAATAATATTGAATAGTAAGTAAGTAGAACTGCGTCCGGCGGTGGGGGCCCGAAATGCCTATGTATGTGTACCCGTAGAATAGGAAGCATTGTACGTGCGAGTTATCGCTTGTCAGACAAAACGGCGTAAACATCGTCCCGGTCCTTGAAGGCTAAAGCATTCAAAACTCGTCACTGTCCGAAGGAAGAAAACAAATGCGACTAATAGCTCGTCGAATTATGCATCGTGATGTGTTATATCAGCCACTCGTGGTATGTTGTCTCGCCCAGAAAATAATTGGATTACTCTTCCAAATCGCCATTTTAAAGATGGTAGAATCCTTCGTTTACAAGGAAAAATTTCACTTTCCACTTGATACGCTTTTGAGGCTCGGCTATGTATAGAGTGACCCAAAGCTTCAAAAAATGGTGCCTCATAGTTTCAAGTCGCAGATTTAAAAAAAAATAATTAATTAATTAATATTTTGCTCCATATAATTTGGACCTGGTAATGCGGTCAATGGTCTGCCTACTAAAAAGTGGTCCGGTGTGAAAGAACTATAGTCGTCAGGTAAAGAACTGAGAGGACACAGAGGACAGCTGTTGAGGATTGCTTCGTCTTGGGAAAATAAAGATGATAGTTCCTCATAAGTTGAATGACTATTGCCTTGTATGTGTGTGATGTGAAATTTTGGTGACTTCAGGCCCGCTTTCCATAAACCACTAAAGTGAGGTGCGTATGGTAACGAAACTGAAAACTAATGCCCTTTTCTAATGCAAAATCAATCAGAAAGCGAACTTTCTGCAACATATAAAAATACTTATCTGCTTAGAAGCAGCGGTAAAATGTCTCCCATTGCCACAAAATATTTGATTAAGTATGCCAAAGCGGGTAATAAACCTTCTTAGCGCTAGTATTAAACCATTCTTGGACAGCTCATGTACAGCCTTCAGATGTATGCATTTAAATCTAAAACAGATAAATAAACATTTTTTTATTTTAACTCCGTCCCCGTCGATTAGCTATCATAAATGGGCCCGTGAAATCTGCAGTATGAAAAAGAAAATCAGGCATTAAGCATTCTGCTGGCAGATTTTCCATAACATTTTTTATTGATTTTTCCCTTATAGCGACAACAAACAGCACAATTACGAACTGGCCAAATGCGCTCTCTAACTGAGACTAGCAGCTGTTGTGGACCGGCGTGTAACAGACGCTTACGATCGTATTCAAAAATAAGTTTAGTTAGGTGATTAGACAAATGTAATAACATAGGATGTTTCTTATCATAAGGATATTTCGACGCTTGCAAGCAACTATCGACCCTTATGACACTTTCAGCGACTAAAAATTGAATACAATGGAAATGGAAGACGATGAAAAACGAAATATAAGAAAAATGGAAGCCACTTAAGATTTAATGTTTATAAATCTGTTATTGTTTAAAATTGATAGGTCCTTAAATAATTCTGTTGTGAGAGTTTAATTGAAACAGTGAATTACTATGTTAGCTGTTTTGCTTGTAATGGGCCTAAATATTTATTTCTAATATCTTTAACTAATTGTTAGAGTAATTCTCAAACAATAAGGATGTTTCGGATAAAGTAAAAGTTAAAACCTTAACTTCCAAAGCAGACCACAACATGGGGTTGCTCCAACGGTCCACTCTGCTATCAGAGAAGTACCAGGAGCATCCCGCATGGTACACCCGAGGTGGTCCGCCTCCCGGAGAGTTCTTGTCTTCGCACCCGGCATTGCAGGACGCTAATGAGTCCAAGATAAGGGCATGAATAGATTTTCTTAATTGTAATAATTATAATAATAACAGCTAAAATTATATAAATAATATTCCATATTTCAAGTTACTCCGATATATGATACAGCTTGGAATATTCTGAAATAAAACCAGTATTTCTGGTTTTAGTTCATGTTTCGTAAGACTGCTTGCTGCTCAGAATATAAAATGCCTCAAAATAAATCTGCACCAATGAGAGCATCAATGTCTGATGGAACATTAAAAGTACGGTCAACGAGTTTAAATAGAGATAAATCAAGGTCTTATATGTTAATAAAACATTTAGGTAGTTTTCTTATTTGAGGTAATACAAAACTAGTTAATTATAGTACTAAAATTGATATTTTTAGAATTTATGTGTATCGCATAACTTTTTTTTTTATGCGATTCAGTGACAAACGAGCAGACAGACCACCTGATGGAAAGCAGCACCTGTCGCCCATAACACCTACGGCTCATGCACTTAGGTTTTAAGTAACAAAAATGCAGAACCACAGGTTGTTACTGTGAGGACTAAGATGATATGTCTCTTGCCTGTAATTGCGCTGGCTACCTTATCGTTCAAACCGGAACACAACAATGCAATCATTGTTGCTTGGCGGCAGAAATAGATAAGGGGGTGGTACCCATCCAGTCGGACTCCTCAGGCTTGACAGAGTCCTACCACCGGTAAACCGTTTATTAACATATTACAGCATATTGAATATACCTGTTATAATTGCTCAGTTCAATGGAAGAATGTAGCACGGAATTATGGCATTTTTTACAAAATTTACATGTGCCATCGAGTTTACACTGGCGATAATCATGACCTCGTCTCAGGCAATTATGGCATAAGCTTAGACCATTGGCCTGGGAATTTTTCTCCTCGGGCGTTTTGGCCTTGAAAGCAAGCAATCGTATATGCGATGTTTTTCATGTCAAAAAAGGCACTCGACGTTCTTAGAAGGGGAAGGCTCTGAAGCTTAAACTATCAGCTGAACGCCTAACGAGCTCATGATTTTCGTATTTGTTACCTTGAATAGACTCTTAAAATGTCACAAGATATTGTAAAAAAAGGAAACTATTGACAAAATTCTAGGTAATTATAATTTCACTAGTGCAACTGTTAACGGATCTTACAATTTTCCTACGACTTATACAAAATGTCAACCATGTAGCTTGAATAGTCTTCGAGTAAAATCGCAGTAATATGCGGATAAATGTCGGACAAACATGGTGAAATTATAAGGGTTCTATTGTAGCCATTTGACTACAAAATCAGCTATAGGTATTTGACCTAATGTAAAACTTGCTGGGTCCATTCGACAAAACAAAGCTCTAATAAGATTGAGTATAGTAATATGGGTCTAAACGCCCACAGTTACGGTAAGTGTCGGCACCGGTTTATTTAGCGGCAATTTTAAATTATATTTAGTTGCATGTTTTCTGTTTATTTAGATATGCAGAAATATTTTTTTCGCGGAAATTGTATTTTTAACTTTTCTTTTCATTTTAGAACAATAAGTGCATCAACATGCATCTAACTGCTATAATATGTTCCTTTGGCAACTTGTTTTCATTATTTTAGTTAAATTTTTACGAAGACGGTTTTTTTTGTATTTGTTTTTATCATTCACATTTTTTTTACTTTCTAAAACCGCTCTAATTATTGAATGCCCAAGGGCCCCTTGCATGGATTAAGACGGCTCTACCTATAAATATAATTTATAAGATTTTTTATTGTTTGGATATTGGCAATATATTATTATTTTTATGTCAAATAATTAAATATTTTATTACTAGCGCGTGTATAAATCATTCATAATTTTAATATTAGTAATAATTTTAATCATGTTTCACGATTTGGCCGTGATCATTTCAAAGTAACATAAATTTGGTATAAAAGTAACAAAATTATTCGAATTATCAATCACTTATATCTTTCGTAAGCAGCTCAAGACAGTCCTCGTCAAAATCAAAATGAAAGTTTTGGCTATCAATATTTTGATACTGTACTTCATTACCATTGGAAGCTGCAGTTGTAAATATAAACACTTGTTCTCTTTCCTTAAAATAAATATTTTTAACGTACTAACATAATTATCTCGCTATAGTAATTTTTAATAACAAATTTTATCTAAGCTAACTGGTTTTGTATGGTTGTAAGAAATATAACTTACATATAATTTTCAGAAATTTTAATTGAAAATAATATAGTAAAATACCTATATGGAACTATAGTTAATCATTTATTATATAATATTTAGATTTGCCAACCGGATCTAATGCAAATGGAGGAGCTGTAGGTGGTGAGAACCCTCAAACATATGGGTCAGCTAATACAGGACAGGACGGGACGGTAGTAAACGGTAAATCTATCCTATATAATATTTTCCTCTTTGGGTTTATTAAGAATGATCCGCAAATTATACAGTGGATCTTAACAAAAATAGTTTGACTTTAACAGAATTTCTTGCATCTAATATTAATATTAATTGTCCATGAGAAAATTCGGTAACGAAAAAATATTCTAAATCTACTCTTAATTTTGCTGGTATGTTATTTTACAGTTGCTCTCCTAAATAGTTCGCTGGCTAGCAGCATTATAAGTTATTCATTTTAATTTTATAATTTTACTACATCTACTAATTATATAAATTGGTTATTCTCTATTATTATTATTATTTTTTTCAGTGACTCCTACAAATACTGCGAATTCAGAAAGCACGTCTAATCCATATACTAACCAAAATGCAAATTTAGATAATTCCAGTGGTTATTGTTATTACACCTTTAATTACGTAAGTTACCTAATTTAATATTCCTTACCGTAAATATGTTACATAAATCAGACTAAATACTTCTTTATCCTCTCCGAAGTTCTTTCTCGTTCTCTCTCCTCCGAGTTAAATTCTCACCTAATTTTTTAGCTTATATTATTAAATAGAAATTAATATCTTTTATTCAACTTTTGTTTTTGTGTATAATCTATTTATTCAAACAATTGTTTTCGTTTTATTTTCAGTTCTGCTGAAATTGGAATGCAGGACTGCATATTTTCGTAGAAAATAAATATAATAAAAAAAAACATTATTTTTTTTATTTTTGAGAAACCGTACCGTACCTACACTAGTAGCATTAAGATTCGCGTCAATAAAGTTCTTTTCTCGGAATTCCTCAAGAACAGTTACGATTTTGATTATTTTTCGAAAAATTTTGGTTTTTTTTATATAATCTGAGTTCAGTAAACTTTTAAAGCGGAGACATAATTGATGATGTCCTCCTGACCGATTCCGGCCACGGCGGCCAATCTCATTGAGACTAGCCAACTGCGCAGGAGATATTATAGTGCACAAGTGTACGCGCAGACACAAGTGCACTCTCTATTCCTGTCACTCTCATACTCCGGTGGGACGACTACTCGACACGACCGGTGAGAGTTAAGGCGCAGGACCGACGGCTTTACGTGCTCTCCGAGGCACGGGGGTGAAACACCGCCAACTTCCCAACTCAGGGCTGTTACTGAGGCTTACTATACAGAAAGACTCAATAACTAAACTTGGCCCGACCCGGGACTCAAACCCAGGACCCCAGGATGTGCAGCCGTACATGCAAGCCACTACACCACCGAGGCAATTGGAGACATAATTATCAATATTGTTAAAACATAATACTTTCTTTTTACGCGAATATTTGACATTTTGAATAAAATTATCTTTTCGGATTATTTCGCGGATTTATTTTGATTTTTGGTTACTGACGTTTCGAATGTTTTAACACCAATCATGGTCACGGGAGAGTTAGTTTTATTTAAATTATTAAAATAATATGTATGATATTTATATTAAAAAAAAAAACAGTAGCGTGTGGTTTTGTTATTTTGAAAAAATAATTTTAGTTTTAAGAGTATTTTTTAGAATAAAAGTCTTATTCATAAAATCGCGAAAAAATCGCTATGTATAAATCTAATTTTTCAGAGTTTATGCTTTTTGAGAAAAAGTTATGACGAACTTCATCAATATTTTTACTACGAGCTAGCCTCCTATTCTCATTCACTTTTTGATAACGCTGGAATGAGGAAAATGACGAAATCAATGCTATACGATATATTTGAAGGATATAAACTGGATGTTAATGATATAACTATATTTTTTTACGTTATTAAAGGAACATACTTCATACCTATATTAAATTGGGACAAAATAAAAAGTTTCTTGATATTTGTCAACAGTACATTAGATATTTGCGTAATAACTATAGCGCTAATGGTAAAGAGTTTTTTATGAATATGATTGATATTAATGGAACTAAAGCGTCTGAGAGAAATCGTAGATACAAAAGTAATAATTCAATTGATTATCATTTATTCCAAAAAGGCATGCCTCCAAATACGACTACATTAATAAATTCTTGATAAACAGAATAATAAAAATAGGTTTATTAATCTTCTCTGCAAAAACTCGCCGAAAATGTTATTCAGCGGAGTCAAGCAGAAAGTGATGCGGATCGTTCAATTGTACAATTAGCTTCAGATTGTTCCTTTCATGATGTAGTTGTTGTAGCAGAGGATATTGATGTGTTAGTGTTATTGATGGCTTTAGCACCTGATGAAAAAAAAAATATATGTAATTTCTTTTAACAATTTACTGGACAAAAACTATGTTAATAAAACATCCTAATTTTACAAAAAATAAAAAACATCTTTTCTTCGTTCATACATTCACTGGCGATACTAGATCCGTGAAGTGAAAAATAATTTTATTAAAAAAAATAAAAATTATCAAAAATTACGTGCAACAGCCAAAACTTCCCTGGTAAAATAACAAAGTGAGGAAATACTTTTTAATAAAGCTATTAATCGTATTCTCACAATGATGGTGCCAAAACTACAAAAAACCTGAATGAATTTCAATATAGGTAAATAGCATTAGCTTCAAAGGAAAAGAGCGTACACGTACGAACTTACAAGTCTTCGATACGCAAAATGATGATGAAAATTAAATTTTCTTTTTTGTATATATATATAAATAAACCAGAAAATTTACATATTTAATGTATTATTAGTAATGTTGATGTACATAATTGTTTTAATCTATTAATTCTTCTAAGTATTGATAAACAATTTTTAGTTTTTTTTTTTTTTTTTTATAATTGTCTGTTAAATAAAAATAATGAATAATCCACAATTAATTAAAAAAACTAATTTACTTTTGTATATACATAGTTGTAGAATAAGTATTGCTTGCAAAACTGTTTTTTTTCTTTTTCATTAAGATATCACACATATTGTTTAAACAATATAATTAATTAATTAATTATTTCCCCCTTTCAAAATGTTTCAGATTGTAATGAACATAAAAAAAACAAAGAAATTAAAAAAATGGATAAAAGCGACACTCGCACACCGAAGGTTCCATAACATTAAACATTAAAATATTTTTTTTTGTGATGTAAGTACTATTCAGAAAAATATATGTAGGCTTAAAAAGAATTCACATTAAATACTTGTTTAATTTGTATTTTAGAATAAGTATAGATAATATTTAATTTTTACCTGACATGTATGGCACACGAGTGAATAATATTGAATAGTAAGTAAGTAGAACTGCGTCCGGCGGTGGGGGCCCGAAATGCCTATGTATGTGTACCCGTAGAATAGGAAGCATTGTACGTGCGAGTTATCGCTTGTCAGACAAAACGGCGTAAACATCGTCCCGGTCCTTGAAGGCTAAAGCATTCAAAACTCGTCACTGTCCGAAGGAAGAAAACAAATGCGACTAATAGCTCGTCGAATTATGCATCGTGATGTGTTATATCAGCCACTCGTGGTATGTTGTCTCGCCCAGAAAATAATTGGATTACTCTTCCAAATCGCCATTTTAAAGATGGTAGAATCCTTCGTTTACAAGGAAAAATTTCACTTTCCACTTGATACGCTTTTGAGGCTCGGCTATGTATAGAGTGACCCAAAGCTTCCAAAAATGGTGCCTCATAGTTTCAAGTCGCAGATTTAAAAAAAAATAATTAATTAATTAATATTTTGCTCCATATAATTTGGACCTGGTAATGCGGTCAATGGTCTGCCTACTAAAAAGTGGTCCGGTGTGAAAGAACTATAGTCGTCAGGTAAAGAACTGAGAGGACACAGAGGACAGCTGTTGAGGATTGCTTCGTCTTGGGAAAATAAAGATGATAGTTCCTCATAAGTTGAATGACTATTGCCTTGTATGTGTGTGATGTGAAATTTTGGTGACTTCAGGCCCGCTTTCCATAAACCACTAAAGTGAGGTGCGTATGGTAACGAAACTGAAAACTAATGCCCTTTTCTAATGCAAAATCAATCAGAAAGCGAACTTTCTGCAACATATAAAAATACTTATCTGCTTAGAAGCAGCGGTAAAATGTCTCCCATTGCCACAAAATATTTGATTAAGTATGCCAAAGCGGGTAATAAACCTTCTTAGCGCTAGTATTAAACCATTCTTGGACAGCTCATGTACAGCCTTCAGATGTATGCATTTAAATCTAAAACAGATAAATAAACATTTTTTTATTTTAACTCCGTCCCCGTCGATTAGCTATCATAAATGGGCCCGTGAAATCTGCAGTATGAAAAAGAAAATCAGGCATTAAGCATTCTGCTGGCAAATTTTCCATAACATTTTTTATTGATTTTTCCCTTATAGCGACAACAAACAGCACAATTACGAACTGGCCAAATGCGCTCTCTAACTGAGACTAGCAGCTGTTGTGGACCGGCGTGTAACAGACGCTTACGATCGTATTCAAAAATAAGTTTAGTTAGGTGATTAGACAAATGTAATAACATAGGATGTTTCTTATCATAAGGATATTTCGACGCTTGCAAGCAACTATCGACCCTTATGACACTTTCAGCGACTAAAAATTGAATACAATGGAAATGGAAGACGATGAAAAACGAAATATAAGAAAAATGGAAGCCACTTAAGATTTAATGTTTATAAATCTGTTATTGTTTAAAATTGATAGGTCCTTAAATAATTCTGTTGTGAGAGTTTAATTGAAACAGTGAATTACTATGTTAGCTGTTTTGCTTGTAATGGGCCTAAATATTTATTTCTAATATCTTTAACTAATTGTTAGAGTAATTCTCAAACAATAAGGATGTTTCGGATAAAGTAAAAGTTAAAACCTTAACTTCCAAAGCAGACCACAACATGGGGTTGCTCCAACGGTCCACTCTGCTATCAGAGAAGTACCAGGAGCATCCCGCATGGTACACCCGAGGTGGTCCGCCTCCCGGAGAGTTCTTGTCTTCGCACCCGGCATTGCAGGACGCTAATGAGTCCAAGATAAGGGCATGAATAGATTTTCTTAATTGTAATAATTATAATAATAACAGCTAAAATTATATAAATAATATTCCATATTTCAAGTTACTCCGATATATGATACAGCTTGGAATATTCTGAAATAAAACCAGTATTTCTGGTTTTAGTTCATGTTTCGTAAGACTGCTTGCTGCTCAGAATATAAAATGCCTCAAAATAAATCTGCACCAATGAGAGCATCAATGTCTGATGGAACATTAAAAGTACGGTCAACGAGTTTAAATAGAGATAAATCAAGGTCTTATATGTTAATAAAACATTTAGGTAGTTTTCTTATTTGAGGTAATACAAAACTAGTTAATTATAGTACTAAAATTGATATTTTTAGAATTTATGTGTATCGCATAACTTTTTTTTTTATGCGATTCAGTGACAAACGAGCAGACAGACCACCTGATGGAAAGCAGCACCTGTCGCCCATAACACCTACGGCTCATGCACTTAGGTTTTAAGTAACAAAAATGCAGAACCACAGGTTGTTACTGTGAGGACTAAGATGATATGTCTCTTGCCTGTAATTGCGCTGGCTACCTTATCGTTCAAACCGGAACACAACAATGCAATCATTGTTGCTTGGCGGCAGAAATAGATAAGGGGGTGGTACCCATCCAGTCGGACTCCTCAGGCTTGACAGAGTCCTACCACCGGTAAACCGTTTATTAACATATTACAGCATATTGAATATACCTGTTATAATTGCTCAGTTCAATGGAAGAATGTAGCACGGAATTATGGCATTTTTTACAAAATTTACATGTGCCATCGAGTTTACACTGGCGATAATCATGACCTCGTCTCAGGCAATTATGGCATAAGCTTAGACCATTGGCCTGGGAATTTTTCTCCTCGGGCGTTTTGGCCTTGAAAGCAAGCAATCGTATATGCGATGTTTTTCATGTCAAAAAAGGCACTCGACGTTCTTAGAAGGGGAAGGCTCTGAAGCTTAAACTATCAGCTGAACGCCTAACGAGCTCATGATTTTCGTATTTGTTACCTTGAATAGACTCTTAAAATGTCACAAGATATTGTAAAAAAAGGAAACTATTGACAAAATTCTAGGTAATTATAATTTCACTAGTGCAACTGTTAACGGATCTTACAATTTTCCTACGACTTATACAAAATGTCAACCATGTAGCTTGAATAGTCTTCGAGTAAAATCGCAGTAATATGCGGATAAATGTCGGACAAACATGGTGAAATTATAAGGGTTCTATTGTAGCCATTTGACTACAAAATCAGCTATAGGTATTTGACCTAATGTAAAACTTGCTGGGTCCATTCGACAAAACAAAGCTCTAATAAGATTGAGTATAGTAATATGGGTCTAAACGCCCACAGTTACGGTAAGTGTCGGCACCGGTTTATTTAGCGGCAATTTTAAATTATATTTAGTTGCATGTTTTCTGTTTATTTAGATATGCAGAAATATTTTTTTCGCGGAAATTGTATTTTTAACTTTTCTTTTCATTTTAGAACAATAAGTGCATCAACATGCATCTAACTGCTATAATATGTTCCTTTGGCAACTTGTTTTCATTATTTTAGTTAAATTTTTACGAAGACGGTTTTTTTTTGTATTTGTTTTTATCATTCACATTTTTTTTACTTTCTAAAACCGCTCTAATTATTGAATGCCCAAGGGCCCCTTGCATGGATTAAGACGGCTCTACCTATAAATATAATTTATTAGATTTTTTATTGTTTGGATATTGGCAATATATTATTATTTTTATGTCAAATAATTAAATATTTTATTACTAGCGCGTGTATAAATCATTCATAATTTTAATATTAGTAATAATTTTAATCATGTTTCACGATTTGGCCGTGATCATTTCAAAGTAACATAAATTTGGTATAAAAGTAACAAAATTATTCGAATTATCAATCACTTATATCTTTCGTAAGCAGCTCAAGACAGTCCTCGTCAAAATCAAAATGAAAGTTTTGGCTATCAATATTTTGATACTGTACTTCATTACCATTGGAAGCTGCAGTTGTAAATATAAACACTTGTTCTCTTTCCTTAAAATAAATATTTTTAACGTACTAACATAATTATCTCGCTATAGTAATTTTTAATAACAAATTTTATCTAAGCTAACTGGTTTTGTATGGTTGTAATAAATATAACTTACATATAATTTTCAGAAATTTTAATTGAAAATAATATAGTAAAATACCTATATGGAACTATAGTTAATCATTTATTATATAATATTTAGATTTGCCAACCGGATCTAATGCAAATGGAGGAGCTGTAGGTGGTGAGAATCCTCAAACATATGGGTCAGCTAATACAGGACAGGACGGGACGGTAGTAAACGGTAAATCTATCCTATATAATATTTTCCTCTTTGGGTTTATTAAGAATGATCCGCAAATTATACAGTGGATCTTAACAAAAATAGTTTGACTTTAACAGAATTTCTTGCATCTAATATTAATATTAATTGTCCATGAGAAAATTCGGTAACGAAAAAATATTCTAAATCTACTCTTAATTTTGCTGGTATGTTATTTTACAGTTACTCTCCTAAATAGTTCGCTGGCTAGCAGCATTATAAGTTATTCATTTTAATTTTATAATTTTACTACATCTACTAATTATATAAATTGGTTATTCTCTATTATTATTATTATTTTTTCAGTGACTCCTACAAATACTGCGAATTCAGAAAGCACGTCTAATCCATATAGTAACCAAAATGCAAATTTAGATAATTCCAGTGGTTATTGTTATTACACCTTTAGTTACGTAAGTTACCTAATTTAATATTCCTTACCGTAAATATGTTACATAAATCAGACTAAATACTTCTTTATCCTCTCCGAAGTTCTTTCTCGTTCTCTCTCCTCCGAGTTAAATTCTCACCTAATTTTTTAGCTTATTTTATAAAATATAAATTAATACCTTTTACTCAACTTTTGTTATTATGTATAATCTATTTATTCAAATATTTTTTTCGTTTTATTTTTCAGTTCTGCTGAAATTGGAATCAGGACTCCATATTTTCGTTGAAAATAAATGTAGAGAAAAAATACTTCTTTTTATTTTTAAAAAACTTCAGTAGGCACACTACTATTATAGTAATATAAGAATATTACATATGCTCATTAAATTACATATGTAAATACATACGATTTTAGTATATATACAGTAAGTTTACATAGAGTAAAAGTTATATTAATAATAAAAAATCGGTCAAGTGCGAGTTGAATTCGCACACGAAGGGTTCTATACCTTCATGCATACTTTTTATTAATATGACTTTTACTCGATGTTAGTTGTATATTAACTTCGTTGATCGATTACGAACGTTAAAAAAATGTTTCTTGTATTTTTATTATTTGTTGTTATAGTGGCAATAGAAAAACATACTTTGTGAATATTTCAAATCTCTACCTATTACTGTTCATGAGATACAGCCCTCTGACAAACGGACGAACGGACAGACGGCGGAGGCATACGAATATAGTTCCGTTGGCACCCTTCGGGTATGGAACCCTAAAAAACTACTATCATATAGTTGATACTTCAGTTGCAGCAAGTTTACATTATTTATTTTTTAAGATTCATATAACTTTGGAACCATAAAAAATCGCTGAACATACATGGGGGTTATATCGATAGGTACTAGGCCCCCTGCTACCTTTGTTCCATCAGTTACGTTACACTGTATATACAAAACAAATTTACAGTTAATTATCCTTTACAAATCAAGCAAGAATGTTAGCTACATTCTTCTACTGAAACGAAATGGAGAGACTTACATATCCATGCAAAACATACTATCACGAATGTATACGAAAATGCTAGTTTTTAGTAGTGCCTAGATGTATTTATTACTATACAATATTATAACTGTAAGTTTTCAAGTAGCACCTATCTCCGGCAAACTCACTGAATTAAGGCTATCATGGACATATAAAGCGACATCCCAATGACCACGTTGTGAAAAATTATATTTCTATAGCTACGCAAAGGAGGAGAGGGAGAAGTAGACCACAAACTGCCTGGATGTCGATTATCCAGAGGGAAGCTGGGCCTATCTGAATGAATGGCGTCTTAATGGTTAGTAAGAAAGCCAACCCGCGTAACGGGAAAAGGCGAGGAAGAAAAAGAAGAAGTATAATAAGGTCGGTAAAGGATTTTTGTAAGAGAAAATCAGACGTGTGTAATATTTATGTATAATGTATATACACTATCTTACCTGTATTAACAGATATTCGTGTTTGTACGATACATCCATATATGTATACTAGCGGCTCACCCTCGCTTCGCTTTGGTTCGCCTCTATGAAAACAAAAACAAACCTATCCCACGGGAACCGTACAGAGTTATTCCAGACTATAATCTATCTCTGTCCCAAAGTTCATCCAGATCCGTTCGGTCGTTCTGGCGTGAAAGAATAACAAACTCAAAATCTATACTCACAAACTTTCACATTTATAATATTAGTATAGATTATATTCTTGTATATACATATTTTAATTGCACTATAAAATATATAATGCGTTTTAAATTTCAAATCATATAAGTTATACTTCGATTTTATAATATACACTAAAGATATTCTAGACGACTCTCGATATTTACTCGTAGCTAATGCATGTATACTTCGATCAACAATACTACTGTTGGTCGAAGCATGTATATAACTTTCTTACTAATATTGATATTTTGTTCTACAGTTATGCTAGGTTAATTAAAAGTCTGTAAATAAAATTGAGAAGCATTGCTTTTTTTTATTTTTTTTTAAATAAGCTTATTAAGCTTATTAGGTTATTAGCTAAATCTATATCTTATAATAAAATTCCAACTGAGTCGAACCTGTACATTAAATATTTTTTGGAAAATATTATTATCGATACAGAGGCCGAATCTATAGATTTTAAAATTTTTGTTTGTCTGTCTGTCTGTCTGTGACCACATCATGGAAAAACAACTGGAGGGATTTTGATGAAATTTTGCATGATGATAGCTGGTTATCCGAGTCAACACATAAAATACTTTTTACTGAGAGAAAATATCTCATCTCTGAGAAATATACTACACTACACGTTAAAACGTAATTATATATTATATATATATATATATAGTAAGTAAAGTAATTATATATATAGTATTTTATGTATCATCATTTAATGTTACTTTGTGAATTCTTACTAAATAATATTAAATATAAAAATAACTGACTACCAGTCACGCTTTAACCGCTGAACAGATTTAGGTGAAATTTAGCGAGCAGAATGCACATACATATTGCATAAAGAGACGGACGTCGTGTAATTTCCTCCTTGTCCCAGTTATCATGTGAGCCAAGACGCAGACAAAAACTAGTTTTATGTCTAGTAAAATAGCAATAAGAATTAAATGGTCATGTTTGTTCCAGTGAGTTTCCGATACGAAAAAGAGAAATTTCTAGATCTTCATTAATATTAATTTTTAAAATTAATTATTGTTCACGAATCTTAAACACAGACAGATCAAAATAACAGTACTTCAAATTAATATTTTACATTTGTAAATGTAATTCTTGATTAATTTTATTTCTTGATTAATAATTTTATAAAGTAGATATAGAAGAATAATGTGGCTTAAATAATTAATATTCTATCTACCTTTATGTTTATAAATATAATAATGGTAACACTAAAAATATAGATTATTAAACAATAATGCAATAATAAGTTTTCTAAAAAATTGAAATGATAATAGCTAAAATTATATAAATAATACTCCTTATTTCAAGTATAAAATTAAAATTATAAAATGTTTAAAATTAAAATTAACAAATATTGTAAGGTACTTTGATGCAAATTTTCAATATTTTGAATTCATTTTTGTTAATTGTGGGTAGGCTGTCTGTAACAACTATATAATACTTTTGAGACATCTGACACCTTAGTCTCTCCCGTGACCATGATTGCTGTAAAGCAATCGAAACGTCGGGAAACAAAAATCAAAATAAATCCGCGAAAAAATCCGAAAAGATAGTTTTATTTAAAGAATCTTAAACATTAAAAAATGCTAATAAAAAATTATATTGAAAGCTTTCCTTGTTTTACTTTAGAATTTATAATAAATACCCTTAATATTATATTTATTATAATTTAATATCAAAAAATCAAAAATCAATCTATCGATCTAAAATCAAAGTAATATACAAAATATACCAGAACTAGGTGATTCTTTAAATTAACATAACTTTTTTATTTATGAACCGGTTGAAATAAAATGAATACCAAATGTTAAGTGAAACTTACCACAATACATTAATGAAAATCGCACCTAAATCAATTAAGCCGTTTCTGAGATAAGCGCGCACTAACGCACAGACAGAGAGACATAAAATCTAAAATCATTGTTTTGGATTCTATGCGTTAATTAACACGCCCAATAGTTTTTCTCAAATATCTTCCATGTACAGACAACGATCAGTTACACTTTTATTATATGTATAGAATAGACGTATGATTATATTGTATTTGTAAACGTATAACTTATAATTATTTTTTATTAAAAACAATAATTTATTTAACCTAAATCATTTTTAAAATTTTATTTCGCATGTAAGTTGCCTTTATTTTCAATATAAAAATGGAGGTTCTTAAAAAATTATCATACAAGAAGAGGTTATTGTTATTAACAACACTACACTTACATTTGCCAGACAGTGAATTTCAAAGCATCATTATTCGTTTTAATTGGAAAACTCATTATGAACAGTGGTTCTCAAAAGCCTTTTGAAATGACTCATTTAAGTTAAGGGTAACAATGGAAAAACTTTTACAAAACTTATACATATTTTATATTCCTTAAAGGTCTTTTAACTTCATTACAATAGTTTTCAAACCACTCAAAAGCGTTTTATTTGCTGACTTCGTCACATAGTTGTTCAAGGTATAATTGAACGCACTTATCAAGTTCCAAAGTAAGTAAATTTCCCCCCTACACCTAACATTAATATTAATTTTACAAAAATGAATAAAACGTAAATAAATAAGAAATACAATAGTATGTACTTTCCCATTTATTAGTACTATAAATGGAAGCAAGCAAAGATGAGACAAGTTGGTTGCTTAGAGTAAATATCTACATTGTGTAACTTTAAAGAATATTTTAATATCTCATACTCTGTAAATTTTATGTATTGTATTTAAAAAGACAAAACATTTTTATAATTATGAAACAAAATAATTAAATAGTTATTTATTATTTTGTTTTACTTACTTAATTTTTATGTCACCTTTCCAGTTATCAAGTTTTCGGTTCCGATAGACATGAATGGCATGCTGTTGTAACTTCGGTTACGGTTTTGTCAGAAAAAGATTTATATTTATTTAAACCTTCACTTACTTTTCCTGCGATGTAGGGGCCACACTAGCTTTTTTCGTTGTTTCTTTAATTAAAGCACCGCTAGTATTAAGATACTACACATATGTAATTTCAAACATAATAAATATCCTTCGATCAACAAGTGGTATTGTTGATCGAAGATACTATCAGTAAATTAAGATAAATATTTGAATACTATTATAAAATCTTATATATTTAAACGAGCAATTCTTGTATATTTATATCTTTATTTATTTATTTATACCGGCGATCTCGGAAACGGCTCTAACGATTTTGCTGAAATTTTGCTGAAATTGCACCAGAGCGTCCTATCCACCTTCCCGGGTATTCCCTATTAAGGAATTCTCTTACTAGGCGAGCGTAATGCGCTGGGCAGCCATCTTTTTGAAACCATAACCGTCCGTAAATACTTAGTGTACATCTTCCAATAAATTTGGCAAAACATTTTGTAAGAAATTCAAATAAATCTCGCCGTTTAAATTCTCTGGCAGCTCGAATGGTCCGATAATCTTACCATTTAAAATTCGCTTTAAAGTGAACCTGTGGACCGGAATTTTTTTTTCAAATACCCATAATTTTTTAAGTACATGACTAAGATTTTTTTTATTATTTTTCTGAATACTGTCACATCTTGACCCGATCACCCGACACCGGCTTAACGTTGACTTTTAGGACACCCTGTATATATATATATATATATATATATATATATATATATATATATATATATATATATATATATATATATATATATAAATATATATATATATATATATATAATACTGAACAAATTAGAGCGTCTTCAAAATCTCGCTATACGCTTTATTTTTGGCTTGCGTAAGCATGACCACATATCAAACTTTCGTGCTCAACTTAAATGGCTCCCAATCCGCCTTCGCCGTGATATGCACATCCTTTCGTTCCTTTTCAATATTCTTAATGACCCTAATTCTCCTTCATACCTCCGATCTCGTTTCCAAATTCTCCCTACTCCTTCTCGTTCCAGGCGGCCTTGCATCACTGCGATGCTTAACATACCCAAGAGCAACACAAAGTTCCTTTCTCGCTCTTTTTCGGTGTATGGGGCATTGCTCTGGAACAAACTTCCTAAAGACATCCAACTTAGTCCCTCTATTCATTCTTTTAAAAAGAAATTAAAACAGCACCTTCTCACTCAATCTAATCAATAATTATCTTAATTACTATTTTTATGTATTGTGATATATATAATATAGATATGTATTTATGTAAGTATTAGTATGTATGTATATACATAACTATGTATCATATAGTATGTAGTATATATTGTATAGTATTATATATATCTGCACGACTTTAGCCTGCTTTATAACACTATTTCTCACTACCATAGGTTGGCTGGAAGAGATCTCTTCTAGAGATAAGTCCACCTTTGCATACAATAATTGTACTTAAATCATTGTATTTACTTTTAAGTGCAATAAAGAATATAATATATATATATATTATATATTAATAAATTTTAATAAATTAAAAAACCAAAATTACATTGTTTCAGAAACTATTATTAAAAATCTTTATTATTTACGTTAATGTGTTTTATTATTAATTGTTTATTGTATGTATTGTATTCAGCCCTTTTTAACGTCCCACTGCTGGGCACGGGCCTCCCTTCAATACGGGAAGGATCAGGTCATAGTCCACCACGCTGGCCAAGTGCGGGTTGGCGGACTTCACATGTCTTTCGAAAACTTGCCAGGTTCTCTCAGACATGCAGGTTTCCTCACAATGTTTTCCTTCACCGTAAGGCAAGTGGTAATCATGTTAAAAATGATTCGCACATGAAAATATCAGAGGTGCAAGACCCGGGATTTGAACCCGCTTCACTCGGATAACGAAGCGAGCGAGTTACCATTGGGCTACCACTGCCTGTAATTGTTTATTATTGATATTAAATTTTATTCATAATTAAATTTATTTATAAGCATTGTTGAAATATTGTTATAGAGTTTAATCACACCTATGACGTTAAAGCGTATATTTCATTTATTTTTAACTAAAATAACGTGATCTATAAATTTCTCTTTATCAGCACCACACATATTCATAGGTTTCTAATCAACAGCTTTCATTTTAGCCCTAGCCAGCTATAACTGTAGAACACAATGCAATTAAACATAATTTTTATTTGCATTTTTTTTATATCTATCCAATCATCTTTAAATTACTTCGGTAAGAAAATGACATATTTTATAATTTAAATATTATTGTTATGTTATATAATGCTAGCAACTTACCCTCGCTTCGCTCGGGTTCGTCCCTAGTTCTGTTTTGACGTTTAGCTCAGGGATGAGATATTTCCCCTCAGTAAAAAGTATCCTATATGTTGACCCGGGTAGCCAGCTATCATTATATAAAATTTCATCAAAATCTGTCCAGTGGTTTTCCCGTGATGCGGTAACAGATAGGCTGACAGACAGACAAACATTTTAAAAATTTTGCTTCTGTATCGAAAATGAAGTCTATTTCAATTATATTTTCCAAAAAATATTTAATGTACAGATTCGGCTTAGGAACGATTTTATTATATGTATAGATTTAATGATATGTTATTGTAAATAAGTTAAAGTGACTAAATAAATACATGTAGCCAATGATTGACTTTATATTAAAGTTACTCTATATACGGTTTTGCTAAAATCAATCCTATTATTTTCTTAAAATAATATCTATGAGCGTAAATCTATATATATAATAATATTCTAACTGAATCGAATCTGTACCTTGAATATTTTTTTGAAAATCTTATTGAAATAGACATTATTATCGATACAGAGACCGAATCTATAGTTTTTAGAATTTTTGTCTGTCTGCCTGTCTGTTACCGCATCACAGAAAAACCACTGGAGGGATTTTGATGAAATTTGATATGATGATAGCTGGATATCCGGGTCAACATATAGAATACTTTTTACCGTGGGAGATTATCTCATTCCCACGGGAATACACGTTATAACATAAGCCAAAAAATATTTATGATCAGAATTTATTGAAACTTGGTATTAATGCTCTTCAATACAATTAAATAAATACGTGTTTTAGCGATTTTTGAAATTCATCCCATAGGGAGATAAAATAAGGGATGAAAATTTGTATGAAACCTACCTTTTTTTCAAAAATGTAGTTTTAGCGCGAGCGAAGCCGTGGGCTTTGCTAGTCTAGTATATAACTAAAAGCATAGGTATATTATGTACGTTTAAATATACATATAATTAATAATTTATGATTGTATGTATTTTCTTATACATAAAAGTAATATTTATACATACATATAATAAAATCGTTAATGAGTCGAATCTATACATTAAATATTTCTTGGAAAATCTTATTGAAATAGTCATTATTATCGATACAGAGTTTTTAGAATTTTTGTCTATTTGTGTCTGTCTTAAAATGCATCACGATAAAACGACTGGACAAATTTGATGAAATTTGGTATCATGAAAGCTGGTTATCCGGGTCAACATATAAGATATTTTTTACTGCGGGAAAATATCTCATCGCTAAGAAATCTATACTAAACGTTAAAACGTACAAGGGACAAACCCGAACGGAGTGAGGGTAAGTTACTAATAAAAAAATATAGCTTGATATCTTTTTTTATTTTACAGTCACTTGCAATGCGTTTTCGCCATTTCGCGGTAAGTATATGTTTTATATTTTTATTATATTGACATAAGTACATTTTCTATTCTACATTATACTTTATTTAGGTAGCTATCGTTGGTTACTTTTGTTCTGGTAAATCAAGTAGATGTTTCATAAAGTTACTGATGGATTACTTCATCATTTTACATTCTCTCAATTTTTTTTCCTTTATTTATTCCTTTATGGATAAATTCCAAAATTCAAAAATTCTTAGTGATCTATTTAAAAGACTTTTTCGCAAAATTTATTTACTAATAATAAAAGCAAAACCAAAACTGCCCACTGGAAACAGCGGATGTATGTATATTATTTAGACTAGTTTAGATTAATAAATAAAATACGAATTCAAGCGTAAATAATTTTAAGACCTTCAAATTATTCTGAGTGTTCTTACCTTATTACTTTAATATCGATAGTGTCTACTTCGATGTCACAGAATGGTGCAATAAAATTAAATTTATAATTATTTTTCTACAGCTCGCTATTTCTATCCACAACCGGCGAAACCTGGTAAAAAATATTTTTTAAATTTAATTTAAATTAACATAATTAAATATAAACGGTTTATATTATTATTATTTATACCCTTGGATCTCCTCGAAGAAGCCTGATCCTTTGGCTTGCATGGGGACACTAGTCTAACATGTAGAGACCTCTTAAGAGATTTAAGCTGGGATCAATTTCTTAGTAATTTCTTTCAAAACCCAAAGATGGTCTCCGGATAATTTTAGGGACTATTGAAAATATAGAAAACTAAAAGGATCTATGGAATGGAGTTTGGATGGACTACAAAACTGGGCTATTGGATGAAACTACCGGACGCCTTCCTTCTCAACAATCTCAGATTGAATATTTGGCGGACCGTGACTCGCCTTTCACTAGATGGGCCCCATAAAGCGTCATAGTACCTCGGGCGCAACATCGCCTTGGTCGGCTAAGGGTGTCGAGAGGCGTACACGGGTTTCACCATCGTGAGAGTTCTCATGAGCGGATTTCTCCATCATTATGCAGATTGAGCGCTTCTACCCTTTCGAGCTCTTACGCTCTACTCTGCACGGCCAATAATGGCAAGCCAGAGACGAGGGACAGATTGTGTGTCTCCTGGAAGATCTCAGATCCGTGGTGTCATCTGTCACTAACAGCTCGCCAAAAGTTGTCTTGTGGGCTATTATTATTATCATTAAAATACATTTATTATAAATCAATAAATTCTTAATCATATATTTCTGTTTTAAAATATTTTTTTTATTTTACAGCACCGACTGCCACCCCCGCTACAGAAACTGGTAAAATTATCATCGTTTTTAAGGCTTCTCTGTCTTTAAAGGGCTCAAAACATACACAGCACAAAATATATACCTTAAAATAAGAAACATACTTCAATTACTAAACTAAGCTGCTAATAATTTTAAAAAACATCACATAAAATAAGTTGTATGGAATTAAATACAAGTGTATATGGCTAGTTTTTCCGAGTGGCTACGCTCGCATGAGGCTTTGATATAATAGCATTTTATTTTGGAATTAATCAGAGGTTATACATACGAACTAAATATAGGTATCTTAATCTTAATAATTTAAAATGCTGAACTTTTATTACCTACTTACCTACCATCATTTTTTGGCCAGTTCCTGTGACAACAGTTCCTGCTACAGCACCGACTGCAGGTAAGTACACTTTATTATTTACTTATAAATTTCTTATATTTTGGAATTAATCAGAGGTTATACATACGAACTAAATATAGGTATCTTAATCTTAATAGTTTAAGATGCTATATTTTTTATTACCTACTTACCTACCATCATTTTTTGGCCAGTTCCTGTGACAACAGTTCCTGCTACAGCACCGACTGCAGGTAAGTACACTTTATTATTTACTTATAAATTTCTTATTGATTCATGTTATAATATTTTTATATAAACTCTCTCTAAAAAATAATTTACAAATATAAAACCACAGTTCTGAAACTCCACTCGATAGGTTGGATGAATTTTTTTTAAGATACATATCGACAAAATTTTATAAGACAAAAATTAAAATAGCGCCTGGAATGCGCTATTTCACTTTTTAATAATATTCATATACTCCATAACACTCGCGCATTCAAGGTGTATCTAACGACGTATGATTATCAAAATCAGTTAGGCGATTCAGTCATTTCGAAGGAACAAATGATCGAACATATGTACATACATACATACGGGTAAAAAGAAAATGCAAATGTTTATTTTTTTTATTTACAGAGGCTACAGCTGCACCAGTGACTTCGACAAATGGTGATTTTTGCCATATATAATAAATGATTAAAAAGTACAACTTAAAACTAGTACAAAATAAATATTATATGTGTAATACTATAACTATTAACTACACAAATAAATAAAATTGAAGTGTCTGTTTGTAGTTTCAAATAACAGCATTTTATTAACTGCATATGAAAGTATATACGGTACTTATAAGAAAAAAATTATATAATTTCTGTCTGTCTATCTGTCTGTCTGTCTGTTTGTTCCGGTTAATATACAAAACGGTTTGTCTATTTAACAGGACACTCACTGGCAGATAATTGATATTATAAGAAGTAACTTAGGCTACTTTTAATTTTGCAAAAACAATTAGGGTTCCACACAAAAAAATTAAAACTCATTTATATCATTAAATGTTTTATTACAGTGAATTCAACTAATGGCGCTACCGCAGATAATAAGCAAGCAACAAATATTATAATCAATTTGAAACAACCTGAAACGACTACAGCTAATTGTCCTAAAACTATCTTCGTAAGTTTATTACACATTATTTTTACAATTTATTTAGTAAATATACACACAGTCTACTAATTCATACGGTCTTCTAACAAAGACGTCTTCTCGTCGTGTGAGGACTTGGGTGAGGCGTACCCGACTGTCATACTTGTTCTTCTATATGACAGCTGGAAATCCGCTTTGGAGTTAATAATGACTGTAACTTACCACCAGATGGCACCACAATACTTTAGTTTGAAAGCTTTCTCCATAAAAAATTGAATTTTTACAACCCTTGCATTTCACAGTATTTCCGTTAAAATCAATTGGCGACTGTGTATTGTATGGATTTTTACATTATGATATATCAACATATTATGTTTACCGCCAGTCTGCCCTCATCAAACTCGAATAAACTCAAAAGAAACAGATCTAAATGCGATTATGAAATCATATTATTTATAAGCTTAGTACTTAAAACGTTCTTATCCTCGAGCCATGTTCGACTCATGTTGAACTTACAATAGTAATAGATTACTTACTTATTTACTTTGTTTTATTTACTTATTTATTCCGAAAACTTGTTTATTATAGAGGTTCGGTATTTATATTTAGAAAATCTTACAGTTTATTGTGCCTCTTTGCGTCCCTCAACGTCTTCCATTGCTTTACCTACTCCAACAGAAATAAATACTTTTCTCCCAATTATTTTTGAAAAAAACATCATAATATATTCAGTATGTTGTTTTAATTTATTATAGCTAACCGTATTAAAATTTCATTCTATTCAAAATAAAAGTAATTCTACGAATATTTTTTACAGGGCACTATTGAAAAAATGATGACTGGAACTGTAAGATAACATTTCTTTATTTTGACATTAATGTATAACTTCTTAGAGCTTAATAATGTACATCATTTTAATTGATGTAATCTATACATATGATAAAACTAGCAAAACCCGCGGCTTCGCTCGCTCTAGAACTACAACAAAAAAACTTAAAATAGGTAGGTTTCATACAAATTTTCGTCCCTTATTTTATCTCTTTATGGGATGAATTTTTAAAAAAACGCTAAAACACGTATTTATTAAATTGTATTGAAGATCATTATTACCAAGTTTCAAGAAATTGTGATCATAAATATTTTTTGGGTTGTGTTACAATGTGTATTCCCGTGGGAATGTGATAATCTTTTGCTGTGAAAAGTATCCTATATGTTGCCCCGGATATCCAGCTATCATCATACCAAATTTCATCAAAATTTGTTCAGTGGTTTTCCCGTGATGCGGTAACAGATAGACAGACAGACAAAAATTCTAAAAACTATAGATTCGGTCTCTGTATCGATAATAAAGTCTATTTCAATAAGATTTTCCAAAAAATATTTAAGGTACAGATTCGACTCAGTTAGAATTTTATTATATATATATATATATATATATATATATATATATATATATATATATATATATATATATATATATATATATATAGATTGTAACTAATCCAAATCTGTAAATTAAATATTTTTTGGAAAATCTTATTGAAATAGACTTTATTATCGATACAGAAGCCAAATCTATAGTTTTTAGAATTTTTGTCTGTCTGTCTATCTGTTACCGCATCACGGGAAAACCACTGAACAAATTTTGATGAAATTTGGTACGATGATAGCTGCTTATCCGGGTCAACATATAGGATACTTTTTGCTGCGGCAAAATTTCTCATCTCTGAGCTAAACGTTAAAACGTAACTAGGGATGAAACTGAGCGGAGCGAGGGTGAGTTGCTGGTATAAGAAATATAATTAATAACAATTAATCAATAGTACAGTAAAAGAATCTTAAAGATGTGGTAAAGTATTCACTATTAGATCCTTTAGTTTTAATCTCTTGTGTTCAACCTGAGTATATATACTAGTGTTTTCTGATAGGTATTTAGAATTTAAATAATTAATCCACATTTTTTACATACTTTTTTCTTTACAGCCCTGCATTGTATCCTAAAAGCAAGAGGTAAAATTAATCTATATGACTTAATTTTTAAGTTTAATTATTCATAGTTTTTACAGTAAATAAACTGATAACAACACTAACAAGAGGCAGATTTGATTCCCGAACAAAGCAAATTTTGTTAGCATTACAATTTACAAAGTTGATAGGTACGCTTGTATGCGAATCGAAGACATAATATAATGGTTAACCACATACATATGTAGATCCTTGTACAAGTTATACATTAATTATACTGTTAACTAACACGCATTTCGATAAAAATATTATCATATTCCGTAACTACAGAAAAGGTTGGATCCGGTACTATAATTTAAAATAAATACTATCGTGATGAAAACCAGAAGCTATTGTATTCAGTCTGACAAACAATTAATTAAAATGAAAATATTTTTGTTTCAGGAACGAAGCTGTCAGGTTACTGTAAAACTAAAAATAAATCATTATTGAAAATAATGTTTTTTATTATTATTTTCTGTTTTTCTAAAAATAGAAGGTATTTCTCTGAAAAATTAAGGAAAAAAAGGGTAATTTAAAACGGCTTTGGGTCAAAAAATATAAAGACAAGCTTATGATAAAATAGTAAACGATATAAATAAAAAGTTATCAACTAACATTATCCAATATCTATCTAATCTTACATTGTAAATAAGAAAATCTATTTTACTTTTTCCGCACTTTAAGGGTCCAGTCAGGGTCCTATTAACAACGCTTTTCATACATTTCAGCAGTTTCCGCAAACGATTCTGAGTTGAATTAGAAATGTATCTAGGCATTTATATGAAAGCTTTCACACGACACTACAGCTGTGCCATAGACGTGATGTTGCTGTTCAAGTCGACACGGGCAAAACACGTATATCGTTTTCGTAGGTGAAGAAATAAACAACTCAAATTTTCTAGTTTGGAGAAAATCGCAATTTACTGGGTTTTTTTTCCAATTTTTTGGCGTAATCAATAAATGAGAAATTTTTTTACAATAGGTAACTTTATATACTTTAGGTCTCTTTGCCTTTTATTTCATGCTTAAATAACTAAACTCTATCTTAAAGTACATAAAAAAACCAAGCTAACTAATTTTGCCGCAACTAATTATTGCAAGTATGCTGCAATTAGCTATCTAATTAGATTGGTTGTTTAGTTTTACTACGCGTTAGATGCATACAGTAGAATAAATTATTTAAATAAGAGCAGTTATTGAATTTTTCAACCTCAAGATATCATTTAATATTATAATTAATTTGTCTGATAATGTCGAAAATAATAATTTCATGAATTACTTTAAATAATTTATCAACAATTGTAGAATTTAAAATGTATCAACTAAACAACTTAAGTTATTTTAGTAAACTCTATATTTTATTATAACATTTTGAGTTTATTAAACAACTTATTTTATTTAAGTCATTAAACGTTCAACTGATATATAGCATCATAAAGCATAGTTATCGATTTATTTCTTGTGCTAGCTACTGTTTAGTGCTACTTTCAACATATTTTCTTTACCATTTGTAATTTCCCAATATATTTATTTATTATTTTATTGTAAAGTAATAAAGTCAATTGTGAGCATTTTTTCAAAATATTTGTCTATTTTTGTGTTGGGATGGATATGTTTTGTTTACATTTATTCACAGTTTTCTGTTTATTTTTTTAATAATGCCAAAAAATGCGAACGCGACATAAGTTGTGTAATTGAGGAAAATTAAGTGTTATTAATATAGAAAAATAAATGAATATTATAAAGAAATATATATTATATTATATATAATAGAAATATAAATAAATAATATAAATAAGTAAATATATTATAAAAAAATATATGAATAAATGAATAAAATAGAAAAATAAAAATGGAATGCACTTTGTACATACATACGTATATACTGCTCAAACATTATACTGCCTATGTTATATAAAAAAAAACACATAAAAAAGTAACCTATTGCCTATAGTTTGTATATATATACATAATATATTTATACAACATATCTGGATATTTAAAAAAAAATAATTGCATTGTTTCAGAAACTATTATTAAAAATCTTTATTATTTACGTTAATGTGTTTTATTATTAATATAAAATTTTATTTATAATTAAATTTATTTATAAGCATTGTTGAAATACTGTTATAGAGTTTAATGACACCTATGATATGACGTTAAAGCGTATATTTCATTTGTTTTTAATTAAAATAACGTGATCTATAAATTTCTCTTTATCAGCACCACACATATTCATAGGTTTCTAATCAACAGCTTTCATTTTAGCCCTAGCCAGCTATAACTGTAGAACACAATGCAATTAAACATAATTTTTGTTTGCATTTTCTTTATATCTCTCCAATCAACTTTAAATTATTTCGGTAAGATAATAACACATTTTATAATTTAAATATTATTGTAATGTTATATAATATTTAATGATATGTTTTTGTAAATCAGTTAAAATGACTAAATAAATACATGTAGCTAATGAATGACTTTATATTAAAGTTACTCTATATACAGTTTTTCTAAAATAAATCCTATTATTTTCTTAAAATAATATCTTCAAGCATAAATCTAGTATATAACTAAAATTATAGGTATATTATGTACGTTTAAATATACATATAATTAATAATTTATGATTGCATGTATTTTCTTATACATAAAAGTCATATTTATATATATGAACATATAATAAAATCGTAAATGAGTCGAATCTGTACATTAAATATTTCTTGGAACATCTTATTGTAATAGTCATTATTATCGACGCAGAGTTTTTAGAATTTTTGTCTGTTTGTGTCTGTCTTAGAATGCATCACAAGAAAATCACTGGACAGATTTTGATGAAATTTAGTATCATGAAAGCTGGTTATCCGGGTCAACACATAAGATATTTTTTACTGCGGCAAAACATCTCATCTCTGAGAAATCTATACTAAATATTAAAACGTACGAGGGATAAACCCGAACGGAGTGAGGGTAAGTTACTAATAAAAAAATATAGCTTGATATCTTTTTCTATTTTACAGTCACTTGCAATGCGTTTTCGCCATATCGCGGTAAATATATATTTTATATTTTTATTATATTGACATAAGTTCTACATCATACTTTATTTAAGTAGCTATCGTTGGTTACTTTTGTTCTGGTAAATCAAGTAGATGTTTCATAAAGTTACTGATGGATTACTTCATCATTTTACATTCTCTCAATATTTTATCCTTTATTTATTCCTCTGTGGATAAATTCCAAGATTCAAGAATCCTTAGGGATCTATTTAAAAGACTTTTTCGCAAAATTTATTTACTAATAATAAAAGCAAAACCAAAACTACCCACTGGAAACAGCGGATGTATGTATATTATTTAGACAAGTTTAGATTAATAAATAAAATACGAATTCAAGCGTAAATAATTTTAAGACCTTCAAATTATTCTGAGTGTTCTTACCTTATTACTAACTAAATAATCTAAATACTAGATATTAATCGATAGTGTCTACTTCGATGTCACAGAATGGTGTAATAAAATTAAATTTATAATTCTTTTTCTACAGCTCGCTATTTCTATCCACAACCGGCGAAACCTGGTAAAAAATATTTTTTAAATTTAATTTAAATTAACATAATTAAATATAAACGTTTTATATCATTATTATTTATACCTTTGGATTTCACGGGCTCGAAGAAGCCTGGTCCTTTGGCTTGCACTGGTCTAACATGTAGAGGTATCTTAAGAGATTTAAATTTGTTTAATGTAACGCATCAGCCGGAATCAATTTCTGAGTAATTTCTTTCAAAACCCAAAGATGGTCTCCGGATAATTTTAGGGACTATTGAAAATATGGAAAACTAAAAGGATCTATGAAATGGAGTTTGGATGGACTACAAACCTGGGCTATTGGATGAAACTACCGGACGCCTTCCTTCTCAACAATCTCAGATTGAATATTTGGCGGACCGTGACTCGCCTTCCACTAGATGGGGCGCCTTAAAGCGTCATAGTACCTCGGGCGCAACATCGGCTTGGTCGGCTAAGGGTGTCGAGAGGCGTACACGGGTTTCACCATCGTGAGAGTTCTCATGAGCGGATTTCTCCGTTATTATGCAGATTGAGCACTTCTACCCTTTCGAGCACTTGGCTCTTACGCTCCACTCTACACGGCCAATAATGGCAAGCCAGAGACGAGGGACAGAAGGTGTGTTTCCTGGAAAATCTCAGATCCGTGGTGTCATCTGTCACCAACAGCTCGCCACAAGTTGTCTTGTGGGCTATTATTATTATTATTATAAAAATACATTTATTATAAATCAATAAGTTCTTAATTATATATTTCTGTTTTTAAATATTTTTTTTATTTTACAGCACCGACTCCCACCCCCGCTACAGAAACTGGTAAAATTATCATCGTTTTTAAGGCTTCTCTATCTTTAAAGGGCTCAACTTGGAAATGTACAAAACATACACACCACAAAATATTTACCTTAAAATAAGAAAGATACTTCAATTATTAAACTAAGCTGCTAATAATTTTAAAAAAACATCACATAAAATAAGTTGTATGGAATTAAATACAAGTGTATATGGCTAGTTTTTCCGAGTGGCTACGCTCGCATGAGGCTTTGATATAATAGCATTTTATTTTGGAATTAATCAGAGGTTATACATACGAACTAAATATAGGTATCTTTATCTTAATAGTTTAAGATGCTATATTTTTTATTACCTACTTACCTACCATCATTTTTTGGCCAGTTCCTGTGACAACAGTTCCTGCTACAGCACCGACTGCAGGTAAGTACACTTTATTATTTACTTATAAATTTCTTATTGATTCATGTTATAATATTTTTATATAAACTCTCTCTAAAAAATAATTTACAAATATAAAACCACAGTTCTGAAACTCCACTCGATAGGTTGGATGAATTTTTTTTAAGATACATATCGACAAAATTTTATAAGACAAAAATTAAAATAGCGCCTGGAATGCGCTATTTCACTTTTTAATAATATTCAAATACTCCATAACACTCGCTCATTTGAGGCGTATCTAACGACATATGATTATCAAAATCAGTCAGACGATTCAGTCATTGCGAAGGAACAAATGATCGTACATACAAACATTTATACAGACGGGTAAAAAGAAAATGTAAATGATTTTTTTTTATTAACAGAGGCCACAGCTGCACCAGTGACGTCGACAAATGGTAATTTTTGCCTTATATAGTAATAAAAAAATATATATTAAAAAGTACAACTTAAAACTAGTATAAACTAAATATTATATGTGTAATGCTATAACTATTAACTCTATTAACTGCACACAAATAAATAAAATTGAAGTGTCTGTTTGTAGTTTCAAATAACATCATTTTATTTACTGCATATATGCGGTATTTATATGCGGTACTTATAAGAAAAAAAAACTATTTTTTTATAACTTCTGTCTGTCTATCTGTCTATTTGTTCCGGCTAATCTCCAAAACGGTTTGTCTATTTTTATAGGACTTTTACTGGCACTTTTCTTCTACTTTTAATTTTTTTTAAAAATAGGGTTTAGGATTCCAAAAAAAAAATTAAAACTTATTAAATTGTGAACAAAATCCGCGTACCTGAGTACGTACACATTACGCAAGCAAGCACCCAAGCAAAGCGACGGTAAGTTACTAAAGGTATAATAAATATCATTAAATGTTTTGTTACAGTGAATTCAGCTAATAATGCTACCGCAGAAAATAAGCAAGCAACAAATATTATAATCAATTTGAAACAACCTGAAACAACTACAGCTAATTGTCCAAAAACTTTCTTCGTAAGTTTATTACACATTTACAATTATTTAGTAAATATACAATTTATTTAGTAAATATACATACAGTCTACTAATTCATACGATCTTCTAACAAAGCCGTCTGCTCGTCGTGTGAGGACTTGGGTGAGGCGCAACCGACTGACATACTTATTTTTGTATATGACATCTGAGAAACTGCTTTAGAATTAATAGCGACTGTAACTTACAACCAAATGACACTACAATACTTGAGTTTGAAACCTTTCTCATTAAAAAAAAATATTTTTTACAAACGTTGCATTTCACAGTGTTTCCGTTAAAATCAATTGGCGACTGTATATTGTATGGATTTTACATTGTGATATATCTACATATTATGTTTCCGCCAATCTGCCCTCATCAAACTCAAATAAACTTAAAAGTGAATAGATACAAATCTAAATGCGTTTATGAAATCATATTATTTATAAACTTAGTACTTAACGTTCTTATCCTCGAGCCATGTTCGACGCATGTTGAACTTCCAATAGTAATAGATTACTTACTTATTTACTTTTAATTATTTACTTATTTATTCCGAAAACCCGTTTGTTATAGAGGTTCGGTATTATTTTTATAAAATCTCCCAGTTAATTGTGCCTCTTTGCGTCCCCCAATGTCTTCTATTACTTTACTTACTCCAACAAAAATAAATACTTTTCTACGAATTATTTTTGAAGAAAAAATCATAATATATTCAGAATATATTTTAATATTAGCTAACCGTAATAAAATTGAATTCTATTCAAAATAAAAATAATTCTACGAATATTTTTTACAGGGCACTATTGAAAACATAATGACTGGAACAACAACTGTAAGATGACATTTTTTTATTTTAGTATTAATGTTTCACTTCTTAAATATAATATTCTTCAATATAGCTTAATAATGTACATCATTTTAAATATAATCTATATTTGTAATAAAGTTGTAACTAATCTGAATCTATAAATTAAATATTTTTTGGAAAATCTTATTGAAATAGACTTTGTTATCGATACAGAAGCCAAATCTATTGTTTTTAGAATTTTTGTCTGTCAGTCTATTACCACATCACGGGAAAATCACTGAACAGATTTTGATGATATTTGCTATGATGATAGATGCTTATCCGGGTCAATATATACGATACTTTTTACTGCGGGAAAATATCTCATCTCTGAGCTGAACGTCAAAACGTAATTAGGGACAAACACGAGCGGAGCGAGGGTGAGTTGCTGGTATAAGAAATATAATTAATAACAATTAATCAATTGTACAGTAAAAGAATCTTAAAGATGTGGTTAAGTATTCACAATTACTTAAATCCTTTAGTTTTAACCTCTTGTGTTCAACCTAAGTATATACTCTTCATGTATAAAATGATATGTCGTGTTTTCTGATAGGTATTTAGAATTTAAATAATATATGCAAATATTTACATTTTTTTTTCTTTACAGCCCTGCATTGTATCCTAAAAGCAAGAGGTAAAATGAAACTATATGACTTAATTCTTAAGTTTAATTATTTTATAGTTTTTAAAATGAATAAACTGATGACAACACTAACTAACAAGATGCAGATTTGATTCCCGAACAAAGCAAATTTTGTTAGCATTACAATTTCCAAATTTACTTAAGGACGCTTCTATGCGAAGTGAAGATTTAATATCTAATATATTTAAACGAGCAATTCTTGTATATTTATATCTTTATTTATTTATTTACCCCGGCGATCTCGGAAACGGCTCTAACGATTTCGCTGCAATTTGGTATATGGGGGCTCTCGGGGGCGAAAAATCGAACTAGATTAGTCTTTTGTCTGGGAAAACGCGTATTTTGTAGTTTTCATGCGATTTTCTTTAGCATTATATTACGTAAAATATGTTAATAGTTTCGTACAGCTGTGTATAAGCATCGTGGTCAAGCGGCCAAGGCGCGAGATTGACTATTACAGGTGGGTTTGAATCACGGTCGGATATTTTTTTATGTATTTATTTAAGTTTTAGTTTTTTTTTGTCTTTAAGGCAAATAGGCTCAGTCGCCCAGGTTTGATGGTTAACCACATACATATGTAGTATGTATCCTTGTTCAAGTTATGCGTTAGTTATACTGTTAACTAACCCGCATTTCGATAAAAATATTATCATATTCCGTAACTACAGAAAAGGTTGGATCCGGTACTATAATTTAAAATAAATACTATCGTGATGAATACCAGAAGCTATTGTATTCAGTCTGACAAACAATTAATTAAAATGAAAATATTTTTGTTTCAGGAACGAAGCTGTCAGGTTACTGTAAAACTAAATAAATCATTATTGAAAATAACGTTTTTTATTATTATTTTCTGTTTTTCTAAAAGTAGTAGGTATCTCCCGGAAAAAAAAACTGTTAAAACGGCTTTTGGTCAAAAAATATAAAGACTATCTTATGATAAAATAGCAATAGGTATAAATAATAAGAATTATCAGCTATCGTTATCCAATATCCATCTAATCTTATATTGTAAACTAGCGACTCACACTCGCTTCGCTCGCGTTCGTCCCTAGGTACGTTTTTAAAGTTAGCTATGTTTAAGTTTAGGTACATAAATAGTAGCTTGCTCTACTCCTAAGATATTCATTTAAATTATATAGCTATTTACCCTCGTTTTGCTCGGGTGCGTACGCCGTACGCGGATTTTGTTCACAATTTCATGGGTTTTAATTTTTTTTTCGCGGTACCCTGATTCTTTTTCTAAACTAAAAGTAAGTATAAAGCCTAAGTTACTCCTTATAACATCAGCTATCTGCCAGTGAAAGTCCCGTCAAAATCGGTCCAGCCGTTTTGGAGATTAGCCGGAACAAACAGACAGACACACAGACAGACAAACAGACAGACTGTCTAGACAAAAATTGTAAAAAATGTTGTTTTGGTATATACGTGTATACAACTATATGCATTTAGTAAAAAGCGGTTATTTTAATATTACAAACAGACACATCTGTATACATAAGAAAATCTATTTTATTTTGCTTATTCGGGTCCTATTAATATCGCTCTTTTCATACATTTCAGCAGTTTCCGCAAACGATTCTGAGTTGAATTAGAAATGTATCTAGGCATTTATATAAAAGCTTTCAAACGACACTACAGCTGTGCCATAGACATGATGTTTCTGTTCAAGTCGACACGGACAAAACACGTATCTTCGTATATATGTTCATCTATAATAAAATATTTTCTACTCATGTATAAGATTTATTTTTTGTACGTTGAATTAAATAATAAATATTTTCATTTTATTTCCATACCAGCGACTCACTCTCGCTCCGCTCGGGTTCGCCCCTGGTTACATTTTAACATTTATCTCAGAGATGAAATAATTTTTCTGCAGTAAAAAATATTCTATATGATGAGACCCGGATAACTAGCTATCATTATAACAAATTTCATCAAAATCTACTCTGTGGTTTTGTCGCGATGCGGTCACAGACAGACAGACAAAAATTCTAAAAACTATAGATTCGGGCTCTGTATCGACAATAAAGTCTATTTCAATAAGATTTTCCAAAAAATATTTAATGTACAGATTCGGCTTAGTTAGAACTTTATATCTAACGAAGGATACGGCAGCCGTATAAATATACCCGTATAGCCGTATGTAAACGGTTGCAGTTCTGAATACGGAATCCGTGAAAGAAAACAGTACCTTTCTGTCCTTCAATCTGTATGTGGTGGTACTTTTAAAATCATAAAGTATGTTTTAACCCTAAACGGGTAGTTGATTCTTATTAACCGGAAATGTTGGCTAGAAGGAGGTAGTATGCTTGTGTTATTATGGAAAAATGGATTATATTTACTTTGGCATAATTCTATGTAGTTGGTACCATTTGATATGGAAAATTAGAGGTAAGGTACGTTAATGACTAATTAGCACTCTGTGCTCCTTTCAGTAACTTTTAGCAATAAACAATGCAAACTATTTTTGGATTTTCTCGCGGATTTATTTAGATTTTTGGTTCCCTAAGTTTTTAATGTTTCAAAGTAATCATGTCTAAAACCTTAGGTCCCTCTCGTGACCATGTCATGTATGTGCAATGTAATACGACTTACGCTCGCTTCGCTCGCGTTCCTCCCTAGGTACGTTTTTACGGTAACTATAACAGAATAAACTATATATATGTACATACATAGGTATAGAAAAATAAATAAGTACTTTAAAAATAAAAAAAATATACATATATCCCTAACTTGAGAAATGGTTCCCCATACAAATTTTCATTGCCCTTTTCACCCCCAAAGGGAATGATTTCCGGGATAAAAACTATCCTATGACCTTCCCAGGGTCTTAAACTATCTCTATACCAAACATCATCTAAATCAGTTCAGCGGATTAAGCGTGAAAAAGAGACAGATAGACAGACAGAGTTATTTTCGCATTTATATATTAGTAAAGGCAGTGGTAGCCCAATGGTAACTCGCTCGCTTCGGTATCCGAGTGAAGCGGGTTCAAATCCCGGGTCTTGCACCTCTGATATTTTCATGTGCGAATCATTTCTAACATGATTACCACTTGCCTTACGGTGAAGGAAAACATCGTGAGGAAACCTGCATGTCTGAGAAAAACCTAGCAAGTTTTCGAAAGACATGTGAAGTCCGCCAACCCGCACTTGGCCAGCGCGGTGGACTATGGCCTGATCCCCCTCGTATTAAAAGGGAGGCCCGTGCCCAGCAGTGGGACGTTAAAAAAAGGGCTGAATACTATATTAGTAAGTATGGAGTATGGATATGGATTAAATATTTATATACTCGTCACTGTCTGCGGCTTAACCTATGAGATTATTGTTTCCTAAGATAAATAGATAGTATCCTATGTATTAGCTCCAGTACCGGTGCGTTCTTGGAAATATCTCGGTTCTTTCCACTACATGCTCCACAGTACATAGTAACCGAAAGGATTTTAGTACGAGTATATAAACATAACCTAAACATATCGAACGTTGGTTGTGTTGGTAATCTTTAAAAGATTTTTCTTCCTTTAACAAAAAAAATGTATTAGCTCCATACACGATCTATTATAATTAGTTATACTATGTCTGATAAGTGTATGTCTCATTCAAATCTGGTATACAGTTTACGAAGTAACAAACATACTGACTCAAAAGCTTTCACATAACTTCGCTACATCCCTGGCGAAGTAGCCGGAGAAGAGAATTCAAGCACTGCCTTCTATAAAAACTATATCCAGGAGGTGTTAAAAGTGCGCCATGAGACCGCTACAATTCGGATTCGGAGGAGCGAGATGACAAGATAATGTTCTATCGTGAGTGAGAAGTATAGAGCTATAGTTGCCCAACGTATTTAAGCGCCAAAATAGTTTTTAATTCACTATAAATTAAACAATCAATTAAAAAACGAAATTCGGTAACTGATGAAATACTTTTAGACTTCTTGACAAAAAAACCTACAAAATAGTAAACTTTATCATTTCCCTAAATACCATTAAATACTACTTTGATGTGGTAACTTTCACGGATTCTGAGATAAATAACGATGTTTAGGGAAAATTGCATTATGCACTCTTAATAACTTCAACCAATGTCAATTCCCTTCATCTATACATATAATAAAATTCTAACTGAGCCGAATCTATAACTTTTAGAATTTTTGTCTGTCCATCTGTATGTCTGTCTGTCCGTCTGTTACCGCATGCATGACGAAACAGCAACTGAAGAGACTTTGATGAAATTTGGTATGATGATAGCTGATTATTCGGGTCAACATATAGTATACTTTTTAACTGCGGGAAAATATCTCGTATTTGAGAAATCTATACTAAAGGTTAAAACGGAAATAAGGACGAACCCGAACGGAGCGAGGGTGAGTCACTAGTTCTCTATACAATAGAACTTTGTCTAAATTAACGTATTACTTTGATAGTTAAACTTCTATTCTTCTTAATTTCAGTTTCATATATTAAAGTATCACTCATGTAAATTGATTAATTAATTTTTTTCATTTGGTTTTACATTGATAACATCTGAAAGAATTATAATAATTTTTGCTATAAAATAAAGTCGTATTATTCTCATTCTTAATCGTATTTCTGTTTAATGATGCCAAAATCACAATGTAAAAATGATAGTGACAAAATTAATAAAGTAAACGGGCGAATCTGGTGTGGGTTCGTTGTAGATAATAAAGCTTCATTATGTGCAATATATTTTTAATAACTCTGTCATAAAATACTTTATTGCAGAAGAAATATTTTCATAAAAAATATTAAAGTATACAGACGTGCTAGAATTAATCTATAAGATATTTCGAAATGATTTGCAGTTTATTGATTACGATATTTGTTATTTTAAACGTCAACGTGCCATCTTATGGTAAGTTTTTAAAATTAATTATACTATTAATTAAGTCATAATGTATGTGTAATTTAAGTTTTAACTTTTAAGGCCTTGGCTGTGCAACGAAGGCCTTAAAACTATATGATATTCTACATTCGCTATCTCTAATACAAAACTATACACATCTATTAAAATGACATATTTAAAAACTAGCGACTCACCCTCGCGCCGCTCGGGTTCGTACCTACTAACGTTTTAACGTTTAGTATAGATTTCTCAGAAATGAGATATTTTACCGCAGTAAAAAGTATCCTATATGTTGACCCGGATAACCAGTTATCATTATACCAAATTTCATCAAAATCTGTCCATTGGTTTTCCATAATGCGGTAACAGACAGACAGTCAAAAATTCTAAAATCTATGGATTCGGCCTCTGTATCGATAATAATGTCTATTGCAATAAATTTCCAAAAAATGTTTAATGTACAGATACGGCTCAGCTACAGTTTAATTATGTGTAGATTATTTCGTGTAGTATGTCATTCCCATATTATATTAAACTTAACTAAATTACATCGGTTTAATAGAAAATCTCTCATTCAAATCTATCTATTCTTGGTGAAATTAAAGACACGTACAGACAAAAAATAGAACCAATGAAAACAAATTATGTATGTACATATTATATGTTAGTGCCACTAATAAACATTTACAGCTAATCTTTAAACTTTTTTTCAGCATACGGTGTCTCAGTTAATGGTAAATATTTATATATATTTATTTACTTTGCCTACAGAATTTATAATATGTTTGACACCTAATATAAAATTTCAAGTAGTTAAAATATCATAACATTATAATGTTCCTTTCAGTCAATTCTGTAAATAGTGTAACTAGTGAAAGCGATGGATACTCCACGAACGTAGTGCAAGTCCACCAACAACAACGTACTAATGAGTTGCCCTTTTATCCGATTCCTACATGTTTTTTTCCTGTAAGTACAGTTTCTTAGATGTTTATTTACTGTAAGTACTCTAAAATTTATTACTTTGATGTTTAGTTTTCGCACGCGACTTTCCTAGCTCGCTATTGCGTAGGTATATATTGATGTATGTATGTATGTCACTCTCATAATTACGTCATAACATACCCAATTTATATCTGTTAAATAACTCTTCTAAACAATATTTTCATGAAAGTCTTTTCTTTCCGCGAATAATCAAATATCGGTGAAAGAATCGTCGATATCTGGTTAATCGTAAGATAACTATTTTAAAATCATTGGTCTTAATATTTTTTTATTCTTATTTTAAAAATAACAAAGTTTAAATTATTTATATTGTTTTTAAAAATATCTCTTAGCTTATTTTACCAGAAATTAGAGGCGAAAAAAAACTTTAAAATCATCAATTTAAAGTTTAAAAGAAAATTAAAAGAAAACAAATCAAGACTAGCTAAACATAAATCTTACTTATCTCATATAACCTACTTTTGCACTGTTATTACTACGACTGCGGTAGTCGTAGTTTTTATCAGTAAAATTAACGTTTTACTCGACTTAATTAGAAGTTGTTTCCTCTGTTTCACTTATTGACGTTATCAGAATAGACCTACAAAATATTTTTTTTTATTTTTTTCAGTTCTGTCTATAGTGCTTAAAGATAAGTGAGTATATTTATATTTAATATATTTATTCAGAAAATAACATAGTGCTGTCACTATTCTTTCTGATTTCTGACAGTATTAAAATACAAGTACTTAAGTATACCCTATGTCACACTTCCTATTAAAAAATTCAGAATAATATAATTTATATAGCCACTGCCAAATCAATCCGGCCCGGCCGGCTCGTAACTATATCAATGCGAAAAATCCAATAAATTTACTATTGCATTGAAATATTAGAAAGGATTAAATAACATTACAGCTTTTGATATTATCAAATGTGATCAAATGAGACTGATTGAATTACTCTGAAGATCATAAGCTTAATGTTGAAAAGAAGTGGTCACATCCTTTTTTATTCCTTATCCGAGGTACTATATGTAGTATTCAGCCCTTTTTAACGTCCCACTGCTGGGCACGGGCCTCCCTTCAATACGAGGGGGATCAGGCCATAGTCCACCACGCTGGCCAAGTGCGGGTTGGCGAACTTCACATGTCTTTCGAAAACTTGCTAGGTTCTCTCAGACATGCAGGTTTCCTCACGATGTTTTCCTTCACCGTAAGGCAAGTGGTAATCAAGTTAGAAATGATTCGCACATGAAAATATCAGAGGTGCGAGACCCGGGATTTGAACCCGCTTCACTCGGATACTGAAGCGAGCGAGTTACCATTGGGCTACCACTGCCTATTGGGCTACCACTGCCTTATATATGTAGGTATATAAACTCATTTTTTACTGTCATTATCAGATATCCCAAAATAGTTCGTTAAGAATAAAAAATATATTTACAAAAATAAAAAACCCAACTGCCTAAAAATCTAACTAAAAAGATGAAGTCTATCCCGTGAACATGATTGCTGTCCAAAAACCAAAAATCTAAATAAATCCGCGAAAAATTTCCGAAAAGAGAGTTTTATTTAAAATGTCAAATATTCGCGTAAATCTAAGATAGTATTATAAAAAGATGAAAACAAGTTACCGAAGAAACATTATGTTTAATTAATTATTTAAAATTAAGTATTATTCAGTCGGAGGTATACGTATTTACACGTTTTATAATACCTGCATGTATTACATACATATTACATACATACATACACTTGAAAAACATAACACTCCTTCTGGCGCAGTCGGGTAATAAAGATATTTATCTGTGCGTAACACGGAATATTACAAACAAAACCGTGGTATTTAATATGATGTACATTTGAAAAAAATAAGATTATATTTTGCGAAAAATAAGTAATTGATAAAAGTTAAAGAAATGTGCTTAGTTTGTTGTCCTAACAAAATTCTTTTAGCAACTTGCTTTAAGCAAAAGTACATTAATTATATTGGTGAATTTGCAATTTTATTATAATAGGAGTATGTTACGTGTAGAAAAAAATATTACTTGATATTAACTAACGTATTTATAAGTGTACATTATAACATTGTAAGAAAAATTAAAGGCGTGATTGTAAAATATAAAAATTTAATTTAATTAAATATTTATTAGTTAAACTACATATGCTTTAAATATTTTATATCACGAAGTATAAGTGAAATTATAATAAAAGAATAAGTGAAATCATAAAAATATATGTAAATCATGACGCACGATTTCGATATTGAGTTTCTATTATTTTTTTAATTACTTTTTACATTCGTTATTAAACACCAAAAGTTATTAAAAACAAAGCATGATTTTCTAATTTTACTTTTTATAATATCACAACTTATAATTACCATAAGACAAAAAAATGATATTTTTTTAATGTTTATGTATGTAAATGTTAATATATACTATATATTAACATTTACATACAAAAACAATAGTGGGTATACATATTATGTACATTAATATATAACATTTTAGTATATTAATGTGGGTATAAACTAAGAAACAATTTATGATGTATCATACTTTATCTACTGTACCTATATTTATTAACCGTTAAACATATTTTTGTATTACAAACTATTCATAAAATATCTATATAAAAAGATACATAATATTACTATATTGACTTGTTCCAGCTACTATTCTGGCATTTAAATCTACAAGTACATATTCGTTCCGCCAGTTATTAACGGTTAGTAATTCGCATTCATTACTTAATTCTGATTATGACATCTTATATTGATGTCACTTACATTTAAAAATTTTACATTCTACACGACATTGGCGAAGTAAATTGTGCCCAAATGACACGCCTGTAAATAAGCCACAGGACAAAGAACATTGAACATTACATTTAAAATAAAAGCTGTTGAAGCTTTCGTCATTTTTTCTTTGTAAAATTTTCATTAACACTTAAAGATTAAGAAGCTGACTATTGAAATTAAGTTTCTAAACGATACTTCTAGAAGTCACTAAATAAAAGAATTGAAGTTAATCTAATTTTTTCCCGCGGCGTCGCACGCGTGGTAAGTGGGACGGGGAGCAAAGGTAAGCTATGTCCCTGATTAATCATAATCAGTGATTATGAATGAATTTTATATCCTCGCCAAATTTTTTCGAATTCTGTTCAGCTTTTCAAGCTTAAAAAGGGAACATACAGAGATACGTTCACATGTATAATATTAGTATGGATTTTTAATTAAATTAATAGAATAAATAATTCAAGTACAGTTTGATTTATCATTCATATAGTTCATTTAAGTACTCTAATTATAAAAATGATGTCTGAATTTTTGTACAAGTGTTGTTTTCAGTAGATAATATTAATTATTTCTTAGGCGCTTTCAGATAGTATAACTAAATTTATTTTACCATTAGTATTTATGAAAAATATATGTATTTTTCCAGATATGCTCAGTTAAATAGAATACTGTCAAGCCTTCGTTAAGATCGTTTTCCTTGATATTTTCTGTGTCATTTTTATAATATCTATAAAAAATGCCCAAAAATGTGTGTAGTCTATTTTTTATTATTAATATGGCACTACAACATATATTGAGCTACATTATGATATATGAAAATATTTAAAGTATTACATATTTATGTAATTTGTTGCAAGAGAAAAAAAAATTTTTTATATTTTTTTTTATTTTATTATATTTTAAATTAAATTTATTACAATTAAAGATATTACATTAAATATACAACTATGATTCTAAGGAATTTTCACGTGGGTTTTTATTAGCTACTTACTATATCTAAAATTATTAATAATACATTTATATATGTAAGTATCACAATAGTAATTTTTATTTAGGCTCTTTATTCATACCATTATATTATTTTATTTTTTTCATTCACGTATTTTGAATATAGTAAAAGATCCGAAGTAATATTGTCGATAAGTGGATGAAATATTAAGCAGACATTTTTTTAATTAAGGGAAGCTCACTATATTCCATCTATTTGCGAATACTTTTCATCCAGAAAGCGGATGAACAAGAAATAATACTTTGGATCTTAAGACTAAGAGAGTATAAATAAAAAAAATATATTTTTCATGGATATTTTCATTTATATCATGGATGTATAAAAAGATTTTATAATTAAAAATTCAGCAATGCATATTATACATTGTAAATAGTACAATATATTATATACATCAATTTGATACTGTTATTTGAAATTGTTGCGTATTAAATTTTCAATCAAAAATTCTTTCATTTTTACCTTCTTTGTCGTTATAATACAGCTATAGATACATGTTATAAGAAAGTTACTAAGCATCCAAAGTACTCGCAGACAATCAATGTTGGGTACTTGAGTACATGCGGTCGATCTCGTAGTCGTCTGGACTGCCTGTCGAATCTTCCTCTGATTTCTTTCCATCGGTATGATTGATTGCGTATGCCTACACATAAATGGTTTTATTAACATGAAATAATAAATACACCAAAAATATAAAAATTTAATACACTCATATTACATGCAACACTTAAGTATAATATTCTGTAATATGCTAATATCTACAAATAGTTTCTCTTAAAGAGTAATTCTATTAAAAATAATAAAATACAACATGCTATAATTAAATATAATAATGTATACATATAATAAAATTCTAACTTTGTCGAATCTGTACATTAAATATTTGTTGGAAAATTTTACTAAATTAGTCATTATTATCGATACAGAGGTCAAATCTATGGTTTTTAGATTTTTGTCTATCTGTCTATCTGTCTGTCTGTTACCGAATCACAGAAAAGCCATTGGAGGGATTTTAATGAAATTTGGATGATAATAGCTGGTTATCCTGGTCAATATATAGGATATTTTTTTTAATACGGCAAAATATCTTTGAGAAATCTATACTAAACGTTAAAACGTAAGAACGAACCCGAACGGAGTGAAGGTGAGTCGCTAGTATAATATAAAAATAAAATACATTCGATTAAAATATATGACAGAGAATAATAAACACAAAAATAAAATAAAAATATTACAGATTTATTTAATTATGCCATTGATATTTCGAGTTCTAGGGTTAGTCTTCTACATCTAAATTGCAAGAAATGAGTTATAATACAAGAACAGTGTATGTATGTACAAAAACTCAACTAATACATTATATATTAAAACTGTAGAGGTCGAATGTCTATACATAGATAAAAAAATGCTAAAAACCGAGTCTGGGGGATGTAAGAAGAAAAATAGAACAAATCCAGATTTTTTTCAAATTTTTGTTTCTCTGTCTGTCTGTTTGTATGTTTGTCTGTTTGTACGGGCTAATCCCCGAAACGGTTGAACTGATTTAAATGAAATTTTATATGGTGGTACCTTATATCCCCGGTCAACATCTTAGATACTTTCCATCTCAGAAAATTAAAGAGTTCCCGTGGGATAGTTAAAAAACTATAGTAACTTATACAGCTTAGTACACAAAAAATACTGCTTGGATTTTAATGAAACTTTACAATAATATGGTTTACACATCAGAATAACAAATAGGCTACTTTTCATTCCGAAAAAATGTACGGTTCCCGTGGATTAGATGTGTTTTTGTTTGTCTAGAAGCGGTCAGCCGTTAGTGTATTATATAAACCAAAGAAAAAAATAAGACAAGTTAAGTTTTGTAAAAAGATTAATTACCCTTTACTTATTATGCTATAATACTAAACTACACTTCCAGTAAGTATATTATGTATAGTAAGCACAAATTATAATACCATTTTAAGCGTCCGTCACTGTCTTCGCCAGGTGCCATCTATCTTATTCTTTTTGTCTGAATAATATAAGAATTGTATATTATTTTCTGGCTACTACAGGAAAGAAGCTGTAAATAGTATTAGTTATGACGATTTAGGACTACTAAGATACGTTATAAAACAGACAAATATATAATTTTAGGCTTACTAGAAACGGATCCCTTATCTCTTAACACTAGAATTTTGTATTGATTACTAGACATATTTTTTGTAACATATTATAAAGAGTTAGTTTATACCATACCCTTTCGCCGCAACGAGTAAATTAAAAAGTACAAAGTATAAAAGAAGAGTATCATTTACATTTTTCGAGAAAAAAAAATATATTAATATATTTTACACAATAATTCATTAACTTTCAAAATATATGGAATACGTATACTTATCTAACATGTGAATCATATTTGCCCAATTTCTATATACTCGTAACATGCCAGAACACCTCGTGTAGGATTGAACTTGTGACGTTCAGTGCATTTAATAGAACCTCTTAACCCAACATTAAACTCTATGATGTTTTATAAATATATTTTTTTATTTAAAATGGTATTATTATTAGTTATTTATTTTTGCTACTTATTTATTTCATTCATCATTTTATTTATAACATTGTAAGAATTTTCAAATTTAGCCTTTATTTGTGCTTATGAAATAAAAAATTAAAATAAGACGCACTAAATTCTATATCTATTTTTGTAACCAGAAAAATTTGAAAATGTTTCTCTTTCCAAGCGAAAACTCATCAACGAATATCTCTACTACAGTTTAAATTATCATTTTAATTAGTCTTACTTTTTAAGAAATAAATTTAGAAGCTGTCTCATACTCAGTATACGATATCTTGTAATATTTAGAGATAACAGATATAATTAAGTGATAAATCTACCCTACAATTATTGTGGCAGTAAATACATTACAAGAATAATTGGAAACGTGATAATATTGGACTCAAAGTATGAAATAACGCTACAAATTATATTGTAACAAGTTTGAAGTCATGATGACCGTTGTAGCCTAGTGTTTAACAGGCACTGCCTACTGCGCTAAATATAAGGAGTTCAGTTCATGCATCATCATCTATTTGTATTAAGTATACATATTTTATTTTGAGTACAACTAAATTGTATCTATATTGGATATATTGAAAAATACAATTCACCTACACTGGTTTGAAACTCTTAGATTTCGCTATCTCTAGGGGATGTAGCGAAAAAAAACTATATTTTACTTTATACACTTTTATCTTAATAAATGATTAGGATATAACTTAAAAAAACATCAAACCTTACTCAGTATAAAGAGATACCTATTTATTATTTCAAAAGTAAATCTCTATCTACTTGTAATTTTCTTCAGGTATACCCAATGGATATCACTGATTTGAATATCTAAAAATTTTGTCTCCAAAATGCGATATTTATTTACCAAAGGTGGATTTCTCTTTGAAGGTAACCCGAGGTTAAGGTTTTTATCGAGCCAGTGGCGGTGACGGATTCCTGCATAATGGCCACATCGAATACAAAGCAGGAGGCTTCACCCGAAAAGAATCTAATTTAAAAATAAATAGCCCCGTATTAGATAGTAAATGAAATGTAATATATGGAAATCGAATGCAAATAAAATTTTCTCTTATTCAACTCGGAAAAGAAATTGACTTTGTATTTCTGTAAACCAATGTCCACATTTTATGTGAATACTATATGAATGCATGAATTTAGTAACGTACATACTACATACTGTGTATAATATTATATTGATTTTTTAATATAAAATAGAGTCTGTATGTTTATATTTAGATCAAAAATGTTGATTTATACTGAAAAATAAAAATATTCTTTGTTTAAAGCCTGATATATTTTAACAAAAGTCTTGCACCTTGGTGCTAAATTTGATTTCCATATAATAGAGGACGTAAAGTGGCTGTGTACAGTATACTACATCTGCGAAGGGAAATTTGATTTGTTCACTACATCTTGCTATGATCATACGAGGGTAGGCGCGAATAATACGAAATGGATGACTGTATCCATACTTCACTTATTGTAACATAATATTGTGAGATGCACGAGTTTTCTTCAGTACATCGCATGACAATGAAAGCGACTTATAAGCGCAGTGGGACTAGGTCATAAATACTAAAAAACGTGTTTTCACAAAAAAATCTTTTGCATAATCTAATTAATCAATAGAAAAATCAAAGAAAAATAATGACTAAGTGAATTTCTAAAGTTTTTGCTATTTATTGTTCGTGTAATTTGATAATTGATATTGAATTACTTATTGTTTTGTGTATTTTGTTAGATTAGTGATTGCTTTTTTCTCCATTACAAAAAACTATGCATTTACTAGAACTGGACTTCAACATTAATTTAATGAAGATTGAGTCACGAAATCAGAGAGTGTTTGTATAAAATTAATTTATTATTTACATCAAAACACATTTAAACACAATCGTGCAAATAATTTAAAATCCTAATCCACACATACGAGTATTTTTCATTTATATTTATATTTAGTTGTTAATTTTTATTAATAGCTCTGCTGAAATTACAAACAAGTATTTCATCCCTTTCACTCACATAATTATCACAGATTATATTTTATTTACATTGTTAGCTTTGTACTACTGAATGTGACTGTACAAAGGTGGAATCAATATTTTACAACTATTTTTATACAGAAGGTACTTGTGGATTTAATTAACTTTATATAATATTGTGAATATTTCTATCTTCTCTTGTAGAAACTTCTGTAGAAAAATCTTGGGAAAACCGGGCCTGTAATGAGAAAAACTGTGTTAATGTGTGTGACCTGTTATGGTTGTATATGAAAAGGTGGGCTTTAAATTCGACACAATACACTTGTAAATCTTTATATATATAAAATTCTCGTGTCACAGTTTTCGTTGCCATACTCCTCCGAAACGGCTTGACCGATTTTGATGAAATTTTTTGTGCTTATCCGGTATCTATGAGAATCGGCCAACATCTATTTTTCATCCCCCCAAATGTTAAGGGTGGACCACCCCTAAATTTTTTTTTTTTATTTTTCAGACAAAATTTTTTGTTTTAATTTTTTTATGATACAGCAAACAAAAATACCTACAACCCTAAATTTTCACCCCTCTACGATCAACCCTTATTTTTTAATAGCAATTTTAGTTATTTAATCATAATAGGATACTTTTTACTGTGGGAAAAACTCTCCTCTGAGAAATCTATACTAAACGTTAAAACGTAACTAGGGACGAACCCGAGCGGAGCGAGGGTGAGTCGCTAGTGTATGTATATATATGTATTATGTATCGTAAATGTCAATGTCAGGATTTCAGATAAGAAGGAGCTTATAAAATTATATTTTACCGACCGATTGGTCGATAAAAGATAATTTGTTTACATAATATCATTATTATAATAGTATATAGGGAAGTCTCCCTCGTGTTTTCTCTATTCTACGTGACATTGACAAAATAATCTGTAGGTACTCTACTGGCAAGTTTAAAGCCATTAAATAGATAATGAAATTGAAAATTATCTTTTTTATTATTAATTACTTGTACGTTACCTAATATAATAAATCTTTATTAAGAAATTTCAAAGGTAATTTTATTTATTATGATACATTAAAAACACTTATCTTTCTAACTAATATGTTAAAATGTTAAACACTATATAATATGCTACTAGAATAAGTAACAGAGTTTTAAATGTTTTGCACAAAAGTATAAAACAAGTAATTGGAAATCAAAGTGCGAAAATCGATTAAAATGATAATAACTCGTCTTATCGCCTCTACCGGCAGCTGACACGTTTTTCCCGTTGAGATTTGGCATTGTGACTCAGTGGGGGGAATGCAGTTTGCGTGTATGCCGCATTCTTGACACTATTCTTTGACTTGTACAGTATATAATAAATGTATATTTATTTGTACATATATAACATTAAAGTATACATTTAGTTTCGTTGCTTTTTTCTTGTTAAAAAGTATTATAAACGTTAAATAAATTTAACAGATAAGTAATCACATCATGGTGTTCTATTAAACATTATTACAAATGCGAAAATTTGTATGGGTGTGTTTATGTTTTTTGTATCACGCTAAGACAGATTTTGATGAAATTTAATACACAGATAGACTATTAATGCTTGGGACAACACAATACTGTTAAGAATAAAATTTGTCGTAAGGCGGTTTTTCCACAAAAGGCAGCTAGGAAGCAACCGATCGAAGCATGATCAAGTCGCACGTAATAAAGTTAGTCGCACCCAAACTATTAAATATGATGTTGAAATAATTCTCTTAATCTCTAAGTAATAAATTAACGTCCTGCTAACATAACATTATACAAAATAAGCTATCACAATTTTATAGCCAAACACTGTATTTTATATTACACAAACTCATAAAACGTACAATTTCAGCAACGTTAATTCGAATCTTATATTAGTTCTCGCTTATAATAACAATGTTTGTTTAAGCGCGCTTAGGGGGTAGGTTGTCTGTGTCAAATTTCACGCTTGCTGAGACGGAAATGCACAAAGTTTCCTTTTGTAGCGTTTCTCATAACTTGATTTGTGACGGTGCAACCCTTCAGGGTTCCGGTGCGGCGCCGCGGCGGCGAGACGCGCCACTTCCGCGCTACCGCGATACTTCGCTACATATGATGTTTGATACCCTTTCATACTTGGACACTTTATGTCACTTTTCTTTTACTTGATATATTATTTTTGTTATAAGAATCTCAAATAATAGTAGAGTAGAACTAAGAAACTTAGTTTAGTTAATAAAGCTAATTTTAATATTTCAATCAAAAATTGCTGCACGAGTCTTTAACAGGAGTACTTCTTTGTATCTTAATAGCAGAATCTGCTTGAATACTTCAATTTTATTGTATTGAATAGGTAAGTTTGCAGATTGAGAGAGATTCTATCGAAATTCATAACAGTTCTTACGGAATAACTAAAACTGCTTTGTAGCGAATGTGTAAACCTTGTACATCGCGAGTTAGATTTGTGTAACAGGCGAATGTATTGATGCTTGTACCGATACTACGATAGTGTTTACTATACTATTATAATAGTAAATATAAAAATATATTAGAAACTACAATTACTATTAATATTAAAGCTGGAAGCAATGTCTGAAGAATTAATATTTATAATTATTGAAAAACCCGAAAAATATAAAACTGGCAAAATATATTACCACTTATGCGCCTACGCCATATATTAAACAATGTGAAAATAAAAAGTGTAAATAAAATAAAGTTACTTAGCGCTAGTTTGAATTTTTCCGATTTTTTCGCTAAAGTGAAAAAGGGAAATACGATATGAATTATTCCTAGTAATGAATTTCTAAACAGACATATCGAATATATATAGGTAATTAGTTCCACTCTAAAAGGTATTTAAAACGGTAAAGGATATTGTTAAATCACGAACACATTGTGGCTTCGACACTGCTACAAATTGGCACAAAAACCTTGCTAATGTTTTGTTGGTGGGAATCTAAGCTGTACATTGGAAACAGTTTATAATTTTAATTCAATCTGTCATGAATTTGATATTTATGATAAAAATGTTTATGGAACTTTGCTATTAAAAGCTAATTTATTTTTAAATCCCAAACATAGTACTGATACTAAATCCACTATTTTATACTAGCTATTGCTATCGTGTGATCTCTGTGCTTAAATTCTATCCGAGCCTATATACCAAGCTCTACTTAAAGTTTAAAGTTGATAAAAAAGATAAATGAGCCATACATAACATTTTTTTCTCTATACAGATAAATAAAATTGAAATGTCTATTTGTAATGTCAAAATAACAGCTTCATACTAAATGCATATGGAATTCTATACGGTACTTATAAGAAAAATACTGTTTTTAAAAATTTTATCGGTCTGTTTGTTCCGGCTATTCTCCGAAACGGCTGGACCAATTTTAAAGGGACATCCACTGGCAGATAGCTGATACTATAAAGAGTAACTTAGGCTACTTTTATTTTAGAAAAAGAATTAGGATTTTGCTCAAAAAAAATAAAACGTACCTAGGGACGCACCCGAGCGAAGCGAGGGTAAGTCATTTGTAAATTATATTAATAATAAAATGATTGAGCTATCTTTAAAATAATGGAGAAAACCCCATTAATAATTAAAAGTTAGAAGAGCTTTTAAAGTTTGTATTAGTGATAAAAGAAAGTAATTTTCACCACTTTATCCGTCATAATGGTATTTTAAGCACATCACTGAAAAATACTGAATCTTTTAAATTGAATTTCATCAAATGTAAAACTAACAGTAGACACGCTTACAATCATAGCTATTACATTAATCGTGTATTCAAACTCAAAGCAAAGGTCGTGTATGGAGGACGAAACAAACAGGAGCCTGTTACAACTGAATAGCGGTTCCAATCACTGAAACTACGAACTGTATGTTGTCTATATTGTAGTTATTAAGGCAATACTAATCGTAATTATAGTTTGAAACTGATAAATCATTATTAAATATCTTTACTCTTAACAACTAGAGTCTATTTTATGATAACTTTAAAATTTACATGTTTTAAAATGTTAAATCTATACAGATAAATAGAATTGTGGCTGATTGTAATGTCAAAATAACAGCTTATTACTAAATGAAATTATATACAGTACTTATAAGAAAAACCCAATTTTAAATGTTTTATCTGTCTGTTTGTTCCAGCTAATCTCCAAAACGGCTAGACTGGTTTTGACGAGACTTTCACTCGCAGGTAACTGCTGTTTTAAGGAGTAACATTGGTCACTTTTGTTTTAAAAAATTGAATTAGGGTTTCTTCTGAAAAAAAAACGTATCTAGGGACGCACCCGAGCAAAGCGAGTATCCCTAGTTATAAATATATGTAAGAAGGGCCGGCCTCAGTCCATGATATTAAAAACTATATTTAACATTATTATTTAAATACTAGTTTATTCTTGCTATATTATTTCAAATATTTAATAGATAATAAAAATAATTATGAAAGTTAGATCCTTGTCTGGTCATAACTTCAACATATAAGATTATTGCTTAAAAAACTATTATAAATACTAATATTATATACAAATTATATTTTTAAACTAATGTAAATGAAACGGGTTCAAACCCCGGGAATGGCACCTCTAATGTTTTCATGTGCGAATCATTTTCGACATGATTTCCACTTGTCCTGCAAGGAAGGAAACCACTTGAGGAAATCTGCATAGATAGAACCGAACTAGTTTATCGAAAGAATATGAAGTTTGCCAAGCCGTATTTGGCCAATGTTATCTACATACACCTTAGTGTCCTCGCATCCTTCAATTAGTGTGAGGCCCTTGTCTGGCCGTGAGACGTTCATGTATGGTCAGGTAATTCTAAGGCATACTGGTAAAAGTATTAACATTGGAGATTTTCACCAAAACAAGAAAAATCTACGATATTCTTACCTTTATATCTTATTTGTACAGTGAATAAATTTGATTTATAACAAAAAACTTTATATTCATAAGTTCTATCAAATTTTAAGCTAGACAGCAAATAAAACAAAAATCTGTAATCTCAAACTAATCCATCCTTGTATGCAGTCATAAAAAGCAAAACTTTTTCAAATTAAAACTTTTTGCACACTTGTTGTGTTCAAAACTAAGATATTGTTATAAAGGTTTCAAAAGAAAATCTTACAATGGGAAAATGTTATAAAATAAAATGCGTTACGCTTCGTTAAATATTTTAGCTACTTTCTTTAGAAATATTAATAATATAGTATTTCAGTATAAATTATATTTATTATTATTATTTCAGTATAAATTATAATTTAGTAAATGTATGAAATATTACTTCGCTTTATGTAGTTATCGTTTATTAATTATACGTATATATTACTGTAATCACGCATTTTATTTCTATGTATCTGCCATTGTAATGGCACTCAAAAATATTTCAATTTCTTATCATCAACGTTGATTATTATCAACTATCAAGGTGAAAGAGTGGTATTAGAAAACAAATAACATGAAGTGCCTACATCAAAACAGAATTTGGAAAGATAACGAGAAGTAAAGAACGTATCTAAACTATAATTTACATCAAAATCGTTCTAATAGGTTCCAATAACCAATCTCATATAAATAAGATTCCTTATATTTATACAACATGTATAATTGCTTCTAATACTTATTACATAATATTTGAAAGCTCTAGCGCAAATCAACTTGGTCAGTATCTCATATTTACATTTTTGGTATATTTAGGTTTATACTATAATAACACCATGTTACACATTTACATGTATACATGTGGAACCCCAAAACCAATAGTTAAAAGGTTTTATGTTTTTAGAATTGATTGCGCCGAAGATTTAAGATTTGATTCTAGTGTGAATAATAAGATTGTTTAAGGAAATACCACATAGGGAACAAAAAAATTTAAAAATGATTATAACTACTGTGACATGGGTAAAGTAGTAGTGTCATAATATTTCCAAGATTCATGAACCAATTAAATGATAAGGTTTGGAAAGTTATTGTATTGCTTTATTGGTCCACTATTACTAATGGCCTAATTAACTGCCTCGGTGGTGTAGTGGCTAGCATGTACGGCTGCACATCCTGAGGTCCTGATGATTTTTGGGATAAAAACTACCTTATATCCTTTCCAGGATCTCAAACTATCTTCTTACTAAATTTCATCTTAATGGGTTCACTAGTTTCGGAGCCTATTCGGTGCAAACAAACAATCAAAACCTTCCTGTTTATAATATTAGTATAGATTAGTGGCACTTTTTATAGATTCTATATAAAATGTATAAGTGAATAAAATTGAAGTATTTATCTGATATTTCTAAATAACCTTATACTAAGCTCATATTTTTTTATTTGCATGGTATCGAATCTTATTTTCTTTCTGTTTTTATCCTCTTGTCTCCAGAAAAACTAAACCGATTTTATCGAGACCTTCAATGGCGGACAAACAAATCGGAAGAGAGTGATATATGTTACTGTAATTCATTTTTAATCATTATATAAAGTCAGTAATATTTGTTATATTATAGATATTATATCATTTCTATTTCTATGAGTAATAAATATTTGGTTGATATTTATACAGCGTGATTGTATTTGTTACGGTCGAAGTAACCGTTGCTTTTGCGAATATGAATTCATTTAAAGAGCACACATGGGACTCCGTGTATTTTTGAGAACAAACATATAAATATGCATAAGAGGAATAACAAAGGTCCGACTAAAAATGGCGGAGGCGTATGGGGTTCCAATTAATTTTATAAGTACAAACTCTTTTATTAAATCATCTACAACCCTTATTAAATTCCAGGGGTGCAATATCTATATTAATGTGGAAATGCTTATTTGCCTCTTTTAAGAATGAACAAAATGAATATATAAATCCTTAAATTATACTATATTTATTTATATTATAAATAAAACAAAAATCACATATAAAGTACAAAATATTTCGAGAAATACATATTACTATTTTTAAACAATATATAGTATGTTTAATTTCTTTCATTAAATATAACATTAAACAAGGTTATAATAATAACTTATATGAACCCATAATTATATATTAAGGCAGGCAAATCCACATCTAAATTTTAGTTTAATATGAATAGAAAACATCACTGCCCCCGCACTCGTGATATGTCAATTTCATAATTAAAATTCGTTTGACCGTGTTGAAGGGTTTGCGAGATTAAGGGAGTCCAAATTGAATGTTTGGGACGAGTTAGCACTTCAAATATAAAGTCGTCGGGAATCAAATACAATTAAAAGTGCCGCCACGAATAATAGAAGTCTCGTTTTCATTTGTTTGGTTGGTTTTAATATTATGGAGCACGTACCAATGTCAACATTTTTTGCACGACGAAATTGCTTTTATTATATGATATTCGTAGTGGTCAAATCAATAAACCCTCAAAAATAAGGTTTTGTTCGAGAAAGATCAGTACGAAACCCATAATAAAGCTCTCATCCTTAAGGAACTTTTGGGCATTGAATGGACTTTTGCATTTTTGAACTTTTATGGGTAACTAGTTTCATTTTATATCAAATTGTGTATTATTATAACGGACAGAGTAAAATATATTTAAAAAAGTAAAAGTATAGACAAGAAACTTCCCTGTGTATTCATAGTTATTATTTTAAAAATCAATAGCTTAAACACATATAACATATAGGGTTTATTTATCAAATATAAATAAAAATATATTAAAATAATTTTATTTCGTAGTTCTGGGCGTATCTTTATTATTTCTTAATAGGATATTTTATTTATTTTTTGAAAAATGATTTTTATTTTTAAATAATATTAATTATTGTAAAAAACACAAAATTATAATGAGTTATGAAGAGGGGCATTATTCTCACACCGCAAAAGAACCTTGACGTGCGGTAAGAATGTAACATAATAGCGGTTGAGTACTAAGACTAGACGCACCGATCCTATTGAATTATTATAAAACTCATAAATTAACTAAGCAAGTAACTTAGTGTGCGGATATAAGAAATAGGACAAGTATTGTTTTTATAATTAACTAGCGACTCACGTCCCTAGATTGATTCCACATACAAATTTTTATCACCATTGTCACTTCCTTAAGGGTTGATTTCCGGAATAAAAACATCCTCTGTCCTTCCCAGGGTCTCAAACTATCTTGTTACCGAATTTCATCTAAATTGATCCAATAGTTTCGGAGCTCATTCGGTACAAACAAACAATAATTCTTTTTCCCCTTTATAATATGAGTACAGATTATTGTATTCAAGAAATGTTTGCATCCTCCAGAATTCCTGACACTACAATAGTAATTGTTGTCGAATAACCAATCTTAGTGGTATATCAGTTGGTCAGAATATGTCATCCTCATAATTATTCTTTTATTTTTTTTGATAGCTATATCTATTGTAGAAATCGATTTGCCCCACCTAACAGTATGATTTGAGGTATCTATTATATTATATATGATACTAGCGACTTACTCTCTCTCATTTTGCTCGAATGATTTTATTCACAATTTCATGGGTTTTAATTTTTTTAACGGAACCCTAACTCTTTGTCTTCAATAAAAGTATTATAAGTTAATCGATATAATTCTCCACTCCTATGTGCCCGTAAAGGTCCCGTCAAAATCGTTTCGTCAAAATCCAGCTGTTTCGGAGATTAGCCGGAACAAATTGACACAAAGACAGACAAAAAATGTTATTAACGAATTAAAATTGACTTTTTTTATAAATACCGTATATACTCTCATATGTACAAACAGGCACTTAAATTTGAATTATCTATAGATATGCATATATTGTAATAACAATATCAATTTATCTCCGATAAAAGTATTTTAATTGATACGAATAAACTACAACAGGGATTAATATTGATGAAAAATGGATAATTACATTAAAACGAACAAGTTTAATAATGCGTTGATCCGGCATTGCGAAGGTCATACTATCGTTTAGTCAGGGGTCACAAAATTTCTTCATTATTGGGCTGCATTAAAATTTATTTAAAAACAATCTCTCCCGTGACCATGATTGCTGTAAAGCATTCGAAACGTCAGGAATCAAAAATTGAGATAAATCCGCGAAAAAATACGAAAAGATAGTTTTATTTAAAATGTAAAAATATTCAGTTAAGTCTAAAAAAGTATTATTTACAAGTTATTTATAATATCATTTGATTTTATATATTATAATAACCTTTAATTAAGTGTATTACAACACATATATGTACATATATTAAATTAGTAGAAAGCTTTGGTATGTGAACCTTAATTTGAAGGCCTCTGTCAAACTGCCGGAACGGACAAGATTAGGCAGCTATTTGACCACAAGCTCTTGACTCATAGGAAAACTATCACTAAGACTCGAGTTGATTATATTTGAAGGCAATATCAAATATTCCGGCTTAAAATATTTAAAGTTAAAATTGATAATACACAATTAATAATACTCAGATGTAAAATAATAGATATTTACCTATGAAGTTGCCATTTTACAATACTAGCCATTTGACACGTAATTTATGAATGGCCGTCAATAAATGCTAAATTCAAATGAATTTTACTTTAAAAGTATTTCTTTTTTTCAAATTCAGTCATTTGTTTATTGATTAGTGTTTTGTTTTCACTATCATATCTTTTTCATCAATATGTATATTAAATGGCTCGCAACATTAATCACGTATACGGTATGGACACTATAAACGAACGCACGATTCGTAATTGGTTTGAACCATACCGACATGGAAATTTTTAATCTAAAAAATGAGCTCCGTGGTCGCCCGAAAACTAAAATCAACAACGACGAATTAAAAGCGATAGTGGAAGCTGACGATACTCAACGTTAGCCTCTAAACAATATTAGTCCGTTTGTGTCAAATTGGTAAGGTAAAAAAACTTGATAAGGGGGTGCTGCATGAACTGAACGATCGTCGACACGACAAACACGTTGAGATAGGCCTCGCGTTGCTTAACAGACACAGAAACGAAGGGATTTTGAACTGCATTGTCACTTGTGATGAAAAATGGATTCTTGGATTCTTTTTGATAATCGTAAGCGGTAATCATATTGGTTGTACTCTAGTTCAACACCTAGGTAATGCTCCAAACGAAAACTTACCCCTAGAAAGTCATGATTACTGTTTAGTGGTTTTGTGCTGGTATAATTCTTCACAGCGTCTTACCAAATGGCACCAGCATTACTGCAGATATGTATTATAGTCTATGAGGAACTGGACACAATGAAGGAGCCTTGGTTAATCGCTCGTCCCCGCTGCTCCTAAATGACAACGCTCGACTGCACAACAGATGGTCTCTAAGCTACAAGAGACAGGGTTGGAAGTTTTGCGTCATCCACCGTATCACCAGACCTTGTGCCGACAGACTTCTAATTTTTCCAAAATTTGTACAACTTCTTGGCAGGAAAAAAATTCAATCCCCGAGAGACAGTACAAAATGCCTTTAAAGAGTTTGTTGGCTCCCGTACACCTGGCTTCTTCAAGAAGGGCAATGAAAAATTACCACTGCGCTGACAGACAAGATGCATAGACAGCATGGGTATATATTTTGATTGATAGAAATAAAAAATATTCATAAAAAAATGATTTTAACTTTTTGTATATTAAACGGCAATTTCATAGGTAAAGACCTAATAATTTGTTGATTATTTTACTATAAAGATTATTACTTATAACAATTATTGTGAGAAGTATATTTAAAACTATATCTTACATTTCAGATATATTTGAACTGTTGGGTTATGGATCCATTTAATTTTTGTCTGTACTACATGTGGGTTTTGACTACCTATTGAAATATCTTACTGCTTCTAACAGCACACTAATTAGATGCCGGTCATCTTACATATTATATGATACAAATTTTATTTATTATACTTTTAACTATTATCCATAAATTATGAACAACCTCACATTATTATTAAGATTATAAATATTTATTAAATATGATATTAATATATAGATGTTATATGTTAGATTATAAATCTATACTTAACAGATAGTATGTACATTTAATTAAAAATAATTAAGAGTAACTCAAAGGATATCTAATGAAACAGAAGCCATTTCTTAAGTTTTATTTCTAACTTACAAATATTTATTTACATCCATGCCATTTACAGCTGTACAAAAACAATTACACTTAAATAATATTTAACATAAAAAATCAGAACTTCGTTATTGTTCTACTACATACATTCATCAAACCAAAAATATAATTAAATAATAGTGTTTAAACACATGCAACGAAACATTATTTCTAAAGTGATCAAACAAAAAAAGGTGCAAAACAATCATGCATATTTATAAGCATTAACTACTTATATACAATGGTAAAAAAATAAATTATTAAAAAATAAAATACAGCTGGTTTTAGAAATGCATTTACCAACAGATTGGGGAAAAGTTTTGCAAATAACTAAAAACCGTTATAAGACAATAAGAAATATGTATGGAAATTAATAATATTAATACTCTAAGAAAAAGATAGAAAGTGGGAAAAAGTCCTTCTATAATAAAAATTAAAAAAAAAAATATTATCAAGATAATGGCACAATAAAACGAAACGATTTTCTAATATAAAATAATAATTATTATCTTTAAGTTGGTACAATATAGAGAAGGAAAAAAGAGAAAGAGAATCTCTATAGACGAAGAGTTAAGAGGAAAGTTAGTGAGTAAGTTAAAATAATATTTCTTATTGCCTTACTTGGTTACGGATCAATTCTAACTACATTGGCTAGTAAATTTTCTATCGGCCGTAAGTATTACCTTGCGAGCTTGGGGGTTGGAAGCCGTAGCCCGACGCACCAACGATCACACCGCTACTCTGGGATGGGTTGCCTGGGGGCGATGGTGGGAACACTACCGGACCTATAAATAAAATATGTTACACTTAAAGTATGTATTTTCATATTTTTTGTATCCTCTCTCGCTTTGTTTCGTGCCACACACATTATAAAGTAAACACAATAATTATGTAAATAAGAAATTTAAGCAAATAATCGCATAACCTTGCTGGCAATGACCTCCCAATTTAATGTATACTTATCCTATTGATTGATTTTTGACATTGTAATATGGCATTGGTATGACAGTGTAATATTTACTCAAGTTTTAAATTTACTACATATTAAAAATTTTATACTTAAAAACTTTAACTAATAAAACTAATTGATTTCGTAATAATTTTAATGTTATTCTTAATAACATTAAAATTGTCCTAATTCTTAATAACAACTAGTTAAAATTAAAATAATAGAAGAAAAAAACGTAAAAAAAAAACAAGTAAAATATTTTTATAAACGCAATAAGCATGAATTGAAGAATTTTGCACTAAAATTTGCACGATTACGACAATGACTAAACTACTAATTATTATTTAAAAACTACTAATTATTATTCGCTATTAAGATTATAATTCCTAATTAATGAAATTAATGATAGCCGGAATATAAAAACAGAATATAAAATATACAAACAGAATGTAAAAATAGAATGTGAATACTAAATATCTACAACTACATAAAATAAGCAAATTATTCAAAAGGCTAAAACATGTAATTAATTTATTTCTAGACAAGAAATATAACAAAATAAATAACTGTAATAATTACTCTGTAATAATTTTATGACTTACATAATGACGAACAAAAGTTATGTCTTATTATTTTAATTATTAATTTATTTGCGTCAGTAGAAAGTATTGTGAAAATAATCTCGAGTTCCAAATAAAGACTTTATTAAACTCTCCAAACATTAACACAATTATATCAATAAATTATTAAGTAATATCTTAAAGTAGAGAAACCTTATGTTAAAAACTTTCTTGTTACGTAAACTTTGAAATCAGAACATAAAAATACATCTTTGATTAAATCATATAATAACTGTACTAAACGGTTATTTCTTGATTTTTGATCGACTTGAATTGTTATGGAAGAGATACTCAATTAGAATGTATTTTTATTTATTGTATGTTAAATGATCTCATGATATTTTCATGGTGATTTGATTTTCTTGACTCGATCTTTTGATTCTTAATACATATGTACCTCTATGATGGTCCCATATACCTACACTCATGCATCAACAAAAATTTCCACCCCTATAACTAGCATCATTATACTTTTTAAGGTCGTTTTAAAATCTTTTTACCTTTTTAGCTTAGTTTTAGACAAGATTTAGCTAATACTGAATAAATACGTATCAAAAATTCTTGTATAATGAAACGTTTTACATTCTACAAGTAATCTTTAAAATCGTGTACATTTAAATAAACTTAACATAGAATTATATTGCAAAATAATTTTGCATAAGTAAACCTAATTATATTTAACTACGATGTCATTCGTAGATATTTACATACATATTATATCTCAAATAACTACAGTTCGTAAAATCATATTTCTAAAGTTTAATATTCTACGACAGTTTTAATTTATCAGTGGGCGTACAGTTTACATGTACAAGGTGGATAATTAAAATTTTGCAATTCAAAAATGTCCGCTGCCTTAGAATAGCGATTAAATAAAAATAAAATTAATAAGTTTTGAATGAAAAATCAGATAAATACTACCCATAAACTAATGTTACTAAATCTTTAGATAAAAATGATTGACTTCTAGCAGAACCAAGGTTTAGGTATCCGCTAAAAAGGGATTTTTGGGAATACAACCCCAAAAAAGTGTCGAAAGTTTGAATGAAAATCCATTATTTTTAAAATGTCACAGTGACCATAATTAGAGATGACATCTTCATGATGATGACAACTATTCTAATGTAAATTTTTAAGCAATATGTATATATTGTGGGGATAAAAAATAGATGTTAAAGTTAATAAATTATGCGAGCATAGTCGCGGTGAAGCGCAAGTAAAAATAAAATGTAATGACTTTGAACAACGAAATAAGAAATATATTACACTAGCGGCTCACCCTCGCTTCGCTCGAGTTCGTCTTTAGGTACGTTTTAACGGTTATTATTAGTGTGGAATACATAGACTATATATACAAATATATATGTGTGTGTGTAGGAAGTAGGTATGATGAGTTGTCATGGATTGTAAATGACCCGCGATAAAAAATAGCCTACGTCACTTTCCAACCCTCTAAATATCTCCACACAAACAATCACGCCAATCCGTCACTTTGTTTCGACGTTAAAGAAAGACAAACAAACAAACAAACGAACAAACAAACACACTTTCACATTTATAATTTTAGTATGGATATCACTACAGAGATGTAAACGACCTTGAATGCTAAAATTAGTAATAAGAGACCTTTTCCGAACCTTTCTATATACAATAAGCAAACAATAGGCTTAGTCATTTAGCTTATACTTTCTAACAGGATAGCCAAAATCAAACAATACCGACATCAATACCACGGGTATTACTTGATAACAATGACTAACATTTGCAATTAAATTTTAATGTATAAACATTCAACAAGAGACCTGAAACGGTCTTAGTGACTTTACAAATCAATTATTAAGTAACCTTCCATATAATGTAGGCATCTAAAGGAACAATAACACATTATGATACTGTCGTATCATTAACATAACAGACTTCTATATAATTCTTTTCAAGTTTAAATGTTATTAAATGTAAAAGTTTAATTGCAAACAGCCTTTTAATGACATAAATAATATAACAATTAGATAAAAACCAAAAAAAAACTTTTTAAAATTTAACTTTTACGTTAAATTTAAATATACATTATTGCAAAAACCTCGAAAAGTAAATGGAAATAGAGCTTAGAATTTATTAACAGCTTTATAATTGTATGTTGCTATGTGCGCAGTCTTACGATTTAATGCGCACGACGTACGACTTGACATTGAAAAATCAAGAATCAAAGCGGGTCGAGCTGCAACTTTGAAGCGAAACCACTTGTAGCTCAGACCCCTTGAAAATTCAGTGAGCGTATTAAAATTGATGTAATAAGTAGTAGGCATAGAAAAAGATAACTTACATTTTTCTGACATTGAAAATATATTCAACGATCTAATTTTAATTATTTTTCAACCGACTTCTTCAAAAAGGAGGTTGTCAATTCGGCTGTATTTTTTTATGCGAGCTGATAAAAATCAAATTACACCGACTTCAAAAATATCTGATTAGGTATCTATAATAACTGAAAACTACCAATATATTATTTTATATTTTTATGTATTTCTTTGAAATCGGTTTTAATTTTTTTTTATTTTTTACTGCCTTAATTAAATCACGAGATGAAAATAAAAAGGCTAAGAATTACGATTGCTATTGTAATAATATTAAATGTATTATCTACAATGACTAAACGTTTCTGTCAGTTTAAACTCATATTTTTTGGATAATAAATTATTATCATTACATTTATAAGAACTATAAAACTTAACCGTAGATAACTGGTGATATTATGGTTTTAATTTTCGAAACAAAAACAAAATAAACTTCCTTGGTTCAGTGGTTTGAGCTTTATAATATGTTGTTAAATCTGTTATATAATAGAAAAGATAAAGCGTTAACTACAAATCATCACATTTTATTGCCTTAGTTGATTAATAAGTGGGTAAATGTTATAAACAACTCTAACAAATCAGATTCGTATATTCATTTGTACATAATACAGCTAATATTATAAATTCAAAGTTTTATGAGTTTGTATGTTTGTTACTTATTTGAGTTAAAATTTAAATTAAAATAGTTAATATCCCGGATTAATACAGTCTACTTTTATCGAAGTGCTTTAGTTAAGTACACGAAAGGAGCTGCGGTCAAAAACAAGCGTTTTAATAACTTTGCGATTTAATCTAATGTTTAATTAACTATTGCAAATGTTATTAATAAAGGCACGCAAATAATTACTATCTCCCTCACATATTGTGCAAGGATTGTTTTACACTGGAACTTGCGACACGACAACTGTTGTGTAGTTTTACAACCAACGGCATCATAATTGGATCTAATTCAGTATAACAACGATTTGTTAACAAAATATTACTTTTTGAATGTATGCATACATTGTGTGGCTGCTTGGTACTCGAATTAGTTGTCAGTTGAAATAAATAAACTGCATAATATGTATTTTTGCAGTTATACTTATTTTGGCACACCGACACACACAAAAAAGCGACATGATGAAGTTAGCTGCATTCCTTTTACAAACAGAGAGTTGTGACATACGGGATGAAATCTTTAGCTATTTTTATTCTAGTACGCCAAAGAAGTATAACTTCTTCTTATATGCATACACACACGTTTTTTTAAATAATATGTCAGAAATTCAGGTTTATGAAAGTTTTATATTGCATTAGCGATTTACCCTCACTTCGCTCGATTGCGTCTCGGGTAAATCTTAAATAGAGCCAGCATTAGCCATGTATGTAAGGATGACTTGACAGAACCAGTTATTGTATTTTCCCATGGGAATGACAGATTTTCCTAAAGTGAAAGGTATCCCTAAGTATTGACCCGAGAGAATTATCACTACATAAAATTTATTTAATACATTACTTTTAGCGTGAAATGCGTACAAATATATAGACAATCTGAGAAACGGACAAAAATTTCTAACTAAATAACTATTGTTTTGCGGTCTATATCCTGTACACAATAAGTTACAGTTTTGTTTTGAAAAAATATTTCATGTACAGATTTCGCTTTATTACTATTTTATTATACGTACTTATAATGTTTGCGGTTTACTCAAAAGTCACTTGACGAATTTTATTGTTTTTTTTTTCGACGTATAAACTTTAATATATGAACTTGACTTTCATTTTCATTTATTACACTATATTAAACCTATAACCATACTTTGTACAACGTGGCCATTTGAAACAGAACTGGAAGGTAATATGAAATTTCTTAAACAATTTAAAAAAAAAATAATATGTATAATAATAAACATAATTTTTTACATGATTACCTGCCTTACGATGAAGAAAAACATCGTGAGGAAATCTGCATGTCTGAGAGAACCTAGCAAGTTTTCGAAAGAATTATGAAGTCCGCCGACCCTCACTTGGCCACCATGGTGGACTATGGCCTGATCCCTCTCGTATTGAAGGGAGGCCCATGCCCAGCAGTGGGACGTTAAACAGAACTGAATACATTACATACATACATAATAATAAAAAATAATACAAAAATATTATTGCTTTCGAAACATTTCTAACTATAAGTGAATTTTATCAAGCTGGTTACGCTCGCAACAATTAATTCTGATTGAGGGATGCCGTGTGCAAAACACTTGTGCAACGTCCTCAGTTCTTGCTTGGCCAAGCATGATTCTGTCATTAAACGGAGCGGGACCCTTCTAACAATGACCAGATTCTCTAATACACGACGCGTACATTTTCATAATATAATATAGTTAAGTAACTCGATTGGTAGAGATGAAAATTTAAAAATTATAGATTTTCAATTAATTTTGAAAAATGTACATTAATAATAATTGATGTTCCAAAGATAATTATCTATGTATAGATATAGATAATTATCTGTAGATAAATAAAATTGGAGTGTCTGTTTGTAATATTAAAATAACCGCTTTTTACTAAATGCATATGAATGTATACACGGTACATATACCAAAACAACATTTTTACAATTTTTGTCTGTCTGCCTGTCTGTCTGTTTGTTCCGGCAAATCTCCGAAACGGCTGTACCAATTTTGACGGGATTTTCACTGGCAGATAGCTGATGTTATATGGAGTAACTTAGGCTACTTTTATTTTAGAAAAAGAATCAGGGTTCCGTGAAAAAAAATTAAAACCCATGAAATTGTGTACAAAATCCGCGTACGGTGTACGCATCTGAGCGAAGTGAGGGTAATACGCTATATAATTTAAATGAATACCTTAGAAGAGCAAGCTACTATTTATGTATAAACATAGCTAACCGTGAAAACGTACCTAGGGACGAATGCGAGCGAAGCGAGCGTGAGTCGCTAGTGTAAAATAAAGTTACTTTTCAATTTTTTTGGTTATTGTTAATTACATCTTATTAAATTTTGTTGAAATTAATGATGTGATAATTGCAAGCCATACATTATCATATACGCGAAATATTGCATGCCGCAAATTTGGCAACTCGTCACTCTCGAAGGAAGTGTTTCAACAAAGATTAATGTAGCTGTATACAATCCTTTAGAAATTATAGTAAATAAATTTAACTGGTCGGCCCCTTTCCTGCATCGAACCGAACAAGCCAGTCTAATTTACATCGGTTTGCGTAAACGTTCATTTGGCTTCAAGCGGTTGAATTACGGAAGCCGCAGCCGTGAAAAAAACTGGACCGTAAAAAAAAGAATAATTAAAGTGCACATTAGAGAATGTACGACGAATTGTGGGAATACAGTGTCCTTCTGTATTTTTCACTAACAGAATGTTGGACTTTATTTACTTCTAGCAAACTCTTGCAATATTTTTGTATTATAGGTAAGTGTCATATGATAGTATATTATGTAACTATAATATAATTTTAAGTAATACAATTATAAATTTAATGTTTAATTTAATTTATACATATGTAATTATAAACGAATTAATTATAAAACCTACTTTTTGTAACATACAAATAAATGTTTGTTAATGTATTTTTTTTATCTTTTTGTGTGTTAAATAGAACATATAGGAACTTAACGTAAGTAAATTGTTCTAAACTATAATAAAATAAACATAGAATTGAAATAGTTTCTTATTTTTATATCAATTTTTGTTTAAAATGGTGCATGCGTCATAAATATTTATCAATTAGGACTTTAAAAAACTTAAAGCATATAAAAATTATTAAAATAATTACGAATAATAAAGTCCACACAATATAACAGCAGATCTTCTTAATAGCTATTCAATCTAATATAACAAATCTATTCTGTGAAATCTACATTTTTTCGCCAACGATAAAAACATTGATCCCCAAAAAAGTTCACTAGATAATTATCTTGCAGTGCAGAACCCGTTTATTTTTGCTCATTAATTTTATTTCTTTCAATTACATAAAAACAATAGTAAAAATAAAGACTACCGCAGACTATTACGAAAGTATTTGCGAATGCAATGTTTGCTTTCGCAATGTCATGAGTACATGTTACTAACAATTAGTAGAGTGTAGTTTTTACTATTTGCTGACTGTTTGCAACAAAACTTAGACACCACACCTATAAATTTCCTAATGTTGATTGTCTTTAAATGGCCTATTATAATTCTACTTTGTAAGTCAGGGCATTGCTTTCAAGGAGGTTTTGTATGTAAACAGATGAATAATATTTAATCGTATATCCTTCGTTTTACTTTGCTATAATATGCTAAGTGTTATATCTTCAACGTTTAATTACTAAGTATATAGTAAACACAATATTTTCTGATGACGATAATAAAAACTGCTTTTGTCAATCAACTTCTTTATATAAGCTTAATATAATCATTAAAAATATTGATTATGAGAAAAAGAATATAATTTTCACACGTGTCAACACTTAATTAATAAAAATAATAGGTGGGTAATTTTAATTTATTACATGGCAATATTAAGCTATCATTCAATTAAATATAATGAGTTTAATCTTAACCGTTTATTGTTCACTAACCCGCGTTCATGTCTTCATTCACAACACTTATATAGCAATTAAAAACTCGTAAAGCGTCTCTAATAAATATTGTTAACATTTTGGCATAACCTAGTCGTAAATATTCTTTATTGCGAAATAGATTTTGTCACGGTTATTTTGCCACAATTTGTCTATACTTAAGTAGCCATAATGATTTATAGATTATTTGCTTATTTTCCTTAAGAAGTAAATTTTAATAAATTATGCAAATAGGTCTACGCATATTTCCTTTCAATGTGATTAGAAAAAACATTGTGACACTTTGGCCCCTTCCACCTAAAAGCACGTTTATCGAGGCATCTGTTTTTATATAACAATATTTTTACATACAACTGCATAGTTGATATAATTATTTGCCTCGCATTGTAATCGAACCCGTGTCCAAAAGCGTAGTACGCTCTATGCCCCGTGGCTGGTACACATTTAAGCTAATGTACCATGACGTAATTCTAAGGTTTATTATTATCCTTCGATATAATACTTGCGAAAAATATATATAATCTGATAATGTTATGTTGCTAATACGTAAAATTCGTTAGAAGGTTTTTTGAAATATTATGTTTATTATATTTTTACCAAAAGTTTCATAGCAATAAGGATACCTAATTTTTTACTTACAACGTCAACGATCCTACTGAACAAATGAACTGAAATAGAAACGAAAACATCGAAGGTACTTCGCAAGATACAGATGAGGTTAAATTTTATCTAAGTGATGGATTTAATCTTCTATACTTATTTTTGTAATTAAGTATTATCAAATATTTACACTAATATAATAAAGGGGTAAAATTTATTAGTTTGTATGTAAGGGGTAATGTCTGAATTTAATGATCTGATTCTGAAAATTCTTTCACTAATACAATTATCGCCGAGTGCTAAATGCTATTTTTCGATCACAATAGACCAGAAATGGTCGCAGTGACATCATAGCCGCAAAAAGAAATAAATGCTATTTTTTTAGTTCGAAAAAAAATGTGTTTGCTGTCAGAAATCATAATCACTTTAATGATTAATCTAAGTATAATTAAAGTATAATCTAAGTCGGAATATAAGTCACGGTTAAAAATAAAGCAATATAAAATGTATTGTAGGAAGACACCTAGCGACGCAAAGGGATCCGAGCGAAGCAAGGGTATATTGCTAGTAGTAATATTAATATATACCTCTATTTTCTCTAGAATCTCTAGTAGAGGCTGCCGATAAAACGTTAAAGCTGGGAGGTCCAAAGTTGGTGGCAAGGTAGCCGTCTGAGAAACCGAAGTGATTGAACTGAGCAGCCGTCATCACTGCGCACGCGCAAACTATTAACGCCTGTGAACAATAGAGAAATCATTTAATAAATTGCTTTATTCGTATACTTATTAGCTTACTTAAGACTAATTTCTTTTAAATTTTAAATCAAAGGTTTTATTAAAAGCAATCATTGGTTAATTAAAATAAAAATGACAGAAAACTTAATGTGGCTCTAACAGTTAACTACATGTTAAAAGTTGATAAATAGATTTCCTTACTTTATTTAAATTAAGGTTCCAAAATTTATACAAAATGATAATGATGTTCTAAATATTTATTTAGATTAAGTCAATATTATTAATTCGAAGCCATGAATTCGATAGATTTATATTTGAAAATATTATTTAAGCAAATTATACAAATATATTTATTGTCAATGTCGTTCAAGCAAACGGAAATAGAGAATAGCTATTTTATCACTTAAATAATAATTCATATTATGAATCTACTTTCCCTGTGAAATATTAAGGTACGTTGGGGTAATACCGGACGGATTTTCGAGTAGTATAAAGAGTGCGACGAAAAAATTATTTTCATGACATCAATATACGTCAGAATACTAGAATATGGACCAAATTGTTAATGAAAATACGTTCTAGAGCTTTAGAGAGAGAATTTAGCTGTTTTCGTAAGTTTAATAGTTCTAACTTTATACGCCTCCAAAGATAAGCATATTTTTTGATGTCCATTATGCAAATTTTGTCAACAAGGGGTAAGAACGGATTCTGATTTAAAGTCGCTTATAGTGCGTGGAGAATAAAATCCTTAAAGAAATATATCCGTTGTTTTCTATTTTAAAACATAAAAAAACATACTTAATATTATAAATGTGATAGTTTTTACCGCGACTTTTTACCGCGAGAAATTATCTCATTCCCCCGGTAAAACACGTTATGATACTACCCACAACAACTCATCATACCTACATATGTACATATATATAATATATAATCTATCTATTCTATACTAACCGCTAAAACGTACCTAGGGACGAGCGAAGCGAGGGTTTGTCGCTAGTTTTAGATAAATTCTAAAATGTCTAATAACTAATCATCAAATGCCTATTTCTAAAGTAAAGAATTATTTACCAAAAATTAAGAAAAATCTAGATGAAATCCACAAATTTGCGTACATTTAGTTGCAATGTATCAGTGAACGGGAACTGCGGAAACGTTATGTAATAAGTGCACATACGCAACCGGTCTCCGAACGTGCGAACTTGATATGTGACCTTACCTGAGGCTTACTGAAGGCGGCCCGCTTATGTGCTGGGTCAGAGGCCTATTAGTCATCAGTATCGATAACAATTCCGCATTGCTTTTAAGGGTAGTTGTGGAACGCAGGAAACGCTTCTAAATTAGTTATAACGATTTTTTTTAATATTTTTGAACTAGTTCAAAAAAAGGGGCTCATTTCGGGTATATATTTGGTTATACTTCTTATAGTGATTCTATTTTTTTATTAATTAGGTGATAGGTTACCGACTACATCAACAAAAAAAAATATCGTGTGATGGAATATTCATTTTATATTGATTTTGAAATAATGTACATTTTCAATTATTAAGTAATTATTGTGACAGTAAGTTAAATACTGATTGAAAAAAAATAATCAAATAGGTATAGTAAAAACTTAAAAAAAAATTAAAACCGACTTCCAGGCACTGAAAAGTAAAAAATTACTAAACGGGGGTTTTCATTTAGAATAGATACTTAATCAGATATTTTCGAAGTCGGTGTGCTTTGATTTGTATTGGCTGGCAGTTTTTTTTTTATTTTTTTTATTTTTATTTTTAGTGTAAACGTATCATCAATTAATCAAGCCCAAACACCAGGTAATTGCTGTAAAACGTTGAAGAGTTCCCTCGACTGTCTTTCGGATACATCATCAGATCGACTCCAGAACTTTATTAAATAGTAGTGCTTTAAAATACCTAATGAAAATGTTCACAAACGCACTAGTCACCGCTAAAATTTTCGAAAGTTCCCCTCGATTTCTCTGGGATCCCATCATCAGATCCTGATTACCTTATCATGGTACCACACTTGGGATATCTCCTTTCCAACAAAAAAAGAATTATCAAAATCGGTTCATAAACGACGAAAAAATCCGCGAACAAGCATAAAACGGTCGAATTGAGAACCTCCTCCTTTTTTTGGAAGTCGGTTGAAAAAGGTTAAGATATTTTTATTGAAAACAACAAATAAAGATAAAGTTCAATTAAAGTAATATTATCGGAATAAAAATATTAATTATGTCAATTTAAAGTATCATCTTCGTTTTAGGAACCAAATGAAATAAAACAAATACGAAATGTTAAGTGAAGCTTACCTTAATACATTAGTAAAAACCGCACCCAAATCGGTTAAGCCGTTTCTAAGATTAGCGCGCACAAACAAACAGACAAAAAACTAAAAATCATTGTTTTGGGTTCTATTGCGTTAATAAAGATGGATCTTTATTAACGCAATAATAGTACTTCTCAAATATCTTCCACGTACAGACAACGATCAGTTACAATTTTATTATATGTATAGATTATAAGTATAAATGAAAATTATACACCGAAGCGGCTATGGCAAGGAGTTTCAGGTTTACGCTTTAGCATTTACAAATAACACATTTCCAAAGCGACAGTCCAGCTTTTGTTGATTAGAAAGGACTATTTAAACGATCGCTGTTAAAGTTGCAAGACGCCTGTTATACGCAAATATAGGAAGAAATCTGTTACAATAATATGTAAATTAGAATGTCGCAAATAATAATTTGAAGTATGAAGTAAATAACATAAATCTGGACAGCGATTTAACACCCACCCAGTGAGGCAACACCGTCTACCCCATTATTGTGATGAAAGTTTTAATACATTTTCTAACCGATAAAAGGTTTATAGTTTTTATTTTATTTAGATCATGGCTCCATTATATATTGTTACGTAAGACGTTATTGGAATGTTGTCAACGATATATAAAATAGAATCAAATTGATAAGTAAACATAAATTAAAATGAATTAGGCAATACAGCTTCACGGTCAACCGACATCTCAAGTGGCGTGTACATTGTTTATGTACAAAAATAATTACTATATTTTTTAAGTGAATAAAAAAATTAAATGCATGGACAAATAACTAATATTTATATAATATAGATTCATTAACCAATATGTATAATAAAAAACTATTTGGCAACTCTACAATTTTTAACTTTCCTAATTGAACACCTTTTTTGAAATCGATGATGATATAAATGAATATTTTAACAATTTCAAAAAGCTTACTACTACTAAAACATGTTCTTTCTGTTACATATAAGCCCAAATTTTGTGTAACGTTGGTTTTTCTTAAGAAATCAATATCTCTTACACATATTTGTCAATAATGCCAATATTGTATATAAGTTACGAAAAAAGTACATATCTCGTTTTCATGTATATAATCTCCACCGTATCTATACAACAGAAGTTGAAATCTCTTTGCAACTTTACAATAATAGTAATAATTTCCAATTTTGTAATGAATTCAATATCACTTGAATGCTGACTTAACAAGAAACAACGTCAAAATACACACAGATTGCATCTTAAAGCATGTTTTATCGCTAACGGTCCTATCAATACGGCACTTAACTAAAACTTCCTAGACTGCATTTAGCATTTACTAACTCGCCGATAGCTTGTTTCAAACTTAGTTTAAATATTTTAGGTTATACTCATAAAGTTGTGGTTATGAAATGTTGACTTTAGTACATATTAAGATACTTTTTTATGTATTTTGTATGTATACTACATATATGTATATTAAAAAAGTATTGGTTGTATATAATACACACATAGTATATTTACGTTTCACTACTGAATAATTGTAGGCTTTTTTCTTTACTTATTTTCTTATATATATATATATATATATATATATATATATATATATATATATATATATATATATATATATATATATATAAGAAAATAAGTAAAGAAAAAAGCCTACAATTATATATATATATATATATATATATATATATATATATATATATATATATATATATAGTTAAAAAGTGTATTATATTACAATTTATTATTAAAAATACTATAATGTGTTCAGAACAACAATTAAAGTAAAAGAACAAGACTCTTTTTCATATTAATAATTCATTTTGTTATTATTATTATCTATGTCACATCGGCGGAAATTCAGCGGCTTAGTCTAGACTCTAGATTAATAGTAAACCCTTCCTTTTAACATATGCTTTCGTCAAAAAGGATGATTAACAAATAGTTAACGAATTCCAACTTTATTGGAGCAAGGCTTTATTACCTAATTACCTTACAAATATCTAGGCACAATCTAGCCTGCATCCTTACAAGGACGATTACGTTGACTACGTGCGACGCCTGTCTTATCGAGATCACGTGCAAACGGTCATTCTATATTTTATAAACCCTTTAAAATGTTAATAGCTTATTATGTATGTAATAATATTTAATTTTGAGGCGAGATTTGTAAATTAGCGGCCATTCATTTATTTCATTTATTTATTTAATTTACAATAGTAATTTTATATGTACCTATATATTATGATAATATTAATACTTATTTTTATCAATAACTATGATTTGGAAGATTAAGTAAGTTTACTTCGTGTGGTTTTTAACCAAGCGTGTTAGTTAGTTACTTCATGCGACGCGTACGCATAGTTGTGGTTAGGTCCTCGCGCAGACATGCGAACGAAATAAATGAAGTGTCCTTTACACTTCATTTATTCTTTACGACATTTTCTTGCAACCTTCGACTATTGTTACCTATAAGATGTTAAAAGCCTTCAATGTGTATATGTGATTCGATAATAATGTTATATTAATTATTTTCTGCCTTTTGATTCGGTTAACGAACGATTTAAAATAAACGTTTTAATAAAAAAAGTAGATCAATGACCACTATCATTATATTTTTAAACAATTTGGCAGTAACATATTAAATAATACTAAAAACTCGACTGTTTTTATGATATTAAAGTTCTTAATCTCCATAAAGTCTATAACATTTACTATAACTAAGCGATACATACTTGCGTAGAAATAGATTACGTAACAGAAGGTTTATGAGACTTTAAATGCAACTTTCAGCAGCATTCTGTTATAATTTATAGTAAATTATTGCAGAGTAACAAATTTAATCAACACATAAAACCGTTGCAACGTGCATAGACGCATAGACCAGACAATTGCAAAATAGAAAGAGGAATACAACCAGCACCTGCATTGTAATGTAAGAACTACGTGAAATAAATAATTATAATTTTAAACAAAATTGTGAATTTATGGAATACTAGCGACTCACCCTCGCTTCGCTTCGGGTTCGTCCCTAGACAAAAAGAAATCTATCCCACGGGAAGAGTACATTTTTCCGGGATGATATATAGCCTATAGCCTTCCTCAGTTAACGGGCTACCTAATGCTTTTGCATTTTTCAAATTGGATCAGTAGTTTCTGAAATTAGCGCGTTCAACCAAACAAACAAACAAACAAACTCTTCAGCTTTATAATATTAGTATAGATGATAATATTCAAACACAATACCAGTAAAATTTGCCAAAATATTGCTATACTACCTGTACGTAATATTATAAGCACAAAGGGCACCCAGGGACGCACCCGGATGAGAGAAAGCGTATAGTAATTATATAAGAATTGAACCCGTGACCTAGGTGACCAGAAAAAGTACGCTGCCCGCTTAACAAGACAGTTGTAAAAGTCAGAAACGTTAAGACAATATCTAAAGTAAGTACTTCAGTAACGAGATCAAATCTGTGGTAAGGTTTTTGATAAAAATCATTTAGTTGTGAACAGTATAATAAATTGTTTTGACTAGATAACTTTAGGAAACAGCTGTATTATTCAACGTATCGACAAAGTCACCGATTTCTTCTAATTAAAATGTAAATTCTAGATACAGTTATGCACGCAATGCAAGCATATTAGTAAATCATAAGCGGGTAACTGTGTCAAGTTCATATAATTACTTTAATAGTCGACAGAATAACAATTCACATAATATACATACATATGTATACATTTGTTTGCATGGTGATTGGTTTCCAGAAGCGAATTAGTACTCTTGAATTTGACAGTAATATTTAACCTTTATTACATAAATATGTAATTGTCAAAAATGTTAATATAACAATAAAAATAAAAACTCATATTAAATATTTTTCAATTTAAAGAAAATATAGTTAGTTTCGGCAGCACTGTTCTGGTAAAAGATATTCTTTAATTACTCTAAGAGCTGTTATATATTATGTATCTAGTTATCTATCAGTTGTGTAGACACTTTGTACACTTACTCTTGTGTCCATAAAAAAATTAAATATATCATAAATATAGAAAAACGTATTTAATACGTACGCATATATGTAACTTATATTTTCATTTCCAACTCTTTATTATGTAATAAAGCAACAGTATAACAGCCATGAATGAAACAAATGAGACATTATAATTTCATTAATTACGTTACTACAACTTAACAGCGACAAGAGAATATTCTAAAACAGTTGCTTAATATTTAAATTAAAAAAATAATATGTTAAATTAATTAATTAGACCTTTATTATACATTTTAAAAGCTATATAATTTTCGCGTAACCTTGATATGATTTGACCTTAAATAAAATATGCATAAGTATAAAGGAATTATCATTTCATCTTCAAGTTTTAGCGTAAAACAATGCGAGTACCACGGTTCGAGTACTGCGGTTATTGTCACCTACATAGCGAAGGTTCCCAAAGTTGTATTGTACATAAGGTAATTGACGTCTGTTATACCACACCTAGGTAATATTTAGAGTTATTTCAACTATTAAGGCAATTTTGCTCGTAACAATCGGTTATAAAATTGTCCGTAAGTAAATGCACGAAGGCCGCTGTGACCCTCGTAGTTGCCGCTGCATAAAAATACCGTTTTCTCACAATGATAAAAGTAAATTGATTGACCATGTCAACAAGTTTGATTTAACTCGTTCGATTTAAATGTCGATGAATAACTGCTTATAAATGATATATAACCATTAAGACACCTTCATACGATCTTTTGTAGAGTATCGTACGATAATAGCAAAGTATACAGCAATAAATGTTTCTTCTTATAAAAATACTATTTATCGAGTATTTTCAAGTGAACATTTAAAATAGTTGTAATACTACTACATATTTTGGTATTTTTACACTGCCTACTGTCACTTACCATTTTTTTTGTTTTAAATTTATCTAAAATATATATATATTAAGTTGTGATTTAAAATATATTGGTCACAGGTTCAATACCCGTACCAGAAAATATACTTATTTGGAAAATTTTGTCTTAGCAACAAGAAACGCCCTATTTTATACTTGTTATTATTTTATTGTAAGTATAGTATTTATTACCATAACACTCTTAACATAACACGTAAAAACAAACAGGAACAATTGTCATTTTTTCCAAGTATAAATAATTATTTTTTACGATTATAAAATATAATATGATTTTACAATATATAAAATTTTATTATTAACAAATAAAAACAAGTTGTTTTAAATACGCAAATCACACGGAAGCGTTATAAAAGTTCAATTAACGAACTGTCTAAAGCTGGCAAATCTTTTAAATTTACACACCTGCGATATTTTTATGTTATAATAAGTTAAAGAAGTATTAATATTGGTATTACACAAGACGACCGTGTCGTATATCACGGCACCATGAATGGCCGTTAGTCGGCTATACGTCACAGTTATCGGGAAGCTCGAAGCAACTGTATGAGCCAAAATATACATGCCACTATTCTGTCGCTAAATACTCAAAGACGTAACTTTTGTAATACGAGATTTCATTTTTCCATGATCCTTTTCAACATCGGTGAATTTAATTGAATAATTTTTGGGGTGCAACTCAATGAAATAAATTTTTATACATAAAACCGCGGACTTAAGACGGGACCTATGTACGTTTGTTCAGATGTAATAGCGTCACCAAATACTTTGTATATTATCTATGTACACAATACTAGCTACTAACTAGAAAAATATAGTATGGAATATACTACACTAATATGGTGTAATCTTAGAATTAAAACATTTTGAACTTTTTATGTATTGAATATTATGTCAGTACATAAGGAAAAATATAAAAATGAGTTTTAAATATTTTTACTTAGTAGTATATAAAAATAATATTCTAGAATATTTTTAAATAATTGCAAGTCTACACTCGCCAAATGAGCTCGAACGCAATATATGTATTAACATACTCGTACACATACGCGGCGTGTCCACAAACCGGTCGGATTTACTTCCGTCTTCCGCGATTAATACTAGTTATTTAATAATTCGCTATAATTTATTATCCAAAATATAATATTATGTTGCTAATTGGAGTCGACAAACTCATACAATTAGCGACTCTATATTTCGGAATTACGTAGTACTAGCAACTTACCCTTGCTTTACTCGGGTGTGTCCCTTATTATAATATTATTAGGCATCTTTTGGCAATTTTATAACTAATAGTAACCTATGTATCGTACTAAATTTTATCAAAATCCATCCAGCCGTTTCCGCATAAACTACAAACTTTTGCATATATATTATATACTATTTATTAGTAGCGATTTTTTTATTAAAATTCAGTTTTTATGATTATTTATCAGGAAAGAAACGAAAAACAAACTATTTGAATCGCGTTAAATTATACTAATCATGCCAATTATATTATAATTGATACATATACAATATTCAGTTTATTTAATTATGTAAAATAAATTACTATAATAATTGAAGTGAGATAAAATAATAAGATATCGAAAAAACATGTAAAATTTAAAAAGACGATGTTAATCTATCTAATATATTTAAACAAGCAATTCTTGTATATTTATTTATTTATTTATATCGGCGATCTCGGAAACGGCTCTAACGATTTCGCAGAAATTTGATATGAAGGGTTTTTCAAGGACGAAAAATTAATCTAGATTAGTCTCATGTCTGCGAAAACGCGTGTTTTCGAGTTTTCATACGGTTTTATTTCATATGAAATATGGTCGCTAATTTCGCACGCTCGGGTATAAGCATCGTGGTCAAGCAGCCAAGGTACAAGATTGACGATCACAGGTGTCCGGGCTCGAATCTCGGTCGGATACAAAGTTTTTATTTTTGTTTTTTTATACATATTATATTTTAGTTTAAAAAAAAAGAAAATTGTACATTGGCCAAAAACTCCGAGCGAAGCTCCGTCGCCCAGGTACTACATACTGAAGTGACATTTCGAAGCGTGTATAGCTTTAAATTTTTATCTAATAGACGTTATGACTCCGAACTTAAAATTTATTTATTTATTATTATATTGATTTACATAAAAACAAACAAATTAGAAAAATAAAACAATTAGATACATTATATAGATATCTTATATAAATTGTGTACAAATTGTGAGTTGATCTGTGTAGTAAATCGACATAATCCATTACACTAGACGTATACTAATAGACTGTTTTGAGTTTAGGACTTAATGATCTACCGTTTACGTTACTTAAGAAAATAGAGCGCATAATATATCAACGCTTGTTCTACAATCACCAATTACGGTTGATCATTTAATCGTGGTTTTGTGATCGTTATAATTATGTGTGGAAATAATAAATGTGAAATATGTATATGTAAATCAGACTTTAAATTCATGTACATATGTCATAAAAATATTGTGTGGTGAAAAAATATATAAAAAATATTATTTTGTCTGGTTTTTCTGTACAAGAAAGTATGTCAAGATAGAACATTTAAAATTATTATTCTATTCACGTGAGGCAGAAAATTAAAAAAAAAACATTTTCTACGAGTATGTTCCCGTTTTAATTCTATTTGATAAGGAATTTCATTATAAATATGTAAATAACGTAAACGAATTTATTAAAAGTGTTGAAACGTTACCTTAAATACGTGACACACATCATCTAAGAGTCAACCGACAATAATAAAGCATACAATATATACTTAAAAGATGTTAATCAAAAATAAATTCTGTTCTTAATCATATGTGACAATATGATATTACGGCAGAATAAGAGGTTATTATATAAACATACGTACAATCACAGTGCACATTTAACTTCACCTTGACTCCTATACTGAGGCTGAGAATAAGATTAAGAAAAGGAAGTACACATGATATTATATTTCACAATGCAAACTTGTATATGTATTTAAAATCACAGGTTTTATTTTTAGTTACGGTTGGACATGAATGCGGTTTTAAATAGACCGTGTGCTTTTCCTTGAATATACATTATACATATTTAGACCTCTCCATAACATTAGAGATTCTTATCTTGGCTTGGCTTGTTAACGATTTATTTTACCGCATACTTACGTTACTACAAACCTGTGAAGAGTAAAAGAAATATGTATTTTTGACTAATAATGCCAAATGGCCAGAAAATATATGCAACGCTCTATAAAATGCGGAAATGAGATATTATAAGCGGTATGTTTGGTATACGATAACATTCGTATAAAACGTACGCTTTCTACGAATCTACTGGTACTTGAACATTTGTGAATGCGCTTTCAGAGTTGCACAACACTTACAACACTAACATCTCCTACGTATCATTAAAAGCCTATTATTTTGGTCACAAAATGTAATGGCTAGTCCAAGGTAATGCATACAGTCGCGTGCCCCGAATAGACATTCGTCGTTACCAAATTTGATATCGGCCTAACGATCTGATTTCTTATATTGTCTGTAGATTTAATTTTATAAAAAATAAAACGGTCTAATAACAGTTTTTATATGACAATGAAAATCCAATTATGTTTCGCAAGACTAAGATTTCTTGTAACGGCTCATTGATTGTAATTGGTTATATCACATCAATTAGGGAGTTATTTAAATGGAGATAAGATATATGATACACGGTTATACATATTACTTATGACTAAATAGGTCATTCACCTACTATTCGGTAAGTCGTGAAGGTCTTTTTTACTTATCTGAATCACGAAGCTTCCACTATAATGTGCTAAAGCTACAATCATTGAAGGTTTATTTCAACTTTTTATATCATAATGTATTTAAGAAATTAAAATGGCATTACGTATTATATAATTTTTATTTAGCGTAGAGCCCAGACGGTGTTGCAAGTAGGTAGTACTTAGTAGTAATTGTACTATTCAAAACTTCCACACAAAAAGAAACCCAATCACTTGTCATATAAAGTTAATTAATCTTTGAGAAGATATACTAATATGTGTCAGAGCTAAGAAACCACAGGATTGCTGTTATTATGAGAACCAATCGTCTTTGTTCTAAAGTAACGCTATGAGGTACCTTGGCCGCAATTAATCAACTCCTGCAGTATGATAAATGTACGTATAATATTTAACCCAATTTTTTCTTCTTACTGCATGTAAACGTCATTTAACAATTAATGTTAATTAATCGTCCGCATAAGTGATGCATCAACATTTCTCAAGTAGGAATCAGATAGGCTTTTAGAGTCGTTACATGTACTTTAAATATTATTACGAAATTACACCGCGTTTGTATGAACTATACCTGCATTTACCCTAATTATATTGGAACAAGAAAATGGCCAATGGCCTATATCCTGATCCCCCTCGTGTTGAAGGGAGGCACGTGCCCAGCAGTGGGACGTTAAAAAGGGCTGTACATATTATTATATTGGGACAAGAAAATTGCATAAGAAATATATGACATTTTAACAAAAAAATTGAAAAAATATAATTCTAAATATGTACGTAATTTCGAATACCATATATGGAGTCTTACATCGGTTAACGAACACTTGTTCAGCACAGTGCGTTTAAGAGAAGCACGTGTATGCCAGCGCCTAATGATGATATAACATCTTACGCGATTTAAAAATATTGTAAATTATGAACAACCGTTATTTATTAAAACATTATGCGTGTAGTGAATAAAATATTTTGGAGTTAACCTCGTTTATACATTTAAAACTAAAAATTTAAATATGTTCTTAAAATACGATACAAAGTCAAAAGAATTTATAATTTTTTATTGTATAATAATAATTAATCAGCAGTCTGATCTACTGACACTAAATATTACTTGTCACAATGCACGTCAACATTATGTTTCCATTATACGATAAGCGTATCAAAGTAAATCAACAAAGTTAACTTAGCTTTGACAGTGATAGTTATCAGTTAACCGTGACGTTAAGATTCGATCAGAATACGTTAAAGGAAAGTGAATGTTTCACCTATTACGTTTAGCGCCTTTGTCCTAAATATCCGGCACCCTTGAATTTAAATATTTGCTAAATACTATTAATTTATTATTTTATTTTATATTAAGGTTTTTCTAAATTGGTCAAAAAAATGTCAACTTATTACCTACTTAAAATGCAAAAATTTAAAAGTATTACCATTGGCTATAACAGTGACATCTCTATATTTTATATGTTTACGAGTTGTGTAATATGCATATATTATAATGATCGCGAAATTTATTGCAAATATTCGCAAACGTATGACACTGAGTTTGGAGGAGCCTGTTAATTCATTTCCGCAGTGGAATTAAGAAATTTGTTCTAAAGAACCAGTTCAGGCACCTAGTCACGAATTCTATTGGGTATAATAATATACTGGTCAACCCATTTAAACTTAACTACGTTCATTTTCCTTTGTCTCTCTACCCTTATGACAAAATTTTATTAGTTAAATTTTAAAACTTCTAACAATTATACTTTTTTTTTATATAAAATAATATATAAAATGGTATCAGTTATTTTTAATAAGATATAGATAAAAAGTGCTAACTATTAAAAAAATACGTGAAATCTATCATTTATTGAGCAAATTAATGTCGTCAAATAAATGTCTTTGAATAACATTAACTTTATCTATGAATATTATATACATAGGTATGTGCGTACGAATGTAATATTTGTAATCTCGTGAAAATTAACAAGTTCACAATCTAATGTAAAATAGAAATTTTACGCTTAATACATATGTAAACATTAACTAATAAATTTAGTGAAAACATTAATATAATTTCCGGCTAAATTATGTAAATTTAAGAGTTCTGTGGTTTTTGTATAAATATATTATATAATAAATTATTTAAAATCAATTATAGCATATCATTTAAAACATTTGCCTTCATAAATTTTAATGTCATGTTTAAAAATCTAGACACCTCATTGCTTAGATAAATAAATAAAAAAGTCAACTTACAACTGTGACGTATTTGGTCATGTTGGGGGTTGGTTGTCACTGTCACAGTATCACGAGTGAAGCACGCGCACTGACCGGCTGCGTCCGAGTTCCGACTGACTCTACTGGAAAATCGCCTGCAACCAAACGGTGGTGGTACAATTACCGCACAATGCCGCGTACATACAAATCAGCAATTTGAGAACACGCGTCTAATAAATTATGAAAAACAGATCGCCGGGGATGTGGAAATCGTTTTGCAATCTGACCTTGACGGGGCCGATTGGATAGTTAATTTAATGTTTTTTATAATTTTTTTTATTCTACGTACTGGCTGTGTGGGGTGTTAACGCTGTGCGGTTATGTCGGGTTGTACGCGCAGCAGACTTGAAGTCCAGTTATATAGGACAGCGCGCGACCTCCGTTGTATTGATACTCGTACCACGTTACCCTCGCTGAAGATTACACGAACTCGTCGCACACAATTGGTTGACAATTGATATATTTTTTTCTTTTTTTTCAATTTTTTCTGAAATATTTAATTTAAATTTCTCCCAAAGTATTTAAATTGTTACGTTTTTTTATTAATATAAATAATTTTAATATATTTTGGCAATTTAAAATTATTTTCGTCATATTATTATTTTAGTACAGTGCGTTTTATATACAAGATAAATTTATTTTACACAATAAACCTATCTGCATGGTAAAATGAAAATAAGGCTTGCTAGGAATTGTAGCCGGATCCCGAGAGATGTGTAAATTACTAACAAACAGACGTTCTGATACAACCCGTCATTCAAAGTAATTTCCAACCATAATTTCAAATGCTCTTTCTATTATTATTTTGCCTTTTAAAGCGCCAAAGCGAATTTTGATATAAGTTTATAGTTTGGAAAACTACATGTGTATTAACTCACTTTACATAAAGATTTGCAATAATTGTATAGATAAGTTGAACTGAATTTGTGTAAAGTATAGGTAGATTATATCAGTGATAGCCCAGTGGTAACGCGCTCGCTTGGGAAATCGAGTGAAGCGGGTTCAAATCCCGGTTCTCGAAACTCTGATATTTTTATGTGCGAATCATTTCCAACATGATTATCACTTGTCTACAGTGAAAGAAAACATCGTGAAGAAACCTGCATGTCTGAGAGAACCTAGCAAGTTTTCGAAAGACTGTGTTGAAGGAAAGCCCGTGTCTAGCAGTGGGACGTTAAAAGGGCTGAATACATAGGTAGATTACAATGTTTAATTTTAGAGCGATCTTAAAAAAGAAGTCTCTTAGTATGGGTACTATTCTGGATATGTCACGTTCATCGTAAACTGATAATCTTTTAATAAATCACGATCATTGTAATAAATACATATAAAACGTTTCTTTGTTCTTTTCGACAGTTTCATTAGTATACATATATTATAAAATCCTTCAAAAGTAAAAACATGTAATAAATTTTTGCGAATAAAAGTACTATATTATTTTTAATACAACTTGAATTATTGCATTAGTTAAACAATTTACGTTAGCGTTAAAAAAATTTATGATACACTTCAATTGTAAGCGTTAATGTTGTTTCATAATAATATGCATTGTTATAACGAATATGTAAACAGTCAATGAGATTATGTAGTAATAAAATTATAATAATATGTTGTGTTTTAAAATAATAAAAATAAATATTAGTTCTTTTATAAAAATTAAAAAAACTTGCGTTTCATTTGAAATTTTTATTAATTGCTAACTGACAAACAGCGGAGACATCTTAACTACCATTAAAATGGTGTCTATGAAGTAAGTGATAAATGATTATATTTGACACTAGCGGCTCACTCTCGCTCTGCTCGGATTCGTCCCTACTTACGTTTTAACTTTTATATTATTAGATTTCTCAGAGATGAGATATTTTCTAGCAGTAAAAAGTATCCTATATGTTGACCCAGATAACCAGCTGTCATTACAACTTTCATCAAAATCCCTCCAGTGGTTTTTCCGTAATGCTTCGGCCTATATATCTATACTTAATATTATAAAGCTGAAGAGTTTGTTTCTTTGTTTGTTGAATTGAACGCGCAAATCTCAGAAACTACTAATCCGATTTGAAAAATTATTTTAGCATTGGATAGCCTGTTACCTGAGGGAGGCTATAGACTATATATATCATCCCGGAAAAATGTACGGTTCCCGTGGGATAGATTTGCTTTTGTCTAGGGACGAACCCGAAGTGAAACGAGGGTGAATCGCTAGTCATTAATAATGTCTATTTCAATAGATATGATTTTCCTACAATATATACATATATATATATATATATATATATATATATATATATATATATATATATATTGCTATGTCAGCAATCGCGGGTTGGAGTCCAGCTGGGGGCATTCATTTGCGTGATGAACACGAATGTTTTTACTCCAGTCATGGGTGTTTATATTTATAATATGTATGTATGTATTTAAATTTTAAAGTTATATGTGTAGTGTTTCAAATATTTGGTATCCAAAACACCAGCCTCGTAACTTACAATGGAACGAGATGGTGATATGTGTTAATGTACCAACATATTTATTTATTTATATTATGTCTTGTAACTCATAAAATTAAACTTACCTCTAAATTGATTAAAAAATATCAAATATTTACCTTCAAATATCTGAAGCCTCATGTCTCGAGATTTAAAACTTTAAAACCATCTTTTACTTGAAAATAGGAACGTGAAGGCAATGTCACTTATCAAGATACTTTATATGACATAAGACTACTCGTCAAAAAAATATGTTTATCAATTTATATAGAAACTAATTTAATCAAATTTAATGATACAATTTACTTATTTCATTCAAAAACATGTACATTATTTTTTTCATTCATTACCAGAACTAAGGAACTCGAAGTAATTTAACTTGTATTACAAATGACTTCCCTCCGAGTTTAAAGCATAATCCTCAATTATAAGAGATAATTATAAATGTGCAAATGTGTTTTTGGTTTGTAAACGAATTAAAAAATAATACATAGATATAGTTTATTAGCCGAAATGGGATTAAAGATATTATAATTTTATTTAAGTCAGTAGAAAAAGCGACAATAATAAATATTATATTTATAATATGTATGTATTTAAAGTTATATATGTGTAGTGTATCAACTGTCTGGTATCCATGACACAAGCTTCGTTTGCTTACCATGGAACTAGATGGTGCTATGTGTTAATGTCCCAACATATTTATTTATTTATTTATTATATTGTTTTGGTGCTATTATTACAATTTTTATTAAAACTTTAAGTTTTATAAAAAGTTTATAAAAATAGTTTAGTTTTTAGATTAGGTTTAGGTTAGATTTTTATAAAAATTCCTTATCCTCCTCTGTTGTCAGCCCTTGTTAACGTCCCACTGCTGGGCATGGGCCTCCCTTCAATACGAGGAGGATCAGGCCATAGGCCAATTTTGTTGCTATTATTTTATTAACGGAAAATTAAAAATATTAAGTTTTTAAATTTCAAATTATTGCCCTATTTATAATTTAAATTTTACTGTGGATTGTTATTATTTAAATATTATAAAAATTCAATATTAATCAACACTATTATCGTATTTTTATGAATTAAAAATGTTTATTGGAATAGCTATTATTCTGTACCTACACACTAACTACATCTTATAGCCTATTATGACATTTTTTTTTATTTTAATATGTTATAGGACCTCACGACGATGGCAACACCCAGCTATCTTCCCTATTGAAATTTGGAAGTATTTCTATTTCAATAGCCTCTTGAACCATTCTAGGGCGATAACGATATTCTTTCGCGAAGATTTATGGTTTATTGAGTCTAATATAGTGGCTTGAGCGATCCTGACTATGTTGACAGACCGCAGGTTTAGTACTGCATCAGTGCTTCACATCAGCTGTAAATATTCTAAAAAAAAGCAGTCATGAGGACAGTCGACAGGAGTGAAACTATAAACAAACAGTTGTTATTATTGGATATTTAAATCATTTGTTTAATCTTAAATAAAATTTTGTAAATCAAAACTGTTTACATTTATCTGGTTTTAACATCTCTCTGCACTCTGAGTGTTAGCGTTAACACATCATGTCACCATGTCGATGACGACGTACATTTTACTCCCCATCCAAACCTGGCTATAGAAGTTTTCACTTCAAAAATAATCATAATAGTGACAAACCACTGTTCTTCATTTAAATTGTTATATTTAACCTGTTAAAAACAAGAGTATCGTTTGGTAAAGTGAAGTGGTTTGGACTACATATAACATACATTATTCAAAAACTTTTACAGAATGCGATAAATGGGAAGTTGCACTATTTATTTAAATTTAATATTTTAAATTTCTGCAACTTTAAGATAATTTAGTGTACAATAGGCCACTTAACAATGATTATAACTTAGAAGGATTTTTGTGACATTGTTATAATCTCAGAATCAGTGTAATAATAAAAACAATTAAAATTACTTCAAGGCAATACTGTTTGCCAATTTGGCACATTTAACACACACATACATACCTATATACATATAGTCATTAAATATATTATTTTACTTACTAAATATAAAATATTTATTTTACATTGCGTTACAGTAAGTATTATAATCATTTCGATCTATACTTATTTATATATAAGGCTGAAGAGTTTATTTATTTGATATATATATATTTGCATTTTATAGCCTATTTACTTAGGATAGTTATAAACTATCTAACTAACGTCACGCTTCGACTACTATATAATGAACGAAATAATTTTACATACATTTTCAAGTGAAATCGCCTGAAAACCCTAGTAAGAAAGAAATATGTACATGAAGAAACCATAAGGTATAAGTACAAGTTCTTTTTCTATTACACCATTGATTCCTTCTAAAGAGGATAAAAGCAACCGTTTATCTTAGACGTACCAAATCTGGAACTTCTCATAAGACGCTAGCCTGGTTCAAACGATATTTCGGAGGCCGTGAGCGAAGCGAAAGAAAGTTATATTGCATAAAATTGTTTCGAAGAATTTTTTTGAATAATTTAGCCGCAAAACACATAAACATATTTCAAGTATATTTACTTATTATATACTTGCAGCATTTTCATATATCTATTGTTTGAACTTCTTAGTATTTTTCTTGATATATTCTGCATCTGAACGTCTAATAAATAACAAAGTAATCGGTATATTATGTATTCAGTATTTATTAAGAATTTAGGTTACTTTTTTGTATATTAATCATTTAATTAAGCAACAGTTACAATTTTAAACAATTATTATTATCTAAATAACACATACACATTAAGAAAATTCCAATTCGATAATTAATTCATTTGAATACCTAACAAGAAAGTGTGCCTTTAAAGATAAAGCATAGACGCCATTTCAATAACCTAAATAATTAATCTATAATATACTCGTATGTACGAGTATTTAAATGAGAAAAAAGAAATAATATTTCACTTGTCTAAAAATATTATTTCTTCTTTTGGGGTCCCTGTAGGTACTGTTTTTAACGTCAGGAAACCCTGTTCCCGGGTACCCGCTGGCCTGGGGAAGCGAAGCGGGTTATGTGGGGCTCTTGCCATGCAAAGATGGTAAGCGCACGGCAGCCTACCGACTAAAACCTGACGAAAGGCAACTCTGTCACCATAAGGTTGGGGTCACAGGTACCCGAATTCCTCTGTAGAGTCCCTGTAGGCTCTGACAAAATATAGTAATTCCTCCAGTTTTTTTGTCATCATTTTTAAGCATTTTTTTAATTAGCTTTACTTGCATATACCTAAATAATTATTAAAGAAACAATGTGTTAGAAGGACTTTTTTAACTTGTTTCTGTCGTATCGTTTAGGGCAAGCGAATGTTTTTTATATGTGAGTTTGATAATTTGATACCATTGAGCTGACCTAATGATGAATTAAAACTCTCAATAGCTTCAAATTTTTAAGTTTTAATAAGTTTAAGGAGTAAATCGAGAAAGAACTGCACAGTGTACGTACATACATACATGTTATATACTAAATTCTCGTAGGACACCAGTTGTAAGTGTTGCCATTTGACTTTTTGTTCGACATTTTGTTTGGACATTGATCGAGAGTTTTATAAATTATATAATCAATAGGTATTATATTATGTTGAAGACATCAATATAGCTATTGGATAGATAGGGTTATGACCCGGAGGTTCGATATCTAGTAACAATAACACTTATGAAAAATATACGACATAGACGACACGTTTGGCTAAGTTTGTAGTGACCCTACTTGCTATGCCAGCGGTCGCGGGATCGAGTCCCGCTGAGGGCATTCACTTGTGTGATAAGCACGAATGTTTGTACCCCAGTCGTAGGTGTTTATATTTATAATATGTATGTATTTAAAGTTTTATATATGTAGAGTATAACTGTCTGGTATCCATAACACAAGCCTCGTAGCTAACAGTTGAACTAGATGGTGTTGTGTATTAATGTCCCAACAAATTTATTGTGTTTAGCATACCGAATTAATCTAAAAATATTTTTTTATAATTATATTCTTAAAATGTTTACTTATAAATAATCTAATTTGACTATGGCCCCCCTCATATTGAAGGGAGGCCTATGCCCATCAGAAATTAAAAAAGGGCTGCAATTACTTTAATTCTTAGCTGTAGCTTTATGCTATCGCACAAATACATTTAGTTTGTAGCCACCGGACAATTGTAATCCGCTATTTCAAATTAAATCACAATGTATGAATAAGCTGAATAAAAAAAAGTTGCGATTGAGTGGCAGGTGATGATGTATCTTAAAAATTACTTTAAATCTGTATGAATATTATAAATATGAAAGTTTGTGAGTATGGATGTTTGTTACTCTTTCACGCCTGAACGGCTGTACAGATCTGTGTAAAATTTAGCACAGAGATTATAGTCTGGAATAATACATAGGCTACTTTTTATCCCGGAAAAATGTACAGATCCCGTGGGATAGGTTTGTTTTTCTTTCCTAGAGGCGAACCCGAGCGAAACGAGGTTGAGTCGCTAATATAATATATATGTAAATGTAACCTAACCTATTCAACAACAAGAGAATCATCAAAATCAGTTCACAATATTAATCAACGCTATAGTTATTATTTTTCTAATATTTACACCATAAATTATCTTTACTTAAATCTACGCATTTTTCTTTTTTTCTCTTTTTTATCCTGCTTATATTACAAATAAGAAAGATTGTGAGGATATAAGGATGTCGGGATGTATAGACGTATGGATTTTTGTTACTCTTTCACCCAAAAACTACTGAATGGATTTTAATTAAACTTTACAATAATATAGCACACATACATCAAAATAACAAACACATAGGCTACTTTTTGTCTAGGAAAAACGTACTATTCCCGTGAGATAGATTTGTTTATGTTTTTCTAGAGGCGAATCAGAGCGAAGTGAAGATGAACCACTAGTATACTAATAGAACATTCTTACAAATCCATTTCTTGTCTGTAAGGAGATAGTGTCATTTTTTGGCAAAATCTGGTGTGTCCACTTCTAAAAAGCATAATTTAAAAATAATATAGGTGAGTTTTTCTATCTAGCTTAGTAAATTAGTAAGGCAGTTATTATAAATAGCAATCAGATATAACTTTATTTAAAAATATTCAATTCATTAAAATATACATACATAAATAATGGTTTATATTAATAAAATGTAAAGCATGCAATTGCACACATTGACGGTCAAGTGCCAATATTACGGAAATATTCATCAAGGTGTTTCACTGGAATGGTAAAAATAAAAAAGCAACTTTCATAATAGGGTTTTAATGATCCTAAATACATTCAAACATGGCTAAAGGTCGAAACGTAATTCATGACTTCAGGTGCAGTACCTACTTATTTAAACTTTGTTTAAGAGATCGAGTATCGGTACATATATACATATGTATGGTATATGCTTCCATTTCAGTTCTAACCTTATAATATTATCAACCTTAACACGTGACATAATACAAAATACTACCCACTGCCACTATATCAATCGACTAACGTTAATATTAATATTTGATATTTTTAATGAAATATATTTATTCATATTACGGCTAGTTCTATAGGTAAGATTAAACAAACACTTCCGCAAGACCATTTGTCTGGCAATGAAGGTGAATGTCCTCAGGCTATAGACAATGTCACTAAAAGGTACTTAACTAGGTTTAACGCTTTGTAAAAACCCCGTGATATTTAACTGGAATCTCAATATCAAAAGTGTTTTTTTTAATGACATATAAACCCGCCCTCGCAGCCAACTTTTTGCATCATAAAATGTAGTAATATTCAAGAGCCGTATAATATCTGAGAAATAACCCATGTCACTCTCCTGTCCATAAACTGTCTCTATAGTCTATCGTTTCTACATGAAAAAGGGGCAAACCTTTTAATTATAAAATTAACTTGTATAGTTAACTAGCGACGCACCCTCGCTTCGCTCAGGTTCGTCCCTAGATACGTTCTGATACTTAGTATGGAATAGTTTGTTTTTTCAAAAAAAAACGTGATTATTTCCGATGTTGTAATAGTTATTTCGCTATTCGGAGTGAAACAAACCCGACTTTGCTTTATATGTATGGGCTGAATTTTAACGTCCCACTGCTCGGCACGGGCCTCCTTTCAATACGAAGAGGAGCAGGCCTTAGTCCACCACGCTGGCCAAGTGCGGGTTGGCGGACTTCACATGTCTTTCGAAAACTTGCTCAGAGATACTGGTTTCCTCACGATGTTTTCCTTCACCGTAAAGCAAGTGGTAATCATTTTGGAAATGATTCGCACATGAACATATCAGAGGTGCGAGACCCGGGATTTGAACCCGCTTCACTCGGTTTTCCAAGCGAGCGCGTTACCACTGAGCTACCACTGCCTCACTAAATTTTAAAGATTATCTTATACGAGCTAAATAACAATAAGTAATAACTATATAGTTATATAAGTAAATAACTAATTATTTTACACAAATGGGTTGCTAGCTCAGTTATTTTTTTATATTTTTACGCTTCAATAAACCTAACAAAGAATTTTATTTCACGTGCTTTATAAACTATTGGAAATTCTGTACAATAACTTTTATAAGAAAACTACATATAACCCTTTACTCTAATAAAACTGTAGAAATGATACCTAAGCTTTTTCTGTGGGAATTCGAACTATTTTCAAAGATCTTCTGCATTTAATTAATATTAGTAAGGATAAACCTCTAAACTCCATATATTACGTAATATTATAAGTGTAACTATAACAAGCTTAAAATATGTTATTTAAAAAATAAGAATAAGAGTTTATTCATTACAGATTATTTTATAAATAAATAACAAATATGAAAACACTCGTCAAGAGCGTGAGAACATTTCTTAAATTTGTATATAAATAACGTCTACGCACGGCAGCAATTTCTTAATCAAAGTAAAACCTTTAGTATTGAGCCTTAAATATCATGTTTAATACAAATGGCATGTCATTTAATTGTATTCAGCCCTTTTTAACGTTCCACTGCTGGGCACGGGCCTCCTTTCAATACGAGGGGGATCAGGCCATAGTCCACCACGCTGGCCAAGTGCGTAGCAACCTAGCAAGTTTTTCGAAAACTTGCTAGGTTCTCTCAGACATGCAGGTTTCCTCACGATGTTTTCCTTCACCGTAAAGCAAGTGGTAATCATGTTAGAAATGATTCGCATTTTTGTTCGGGATTTGAACCCGTTTCACTCGGTTTACCAAGCGAGCGCGTTACCACTCAGCTACCACTGCCTTTTACCACTGTCATTTAATAAACATTCTTAATTAAGACTATTAGGATTTTAATAATAAAGCAGTTTTTATGGTAAACATATTTTAATCGTATACCCAACGACATGTTATATTTAAATAATGCCAGTTTATCAATTATTTTATTATATTTTACAACCTTATATTGTTTTTATATTAAACTCTTTGTTTCTATTATGTGTGTATGTACCCAAGTCAGACAAAGAATAATATCGACAGTGTCATAGAATTAGAAATGAAGCCAAACAATAATGTTTTTGAAATAATATACAGTGTGCATAATAGAATTGACAATTTGTATACTGATAAATAAATAAATATTAATAAATAAAAACAACTTAAAGGATTTTATTTTAATGACGAAAAAAAAAATTTTTTTTTTCGTCGCTCTTATAGAGAACCAATGCTTAAAAAAAAATAAAAGTTTATAGTAATATTTTTATTATTAATATTTTATTCTCCAAAACGATATAATAATTAAACTAAATCTGCTTCTTTTATATAAGCCCATTTAATTATTTAAAGGAAGTAAACGATCTGCATAGCAATTAGCAAAAGAATAGTGGCTGGCTGCTGACATAAACAAATCACGCTGCTAATTTTGACTTTGACATTTAAGTATTTTGGCGGACTCCGTCGATATAATACTTTAATCTAAGGCATAAGTATAAATAAATAATAAAGTGATTAAATTTTTGTCGTGATATTTACAATTATTATTTTATCATATTATACAGATTTTGCTATTGCCACTTCATAAACTGGAACAATATATTTAAACATAATTTTTCTATACATACATAATAAACATGACATTTTAGCGTTGAGGCGAACAAACAAAGTAGATGTACTTACTTTATATTTTTATATTCCTATGTTTTTTACCCTAGTCGCTAATATACTTATGTATAATGACACCACTAAATTTTAATTTTCTTAAATGTACCATAATTTTATTAAGAAGAAAAAAATATCAGTGATTTTTAGCGAATTTTTTAGCGAATCCGACTCGGTCACAAAACTTTGGTCACAAAAACTAAGAATACCCCCAAATATTTTAATATATTTTATAATATTTCTAAAGACCGTTTCAAGTCATCAATTACATTATACGTGTCTTTATAGATTTCGTTTTTTACATACCTCCAGAAAAAATAATCTAAGGGTGTCTTTGGAAAATATTCTAAACGGAATCAATAATATTGTAATGCTTAATGCAGTACAATCCTTGAAACGTCCAATCCAGCTATGTATTGAAAACAACGGCTATCATTTTGAACAATTGATCTGTTAAGGTTTAATAAGTTAATAACAAAGAACAATAAAAAACATTTTGTTGAAAATGAGTTCTTTCCTTAAGTTTGCCGTATGTCATGACTTCCCAAAATTCGTTCCTTATTAGCAACACTATCGAATGGTGTAATTACACAGTGTGATGTGTTTTTTTTTTCAAAATCAACAGGTTCGATTCCTGGCTAGGAAAATTGATTTTTCAGAAATCCAATGATGCAGTTTTAGTTTTCATGAAAATTGGGCCTGAAACTCCTTTGAGTACTTTTCCTCATAGTTTCGGATTTAAACTTGAAAAATTCATCCTGTATATATATATATATATATATATATATATATATATATATATATATATATATATATATATATATATGAATGAATGGGTTGAATGTCCTTATTTAAATTGGGAGCTCATTGCAGAGTTTCACAGTTTCATAGTGAAAGATTCGCTAAAAAGTATTTCAAGCAATTTTTCACTGCGAGAGCGAAGTTCTTGAGTAACCTGGATACTTGCCCTTAGGAACGCAAAGCGTTCTTTGAGTTAGAAAGAAGTATTAGGATGAAAGGGTACTACAGTGTGTAGAAGTGAAAGGGAGTGTAAGTTACGTCGACTGTTTACTGTTAGCCATTTCACGTATCACGTTCAATAATATTAGATTTATGTTTATTATGCTACTTATTATTATTTAAAAAATTGCGAATAAGTGTAACTATAAAAATATAATGTAATTATTGGAATTCAGAATATAAAACTCTTCCGGCTTACCTGCGATAAAATTTATATAAAAACCTCAGGCAAGGTTAACTAGAACACCAGATCAAGAACCACAACACAAGGATTATTGAATCCTTTTCTGTTAAAATATTGATTAATAAGCATTTAAAAATATAAAGCAAGAACTATTTAGTAGTCTGTAAAGAGATCTGTTTCAGATTTTATTCTGAAACATGCGATTTTTCCCACGATATTTATCTAAAAGCTACAGACTTCTTACTTCAAAGACTATTCGAAAAGAGCTTTTCATAAAGGTTTATATGAAAGCCTTTATGGGTATGCATTTATGGTGTAGCTTATTTGGATTTATAAAAAGCTTTTTACTCAAAAATAGAAAATATGACTTACGTATACTATTAAATAATTATATTGTGTTATGGCGACCTGCATTTGTCAATTGGATATTTTGTACTGTAAAGTGAAACTTGATTACTAAATGCACCTATTTCCAGGTGAACCGATAATTAAATGCGACCTAGAAGTTAATAAAAGAGCCGTAATTTGACCTTAGTTTATTTTATATAGCTGTAAGTTTGTAAATATTTCGAAACTATATTAAGAGTTCAGTCGTTCTACAAGTTTCAGATATTTAACAAAATAATATAATAAGAGATATTTTAATTTGCAATAGAATGATATTTTTATGAAAATTCCAGTATTATTCTGTAGCATGTTAATGCATTCATCGTAGAAGGCTAGTTAAAATATATCTCATTCAGTTCAGATTAACATATAATAAATAGAAAAATCCATAAATTTAAAAATCAACCAGGTTGAAAGCTCAAATCAGATTTTTTACAATAGGTATAATAAGTTTAAAGAATTACTTATACTATATTCAAAAACAAAATAAAAAATAAATATAATTTTAGAATATTAAAATAGAAACAGCTTACAACTTTCAAGTTAAAATTTAATATATATTATTAAATAAATATAAGCATATGTTTCATTATATTTATATGTAATACACATTAATGTATGTACATGCATATATGTCTGATGTGTGTCAGTTTATATGTAATTGAAGCTAGGGACTGGATAATGTCTAGATTATTTCTATTGTATGGGCAGGTGAACAGTACCGTTCATGCAATCACAATAACATATGGGGTATTTCTGACATAGTCTTACCATCGTAAGATAAGTTTTGAGTTTTAGCAGCAATGCTAGGATCTGATAGTTGTCACCGTACTCAAATGATCCAAAATGACTCATACTCAAAGCATATGTTTAACTTAACTAAAGTTGTGTTTGAATTTAATATTTGAGTCCTGATGTACTGAAAAGGACAGGACTCTATCTGCGTGAATGGCTAATCAGATATAATAGTGTACGAAACACCGATTCGGCATAACGTCTTGGATACAAAAAGCCAATTATTCGCTAACTTCATAACACATTTGTTCTCTTTGCGGAACATTGAACTTCGCAGCAGTGACACTGACCTAATAATATCATCTATGGTTCAATGATCGAAAACGCATCACTGATTTTAAACATTATTTACTTATATAAACATATTATGTATTTACACAGAAATTTACTAAAGCATAAATAAGAAAATGAAAATATCTTATTTTGATAGTTTATAAAATAAATTGATCGGCCAAGGGTGAGTGAGATTCACGTTTAGGATTCTGTACCTTTATACAATACAGTTTAAAAATATATCTACCTGTCAATAAAATAGTACATTATAATACAGAATAGTCTTTAAAATAATGCCAGTCCGTTTTATAACTTTTAGGGATTCCACTGAACTCTTTTATTTTTGGTCTTTTTAATACGCAGTACCTGGGCGGCCGAACTTCGCTCGGCGTTTCTAGGGAAAGATATAAAAATTGCTTTTTCTCAGAAAAGACACGTACATGTTATATAAATGAACTTAAATACTAAATTTGATCCAAATGATTAGAGTCGTTTCCGATGTACACGAAATCAGTTTATATTACACGAATATATCTCTTTATTAAATACAGGAATTGCTCATTTAAGATTATAAGATACTAGCGACTCATCCTCGCTCCACTCGGGTTCGTCCCTAGTTACGTTTTAACGTTTAGTATAGATTTCTCATAAATGAGACATTTTCCAACAGTAAAAAGTATATGTTGACCCAGATAACTAGATATCATCATACCAAATTTCATCAAAATCTGTCCAGTGGTTTTCTCGAAATGCGGTCACTGACAGACAGACAGACAGACAAACAAAAATTTTAACAACTGCAGATTCGGCCTCTGTATCGTTAATAATGTCTATTTCGATAAGATTTTCGAAAAATATTTAATATACAGGTTCGACTCAGAATTTTGTTATAGGCATAGATATCACTAATTTAATAAAATTTTATTTAACTACCTGTTATAATTTAAATAAAATACTTTAAATGTACTTGCAGGATGTACGGACAAATAAACGGGTTCCAGGTTAGTATCACACTAACGACCCAACCCTTTTATAGGAAGGAAGGAATCCTAAAAATGACAGAATTTTGTGAAAAGTTGATCTCGCTTCTTCTTACGATATCCATACTAATATTATATAGAGGCAGAGTTTGTTTATCTGAACGCGCTAATCTGAGAAGCTACTAATACAATATGAAAAATTCTTCTTGCTTTATATAGTCTTTCTATTACATACTAACCGTTAAAGCGTACCTAGGGACGAACCCGAGCGAAGTGAGGGTGAGTAGCTAGTTTAATTAATAAATTCGCACAAACATCCAACATACATAAGCTCTAAGGATTAAAATTAACAAATTTTAACTTAAGTAATAACCTTTACTACAGGTTTAAAATTAAAAAAATCACAGTTTGAAATAATATATTGGAATTATATAAAATAATCATTTTTATTTAAATTTTCGTACACGGAAGCAATAATTATGGTAATTGAATATTAAAGTTTAATAAAAACTTAAATTAGAGCAAAATAAAGTATAATTTAAAATGGTTTTTACTGAATTAACAAAAACAATTCGTTATTATAATTCATTTTAGTTTCTATAATAATTTACTTTACCTAATTTACAATTTTAATGTATTATTCTTATATAAGTAAAATAATTTATACAATAGCTTCATTTAATTCACTAACAGAGATTAGAATATGATTTTTATTTGAACCAACTTACAGATGAAATTCGGTTGTTCTATTGAAGATCATCACACAACCGAGATGCGTCACGACTGAAAGCCTTCACCTTGCCAATTTTTTCAATGAACCAAGACGTGCTCAGTAAAAATATTACTTAATAATAATGGGGTCAAGTTCATCGCGCTCGAGTTGCCACTATTATAACAATTGCTATCTTTCGTTACGCTATTACACGTACACCGGATATTGTGTCGAAATTTAAGTAATATGATATTTCTTACTTAGGCGATTTGAAGGAATGTAGCACTTAAATTTGGCAAATATCTCAAATGTAACATAACTTTTAACCGATTGCCTTAAAATGAAGTTAATTTTATTCGAGCGCATTTTTTTTATATTTATATGGCTATGGTATCTATTTATAAGGCTTTATATATAACGGCATGATGGATTTTAACATATTATGAGGGAACGTTGTTTTATATGGCATCTGTATATCAAAACTACCACTGTTTTACCATAATATCAAAAAAAAATTATTGTAATAATATTGTTATAATTATAAATTTAAAGTCAATTCCGAAATAAACTATAAAGGAGATATTTGTAATAACATTATACTTTTAAAAAATGCAATCAAGTTTATTAATTAGACTAAGTATTTAACGTCTAGCACTACTACAACATTTACACTGGAAAAGTTTTGAAATCAAATCTTTCAACTTTCATGGTCACTGAGTTAAAATAGTAAAAAATCATGGTAAAAAAGGTACAGGAATAAAAAAGGTAAATAAGGTGTGAACACTGTGTTCCCATGACCATAACAGTGCAAAAATATCAGGAAATTAAAGAGAAAGTAAAAACATGCTGAAGTTCCCGTTTCACAGCATAGATACAAATAACTTATACTCGTAGGTACATACTCGTAGGTACATACTAGCAGGTAAATAGCAACCGTTCAAGTTCTATGTACTATCACACGTTATAGTTGTGAATTTTTAAACAATTAAATTAAATATAATACTCTCATAAATAAATAACTGACATTTTAAATAAAATTATCTTTTCAAAAATCAAATTAATGCGAAACAATCCGAAAAGTTAGTTTTCATTAAATTGAATATAACTTTATAATTTAATATTTTAGGGCATTTCCGATTAATGATTGAAATAGATAGCTTTTAATTCCATCTTTAGCTTTATTTAAAGATATCTATAGATATTACATATAGTCATACTATATACTTTATGAAAGGACATCTAATAATTAATTGGACACACATAAATATGTCATGATATCATCATATTTAATTAATAAGACCGTTATAATTTTCTTCTCGGAAAAATAAAGGATATTCACAGTATACGGTATCAAATTGTAAGTAAATTATGACATGATACGGAAACTTCTAAAATATTGTGTTATTAAATTGTCAAGATCTTTACTTATCAAGTGATTCGACATTTAAACTTGTTTTTCTGGGAAGAAAACGTAAGGAAGTACAATTGTCAGTTTCATCAGCTTTAAACTATTTATAAATAATACTAGAAAAGAAAATCTCACAGTATATGGTAGAATTTAACTGTATCAATTTCGTTGGTAGATATTTAATATTAATTTCTTTAAAATAACTTAGGATATTAAGGTTCTATCAACACTTTCTTGTCAATAATATAAAGAAAAAAAAACCTGTGAAATATTTTTATACACAAAATTATTTGTCTGCAGTTATTTATCAATGCTCAAACCAAACCATTAAATCTGAAATTTTAACATCCTGTTGCTGTCATGACGTCACTGTCACTAAGTATTTTTTTTTTAATTTAGACTTTAAAAGACATTGGTGAAGTAATCTGTGCTCAACGCCTAAGTTTTGAAGCCATTAACAAGAGAATTAATTGATTAAAATTTTAAAAGAGGTGGCCAAATTTATATAAAAACACATTAATTTGTTCGAAGCTAAGCTTACGTTCAAAGCATCTTTTATTTTGTATTTATTTCCTTATTCCTGAGAATTATTTTAAAATAACTTTGTATATTAATAAAGGCATCATGAGCTCGTATTATAATATACCAGGAAATCTATTATGACTTGGCAGTTTGAAACATTTCTGTCATTTCAAGAGCAGTACATAATACGAATCTCATGCTAATTGAAGTCCAATTACTACTTTTAATAATAAAATTTCAAATAAACTAACGGAAGGAAGGCATGTGTGACATAGACCTTGTTCGTACTTCCGACGTCTGTAGGAACTAAACTCGGCCTTAAACTGAGCAACTCATGACCGATATATGAGTATGTATTTATTTATGGAGCTGTAATGTCAGTGTAATAAAGATATTGCAAATTGTAACGGATATAGCAATTGAATCAAAAAGGAGACTATAATGAATCATTATTAGTCACCTTATTATTATTTAAACACTAAATCTTGCTTGCTGGTCCTCTTGTTTAAAATATTAGGTATCACATTCTTATCGTATAAAAAAAAAATAGACGCGCCATTTTTGGTTTTTTATTTTTTTCTATATAATATATATTAATGAATGTACCTACCCCTAGGCAGAGGATTATAAGAACTCCTTACTCCGATAGCAACTTTGTACACCAGTACCTGAGCTTGTTATTTAAATCTCTATCGTATAGCTGTAATATTTGTCAAATTATTAAATAGTAACTGGGCGACCGAGCTTCGCTTGGATTTTTTGGCCAGAAGTACATTTTTTTTTAATTTGGCTTAAAAACAAAAAAACTAAAAACTTGAATAAATAAAAAAAAAACAAAAAAAACAAAAGTAAAAACTTTATATTCGAACCCAGACACCGGTGATTGTCAATCTTGCGCCTTGGCCACTTGAAAACAATGCTTATGCCCGAGTGTGCGAAATTAGCGACCAAATTTTTCGTGGAATAATGCGACAGAAAAGCACATGCAAATTCGAAAACACGTGTTTTCCTAGACATAAGACTAATCTAGATCGATTTTTCGCCCCCGAAAACCCTCACATACCAAATTTCAGCGAAATCATTAGAGCCGTTTCCGAGATCGCCGGTATAAATAAATAAATATACAAGAATTGCTCGTTTAAATGTATTAGATAGATTAGATTATGTTTTACGTGAATGACAATAGAAATATAAAAGTAAAATAACTCTGTGCCGACTTATCTGACAGAGTCCACAATAAAGTACGAAATATTCCAGACATAAATCAAATCGGTATTGTAATCATGAAGAAAAACGTGGTCCGATAGTAACTACAATGGTATAATGAGTAGTTTGAAGTTTAAATTGAATGAAGCTAAATCACGGAGAAAACCTCAAAAGACTTTAAAGATCGAGTATTTTAGTTCTTATAAAAGCTCTAAGAACTTCCCAACGGACGAGTAAAACAGGAATGATAATATTGAAACAAGTATTTGGCACTCTATTCTCTCTGACCAGCCCGCATATACATTTATGGTATACACATATCTTATTATGTCATTAGGTAATTGTTATACATAGACTTGTGTCCGAATTAAAAAAAACTGATCTGGTGTAAAAGAATAGTAAAAAAACAATAATTAGATGATACACCAAGTAATAGTGACATTAATTCACATAATGTTGCCAAACCTTGTCTCGCCGCAATTACTCTCAAGTTGTACTCAAGGGTACTCAGCACCTGATTGCGAAAGACAATGAAACATGAAATTTATTATTTATTGCACACATTTAACAATAATTAGCTCGTTCATTATTTGTCAGGATAATTTAAACTTGAAACTTCAAATATCCAATCAAACAAAATTGAATATCAAATCAATGCATTACGTATAGGGTAGTACATTGTTGTTCTAAATAATTTATTATCTTAGTATGAAAACATGTTATTTATCAGACATCTTTATGATTCTATACAAAAGTGTACTATTTTAGAAATTTTGTGTAATAAATCCTCTTTGGTCATTATAGTATGTACAAAGCCAGTTCTGTTTTTATTTTTATAAATGTTTCTCCTTTTCCGTAAAATTCAATTATTAATAATCTATACATACATATAATAAAATTCTAACTGAGTCGAATCTGTACATGATTTTTTTTTTAAATCTTATTGAATTAGTCATTATTCTCGTTACAGATGCCGAATCTGTAGTTTTTAGAATTTTTGTCTGTCTGTCTGGGGACGCATCACAAGAGGACCACTCGACAGATTTTAATGAAATTTGGTATCATGATAGCTGGTGAGTGATGACCCGAGTGAACATATAGGGGACTTTTTACTGCGATAAAATATCTCATCTCTGATAAATCTATACTAAACGTTAAAACGTTACTAGGGACAAAACCAAGCAGAGCGAGAGTGAGTCGCGAGTATTTAATAATTTATTATAGATTGACATCTGTTCCATGCCTCATGTAACCTGCAATATGTCAAACAAAACCTTCAGTTGATTTTTCATAAGTAGTAACTAGGGCCAGAACCATTTCTAAAGGTCTAGCTCTAACAGAGCTCTAACAGTTTTTTATTATAGATAAAGTTTTATGTTCTTCAAAAAAAACCATAGAATTAAAGGAAATAAGGTCTCGGTTTTTGGAAAGAAGGTCTAAGAACCTACAATGCTTTAAATAGATAATAAACTAATACCATTTTTTTTTTCATGTTGGGAAATTTATTTACGCATACCTCCTGTAAACATACAGGTGGTTATGTGGGACTCACCGGCTAGAAAAGCCAGTACTACCTACTAAAACCCAACAAAACCTCTCCCACCTTATGAGGTGTCGAAGGATCGCGACGTCCCGAGGACAGGTCTGCCGAAGCAGACCATAACAACCATGGAATTACTTCACAGTCCACTCAGAGAAGTACCAGGAGCAAAATATACTATGTAAATATAAGGTGATTATGTTTACCATTTTTTTTAATCAGTAATACTAAGAATTGTCCTTCTATACAAATATAAAATTCATTAATTATAATGCAAACACAATTCTATATACAAAAACATGATCATACCTATATATTTAGTTGGTAGGTGGTCGGTAGAGCTTGCGAGTCAAGCACTGTATTTATCAAATCGGAATTATACATTAACCTAGCAACTACCTTGATAATAAACGTGGCCTACTGTATCATGAATGATAGCTAAATGAATAATTTATATAGTAATTTAGATTTTTTTCTTTTCTTTTCAAATGTATAAATTATTATATTCTGTATCCAATACAAATATTTGACCTTAAAACTAATGATTTCTTAATGATATTTTGTTAAGTAATCAAACTGTTTCTTAAATAGTCTCTGAATAAAATGACAGACGGAAATCATGGAATTATAAGGATTTTTGCCCTTTGGCAACAAAATCCTAAAAAAGCTTGTTGAATCTTGACACCTGCCTAATTTTCACACTCTATTTCACCTGCTTATATTTCACTGGATGTAAGGAATAAAAAGTTCACTATGTAAAAAATCGCATCACAAGGGTTGTATCGTGAGACATGAACAAACACACTTTTGCATTCGCATTTTAATAAGAGTAATAAAGGAGTCTGGTATATAAATAATACAAGTAGTATTATTTGCGTCTGAGCTTTTAAGATATAAAATTCTAAGTCTAAGACTTTAATAAAATACAGTCCAGAACTTACACCTAGTAAAGTTTAACTAATACGACTACGATTTCACTCGAGAACATATCATCACTAGTGGTATAATATTTGTATCGACATGTCTTTTATCACTTCTTACTCTGTCAATTATTAGATATAATATTAGAACATCGCATTGAGAAAACAAACCTTTGTAATGTTCTTCAAGTTTCATACAAAAAAGCAAGTGCGAGCCAGATTCACGCTCAAATTTACACTGTTCAATAGTAGTGTTATGTGTTTTTAATAGAATAAAATTTATATCAATTGATACTATAATGGTAAAAATGCTTAGCGCAAACTTAACTTACATTTGCCCAGTTATTATAAGGGATTGTTATTTTATCTAATAAATTTGGTCTATAGCTCATAATCATATCGATTTTTTCGCAATGATTATTATACTTAATTAATTTTATGACCTATTTTTTATTTTTAAAAACTTTAAAAAACATATTATGTTACTTTAAGAGATGCACATTAAAACTGTCTTTGCGTGTTAATTTTCTATTCTAAGTAAATTTCGCTAATGTTATACGTATTTTAATAAAAAAATTATGAAGTATGATTATGAAGCTAAACAAAGTAATCAGCACGAAAGTTTATACCTAATATAGTAAAGAATATTCAAATCTTGCATGAACGTAATCGGGCTATTTGTATCCATTGTTCTAGTAGTTTTATTACTCTTTAGGACCGACTTCAAAAAGGATGATATTAACACGTACGTATATTCGACAGTCGACTGTATTTTTTTTTGTTTTCACGTTATACGGTATCTTCGCCAATTAATTAATAATTATTACATAATATTATTTTTTTAAACACTTAAGCAAGTTCTAATGAATTAAAAAATTCACTCCTAAGTATTTACTTTAAGGTTTTTTTTTTGAAAAATAAACCTTTTTTATCTTATAATTTTCGCTCGCTAAGCTTTATCTGTGCTTTCACGCTCTATAATATCTTTATTGGGAAGATCTCTCTATAATATCTTCTTTTTTCCTTTCTTTCTATTATCTTTGATAAAATTAATAGCGAAATATGAAACTAATTCTTTTTATTCATAGAAGTTCCTAATCTCATATTAAGCATCTAGCAAAGTTAGTTCTAACTAAAAGGGCATAAGTTTAATCTAGTAGCAGAGCTAAAAGTTAAGTAGTTACAAGGGAAAATTAAACTGTACAGTTTGAAAGGCTTATATACGTGACCATTAGCACGCGCCAAATGTTCGCTCAGTTTTAATATTATTATACTTACACATTATTCATATAATAAGGCGTGCATTTTATAGTTTTAGTTATTTTATAATTAAGTTTTAAGTTTTATACTATCTATATTAATATTATAAAGAGGCAGAGTTTGTTTGTTTGTTCCTTTGTTTGAACCTACTAATATTATAAATGCGAAAATTTGTAAGGATGTCCGATGTATGGATGTCTGGATGTATAGATGTATGGATGTTTGTTACTTTTTCACGCAAAAAGTCCTACATGAATGTTTATGAAACTTTACAATAATATAGCTCATACATCAGAATAACACATAAGCTACTTTTTATCCCGGAAAAATGTACGATTCCCGTGGGATAGACTTGTTTCTATTTTTCTAGAGTATAATAAATGGTTTATTGATTTCATAGTAACCGTTAAAACTTACCTAGTATCTAGGTAAAAATAAAAACCTTCTTAAAATTTTTCCCTAACCAATTAATAAATAATTGCCAATATATTTATATTTGAGATGACAAAAAATCAAACCTCATAATTTTTCTTCGAAAAAGTAAAGGAAAAAGTAGTAACAAATAATAAATTCAGACACGCTACGGTTTTCTCTGTGACCTCTCATAGATCAATCCCATTTTGTATCCAATAAGTATTTAAACGAACGACGAACTGACATTAATTAGATATTGCTTACAATCTTTCTAGTATTTAAATAATTATCCATCTTTAAACATAAAGTTTTATGGTAGATTCATTCATAAAATACAAATCAGTATGAAAATTGTGTATTAAAATTACCCTTATAATAAATATCAAGTTTAAAATATTCATAAAGCATTGTCCTAGATGAGAAATAAGTCATACTTTTGTCTCAAATTCAATGAGAGTCATAATAACGATTACTGATAAATGATAATAAATGAGATGATTACTCAGTTGTCGTTATTTTAATTTATATTAGGTACACTATAATAAAAAATCCATATTCAATATTTCAAGTTACAACTTGGATATCATGTCTTGAAACTAAAATAAAATCCTATTAATTCTTTACATTTCTATCCGTTAAAAATGAATTAACTGAAGGAAAATAAATACCATAAAGAATAATTAGACCAAAGTTTTTGTAAATCATCATATAATAAAATCATAATAAAATTGTAACTAAGCCGAATCTGTACATTAATTATTTTTTGGAAAATCTTATTGAAATAGACATTATTATCGATACAGAGGCCGAATCTATAACTTTTATAATTTTTGTCTGTCTGTCTGTTACCGCATCATGGAAAAACCACTGGAGGAATTTTTATGAAGTTTGGTATGATGATACCTGGTTATCCGGGTCAACATATAGGATACTTTTTACTGCGGGAAAATATCTAATCTCTGAGAAATCTGTACTACATAAGCGTTAAAACGTAAGTAGGGACGAACCCGAGCGGAGCGAGGGTGACTCACCCTGGGTGAGTCACTATTGTGTAATAATATCCTAAATATAATAAAGTAATATCCTAAAATGTAATTTATTTTTTGTGGTTTTATTATCTACTTAAAAAAGAAAAAGATAAATTGTCAATCAAGTTGTTTTAATTTTGTAATTAAACAATAAATATTAAAGAAAGTGGTACTTTAAGAGTGATCTTGAGGTACCTCAGCTTTCATTACTATCCATAACTCAGACTACACTACTAGTTACAGTGAGTCACCATATGTAAGTAGGTATACACATATGCAGATTGCAGGTGGTATCCGTGAATGCATTTTCCATCATTATATGTTAGTGTTTATATGTTGGAACATTAACACACAGACCATCTAGTTCCATAGTAAGCTACGTGGCTCATGTTATGAATAACACATAGTTCATACACTACACATATATAACTTTAAATACATTCATATTATAAATAAATATAAACACCCATGACTGGAGTACAAACATTCGTGCTCATCACACAAATGAATGCATCCAGCGGGACTCGAACCCGCGACAGCTAGCACAGCAAGTAGGTCACTACAAACTGAGCCAAACGTGTCGTCAAAATATTTTTTAAAAGTTATAAAAAAGTTTAAAAGTTTATAAGTACCTAATCTTAGACCGTTATAAATAGACCAGCGTAAATTCCGTTGAGTTGGACCAAAACACTTTATTGAGAAAAGAAAAGAATATTCATTTAAATATTTACGCTTATAATATCATTGATATACAAAAACTCAAGATACACAGTTGGCGTATCAAAAGTGTCCTCAAAAAGAAGCGCACAATATGAAATTATGGGCTTTTTTCAAATCTCTTTTGTTTATTGCCTTTCGGATGACAAATTAAAAACTCACGTTGTGTCTTTTAAAAAGTACTAAAGTGCACATAAAAGTAAGTTCGAATTTGTATTTAGACAATCTACTTCCGATTTTTGAATTTTATTCTTTGGTTTGACTTAAAGTCACATGTCAACGCCACTTTTGAAGAGATATTTGTTAGAAATGTGTATTAATGTTAGTATATCAATGGCTTATAAACGTTAAATCACTTCGGTAAATCAGTAAAAATATAGCAAATAGCATCAATCAGCATAAATCATAATATACCTGATATATTTCCACGAGCAATTCTTGTATAATTATTTATTTATTTATGTACCGGCGATCTCGGAAACGTCTCTAACGATTTCGCTGAAATTTGGTATGTGGGGGTTTTTGAGGGCAAAAAATCGATCTAAATTAGTCTTATGTCTGGGAAAACGCGTATTTTCGAGTTTTCATGCTATTTTCTTTCGCATTATTCCACGCAAAATATGGTTGCTAATTTCTTACGCTCGGGCATGATCATCGTGGTCAAGCGGCTAAGGCCCAAGAATGACAGGTGTCCTGGTTCGAATCCCAGTCGGACACAAAATTTTTACTTTTGTTTTGTCTTTGTATTTATTCAAGTTTTTGTTTTTTTTTCTAAAAAATCTTTTTTGTTATATACAAAAAAGAACTCCAAGCGAAGCTCGCCCAGGTACTAAATATTAAGTGAACTGAGACAATTAGGAAGGTATAATATGAAAGATGATGACTACATTATATATTACCTAGGTAAAGCCAAGAATCTATTCAATGTAAGCTTTCTAGTCAAGAAAAATATAAAGAAAAAAAACATTCATTGAATACCTGAAAAAAAAAAATTGGACTTAACTTTTCTAATACACCCATATCGTTGAAATCACTGACAGACAGAGCGAGGGTGATAGAGCAAGCATGGAGGATGCAGAAAGGTTGTTCTAAAGACAAAATATTATATAGAATATCTATAAAAGAATCACATTGGATGAGTCGATGATGATTAAAAAACCTGAGGTTTATGTACATTCAACCATAAAAATTACAAACATTAATCACAAATAATAGAGTGGATTTTTCCAGACTAGCGTTCAAATTATAGCTTATCGAAAGCATCGTTCATTTTATTCCGAAGAAGATATATTAGTTTTCTATAGCAATATCGATGAATTAATATTGGCAATTTGGCCACAATCATTTGCCATAACGGGGGAGCTATTTATTCAATCGCAATTTTTTTTTCCTTTGCATGTAGCATACGTTTTCTTTAATAAAGTAAAAACTTACTAAAAAAACTTACAATATTTCTCGTTATACGAATAATGTTTTAACAATTAATAAAAGAACACTTAATGATACATTATTGTAAAACTGATGTTTACAATATGTTTAAATGCTTTAAGCTCAGAATATATAATATTTCTATCTATACCATACTAACCGTTAAAACGTGCCTATGGTGGAACCTGAGTGAAGCAAGGATGAGCTAGGTCCTAGGATTTTATAAGCTTGGAGCTAACAACTTATTGTATCGTATTATATATCGCACTAGTAATGCATAGAATGGAAAGCGGCGCGGCGGTAATAAATGATTTTTTTGAGGGTAGGCAGGGTCCCCACCGATCGCGGGGCACTGAGTACATGCCAAGAGTGCCCAATGGAAAAGAAGGACTTGCATTTAAATATTGTTTCTATAACAAAGAAGGCATGATTAGATTTTATCAACATCGCAAAAAATGTCAGTAGAATTCCATGAAGAATAATACTTACTTCTTCTTTTTTAACCGACTTCCAAAAAGTAGGAGATTCTATGTTCTTCTGTATGTATTTTTTTTATTAATTAGGAAAGAATAAGTATATATAGTAATCTTTAAAACCCTTAAGCAAGTTGTGTTTTCCACTATGAATAATTCCTGATTTATTGGATAAAGGTGCTAAATATTTAAGTTTATTATAATGAATGAAACAATAATATAATAGTAATAATTAACTAAAATATATGTGACTAGCACTTAGTTGGTATTCACTCTTTTGTGGAGTATTTCTACACAGTATATTTTATAGTAACCATTGTAAAACTGCACTTTGTCAAGACGATGTCAAGGCGAAGTAAATAGGATAGGTCACAATTTCATTGTTCGGTGTTAATTATTGTGTTAGATACAGTGTAATTGTTAAATTTTAAAGATTCCTTTTAAGAAGACTTTAAATACTAGTGACTCAACCTGGCTTCGCCCAGATATATAATTATTCATACGAATATTCACAAATTATAGGTATACCTAAATGCGAATATGACCTAAAGATGTAGGTATGTACATCAGACCTAAATTTTTCGCTGACTGCCTGTTGTATTCAGTTTACTATTTTATTTACACGAATATTTTTTTTATTTTTAAGCGACGACGTCAAAAGAGCGATGTTATAAGTTTAACGTGTGTATCTGTCTGCGGCATCGTAGCGCCCTAAAGGATGAACGGATTTTATTTTATTTTTTTGTTTGAAAAGTGACTAGATCGAAAGTTTTATCAATAAATATAATAAAATTGTAACTAAGCCGAATCTGCACATAAAATATTTTTAGAAAATCTTAATCAAATAGACAATATTATCGATACAGAGGCCGAATCTAGTGTTTAGAATTTTTGTCCGTCTGTCTGTTACCGCATCACGAGAAAGTCACTGGACAGATTTTGATGAAATTTGGTATGATGATAGCTGGTTATCAGGGTCAACATATAGGATACTTTATACTGCGGGAAAATATCTCATCTCTGAGAAATTTATACTAAACGTTAAAACGTAACTAGGGACGATCCCGAACGGAGCGAGGGTGAGTTGCTAGTTAGCTATAAATCGAGAAAATCCGTTCAACCGTTTGCAGGGCATCTGCTCATTTCTAGCCGTTTAAAGGATTATTAGTAACTTCTACAGATCTAATCCATTCGAAGCTTGACCTAATGCTGCTGCTTCACCTGAAATTTGCAAGATAGGTACTTAACTCATACATATCATGTTATACTGTTTAGTCTCATTGAAATGACTTTAATAAATAGGTTAGTGTTGCGGAATTGTTTTAATTTTTAATTTATGAGTTATTATACCAAAAAAATTTAACTATTTTTGAAGTGCACATACTAATAGGTTATTACCCTATTTAAAAACTCCAATAGGATCCCATCAAAAGCGACAAAAACCACATGGAAACCAATAAATATTTATTGGTTTCTATGTGGTTTTTGTCGCTTTTAATGAGATCCTATTGGAGTTTTTCAATATGGTAAATATATTAAACTAACAGTTACAAGACTTTTCTCTTATTATTATTAATTAACGCAACTGAAAACAATTGAAATCACACATTATAACACTTGACAAAGGAATATACATCACAAGCATACTGAATAGATAATAAGTCTGTTTAATTAGAATAAACTGCACGCATATTTTGTAAAAATAAAATTATAAATATTGAAAATTATGCGAATAATAATTTGTGGTAGGATTATTGTTTAAATTTAAAAGTATTTCAACATTGTACGCCTAGCATCGACGGCTGTGGAAAGTTCCTCGGTTCGATTCCGGGGTCGGGCCGAGAAAATTGTAGAATATCATCTCGTCTGTCTTCACGGTAAAAATATTTAAATATATTGATATAATAACCCATTCGATAATCATTCTATTTAATAGTTCATTTCGTATTGATTATATTATAGCGTGACTAATAATATTAGCCAAGAAGAACTCCATTTATAGAAAAGATAATATTTAAAACATCACCACAACATTCATCAATGAATAAAAGTAACAAAAATCAATTAATGACACGTAAACTATTTTCCCATTTAAATATTATTTACTTCAGGGCTTCCCAAAGATCAAAAGTACTATTTTGATCGGTATTTGATTCCCATAATAATTCATCCCATAATAATTCATAAAACTCTAATAACAAATCTTAAACAATATGTAAAAAAAAAACAAACAATTCACACAGACACATTTATTGAAGAAATCATAATTTTAATTTTTAACGTTAAAGAGTAATCATGTGCATAGGCCTTAAAATATATTCCACATACGTTTCTGTCATGTGGAAGCCTATTAATATCTACTACATTTATACAATTACATCAATCACTTTATATAGACACTTAACGAAAATATATATTTTATTCACTATAGTTTATTCGCGTTTCGAAAATAGTGAGTCATCGTTTTCTACCGGCCACGCCCCCCTCCCCATCAATTAGGTTGCATAAAATTATAAATTCAAGTTCATCATGACCAGTTGAAGGTAGACTTAAATATATTATTAATGACTTTATTTTGATTTGAGATAAGTTGATTAATTATCTCAAATCAAAATAAAGTCATTATAATCTCAAATCAAGATTTGAGATAATAAAGAGAAAAGTAAGATAATTAAGTTGATATTTATGCATTAAATTTAATCTTTTAAAATATATTTGAATTGAATTTTTACTCCGCTATGAATATACCTTTACCTGCCGTTGCACTTGATGACTTATTATTTCCTAACGCGAATGGGCTATAGTTACATATAAATGAAATTGATATACATTGTGCCTGGAATACGTATATATTTTTTTAAAGTTAAAGAACCTGATTTCCGAAATGATAAATTACCGATTTTACTTAATATAACACTTCCATGTTAATTTCAGATTTGATTTATTCACAAAATGGAAAAGATTTATATATTAAAAAGTAGCTACAACATTGATTTTTTTAAGCCTATTGTATACAATTATTATCAATACAAGAAAAACACTCAAAGAATAATTACTAATTTAGACAGAGAATAAAGACCAAACAATAACGCTACAAACATAAAAAATTGCTTTGCATTAATCAGACTTTTATTATAAAATGCAAATGTTTGTGTGTATTTAACGAATTTGGATGAAATTTAATAAACGGATAGTCTGTGACTTGGAAGTAATAAACAGGTACTGTTAGACACCTAGGCACTAGACTTATAAGCCTCTTTATGCAAAACAATATATTATAATCTTACTAATATTATACATATGAAAGTTTAGATGTTTGGATGTTTGTTACTCAATCACGCCAGAACGGCTGAACGGATCTTGATGAAATTTGGCACAGAGATAGATTATAGTCGGAATAGTAAATAGGATACTTTTTGTCCCGGAAAATGTATGGTTCCCGTGGGACAGATTTGTAGTATGACATAGTTTCAAAAGTAGCTGCAATAAATCAAATAACTTCCATCGAATTCGAAACCAAATAACAAACAACAACCAAAGAACAATTTAGGAACTTTATAACAATCAAATCACACAAAAATTATGATATGACTAACACGTTACAGTGCTACAAGGACCATTTTATACGTGGCGGAAATCAGAACTAACACCGCCATCTTGTAAAGCGTCACTTTTGAGATAAGTTAGAGTTGATGTTTGTTGTGGATATTTCGTGTTTTTATTTCAATAAAAAATATCTCAAACATGAAGTGGTGTTAGAGAGGTTAGGAGGTTTTACTTTTATAAAAGAAAAACCCTCATTTCACACCCACGCCCTCATGTCAATGTCACCTAAGTAGAAAATGATCCTTGTAGCACTGTATTGAAATAGGGTGAATTAGGTTTTATAGAGCTTTAATTTTTTTTGTATATCACCATATAGTGATGGTAATAATTGTTTATTAATTTTATTTTTTATTAATTGGTAAACTATTAGTGTTTTTCAAATTTTATATAGAAATAAATGTTTATTTTTGCTCTTTTTATATATTTTAGTTTTTCATTATAGTGTAGTAAAAAATTAGTTTTTCATTATAATGTAGTGTTAGATTTTTTTTATTTGCAAATGCGAATAGTTCCTTTTTGTTTATAAAAACGTGTACGCATAGGCCCTATAAATAATAAATTTGAGATTTAAATGTTTTAAATAACTATTTAATTTCTTCACCCACGCACTTCATTCATATAAATAAATAAAAAAAACTTAGACTAGATCTCAGTCCATATACTATACAAAATCTATACTAGAGTGACCCGAAAACAAATATTTTTTTTGAGCTCTTGCGAAAATATGTTAGTTTATCATGTTTCAAAAGCCCCAAAAATTTGTTTGAAATGAGCGAAATGAAAAATTTCGAAATAAGCGACTTCTGAACATGAATATTAACGACTTTTGTATTATTATTTTTTTTTGAAGTTGACATACTAAAGAATAGATATAAGACTAGAGATGCAAAAAAAAATATCGAGTCGTTTTTCACTTTAAAAAATTTCCGAAAAGATTTCCGATCTTTTTTTTCATTTAAAGTTAAGATATTACAAAGTTTAAAAGTTATACAAAACATATATACTACACATATACTTATTCTGTAACAGTACATTCACATTTTGCGGTTTACCGAAATGGTTTTCGTATACGGTATCCAGTGATGTATATAAACATATGGTTGTTATTCGCACCTAACCAAAAACCAGATACGGTTATAAGAAACCTATTTGTTTTTTTTTTAGTTCAACGGATGGTGTGAATGAAACAATTCACAAATCGTATACGGTTTATCCAATTAAAAAACGTTAACGATACGTACAACTGTATACGAAAACCGATTCGATAAAACCGCAAAGGTGAACGCGCTCTATGATGTTCATATTTTTTTTTATTCGTATATTTAATGATTATTATTTTCACAATTTTGTATTTAAAAATATTTTTAGTAGTAAATTAAACAAAGAACATGCGGCTGTTTTGCAGCATACGGTCCAAGACATGAAGACGTTGTGGTTTTTTCTCCAAGTCAGCATTAATAAAGCGTCTTTCACTGAAAAAATATACATAATATATAATTATTACATATATAAAAATTTCGAAGTCAATTAAAAAACTCTATAAAATGATTCCATAAAGTTTCTACCAAAGTACATTAGATATACGGTAGCCCAGTGGTAACGTGCTCGCTTGGGAAACCGAGTGAAGCGGGTTCAAATCCCGGTCTCGTGCCTCTGATATATTCATGTGCGAATTATATCCACCATGATTACCAACCATTGTGCATAGCCTACATGTCTGAGAACCTAGCAAGTTTTCGAAAGACATGCTCAATCCGCCAACCCGCACTTTGCCAGCGTGGTGGACTACGGCCTGATTGATCCCCTCGAATGGAGATCCGTGCACAGCAGTGTGACGTTAAAAAAGCCTGAATACACACACGTTACACCGTTTCGGTGCTTATTTGTCTAAACGACCAATTTATCGAACAATTTTTAATACAAAATTATTGACTTTTAAATGTGAAAACTATTGGTATAAAATACACATTTTACTTTAAAAACGCCTAAAAGATGATATTTTATCTATATACGTAAATTAATCTAAAAACTTAAGGTTTGTTTTTTTTAAGTAGACAACAAAAAAGCTGTGCTCTAAAGTACAACAAATATTGGTAGTTTTAACAAATAAGCACTATTGATTAAATAGTAGATTAGACATGAATATAGTGCAGGGACGACGTAGTGGAGGGGTAGAAGTGTGTTCATGTGTAGTAGAGGTACGCACACAGTACAGGTGCGTATATAGTGAGTCGTACATAGTACAAGTCGAGCGCATTAACATGACACTTCGCTCCAACTCGACGTTGCCCCCGCCGCCCCGCGCGCCGCCCCGCCGTCGCCTTGCGAGGGCAGTAGCGATAGCATCTCAATAAATCCAATACAAAAATACGAATAACTATTTATTTTTGTTCTATTTCTATATAAATCTAATGACAAATACAAGTCACTATCTAAAACCGATACATCTATGCAATTTAATAATATACATGCAAAATTTAAAAAAAAATAAATATTACTCGTTTTCGTACGAGAATGTGAAATGGAAACATAAACTTTTTTGCGCACATTGCACAAATGTCATTCGAGCCAGGTGTCTTGTTGATTCGCCCGAGTTATATATACATGTCGTTGATTAAATGGAAAAACGTCATTTTCCAATTTTTTTTCATAATATGGTTATTACTTAAAACGAGTCTACACTATCAACATATTTTATACGTACAAATAACACAAAAGAAATTACAAGAAAAAAAGTAGAAAAAAAAGACATTTCTTCTTCATTTAATATAAAAAAAAAATAAGACACCGCCACTTATATATAAATATAACACTTAAAAAACCAAGAATTTTAATGAAATTAAAAACTTCAAATGCTTGTACATACTGTAAAATTTGTTCTTTTTGAATAAGTTTTAAATAAAACTATCTTTTCGTATTATTTCGCGGATTTATTTTGATTTTTGGTTCCCGAAAAAATCAAAACAAATCCGCGAAATGATCCAAAAAAATAGTTTTATTTAAAAATATCATATATTCGCGTAAATCTAAGAAAGTATTACATTTTGAATAGAGTAATATTTCCTATTTAACCGACGATGTGTATAGTGTGTGTGTGTGTGTGTGTGTGTGTGTGCGTGTGTACCTGGTGAGAGCGCGCGCGCGCAGACAGGCGAGGTGCGCGTAGTAGGTGGGCGCGGGGTAGGACACGGAGCGCGTGCAGCGCGCGTACAGGTGGCACAGGTAGTACGCGAGCTGCTCCACCTCGTCGCTGGGGATGTTGCCGTCGTTGCACACCACGTGGTAGCGCGTGGGCCGCGCCGTGCCCTTGATCGCCTGGTGGGACACCTGTAACGCACACACGTGTCGATATAAAATCCCTTGACAATTACATGTATTCAGCCCTTTTCATGTCCCACTGCTGGGCACGGGCCTCCCTTCAATACGAGGGGAAACAATTACATCACAGTAGCTAAATTTCTACTTATAAAAATACAATTAAATATGAACAGTTTCTAACGATGTTCTTGCTTCACTCGTGCGCTTTTATAAAATACCTTCTTATATAATACTAGCGGTTCACCTCACTCGCTTCGCTCGGGTTCGTTCCTAGGAACGTTATATAGATATAAATAGTTATTAGCCAACGTTTACCATATATATTTTTTTCGTGAATTTTTCTAATGTTTTAATAGTTATTCTGCTTATATATAAAAATCAGTCCAGCAGTTCTCAAGTTATAGGTGTTGTAACAAACCCGACTTTGTTTTATATATATAGATTATACACTAGCAGCACCACCGCAAAAGATGTAAGTGAAAAGATAGAGTTGTCAAAGCAAATTTTATTACTCACAGCAACCTATGTTGATTAAAATTATAACCACCTGTTGTACTAAATTTCATCAAATCGTTCCACTCATTTCAACGTGAAGAAATAACAAACACACGTACAAATTTTCACGTTTATAATAATAACCGGATAAGTCAACATTTCAGATACATCTACTACATAATATATAGTTTTTACTTACTAAATAAAAGTCCAGTTCGCGGGAATGCACAATATCAGTATCAACGACTGTACCGGGCTCTACATTTTGTGGATTGTTGTCACCTAAGAAGAACCTAATAAAAACGATAAATAAATTAAATTATACATATAAAAATACCAGATCATTTATGAAAGTACACAAATAAGCTATCGCGAAAGAGCAAAGGATGTAAATATATTGAAATATATAAATATACAATAACATACATTAAGGTTAATACTTAAGGTTAATCACAATTTAGAAGATTCAATACAAACATAATTTTTTGTTATTGTGATAACGTCACAAAAATTAAAAAAAATATTGAATAGCCAAAATACCATGCTGAAGAAAAAAAAGTGTCTTTATTAACGAAAGCTATTTATCTATAGTTTCCTGGAAAATTCTATATTTATTTCAGAAAATAAAGTTTACTAATGGCAATGATTAACATAAACGTTTTAAAAATTCATAAGCAAAATATTAATCTTACCGCGTATGATGCCGCTTTTGGACAAGCAAAAATAGTATCTCAGGCTTAAAACGTTGCTCGAGACGGCTGTACGCTTTTTGCACTGCAACCAGTTCACTATTCATCACCTATAGAAAAATAATATATATATATATATGAAAACTCAATTGTACAAGAGACAATTTTGGCTTTAATATAAACAATAATGAGGGATAAAACAAAAAAAATTATTTCGAGGAGTATTAAGATGTGAATTTCAGCGAGGATGTATATGCTAAGAAATGACATTGTGAACTTATTTTTATATATATTTTGCTGCCAAGTTTCACATAAAAGTTAAAAATTATTAACTGTGCCACGTAGAATATGACACATATTCCAGTATTTTCAAACATGTTAAATAAAATAAAAATCTAAGTATCTAAGTGAGGAAAATTATTCATATTGTATATAAATAATTTTAATTTTACTTTATTATTTGTTACCTGTGCAAATTGTCCTTCAGACACACCATCTCGGAATACAAATATCTTTTTTGGAAGAGAATTATGTTCACTCTTGTATACTTTCAAATGATCAAACATCATGTCCTCGAACTCCACTATTATTTCATGCTATAAATAAGTAAATTATTAAATATAGTAATTAACCAACAGTGTACATAAAAAATCGGTTCATAAACGACGAAAAAATGCCCGAACAAACATAAAATATATATATATATATACGGTCGAATTGAGAACCTCCTCCTTTTTTGGAAGTCGGTTAAAAATGAAAACATTAATTGCGTCATTAAATCAGAATATTTTAAGCCAAATATTAGCCTGAAAACATACAAACAAAAAAATCGCCTTGAAAAAGAGATAGCATAATAGTAGCTTATTTTTATTTATATTAAAAAGCCTCATCCGTTTTTATTTATTAAAATTTGTCATTTATTTACTTATCATATTAATGAGTATTCTATTAATCTATACAAATATTATAAAGAGGTAAAGTTTGTGAGGTTGTAGAGGGTAATCTCAGGATCTACTGAACCAATTTAAATGAAATTTGGTTAGAAAGATAGTTTGAGACCCTGGGTAGGACATACGATACTTTTTATCCCAGAAATAATCCCTTAAGGGGATGAAAATAGGGATGAAAACTTGTATGGTGAATCAACCTAGGGACGAACCCGAGCAAAGCGAGAGTAAGTCGCTAGTATTTGTATATTTTAAAACAATTTTGTTTGTCTTCATGTTTAGTCTTATAACACTCTTGTCTATCTGTCTTGTCTATTTTCTATACTATTTCTTAGTCTGAGGTTTATATCTAAAACACATGCTTACCTTAGGTGTTTGTATACTGAGTTCAATGTTGTATATGAAGCATTTAGGATCAATAGAAGCAGTCACCGCAGCGATACTTGGAATATTGCTCTGTTAACAAAAAACAATATATGTCTTTTATTTTATCTATAACTAATATTATTAAGTGTTAAAGTTTGTAAGTCTGTATGTAGGGGGTAATCTCAGAATCTACTGTGCTGATTGATTCTGAAAATTCTTTCAATAACCGAAAGGCATATTAATACCGCCGAGTGATACAGGCTATTTTTTATTCCGATACAAATGGATTTACTGTACGAAATTAAATAAATCTTGAGATCGGCCGTTGAGTTGCATTATTGGCGTATGCTGGCTAAACAGTTTTAAATAAAGCAATGAAATGTATAACAAAAAGTCGCCTTTGAACACACCAGAGCGAAATGACTACAAGAAAAAATTAAATTGACATCAAAAGATCCAAATCAATTGATGTAAATACTTCATATTATATTTATTTCTATCTAGAATAATAAATAATGACCGACCGACTTCGGCCACGGCGGCCAGTCTCATTGAGACTAGCCATCTGCGCAGGAGATATTATATTGCAGCGCGAGTGAGGGGGAGCGCAGACACCGCGTGCACTCTCTGTCCCTGTCACTCTCATACTCCGGCGGGACGACACGAGACACTCGCGGTGAGAGTGTCGGCGCAGGACCGACGCGACACGTGAGAGCCGAGGCACGGGGGTGAAACACCACCAGCTTCCCAACTCCACGGTGTTACTGAGGCTTGTATTCAAACCCTTTTTAACGTCCCACTGCTGAGCACGGGCCTTCCTTCAATACGAGGGGGATCAAGCCATAGTCCACCACGCTGGCCAAGTGCGGGTTGGCGGACTTCACATGTCTTTCGAAAACTTGCTAGGTTCTCTCAGACATGCAGGTTTCCTCACGATGTTTTCTTTCACCGTAAGGCAAGTGGTAATCATGTTAGAAATGATGATGATGTTACTGAGGCTTACTAAACAGAAAAACTCAATAACTTAACTTGGCCCGGGCCCGGGACTCGAACCCAGGACCTCCCGATGTGCAGCCGTACTTGCTAGCCAATACACCACCGAGGCTGCTTAGAAAAATACCAATCTATTATTTACCTGATCCGGCGATGGGTGTGTGACGTCAGCGCCCACTACCATGACTCCGCCCTCCCTGATACACTGCGGGATACTGCGTGATTCTAGCGCTTGGTTCACGCCCATCAACTTCGAATTTATCTAACAAATATAAAATAGTTTTTATATGACTTTTTATATGACAACCGTTTCCGTTACAAAAATCGTAACGCCAATTCAATTTCCCTCTCATGGCACGCCTAAAGAAGTTTCATTTTAATAATAATAGATAAATAATAAATATCAATTAGAAAATGACATTTGACCCACAAAAACATTCGATTTTAAACCTATAAGGTTAAGTTTTGATAGCGTGAAGTGATTTTTTTTTATATTTTGTCTAATAAAAATGCTAAGAGATTCATAAATGTTAGCTATAAAATCAAGACACAGTCGTCCACATTAACTTTTAAGAAAAAATATCCCCAACATAGCACGGAATAAATGAAAATTATTTTTTTAAGTTCGCAAATATATCACACTGATGTATCGTCACATTTGTAACAATTAATCTGATCTGATAAGTAAAATTTGTAGTAGTTTCTGATTAAAATGTCGAAGTAAAAACTTTTTACTAAACGCATATGAAAGTAAAAAACTATATACTGTACTAATAAGAAAAAAGCAATTTTAAAATTTTTATCAGTCTGTTTGACAGAATTTTCACTGGCATATAGCTGATGTTATAAAAAAAAACTAAGCTACTTTTATTTTAGAAAAAGACTCATGGTTCCGCGCAAAAAAATTAAAACCCATGAAATGCTGAACAAAAACCGCGTACCTGGTGACATACCCGAGCGAAGTGAGAGTAAGTCGCTAGTAATCAGTAAATCTATACTATACTAATATTATAAAGCTGAAGAGTTTGTTTGTTTGGTTGAACGCGATAATCTCAGAAACTACTAATCCGATTTGAAAAAAATTTTTTGCATTAGATAGCCTGTTAACTGAGGAAGGTTATAGGCTATATATCTTCCCGGAAAAATGTACGGTTCCCGTGGGATAGATTTGTTTCTGTCTAGGGACGAAGCGAAGTAAGGGTGAGTCGCTAGTTTTGTATAAAAAAAAATTATTACCTTTAATAAAATATTCCTTATTGTTTGCTCGCTCATTCTACATGCTGCTGTATTCTCCTTGATACATTGTGTAAGTATACCCACTTCTAGTTCAGCTGTACATTTTATCTGGAAACGGCACATTAATTTTAATAATGATATTAAAATAGTATAAAAATCAGACAAGTACAATTTGGACTCGTACGAGAAAAAAAAGGGAACTTATACTGAATAATACGCAAAATATAAGGCATATCAATGTTTCTAGTGTACCACCTTGGAATAAGTACAAATATAGTTTCACCAATTTCAACAAAAGATTTAAAATAAAAATAGAAATTAAACATTTACTTGTATGTTATATTTTTTGGATAATAAGATCCTTTTAAGGTAACTATGGTTTATGAGATAATAATAATTTCTATTAAAAATTTAAACACTTATACTATTACATCGAGCATGAAATATTCTGCAATGTAGTCAAATTAATCCAGAATTTGAAAAAATATACCAATATTAAAAATAATAAAAATATATTTAATAATAAAAATATAAAACTACCTTATTATAAGCATCCTTGTATCGTCCAGGAATGATAATGATCATCATATTGACACCCTCCTCATTTGCAGTCATCAAAACTTTTCGAACATCGTTCATTTTCACGTAGAAATTAGAGAACTTCGGCGGACACACTGCCATGCCCATGGTGCCACCCACTCGCATCGTCTATAGAAAAGAACATTCCTTATGTGGTCACAAATCTAACATTAAATCTTAAAACTAACTGAAATATTGAATAATTTATTATATATTATTATATCATATTTGAAGAAACTTGTGCAACTTCAACTGTTGATGTCCTCAACTGTTTGAAGTTACAGGGCTATTTTCCATAGTGATGGTGATTAGGCTCTGATTGTTTATAATTCTTATATGATGTTAACGATTACTCTCTCCGCTCGGGTTCGTCCCTAGGGTGGACCACCCTTATCACTTAGGGGTATGAAAAATAGTTTACGTCCTTTTCTCGGACCTACTGAATATACACACAATATTTCATGAGAATCAGTCAAGTCGTTTCGGAAGTTTTGTTTCATACACTGTGACACGAGAATTTTATATATTAGATGTACTAGTTACTTAGATGATAGTTATCAAAGATAATTATCAATGATATATAGTTATCGTTTCGAACCCTGGTCAAGATAGACTTCTTTATATGAATTCTTATACTTTATATGGATTTATTACTAACTTACCATATCTACAATTCTTTGACAGTCACACCGTCGAACGTCTACTTCTATGGCAATCAAACCCCATGAAGTCAACGCGCTCGCCTTTAAGAAGCGATTGGCTTGCCATGCTCCTTTTCTGTTTATAAAAAATTATGATTAAAATAGTACTCGTATTATAAATGCAATAGTATGAGTGTATGTTTGTTACTCATTCACGCTAAAACTGGACAGTTTTGAATAAAAATTAGTACACAGATGGACCTGGAGTAACATATTATGGGTTTTGTTTGACATCTAGGGACATACTTGAATGATGGTAAGTAAGTCACTATTAACGTGTTAAGAGGCACATATACACCCGTTTGTATGTTAACAATTAATTTCCCGGAAATTCGCAAGGAGGCGATAAAATAATTTATAAGTCAATTAAATTTGGTTGTCTTGTTAATGGATTTCAAAATGTGCCAGTTACAATAAGATATGATAATACTATCTACGAACTATCTTTTCGTATTTTTTCCCCGGATTTATTTAGATTTATAAATCCGCGAAGAACATCGAAAAGACAAGTTTTATTTAAAACATCAAATATTCGCGTAAACGTAACAAAGTATTATATGATAATAAATTACTTCGCCAGTGTCACGTAGCGTGGACATGACCAATCATGTCTTAACTGGCAACGTTTCGCTTCTACACTCACTGCATGCAAAACCTCAATCGTCTACGGGAAATGTTTATGTACCGAGATAAACACTAACTCGTCGCATTACGGATATAAAATATTCGATTAGAGTATAAAAAAAAATCCCGCTCCTGTATGAATGTCCTTTTAGTAATAGAAAAGTGGTTCTTCAAATTTCCTTTATTATACGAAAAACCATTTTTTCTTTTCGTAACAGGAAATAGCCAACTACTTTCTCTTTACGCCAGTAAAGAGCTCCTTGAAAACTGTTTAGCAAAAGAGAATATATGTACGTGTTTTTTTTTTTTTTTATACAATAGCCTACATCGTTATGTAATTGGTAAAAGATATTCAGCTTCAAAAGACAAAAATGAAGTATAAAATAAAATATAAATCATACAGATACGGATACTTTAAACGCCCACAATTTCGGCGCGCTTGGCGTGACGTCATAGTCTATGACGACATTGCAATCAATGAATGAACCAAACAACAGTGCTCTGTTGTTATTTAGTAGACTTTGACGTCACATTCAGTCTGACCAATGGCGTTGAGTTTCAACTACTTTGAATTTCGCACGTATTTTTGCACTTTTCAATAATTATTTTCTTGATCAAAAAGAAATTACATTAAATAATATTATATATACGTTTAATATATAATATTCAGGCTTAATTTAGAAAAAATAAAGATTGTAAAAAAATACTCCAGCTTTATTAAAATCATATGTATTTATATTCCCTATTCCAGAAATCAATAAATAAGGAGATCAGATAAATAATACCTTTACAACAGTTATATGAGCTTTGGTGTGATGCGTATGTCAATTTGGAATTTTATTTCTGTAATACAATTCCGAGGGACAATACAACTTTAATGTTATTTTTAAGTAACTGAAAACTTATTCCAGCTCTAAAACAGATGGTACCGACTTAGAACATTAAATGAATAAAATGAATAAAAAGAGCTAGAAAATAATAATTTATAATCATTACCTGGGTTCAACAGTTCTTCCAGCTCCGATGTCTAATTTGGGCGCAGGCAGCACCTTAGCATCCACTCGCAAGAATTGATCGCTGACCTCCATCTTGAAATGTTTGAAGCATGGGTTTGCTGAATAGTTCATCTGTTAACAATAAACAAAATTGTTAAAAATCGTTATTCTATATATAGAGAAAATTATTAAAATCCATCCATGGACCACATCTTTATACAAAAAAATACAAATGTATTTCTTGAAACTTGATAAAATTACTGTATCAAATCAAAATATATTTTATTTTAAATATAAGCTACCACCGGCTGTGAAGACAGTTCTGCTGATAAAGCTGGCTAAATATTCTCCTCCTGACCGATTTCGGCCACGGCGGCCAAACAGACTTTACACAAGAAATATTTATAACGCACACGTATGCTCGCAAACATATAAATACAAATATGTTGGGACATTAACACACAGCACCATCTAGTTCCATGGTAAGCCTCGTAAGGCCTGTGTTATGGATACCAAATAGTTGATACACTACACATATATAACTTTAAATACATACATATTATAAATATAAACACCAATGACTGGAGCACAAACATTCGAGCTCATCACAAAAATGAATGAACCCGCGACCGCTGGCACAGCAAATAGGGTCACTACAGACTGAGCCAAGCGTGTCGTCACATAAGTGCACTGACTATTCTCTTTCACTCTCTAAAATCCGATGGAAAGATACTTCAACGCTACGAGTGAGAGTTAGGCCCACTCCACACTATAGAGTCGATCTCGGTTCAGTCTCGTTCCGATATCGGTCTAGAAAAGTGTTTATACAAGAAAACAATGAATATATTCACACTATCAGTAAGAGTCAAATTCCGGTAAATCACACTTCAGCAACGTTTCTTGTATAGAAATACTTCACCAGACAGATATTGGACTGAGAACGGACTGTCATCGGTGCTATAGTGTAGATCAGCCCTCAAGGAGCAAGACCGACGGCTTTACGTGTTCTCCGAGGCATGGGGGTGAAATATCGCCAACTTCCCAACTCTGGGCTGCTACTAAGAATACCTCAATGGAAAATCTTAATACTTAACTTGGCCCTACCCGGGAGTCAGAATTGGAACCCAGGATCTTCGGATCTACAGCCGTACATGCTAGCCACTATAACACCGAGACAATCGCATACAAACACATATACCAACACACACTCAGACACACACTCTCCATGTATATAAAATAGTAGTACGATAATATACAAAAATTAACTTACGTTGTGAATAACTTCTTTTATTTTATTCATACGGTCACTGGGTGGGGTCGCGGCCTCTCGCACCATCGTCCTCAGCTGATTTTCATTGAGTTGCTTGTTCAAAGCCTGTTCAAATTTCATTTATTAAATAACAACATTGATTGAGTTTCCCTGACAGATATTCCTAATTAGCAATAAATAACATCGCAAATATGATACTAATAAATTCTTTCTAAGGTAAAACGATATGATTGTAGTTACATCAAAAAAAAAAAAAAGTAAACAAAACACTTTCAAGCATTTATAGATTGACTAAGGTCGATGTCACGTTGTTTAGGCTTACGCACGTGTTAGTGAGATCGGTGTTTTTTTTTTTAATATAAATTCTCATCTTTCTTTTAAGTTTTTATTATAATTAAGTGTCGAAGGTGTTAATCCTCGTAGTGAATTAAGTGGTTTATTGGTGATTGGTTTATATATTTATTTGTGTGTGTTTTAATAAAGGTAGGTTAGGTTTAAGCATGGATAGTGATCCACCGTCGGAGTCCCCGGATCCCGGAGGCTCCACTTTGATAAGTTCTGAGGGTGTTTTTCGTAAACGCCAAGGGGAAGTCTCAACTCCTGATACAAATTCGGCAATTAAAAAAACTATACACAATCCTGATACTGCCACCCCGTCAATCCAAAATGTGTATATAAATCCCTCTATGTCCGAAGGTCCTCCTTCCTATAATGACGATGACAACGGTCCATTTATAGTCTATGTCTCCAGGGAAACTCCTGACCCTGCAGCTGGAACAACCATAAGAGCCATCAAGTTCGGTCAATTTTTGCATAATAATAAAATACCTAATATAATCAATGATGGAGTAAAAAATGTCGGACGCAACAAAATCGCTGTCCAATTCTCTTCTGCTGAGGCTGCTAATAACTTTTTAAAAAATCCAGTTCTCAGTAGGTGCAAATATGTAGCAGTTATTCCCACCTTTAATATTACTCGTATGGGTCTTATCAAAGGAGTCCCTTTTGACTGGGCTATGGATGAATTCATCTAATCATTAGAACTCCCTCCTGGCTGTGGTAAGGTCATGAAAGCTAGACGTTTGAATCGTAAGAATGTAAACGAAGGCATTGTTACCTGGATACCGACTCAGTCGGTCGCTATGACATTCAGGGGACAAATGCTACCAGAGAAAGTGTACTCTTACCACACTTCCCTCCCTGTCGAGACATATAAACTTCCCACTATACAGTGCCTTAATTGTTGCCGCTTTGGTCACATTAAATCTCAATGCAGATCTAAACCAAGGTGTTACAGGTGTTCCCAATCACATACTGGGGATGCATGTAATGATGATGATGTTCTCCTGACCGATTCCGGCCACGGCGGCCAATCTCATTGAGACTAGCCAACTGCGCAGGAGATATTATAGTGCACAAGTGTACGCGCAGACACAAGTGCACTCTCTATTCCTGTCACTCTCATACTCCGGTGGGATGACTACTCGTCACGACCGGTGAGAGTTAAGGCGCAGGACCGACGGCTTTACGTGCTCTCCGAGGCACGGGGGTGAAACACCGCCAACTTCCCAACTCCGAGCTGTTACTAAGGCTTACTATACAGAAAGACTCAATAACTAAACTTGGCCCGACCCGGGACTCGAACCCAGGACCTCAGGATGTGCAGCCGTACATGCTAGCCACTACACCACCGAGGCAGTGATGCATGTAATATTACTAAGGAGAATTCTACATGTATACATTGCACTAGCAAACATTTTGCCACAGACAAAGATTGCCCTGAATTCCTTAGACAACAGTCAATTAAGATGGTAATGTCGCAAGAGAATGTCTCCTATATGGAAGCATCCTCCCGTTTTCCTTCTGTACAGCGCTCATATGCAGATGTTGCTAAGGAGATGTTCTCCCTTCCCACTAATACTTCCTCTAGTCCAACTCAACCTCAACCCTCTACCTCCAGATCATATCGCCAAACAGTTTACCGTTCTCCACGTCCCCGAGCTCCTTTAGCGAAAGGATATGATAGACAAGCTCATCAAGCAATTGTTAACAATTGCTCTTCCCCTCTCCCTAATGATTGTGCCCTTAATAATAATGATAATCCCCCCAGTCCTAAAAAGGATCTCCTTCTAGCTCTCATCGAAACCCTCATTTCTATTATATCTTCCTGTGATGATGTCCCTTTACCGTCCAACGTTTCCCAAAAATTAATGCAAATTTTCAATATAGTTAAAAATGGCCCCACTGAACTTCCTTCAGTGGAATTGTAAAAGCATTCATCCAAAAAAACATGAATTAATTCATCTTATTTCCTCACACAATCCTGTCATTATTGCCCTCTCGGAGACATGGTTAACCCCTGGTTCCCGTTTCCGAGTTCCAGGTTTTGCCTGTTTAAGGGAGGACAGAAGTGACGGGTATGCTGGTAGTGCCATTCTTATCCGGTACTCCACTCCTTATTCCCTTATCCCACCTCACAGCCAAAAGTTTAATGTTGTTGCTGTGAGGGCCTTTAACATATCATTCCTTTCTGTATATATTCCTCATCCTTCTCCTACGATTTTTCCTGAACTTTTGTCTATTATCTCTTCGCTTCCTAGTCCTGTACTGATTATGGGAGACTTTAACATCCATCATACACTGTGGGGATGTTATTTTTGTATTAGATTCTCTCCTCACTTAGTTGACATGATTGATGATACTAATCTGTGTATCCTCAATGATGGCTCTCCGACTAGAAGGGTCTATCCCAATCAAAATCCTAGATCAGCTGTAGACCTTTGCCTCTCTTCTCCTTCTCTCGCTGCACAACTGTCATGGAACGTCCTTCCCTCTTCCTATGGTAGTGACCATTTTCCTATCTTGATTTCTTTAGTCACTGGATATATACCTTCCTCTTCAAATTCTTAAACATCCCTTCTTAAACATAATTTAAATAAAGCCAATTGGTTCGATTTCGCTGGTTCTGTTGATCACATGTTAGACTCCCTTCCTGAATCTATTGATAGTGAGAACGTCATTATTTGCTATGATCGGTTTGTCTCTGCTATCATTTCTTCTGCAGATCTTCATATACCGAAGAAGCGCTCCACACAGAATCAATTGCCTTCCAATCCTTGGTGGGATCAGGAATGCACTGATTTTGTTAATCGGCGTAAATCTGCCGAGATGTCATATGCAGCTTCTATGATAGTGGAGAATTTTAATACCTATCAGCGCAATGATGCAAAGTTTAGAAGATTGGCTCATAAAAAGAAAAAACTTGGTTGGATTAACTTTTGTGAATCTCTTGATTCTCGGTCGCCCTCATCCTTAGTGTGGACTAATGTTAAGAGATTTCATCGTTCTCTTAACTCTGTCTCTAGTCCTAACTCCAATAACCCTTCCGTATGGCTTAATGACTTTGCTGATAAATTAGCCCCTCCATTTGTGCCCCCACATGATTCTCTTTCGCACCACGTGACACCCTCTACAATAAGCGAAATGGACCTTCCTTTTACATTTGAAGAACTTGAGAGCTCCTTAACGGATTTAAAGGATACTTAGTCCAGGGGAGGATGGTATTCCGTATTCCTTTATTGGAAGGTTGAACAATAGATCCAAAAAGTATTTCCTAAACTTAATAAATGCTTTATTCGTGTCAGGTATTGTCCCAGAATCATGGAAATCCCAAATAGTAATACCTATTCTTAAACCGGGCAAATGTCCGTCTGATCCAAATTCCTACAGACCCATTGCACTACCATCTACTCTAGCAAAGATAACTGAACGGATTTTGAAAACTCGCCTCGAATGGATAGTGGAAAGAAGAAATATCTTAGCTCCCTCTCAGTTTGGCTTTAGAAAGGGGCTGAGTGTAATAGATTGTCTCAGTATTTTCACTACAGACATTCGTTTAGCTTATGCCCAAGGAGAGTATCTGGTTGGTGTTTTTCTTGATATTGCTTCTGCTTATGATAATGTTCTTCTTCCGATGTTTAGGCAGAAAATGCATTATCTGAACATTCCACTGAGGTTGACACATTTCAAAAGCCATCTGCTGACCGGTAGATCCATATCTGTTAAACATCAATTACTTACTGTACCTCCCAGACTTGTCTGGAAAGGTCTTCCCCAAGACTCGGTCCTCAGCCCTCTTCTGTATAATATATATACTCATGACCTCGAATTGTCTGTAAATAGTTTTTGCAATGTACTTCAATATGCTGATGATATCGTCCTTTATTGCAGCTCAAAATCCGTAGAGGACATTAATTTCCGGATAAATTCTGCTTTGCAATATCTAGGTCAATGGCTTTCTGAAAATGGCTTGTCATTATCAGTGGCTAAGTGTCAGGCAGTTGTATTCACTAGAAATAGGACAATCCCAAATTTCCAATTCGTGTATGATAATCATACTATCAGTTTAGTAGAAAAGGCAAAATTTTTAGGCATCGTTCTTGACAAACAGCTGAATGGAATTGCACATGTTGAGTATTTAACTAATAAATGTGAAAAGAACATCAACGCTCTACGAGCGGTGTCCGGTGTGTGGTGGGGTGCACACCCATATACTCAGAAATTGCTGTACAATTCCCTTGTGCGTAGCCATATTGATTACGGTACATTTATTTTAGACCCCTTTAATAAGGTTCCCACAGAAAAACTCAATCGAATACAACATAAATGCCTGCGAATAGTACTAGGTGCAATGAAGTCTACTCCTACCAATGCTCTTCAAGTTGAATGTGTTGACCCCCCGATTCCATTACGTCGCCAATACCTATCCGATCGATTTCTCGGTAAGTCGTTACAGTTATCGTCCCACCCTCTTTGGTCCAGGTTAAGTCGGCTTGCTGACTTTAATTCCTCTCAAAGACCCTTATCCTTTCTCTTAGAAAGTTTCCTCAAGTTCACCAAGCTTCCTCACCCCTTATCCCGTTTTCGTTTAAACCCCCTTTTCTGTACTCCTTATAATGCTCTCATTTTCTCCCCCTCTATTATCTTGGATCTTGGTTTGATCAAGGAAGCTCCTGACACCAGCACCAAATTTCAGAGTCTAGTTCATCAAAATTGGTCGAATCACCTCCTTATATTTACAGATGCATCTAAACTATCACATGATGGCTGTGTTAGTGCAGCTTGCTGGATTCCTAAATTCAAAATTATCTTACAATTTAAATGCCCTCCAGAATCATCGGTGTTTACAGGCGAAGCTGTTGCTCTACTAGAAGCAATCCTGTTCATCCTCTCCCATGACTTCAAACAGATAGTTATACTGACAGATTCTCTCAGTTGTTTACTGGCTTTTAAGAAGAATCCGTTTCGTAGCAAATTAAGATGTTCTATTATTTTAAGGATTCGTGAAGTTCTGTTCTTATGTCATCAGAAGGGCTTGTCGGTCTGCTTGGTCTGGATCCCAAGCCATTCTGGTGTACCAGGTAACGAAACTGCAGATTCTTGTGCAAAATCTGCTGTTATCTGTGGTACGCTTGAGCATTTTAATAATTCAGCTAAGGATCTGGTATCTCTTGCTAAAAATCATTTAGAAAAAGCTTGGAGTAATAGCTGGAATATATCAAAAACTTTTAAAGGTAAGCACTATGCAGCCCTTCAGGCCGAGATTCCAAGACGCCCTTGGTTTCACCGCCTAAAACTTGCGGAACGTTGGGTCATAACTACCATTTTTCGCTTGCGCCTTAGACATGCATGCACACCTGTTCACCTAGCGAAGATTAGGATCATTCTTTATGTGAATGTGGCCTTGATAAAGGTACTCCCTCTCATATCCTCTTTAGTTGTCCTAGACTCCTCCATCCTATTTATGATGTTCTCCCCCTCAAAGTCCCAAAAAAGTTTGTATTTAGTCCTTTATGTAAATGTTTATGTAAATATATTAAGTGTAATAGAATTAGATTATAGACTAACATTTTTGTAAAATAACTAGAACTAACTTACTAATTTATTACTATTTTTAATTTAGGTTTTTATGTATATAGTAATTGTGTTGTTTTTGTTTTAGATGCAAGGTCCATGGAGTTTCTCGCCTTTTTGTACACTTTTTTATTAATATATATAGTTTAATAATGTCATTTAATACCAACCAATCTCCTTCATGTCTTCTCCTTTCTACGTGACATTGGCAAAATAATCTGTGCTCAACTGGCACGCTTCGAAGCCATTAACAAGAAAACTGAACTAGATTGACTAAATAAAAACAATTTCATCTGACAAACGTAAGAATACTAGTTTTTAAATGACACTCCAACAGTAGTGTACGACGATAAAAAAGTAGTCTATATGTATCCAGGATAAAGGCTATCCTATTATTAATGTCTCTATAAACCGTTGAAATATTACAACTTGTACAATTTACAACCAATACTAACAAACATTCTTAATTATTTCACCAACCTGTCCATATGACACTTCCAATAACTCCATAGGATAATATATTTTCTTGTCCCTTGGTCCTACCCACATACAATTCAGATGCGGATAACGCAATCTGTAAAAAATAGAAATTTCAAGTATAACTATAAGTATAGTAATATATAAAATATTAGAATTTTAGTTTGTTTTTAAATAATGAGATTCTTGATACTGTAGATTTCACGGTATTCTTGGGTATAACATTGGACTCGGGTCTTCAGTGGAGCCCCCATCTTTCATCTCTCGCGAGTAGACTAAGCTCCGCTGTGTTCGCGGTTAGGAAAGTCAGGCAGCTAACAGATGTTAATATTGCTAGACTTGTTTATTTCAGCTACTTTCACAGCATCTTGACTTGCGGAATTTTGTTGTGCAGCCGATATAAAATCTATATTTATTCTCCAAAAAAGGGACATTCGGGCAATTTATAACATCAGAGCTCGGGATACCCTACGAGATTTGTTTAAGGAAATTGGTATACTTACAGTTGCATCGCAATATATATATTGTAATATTATGTTTGTCCGACAAAACATTTATTGTTATTTAAAACGCAGTGATATACACGAAATAAACATTAGAAATAAGGAAAAACTGGTATCGCCTAGCTTTCGCCTACAAAAAGTAAATAGATCGTTTATGGAGCAAGGTGTACGCATGTATAATAAAGTTCCACAATCGATTTTGAGCTTGCCATTTGAACAATTTAAATCTAAAATTAAAAATGTATTAGTGAATAAAGCTTACTATACAGTCACGGAATACTTTGAAGATAACAATGTGTGGAACTAATATCTGGTTGGATCTCACGTAGGATAAATATATAATAATTATTGTATTACAATATTGTACACAGTTATTATTTTAAAAGAGCAACTGTTGAGTTTCTCGCCGGCTCTTCTCAGCAGAACTGTCTTCCGAGCCGGTGGTAGCTTCCTCACGGACTGACTACACTGACATTTAATTTAAAATTTAAAATGTAAAATTGACGATTCAAAAGTGCTTGTAAAAGTCTATTTGAATAAAGTATATTTTGATTTGATTTGATTAACAATAAATATTAGTACACAATGACAGAACATTTCAAAAACCTTAAAGGATAATACAATGGAGTCTCATCACGAACTAAGAAAAATTAGTTCAAATAAATGCCAATAGATGCCATTGCATGTATCGATTATTTATTAAAGTATGTTGTATTATACAAAATTAAAAAAATATATCCTAAAAAAGTATATTATGATTCTAAAAATAATCTAAGTGAAAGGAAACGAAATAATGCTCTGATAAATCAAATTTGGGCAATTTTACTGATTATTATTGAAATATCAGCAATCAGATGATGTGTTTGTAGCACATATTCACAGATGGCGCTTTTACTATCTATGATTTTATCACGATTAAAAATTATTAAAATCATTTGATATGTTTAATAGAATCCAGGATAACTTTTACAATATTTACCATATGTTAGTTTACACATATTTATAAAATGTTTTATCTTTCAAGTTCAACTATTTGCGAATCAACGACGTCTATTACCTATTTAAGTAAACAAATATAGCCCGAAGAATTGCCCGAATTAGCGCTGTCCAATTTCTTTATATGGTTTGAGGCATCTGTAATAGTATAGTATTATGAGATCTGTGATAACATTTCTCTTTTTTACGCGAATATTTAATTTTATATAAAAATCCGAAAAGATATTTCTTTGAGGGTTTATTTTGGTTTTAGTTCTCGACATATCGAATGCTTTATAAAGCAATCATGGTCACGGGCGGCTCAAAAGTTATTATGTAGTATAATATAATTACATGTCAGTATCTAGTCACAAAATTAAGATTACAACAAAAAATTATTGCTTTACAAAATTGAAAAAATAAACAGAATACTTTACAATACTTTTTAATTTGAATATAAAAAAAAAACAATAACTTATATAATTTTATATTAAATATAATTTTATTGCGAAAAATTTGTTAGCATAATTTACCTGCAATTCTTCTCTTCGAAGTACTTATCGACCGTTATATTCCTTGTTTTTCCCGCAGAGTCCGTCATGGGGAATGTTAGCCGGTTGGGCGGGTCCACGATGCTGTTGCAGATGTACTCGCGCTTTTTGTTTGAGCCCGCTAAATTAGCAGTAACCTGATTACAAAAAAGAGCTTATTTGATATCAATTATCAACCGACATAATATTTTGAACTATTTTGAACTAAATATAATTATTTTGAACTAGCAGAACCCGTGGCTTCGCTCGGGCTAAAACTACAAAAAAGAAACTCTTCGGCTTTACGCTATTAGTAATAATGTATGGAAGTCTGCCCGATTTGTTGAAATTTATGATTACTGCTCCGCTCCCTTGGGTGTGCATGATGATGTATAGCCAATAGCCTTTATAATTAAACGGGCTATCTAATGCAAAAAGAATTTTTCAAATCGGATTAGTAGTTCCTGAGATTAAGGCGTTCAAACAAGCAAGCAAGCAAACAAACAAACAATCAAACAATGTATAGATTCATATTTGTTTCTGATGAAATGCCATGGTACACGTACTATTCAATATTTATTTCATATCAATACTTCAATAGTGACATAAATATCAATAATACAAGCTTTTTCACTTGGACATAATTGAAATTTTGAATTGAAATTGATTTTTAAATTGAAAAAAAAAATGATATAAATATGTAATTCATCTATTGATAATAGTTTACTAGATATGAACAAAAAGAATACAAATAGAACTATACACCGGTATTGTATACTATTTTAAAAAAAACATCATATCGAATCGATCATAGCTTTCCCACAGCCTCACAATTCTGACAACCAAGTATAAATGTCAACAACGAGTATTTGATCGATTAAAATATAATAGATACATACCCTTAATCCCTTAAGGAATTGAATAAAATAGTCAACCCCCCGCTGTTTGTCTAAGGGTTTGCTTGGATCAAGGCGGAAATCCCTCACAAGAGCATCGACCAGAGACTGATTCCTTGGAAAACCTTTGTGGGCCACTGTGGAAATATAAAACATTATTGTAATAATTTATACAAAAATACAAACTGAAAAAATATGTTTACATAATTACCGAAAAATAATTTATAACACGGTTTGGATATTTTTCTATCAAAGCATGCGTGAGCGTCGCCATATGAAATATATGTCATATAGACCCCAAAACCATGGTTGTCGATTTTGTCTGTATATCTGTTTACTTTTCAAGCAAAAAAGTACTAAACTGATTTTAACTAAATTTTATATAATAATAACTTATTATTCAGATCAACATTTACGATACTTATCACTACACGAAAATCTCTAATTCCTACGAAAGAGCGATAGACGAAAAGGTTTATGCATATAATTTGTAAATATTTTATAAAAATATCTGAACACGTACGCAGCTAAGGCTGGCTAAACTTTAAGAGATATATCAAAACAATATACAAAATTATACGTCTTAAAAGGGCGTACAGAAAAGTTCGCGATAGTATGTGTCTATCTCCTAAGGTAGCTCACAATAACTTTTTAAAACGTTAGGTACGTTGAAAGTCGGTATTGTTTTTTTTTTTTTTTTTATAATTACGTTACATCCACAGGCTTTAATTGCCAGTGCCCTTTTTATACATTTTATTTTATATTTTTTTTTGTTTGGCGATTACATTTTTTTATTTTATACTCAGAGCCAGCGGTACTTAAAGCTATAGATTAAATGACGTGGTCCGACACTGACTGGTTATTGATGAACATTTTTTTTTTTTTTTTTATAATTTTGTTCAGTTTTTTTTTATTATAAAGGTGATTATTAGTGATTTATAATCTAGTGCTTATATCTAGGTACATACATATCTTACTAGTTATACTTATATCTAAATACTGTTGTTGTTTTTTTTCTGTTAGTTCCCCGAGGACCCTGCCCCACTCCGCAGTTGGGCTAACACCGCCTCAGTGACTTTAGTGTCAAGTCGGTATTGTTATAATATATTGTAAACACAATGTTGTTTTTATTTTTTGAATTTAATGAAAAAACAAAAAAACAAATCTATCCCACGGGAACCGTAAATTTTTCCGGTATAAAAAGTACTTCGTCCGCGTGGAATAGTGACTGCTCTCAGAACTACCGGCGCGGCCACAGAATTGATGAAAGATAGTAGAATGGTAATCACGCGTAATTTGTATGGGAACCACTGTCGCCACTCATCCCTTCTTGATATTTTTACTACACGCGCAAGTCAAATAAACACAAGCATTCGCACACATACGCAACCTTTAACGCAGCCCTGTAATTGGTCAACACATAGATAATTAGTGTTGCGTCTGTGTTGTGTAAAATAAATAAATTGACTAGTGGTTGAAAATAAAAAATGCTAACGATATTTTTGTCGATAATTTATGTCAGTGTATTAAAATAAATTTTATACAATATTTGGTAACGATATTTTTGTCGATAATTTATGTCAGTGTATTAAAATAAATTTTATATAATACAGTGTAAACTCTATATAACGACACTGAAGGGACTGTGCATTTTATGGCGTTATGGAGAGTTGTCGTTAAATGGAGAGAAGAAAAATCAGAATTAGAAAAATCACTTATCTTCTCTCCCGTTTCTATTGCGCGTATCAGTAAAACTTTTTCGTCAATACACAGTGATTTTCTTTTACTAGTCATGTTTACAGTTTGAAAGCTTGTGAGCAACTAAGAATATGATAACGTATAGACAATCCATGACCCCTACTTATTAATCATGGTCAAGCAAGATCAGTTTACACGTGCAAGCAATCCCAATTTGTAAACAAAAGAACGAATTTCTTAGAAAGTTCGGTATGCGTGATGCCGACAGTCGAGTTTATTGCAGGCTAGGATAATAAAGCGACAAAAAAACGTACACAGCTGCGCTTTTTACTAATTTCAGCAACTTAAAAGGTACTTTTTATTACTCAATTGTTGTCGTTATTGAGAGTGGATGTAATGCTATGTAGAGTGTATCATTGTATGGAAGATAAGCTAAACCAACCAAAGCCAATTTATTTCAACGCTTTAGAGAGTTTGTCGTTAAATCGAGTGACGTTACATGGAGTTTACACTGTATTTGTTTTTTTTTACAGCCCAAGAAAGCGATGGCTGGATGTCGTGAAGCAGGATATGAGAGCCAATGGACTTACACAGGATGACGCGAAAGACCGTGCAAAGTGGAGTAGGCTTAGCAGGAAGGCAGACCCTGGCAATAGCCGGGATTAATAAATGCCAGGCAGAAGAAGATTTGTTTTTTTTTTACAGTTATTAAAAACACATTTTATAAACGAATTAGATTAGTTCAATTTAAAAATAAAATAAAACAATGTTTAACTTATAATAAATGTATTTTTAATGTTACATACGTGGTAAGTGAATTCTTAAGTTAGTTCTCTTTATCACACTCATTTTACATGACAAAATATTTTTTTCTTATTTCTAAAATAAACCTGTATATAAACTTTAAATTTGCCATAGAAAGCATTCAATTACAATTAATATTCTTATTTCTAAAATAAACCTGTATATAAACTTTAAATTTGCCATAGAAAGCATTCAATCACAATTATTATACAAAAATCATTGCTTTATCGATTATTTTGTCTTACAACAAAAGCCATCACTATTATAATATACAAAAGTGAATCATCGCAAAGCAAGCAATGAAAAGTGTGGGTTTCGCAGAGAACGCTATCCATTGCAGACAACGATCGCGCGTTGCTTTGATTATGCGCATGCATAGCGAGCAATGTATATTGTTTGTTTTAGCTTATTACAATAGTATCGTTTGTTTTGAATTTTGTAATCGTTGCTACATTTTTGAAATTAAAGAGATATTCATTATTATTTTTGACTTACCGATGAAAAGATATACCTCCTCGATCGATACTCGAAGTTTGACTTTTTGTCTTGCAAGTAATAATGGCACAACACGTCATTATAACACTATTTATCGCAGCTCCGTACCCGACGCACTCTAAACACGAACTACAAGCGGTGCACGCATGAATCGGTTCAAGTATGGTTGTTTAACCATAGTTGCGGCGACGCTGTCACGCCCACATTACCCTTCCAGCCTTTTTTACCTATTCCGTGGGCGCGGCAGCCAGCGCCCTTCTCCCTCACGATCGCCCCGCCCTCGCCTTGCATCGGGTTGAGCGCGCGCTCACCCATAGTCCGCGTAAAGTTAAATATGTATATTTTAAAACTATGATATCTCCTAAGATATTAATTGAAATCAAATGATGTCAAGGGCAATTTTGTTCAAAATTAAATATGTACTTGTGATGAATAACGTATTTATTTGGATAAGGATCAATATCATATTTTAAAAAACATCTTCGAAAGTATAGCATTATTTTAGAACAAATTTGATTACCATAAAAAGGGTTTATTGAGTCAACCTTAAAAGATAGACATATATTGTCGCGGACTTTTTTTTAGAACTTTTAAAGGGGAACAATTCCGTCATACATGATTTTTGCGTAACTTTAACCGTTTACGTAGCGCACGCAACGGAAGCTCTCTAAAGGAATCAATTTTTCCCGATTTTGCAACATTTTTCATTTATGCTCCGCTCCTATTGGTCGTAGCGTGATGTTATATAGCCTAAAGCTTTCCTCGATAAATGGACTATCCAAAACAAAAAGAATTTTTCAATTCCAACCAGTAGTTCCTGAGATTAGCGCGTTCAACCAAACAAACAAACTCTTCAGCTTTATAATATTAGTAATAATATTAGTAATAATAATGGGATATACCATCGATGTTTATGAAGGCCCGTGACGTGAAGATTGCAGATTGAAAAAGCCCCGTCCACATTTCTAATCCATAGCTTAAGTCTATTGGGTTTCTTGGTTGTTTAAAGAATTGACGTCCCGCCTATGGATAGATTTATTATAATTAAAGCAAAATATAATATGTTAAAATAATCACTTTTTAACAACCTTACATTTTTTTATTCTTGTATTTTAAGTCTTAGATTATTTTTATTGATCGACTTCAAAGTTTCCTTTTGTCTAGTTTATGATATTTATACATTTCGTGAACAGATTATAATTTTTTAATTTGGTAATGAAATATGGCGACAGAACAATAATTACTTTTACAAGCTTTTATTTAGTTTTTTATAAAATAAGAAATAATTTCATTTTTATTCTATTACTGTTCTTTATGAGTTTAAATCAATATAATTAATTAAAAAGTATAACTTTCGAAATTATTTTTAAAATACCTATACCACCATTAGAAAGAGATTACAATAAAGAATTATAATAGCCTGTTCACGAAGCAAAGACATCATCTAAATTAACACGCGACACAAAAATCTACACTCGAATTCAATACCTCCTCCTTTTTACTCGACAACGGCGAAGCCCAAAGGAGGGTTATGTGTTTTGTTATGTAAAAAAGTTAATAAAAATGTTATAAGTGTACCCTTACCTTAACGTAATTCTCAAGAGTCCCTTGCTGTAAAATCACATCTATGCATTGTATGGCTTCCATCGGAGGATTAAGTGAAGATCCACCTTTTTGCATATGACTAAAATCACAAATTTTATTATATTATGTATATTGTGTTTAATATCTTCATTACATAGCTGATATAATTTTTCAGCATTCATTCATTTAATATATCTTGAGTTATTTTTTTTGTTCGTTTAACTAACATTTTAAAAGATGACAAACATAGTATATGTTGAAAGTAACTGTATATGAGAAAAAATTATGGAACTATCGACTTATAAATAATACAAATTATAAAGAACTTTACTTCAAAAATCATATATAAATGCAATAATATTCAGTGGTTAAGTGAAATCAATTTTGTTTTTAAGTCAATCCTTACTTTGTATGCACTTATTCTGCCAAGTGTTTCCCAATTATTTATTTTTAATAATTGACATTACGGCTATTTATTTTAAAAAGCAACAATTAATCTTCAGTAGTTATAAAATAAACTTACTTTATTATTGTTCCCAAGTCCACAATTCCTGTGAACTTTATTGTGATTTCAAATGACATTTTTGCTTCATTGTCATCTACTACTTCCACCTTAAATCAAATAATTAAAAACATATTATAAGCACAAAATATCTGTCCCAGGTCAGGCAAAATTTTGTTAATGAGTTTTTTTTTTTAAATACTCAGTAAAAACACAGAGTTTGGAAGTTGAAAGAGGTAATCTCTGGATCTACTGAACCGATTCAGATGAAATTTGGAAGGAAAGTAGTTTGAGACCCTGGGAAGGACATAGGATGTTTTTTATCCCGGAAATCATTCCTTAAGGGGGTGAAAATTGGGATGAAAGTTTGTATGGGGAATCAACCTAGTGAAGAACCAGAGAGAAGCGAGGGTGAGTCGCTAGTATAATATAAAGTCTATCTATTCCATACTAACCTTTAAAACGTACCTAGGGAGGAGCCCGAGCAAAGCGAGGATGAGCTACTAGTTAATTTTATAAGCTTGTAAAACATCCAGTCTTGCAAAACTTTCAATACCAAAGATCAAAGTAGATTGATATGCAATATACTTACATTAATAATTGATCGTTCATCGGAATGAGACCAAAGTGGTGATACAGAGAAGCAATTTTTCTTTTGATCGTATGCTATTATATGCTTCGGGAAACTTTTTGCCTTTGCCGCTGCAAAAGCTTTCGGTACTAATTTTTTTGGGCGGTCCGGTTTAATAGACACGTCATAACGATGCTAAAAATAAATAATACGTCCATTATAGATACACACCTTAGAACAGGGTTCGAAACGATAATTATCATGATTAATATAAGTTGATAATTATCTTTGATAAATACAATCGAAAATATTTTTTTGCAACTCTTCAAATTGTCGATCAGCAAACTGAACTCTCTCAATCAGCTCAAAAAATTCTGTCAGCAAACACAATGCAGTTGAAGAGGATGAGCATGATATTCCACTCATTAATTTAATTAAATAGTGACTATCTAGTTGGTTAAAATTCTGTTTTTGTTTGCAAGTTTGTATAAATCAAAATTATAAAAAAAATATATAATGAAATATTACCTTAATTGTTAAAAAAGTATAATTTATTCTATCGTAAATTATGATAGTCATATATTTAAATACCAGTACCTACTACACAAGAATAGCTAAGTTTATATCTGTTTGATAATTATCGGATAATTATCGCGATAATTATTATCAATAGACATATTTATCTTGATAATTTCATTGTCTGCCTTAGAATAAAATTCTAATAGATTCGAATCTGTACATTAAATATTTTTTGGAAAATCTTATTGACATAGTCATTATTATCGATACAGAGGCCAAATCTATAGTTTTTAAATTTTTTTTGTCTGCCTGTCTGTTACCACGTCAAGAGAAAACCACTGGACAGATTGTGATGAAATTTGGTATGATGATAGCTGGTTATCCGGGTCAACATAAAGGACATTTTTTACATCGTTTTGACATCGTTAAAATGTTAAAACGTAACGTAACGAGGTTTTATTTAATAAAAATAATTTAATTTAAATATGTAATAATTTGAATTTTTCCTGAGATACTCACTATTTTCAAGGGTTGAATTGTCATCTCTAAATAATTAGTCAAAACTTTGATAAAACGTGATTGTGACGCGACTATTTTTCCAGGTCTTCGTTCAGGTATTTTAAACCGACAAACAGTATCTGACGGTTTGCTTCGTGCGGGTGTGGTAACTGAAACATTTGATTCTGGTTGATAGCCTGGTTGTCCTCTGCCCCTTCCCAATCCGCCTCGAGGTGCAGGCCCTGCGAGGGAAGTTTGAAATGTCGATGGTGCAGGCGCACTCGCTGGCTGTGGAGTTTGACTAGGTAATGGCGGGGTAAAGGTTGGTGTTGGGGCTGTCTGTGACACTGTATTCCATCCTCGACCTCGACCTCGACCAGCCGATTGAGGAGCCGATTGTGGAGCACGTTGTGGAGCACGTTGTGGAGCAGGTTGTGGAGCAGGTTGTGGAGCCATTTGTGGAGCCAGTTGTGGAGCGGGCTGCACGAAAGTTTGTGAAGTTGCTAAAGGTTGTGTAGGTGATGTAGTCGAAACATCTATACGAGATGTAGTTTCGATTCCTTGCATTTGCTCAGGTGCTGGAGTACTTTCTTTTTCAGAGTCACCCTTCTTCTTTTTGCGTGGGCGTTTCTTACTTTTCGTACCTAACCCAAGCCCAATATCGTCATCTACTTCTTCTTGTGGAGCTGCTTTCGACGGTTTAGATTCCTCAATGGCTGCCTCTGGTTTCTTACTTTCTTCTGGAGGTTTGGATGATGACGAAAGAGATGTTGAAGGTTCACTATCACTCAAAGACAAGGAAACAACATCTAAATCAACTTTGTCTTTCTCGGTTTTATCAGCTTTACTTTTTTTCTTACCACCTGTAATGTAAAAAAAATATATTTTAATATAATTTATTATGTAGCAAAATCGGTTGGCAGTGCCTTATTAACTCTATCTCATAAAAAAATAATAGTGTCCGACCGAAACTGGTTTTTACGACCGAAACCGAAACCGAAAACTAATTTCGGCAACGTTCCCAGTTTCGGCCGAAACCGAAACTTCCTTACAAGGATCATGTTTTGAGGCAAAAATAGAGAAAACGTTATTATAATCAGTCGGTCTTTATTTTTTTATCTTTAAAATTTAAATGACATAGCTATGCAGTCTTCAATACTTTCACTTATTGATAATCAACTTAACCCCTCATTTAAGAAAAAAATATTGCGCCTTCAAAATACTTAAAATCTCACTTGGTATTTTTTTGAGTAGGTAAGATTATTTCGCGGATTTATTTTGATTTTTTGGTTCCCGACGTTTCGAATGCTTTACAGCAATCATGGTCTCTCCCGTGACCATGATTGCTGTAAAGCATTCGAAATGTCGGAAACCTAAAATCCGAAAAGATAGTTTTATTTAAAATGTCAAATATTCACGTAAATCTAAGAAAGTATTATATTAAACATAAAATTACTTATTTAAGTTGTTTATTATTAGGTACATAGGTGAATATCTAACTGTACTTGCCACTTGGATACCTTGGTTATAAAAAAAATAAGTATTAAAACGAACTTTGAAACTCTGAATCCACGAATATTATCACCATTAATATACACACTATAGTAAGTACCAAGTACACTAATGTTTGTTTAGGTATCGCATTAGCGAGAAAGTTAATTAACAAAAAATATTTTAGATAGGTTTAACTTGATTCTAGTATAATCTATGTATTAATTTGTTATATTGAATTATTTTTTGATGTTTACTACCTACTTTTATGCTATATCATGTGATAAAACTTACTGAATTCAAAATAAAACACACGAAAACTCACAACAAACAAAACTACCTGCAAACAAGCCAGTAATGATATGATTAAGCACGTGGACGCGGCAAAATGTCTTCATCGCTCGGATGGAATTCAATGCGTCGAACATGAATGAATGAATCATAGCGCGAGAACTCCCGAATGCAGTTTCGGTTTCGGTCGTAGTTTCGGCAGGTTTGCCGCCGAAACCGAAACTAAACCGAAACCCGTTTTTTGCCGAAACTCGACCGAAACCGAGACCGAAACCGAACTTTCGGTCGGACAATAAAAAATAATCAATAATAAGAAATAATGTCTCAGGAAAAAATTACTAATTAAAAAGTACTAATAGAAAATGTAATGTACAACTGTAAAATATAACTTAATATGTCCAAGCGAAATGCGGTTTGGGAACAAAATATTGAAAACCTGAAGTTTTATGATTTTAAAATGTTAGCAGGTATATAAAGAATAGAAATTCGTAAAATGCCCCCGATGCCCAGCTACCCCGAGAAATGGGAGGGACGCAAAGTGTTGAAAAATAGGTTTTTTCAATTTCCGGCTTACTGTGACGTTCTTATCGAAAAACGTTTTGTACAAAAGTTGTAGGTCTAGTAAAAATCTATAACTTTTATAGATAAAATTTTTTACAATAACCTCAAAGTTTTCGAGATATTTGCAACAAACTCGGTTTTTTTAATTTTTTCTTGGTTTATTATTTTTGATTTCTAGAATAATCTTATGATTTTCATGAAACTAAGGGAATGTAATTTTCGAAATATATATTATTATATATATTTCGAAAATTACATTATATTAAATTACATAATATACGAAAATTACATAATAGAAAAAAATTGATATTGAAATGTTTAGCGATTTCCGAGAAAAGTATGTTTTATGGTCTCGAGAGGCTGAAAATCACCCCCAACTTCAAGTGGACGTTTACATTTAAAAAAAATCGTTCAATTTTCAGATAGGGCTCATTCTTTTTGTCTTAAACTCTACTTTTTGAAGAAATAAAAACATTGTATGGTCGCCCTGTAAGAATACTCTTAAAAATTGAATACATTAGAGAAATCGATAATTTGATTCGAACTGACTGACATCCCTGTGCAGATCCTAACCGACTTCTGTTCTAGAGACATCTGCACCATCAAAATAGCCAGAACCACGATGACGCCGCGGGAAGTGGTCCTCTCGTCGGTATATATGCCGGATGGGGAGGACCCACCTCCTCAAGACCTGGTGCGTCTCGTCAATTACTGTGAAGCTGAAGCACGTGTGTGCACGCTGTGACACGGATAGCATTGAACAACTAGTCACGAAACTAACGCAGGTAATGACTACATGCTACGAAGCAACCTGCCCATTAATATACCCTCCGGAAAACCCACTTGACAAAAAATCTTGGTGGGGCCCAGAGCTAAAACGCCTTAGAACCAAGGTCAAAAAAGCCTTCAACAGAGCTATGAACACATATAACGATACGGAATGGGACCACTACAAAAATGTTAAAGCCAAGTACAAAAAACGAATAAAGTACTGGAGGAATCGTGCTTGGCGGAAATAATGTGAGTCCATAGAATCGTTTATACAGGCCAACAGAATCCGTAAAATCCTTACCGGACAGCCACAACGAGAACTGGGTTCCCTAAGGAAACCGGACAACACATACACCAAATCATTAGAAGAATCACACCAAATACTTCTGCAGACACACTTCCCTGACTGCACAATGATTAACGAAACCAAATGGTTGGATGCAAACCAGACCATAACAGACACTTACCGGCAACTCGCGACGGAAGTCATAAACTCGGAAAAAATAGCGTGGGCCATCAAAAGCTTTCAACCTTTCAAAACACCGGGCCTAGATGGCATTTACCCCGCCTTTATACAATGGGGAGGCCCAAGACTGTACCACATATTTAACAAAGTATTTCAGGCCTGCCTGGCTCTTGGCTACGTACCCGTGGCGTACGTAAATTTGGAGAGAGGTCACGGTAATTTTTATACCGAAAACCGGCAGGTCTGACTACTCGGATGCAAAATCCTACAGACCAATCAGTCTCACATCATTCCTACTAAAAACTATGGAAAGATTATGTGACAGACACCTGAGGGATAACGCACTGTCAAAAATACCCCTACATAGGAACCAACACGCCTACAGTTCGGGCAAATCAACGGAATCAGCTCTCTACGCAGTAGTATGCAAGATCGAGGAGGCACTAGACACCAAGGACCTATGTCTAGGTACCTTTATAGACATTGAAGGTGCCTTCGATAAAACCAACTTCACAAGCATCAGATCCGCACTAGATAGACATGACGTGAACCCAGCAATAACAAATTGGATCCAACACATGCTCGCAAACAGAGTGGTCAGGCTGGGTAACAGCAACAAACAAGGAGCCATCGTTGCCAAAGGCTGCCCTCAAGGGGGGGGTACTATCTATTTATTTATTTATTTATTGGGTCTACCAGCGATTTTACATAATATTTCTTAAACTATTCACAAGTTACATTATATGCACAGGGTATGTAAAATCATTTGAAGGTAAACACTACATGTTAATTTAGCTTATATTTTACTTAATAAATTTAAAAGTGAGTTAAAAAATAAATCAACTAAAACCAGAAAAAAATAAAAAACTAATATAAAAGTAATCTGGTAAAAGTCTGCAAAACCTTATCAATTGAAACAGTGTGAAAAAAAATTATGAAACAAATAATTTGTGTTTGATTTAAAAGTAGAAGTAAATTTAACAAAATCTTAATCTAACCTAACTAATAGATACATATATATAAAAAAAAAACTAAATTAAAATAAACGTAATAACTAACATGGGAAAGTGGCCTTTATCACTCAGAATGACTGGTTGACTAGGTTTCTGATAATTAACTTGCGAAAAATGTAAGGGGTATCAATGTTAATGTCGATTAGCGAACTAAATTTATTATATATTTATTATATATATTATATCGCCTCTCCTATGGAACCTTGTAGTCAATGATCTAATAACACTACTTAACGACAACAGATTCTACACAATAGGATATGCAGATGATCTAGCCATCCTTGTAACGGGCAAATTCACAAGTACGGTCTGCGAATTAACACAATCAGCCCTGGCAATAGTTGAAAAATGGTGCAAAAAATTTGATTTGACCACGTTAACCCACGAAAAACAGAATTAATAATGTTCACAAACAAAAGAACCCTAGGGAACTACACCCTACCAAGACTCTTTAACTCGACCCTGACACTAACTACAGAGGTTAAATACTTAGGTATTACTCTAGACAGTAAACTAAATTGGTCCAAACACCTAGAAAACAAACTAAACAAAGCCAGCATTACCTTCTGGCAATGCCGAAGAATGTTAGGTAAGAAATGGGGCCTCAAACCAAAACTAACTCTATGGCTTTACACAGCAATTATACGACCCATGGTCAGCTACGGTGCCCTAGTGTGGTGGCGTAGAACGCTTCTGACCACAGTACAATCCAAACTACAAAGTTGGCAAAGACTGGTGTGCATAGCAGTGACAGGCTGCATGAGAACAACACCCACTGCGGCCCTCGAAGCCATGCTAAGCCTCCTACGGCTGCACTTGGTCATTCAACAAGAGGCTGCAACCACCGCAATAAGATTAGATAATCAAAAATTGCTACGGACAACAGGCACGCCACATACAAAAATTTTGACTGACGTAGCCAAAGACATTACTCTCATGAGAGCACCTAATGATGGGATACAAGTCAAGTACATCTTTGACAAAAAATACAAAATGGAGCTAGAGGAAGACAAACGTGAAGGTCGCGACTCCAAGAACCTTAGAATCTTCACGGACGGCTCAAAAACAAAATCAGGGACAGGCTGCGGTATCTTCTCTGATGACCTAAACATAAAAATCTCACTACCCCTAGGCATCTACAACACGGTGTTTTAAGCTGAATGTGTAGGTATCCACAACTCAAGCAGGTAACCGCGGCCCTAACAGGCCATGGACCATACAATAAACATCTATTCAACTTAGGTATAACTGACAGCCCACATTGCAGGGCCTGCATGAGGGCAGACGAAACGGCTGCACATGTAATCTTGTATTGTCCACGTGTAGCGACGTACCGGGCTCAACATCTTGGCAACCTCTAGCACACTCCCGGAGGTCTTCAGCAAGACAAAGAGATTGCTGAGATTCCTGGAGGAGCTGGGTTGGCAAGAGTAACATGAGTAAATTTACTTCCCACACACGCAAAATAGGCGCAAAGCCGTCGAGTTGCGGAAACAAGCCCGATTTACCATACCATACCATACCACATGATGCGAAAAAAAGGTTGGACTGTACAATATATGACATCGATTTAAAGGGGGAGAAAGGGTGGGGGAGAAGGGAAGGGGTAAGAGGAACTCCCCTTTAAAAGGGAAAACCGCGGTGGCTAGTAGTTTTCGAGATATTTAATTTTCAAAATTTCGAATTTTGATGTTAAATTTTTGTGAAAACAACTTTAAGCATTGCATTTAAGGTTCAATTTACATTGTTGTAAATTTCAAGTAAAATAATTTCCTAAACACAATTGGTGACAGTTGTAAGAGATCTTTTGCATGGGATTGTGTGATGTGTATCTAGTACATTTTTGATCGATGTTATGTTTACATTCAATGAATGTGTGATAATAAATGTGAATGTGAAATGTGTAATAATAGGTACCCGAAAAGTGTCAACGGATTAAGAAAAAAAGTTCTGAAAGTCCTAGTCGTTCTGGTCGTGGTCACTGTTCTAACCTAACCAACTTAGAAAGAAAAAAACAATCTAAACCTATTTTGATAAAGCTTTTCTGTGTTATGTTGCATGAAAAAAAAATGCTTTTTGTTGGGTTATGTCAGTTACACCATGTGCTTCTACGAAAAATCCAAATCGTTCAATATAAGTTTCCCAATCGTCACTTATCATATTAAATGAATCAAATCTAAGATCACCCATAATGAACTACCACTTTAAACACTCTATTGCGCAATACTTTTATAAATTTTCCTCGTCGCCAATGTTAAATACTCACACGCTTGTTGAATAATGCCTGATGACAGCTGTTTCTTTATTACCCTCGCCTTTTCACTTTTTATATTAATATTTAAATGTCACGAATTATATTCACTACCCTACATACATGACATTCACACTGATTTTTTGTAAGACCCCAGGATTGGCAGCCGTAAGTCATCACAGGCAGAACACATGTATAGTTTTAAGCTTTATGTTAAATTTTTTATTTTTCAATATTTTAAGAGACCAAAAACGTTTCCATGCGTTGGCTATTCTGCGGTGTATCTCCTTCTCGTGAAGGTTTCTCATGCTAATAATTATATATTATATATATATAATTATATTTTATATATATATTACCCGTAGACCAAATCGAAATGGATGACGTCCAGAGACCTCCTCGACCACGTAAACCACCTCCGATTATTCTTTATGGTATCGAAGATGTTAATAAGCTTACAGAACTGCTGAAAACTGTTGCTGATAAGACTAATTTCACCTATAAGATCGTAAATCGTAACCAGCTTAGAATCCACAGTTCGGACGTGGAAGTATATAAAAAACTTGTGACACTAGTTAGAGATAAGGGGTTAATAGGTCACACTTTTAATAGAAAGGACGAAAGAAACTTCAGAATCGTAATAAGAAACCTACACCCTTCAACCCCAGTCACCGCAATGAAAGAAGAAATTGAAGCTACAGGCAATACAGTTACTGGAGAAATTATAAATGCAAAATTTGGTCCTCACAAAACTGCAACTTCCACTTTCTTTGTAAACCTCCAGCAAGGACCAAACAACAAAGCTGTAAAAGAACTTAAATATATCTATAGTCAAGCAGTCATAATAGAAGATCCCAAAAAAAGGAAATCCATTGTCCAGTGCCAAAGGTGCCAACAATATGGCCACTCAAAAAATTACTGCATGCATCCATATCGCTGCGTGAAATATGGAGAATCCCATAAAACATCTAAGTGCAAAAAACGTGATCGTTCCACTCCAGCAAACTGTGCGCTATGCCAAGGGCCTCATCCAGCCAATTACAAGGGATGCGAAGTCTACAAGGAAATCTTGGCAAGAAGATCTAGATCAACAATACCAAATAAGCCGCCACAATTAACTATTAAAAACCACAAAACCATACAGATACCCTCAAACACTGAACCTAAAGAGAAAATTAAATCTTACTCTGAATCTGTTAAATCACACAACAAACAAGTTCACGTAGAAGACACCTACGCGACTAAACAAAATATCAACGTAACAACTGAAAAATCAATAAATCTCACAATAGAACAACTGCTGATAAAACAATCAGAAAAATTTGATCTTATCTTACAACAAATGAGTAACTTAATGGGACTCATAGCTAAACTCGTTGATAAGCTTACCTGATGGATCTCACAACCCTTACATTGGTCACGTGGAATTTAAGTGGTTTAGTACCCAAAAAAAACGCAATTGAATCATTGATAATAGAGCACAAACTTGACCTACTCCTTATATCAGAGGCACATTGCACAGCGTCTAGTTCCATTACGTTTCGTGAGTTCCAATGCTACCAGACAAATCATCCTGATGGCACAGGCCACGCAGGAACTGCAATAATTATTAGGAAAACCATAAAACACAACCTCATGCCAGAATACAAACATAACCACTTGCAAGCGACCACCATTGCAGTGGAAGATCAACGGGGAAATTTATTAGTATCTGCGGTGTACTGCCCTCCAAAGCACAAAATCACTGAAAATATGTTTAATAATTTCTTTCAAACACTTGGCAACCGCTTTGTAGCTGGGGGCGACTGGAATGCCAAACACACGTCATGGGGATCTATACTTATCAACACTAGAGGTAGACAACTAAAATTATGCGCCGAGTCCAACAAGCTCCATTGGGTATCACCTGCGGAGCCTACATACTGGCCGACAGATAAAAACAGAACTCCAGACCTTCTAGATTTTTTTATGATCAAAGGCCTTGGTAGACACTACAAAAGTTGAAAGTTCTTTCGAAAATTCGTCAGACCATACTCCTGTTTTACTGACAGTGAGCACTTTGATAATAGAACGCAAGAATAATGAAACACTGTGCAACAGATATACTGACTGGAACTCAGTTAGAGAATTCATAGAGAGTAGAATAGAACTCAAAACTAAAAAATGCGGACGATATTGAAAACCAGGTCAAAAAACTTACGTCACTAATTCAAGAAGCCTGTTGGACATGCACTCCTGCTTTGAAATCACAAAATAACTCCCCCAATATCCCACTGAAAATAAAGAATGCTATTCGAGACAAAAGGAGATTGAGGCGCATTTGGCATCAAAGTCAGCATCCACACGATAGAGCCGAATTTGATAAGGCTTCCCTGGAACTAAGAGAAATGATCATAGGCTGGCACAATGATACGCTTGAAACAAAGTTAGAAACGCTTACTGCTACTGCTTCCACTGGCTATTCACTATGGAAATTCACCAAGAATTACGATAGACCACTGGAGGCAAAACCTCCCATTAGAGTTGGTAGTAACTGGGCTAAAACGGGTCAGGAAAAAGCTAACGCTTTTGGGGAACACCTGTCAAAAGTCTTCACTCCTAACGATGCGTTGGACGACTCTCACGAGGTGGTAGTCTCTGAGATCCTCAATCAAGCTATGCAGCTCTCACCACCCCCGAAACCAGCTACAGTGCGGGAAGTATGGAAAATTATAAAGGAGCTCAAAGATAAGAAGCCCCGGGCTTTGACCTTATAACCAAAGAAATCTTGCTACAACTGCCCAGGAAGGCAGTAGTACTAATAACTACACTATTTAATGCGATCCTTAGAGTCCAATACTATCCTCAGCTTTGGAAGGTATCACAAATTTTAATGGTACATAAAGCGGGAAAACCACCCAATGATACTACATCTTACAGACCAATTAGTCTTCTCCCAGTTTTGTCAAAGGTTTTTGAGAAGGTCGTCTTACGTAGGATTCTGCCCCTACTACAAGAAAATCAAGTCATACCGCACCACCAATTTGGGTTTCACCAGCAGCACTCTACAGTGGAACAAGTGCACAGAGTCTGCAACAAGATAAGACAAACACTTAAAAACAAGGAATATTGTTCTTCGGTATTCTTGGATATCCAGCAAGCCTTTGACAAAGTCTGGCACAAGGGCTTATTATGTAAAATAAAATCTTATCTCCCGCATTCATATTATTGTTTGCTAAAATCCTACCTATCGGACAGGATGTTCCAAGTGAAGGAGGCTGAAGCAACTTCAGAGTTTTATGACATACTGGCTGGAGTCCCCCAGGGATCTGTGTTGGGACCTGTACTTTATACAATATACACTGCAGACCTCCCGCAAGTGAATGGAGTTACCACCGCCACATTTGCTGATGACACAGCCATACTGGCCAGTAGTGCTAATTCATCACATGCTACAACAGTTCTCCAAAATGGACTAGATGAAATTACACAATGGCTCCAAAAGTGGAGAATTAAAGCTAGCTCAACAAAATCGGTGCAAGTAACTTTCTCTTTGAGAAAGGGAAACTGTCCCCCGGTAAAGTTAGAAAATACAGTATTACCTCACTCTGACTGTGTTCGGTATTTGGGGCTTCATCTAGATAGAAGACTAACATGGAAGCAGCACATCAAAGCTAAAAGAGAGGAACTAAACATACGATTCCGTAACCTCCACTGGCTGCTTGGACGAAACAGCAAACTCTCTGTAGACAACAAACTGCTTATTTACAAGACAGTATTGAAGCCTATCTGGATGTATGGCATACAGCTGTGAGGCAGTGCCAGTAACTCCAACATAACCATCCTGCAAAGAATGCAGAATATGATCCTCCTCACTATTGGCAACTCGCCATGGTTTGTGACCAACAATGAAATTCACGATCAACTCAACATGTCTACTGTGAAGGACGAAATCAAAAACACTTCGCAAACCTATCAACAACGGTTGCAAAATCACCCTAATCCACTAGCTTCACAACTAACACGTCGAGGCTACAACAAAAGGCTCAAAAGGAAGGATATAATCAGTGGCGACTGAGACAGTTGGAAATAAATGAGTAGATGTTCTCAGTGGAGAGCACACTCAACAGACAATTACCCTCACACAATCTGCTTATAGTTAAACTGATTGCAGATAATGAAACATAAAAAAAATATATATATAATTATATTTTATATATATATATATATATATATATAACAAGACGAGTACATATACCTATTATATATATATATATATATATATATATATATATATAATAGGTATATGTACTCGTCTTGATAGTCAATTTTTGTGTCGTTCACTTTTATCTCGACTTTGACACGATTGGTCATAAGTTTAGTTTTGACAGTGTTCATGATTAATCCAACCTTCATGCTTTCCTAGTTGAGATCCTCGATCAAACTTTCAACTCTTCTGGAGTATTAGCAAACAAGACTACATCGTCACGTCAAACTTTAAGTGTGTCAGTCTAGCTCCGTCAATCAATATTCCCATGTCTTCCCATTCCAGCTGACGAAACACACGCTCTAGAGTGGCTGAGAATAGTTTTGGTGATATAGGATCACCTTGATGGACACCTCTTTCAATGTTTATACTTTTTCCTTTTTTCTCTAGGAGAATTCTTGCTGTGCAATTTGTATAGATATTTTTGGGTTTGTCCCTAGTTACATTTTAAGGTTTAGTTAGTTAGCTTAGAGATGAGACTTTTTCCCACAGTAAAAAGTATTCAATATGTTGACCCAGATAACCAGCTATCATCATACAAAATTTCTTCAAAATCTATCCAGTTTTTTTCTCGTGATGCGGACACAGACAGAAAGATTGACAAACAAAAATTCGAAAAATTTTAGATTCGACCTCTGTATCTATAATAATTTTCCAAAAAATATTTAATGCACAGATTCAACTCAGTTAAAATTTTATGATATGTGTAGATTATACTCACAACTCACAATTATAATTTAACGGCATATTAAAAATATAATAAATTACATTTTAAATATTTTACTAATCATTGACCATCCAAACTCATGTGAATGGCAAATGTATTATTTAAAATCAAAAATTAAATATTAAATATGAATTACAAATTAGTACAGGTTCATTTTAATAAAAATAAATTATTATCTTACCTCGCCCCATGTTTGTATCAACTGCTTATCCTGAAATCACCATTTTTTTACAAAATTATAATCATATTTGTTGGAAATTGGAACATCAATTGATCATAATAATCTAAAGAATAAAAAAGAAATTAAGCAGATGGAGTGATGACTCCTTAAATTATAAAAGATACCTAACTACTTATCTGTATACACCCCCTCCCCTGTCTGCACTAATATATTATGGATTAAGAAAGAAGAAATTTAAACTAGTTACATTTATATTGAGAGTTCAAAAATTTTATTACTTAAATTAATATTTACCTATTGATAGTAAAAATCATGAATTTACGAATTTGTAGAATATTATAATTATTGTGCAATGTTGCATTGCTATTGCATTTATTCCACCCTTTGACTTAAAAAAATTATCATGTGTACCTGATGGCTCTTTTAACATTTAAAATTCCGCAATGAAGGAAATAATATGTTTTGGGTGTAAATCTCAAGCAAAAAACTATACTAGGTACTAACAAATGTTTCTAGCGGGCATGGATCAAAAAGTAAAAATATTAGACTATCAAAAATTATATATACTTACGTATCGCAATTCTCACGTAATCTCGAAGATTTTTTTTATATTATCCGTAACTCACAAGCTAGTGTTCAAAATGGCTGTTGATTGCACTAACTATAAAGAAAATAACAAGGTTTCAACGATCGATTATCAAGCGACAAGCGGATACCTACAGCATAATAAATAAACTACAACAAATGCAAAATGAATACGTCATAAGACGAAGTATGTTTTCGCCAGTGATGTGCCACTGCGCCTGCGGACTGCCGGATCGTTAAGTGTATATCCGCGGACACAGATACAAATACGGATCATTCTTCAAATAGTCATAAGATCCGCAAATACGGATACGGACCTCATATAGCTAGTTACCTATCGTAAATGTTATAATATTTCCTTATTTTCTTAATAAGCATACCATAAAGATATAAGGCTTGTTTGTAACTTACTACAATACTTGCGACTCACCGTCGCTTCGCTTGGGTCCGTGCCTAGGTTGCTTCCCCATACAAACATTCACTCACATTTTTACCTCCTTAAGGAATGATTTCCGGAATAAAAACTATCCTATATCCTTCCCAGGGGCTCATACTATCTTCTTATCAAATTTCATCTAAAATCGGTTCAATAGTTTCGGAGTCTATTTTATAAAAAAAAACAAGCAAACAAAAACCATACTTTTCCTGTTTATAATATAAGAATAGATAAATAATATTCACCTTGTCTAATGTAAATGTGCAAATACGCAATTTTAAGACATAAATAATAATACTTTCTAGATTTACGCGAGTATTTGACATTTAAAAATAAAACTGTCTTTTCGGATTTTTTCACAGATTTATTTTAGTTTTTAGTTCCCGATGTTTCGAACACTTTCCAGGAATCATGGTCACTGAAGAGACTAAGGATTTAGACGTCTTAAAGGACTTGTTACAGACAGGTCTAATAATAAATAAAAATTTAAATGGTATTCAAAGTGTTTTATTGATATCTACACTTAGAATTTCATTCACTTCATGAAATATAACACTAAAAAAAATCCTATCAAGATCCGCCAAAAAATGACGGATACGAATACAGATCTTTTTTCTCCCTCGGATATCTGGTGCATCACTAGTTTTCGCTAAATATTTTATATAATAATTTTTATGTAAGTTATCTATGGTTGGTACTTAACTCCAGCTGTTAAGGGAAGACTTCCCCAAAGGAGGGCGTTATACGTATGATCTACTTACATTCAGTCTGTGGTTAAGCAATTTATTATTATATCTCTTTTGTACCTGGTTTTTACGTTCGCACCTTACCTGTGCAATGTATTGTACCGGCTGTCTAACCTTTAGTTAGACAGCCGAAGAAAGAATTAAGAAGAAGAGGTGCATCCTATGGTGGTCTTCACTGACCGAGGGATCAACACACAGCCTTAACCGCTGATTGTAGAAACGTGAAATTTGGAGGACGTATTCCTTATATTACGATGTAGGCATCCGATAAAAAGGATCCGATAAAAAACCAAAAATTAGAAAAATATAATTTTGGGGGCCAAATGAAAATTGTTAATTAAACAAAAGATAGGCACTTTGTAGAACAAACGCATTTTATAAAAGAACAAACATTAATGAATATTTTAAGACTGTTTATCTTTAAATATAAATAACTAGAAAAGATATAAATTCCCATTGAGAGGGTTATTTTGAGGTTACATTTTTGTTTATTTATTTATAAATAAACAATTAACGAACAAACAAATAGTTATGGCGAACAATCAAAAATAAATGACGAACAAACGAGAGAAAATAAAAATTCAAAAATTAGAAAACGAAAAATTTCGGGGGGCCAAGTTTAGTGAGTTGGATCATACTCATAGTGATCACGACATTTGGCGGGGGCAAAATCAAAAAGGCTAAATTCTTCCCCATTGTGAAACGCGCGCCACGCCAACTTCGCATTATCTTTGTTTTTTTATCTTCAGTGGTGTATCCAATGGACACGCGCAACTTTATCCCTCGATTTTAAAGATTATACAAATAAAAGCAGAATAGAGTTTCCTTTAACCGTTCCCCTTTATTTTTTTATTAAAACTGCATAATAATCTATGGCCACTCAAATTAATAGAGCACGGACTCTGTAAATCATAGAATATAGATGTGATTATATCTTAATAAAATTAGCGAAAATTTTATTTAATCTGTGGATTTGAAATCGCTTTTGAAGTGAAGTTGATGAGAAATGGCACCGCTTTTGGCAGCAGCACATAAAGTTATTTTCATGTTATTAATGGCGTTCAAGCTAAGAATTGTTTAAATATACTGTAATCAAATAAAAGTAGGAGTATTTTTAGTTTGTAATTATTTAAATTTCATATTTAATATTCTAACCCACAATATTTAATTGTTTTGAGTTTTAAATGAAAAAATAAAAGAGTTACAGAACACCGAGGACTAGTAAAAAATAGAAAGACTTCTTAGTATTATCAGCTTAAGTCATGTTTATTGAAGTGTTTACAACTTCCACAGTGAACAGTATTTACTTAAAGGTTTCTGAACATGGCGTTTTACAATGCCGGTAATGAAGCACCTTCAAATGATTTATGTGACTTATCAAACGATAATCAAATTATTGATGACTTATCTATAATTCCCTTAAATAGGGATAGTTTTGGTAAGTTTCATTTAGCAAAAGTAAGGAACGACGTATATGTTAATTGATATATTTCTGAATATATTATGTCCGATATAATAATAAGTTTAGTTAAAGTATTTTCATAAGTTTTTTTCTAGATCTATTAAAAGATATCTTCATTATTTGTAACTATTTATTTTTTTGTAACCAAATACAACAAAATATATAGTTTGCTTCATTACTAGGTATTTGTATAATATTTTTTTCTAGCTATTTGTGAATTGTGTGGACGTGTTGGCCGTCGCGGTCAATTTTATCCAAGAAACAATAAGTTTTGTTCATTAAGATGTCACGCCAGCAATAGTAGGCGGCGTTATTGCAATTGGAGATTTAAGCTAATGGAAGGAGCTGAGCATATGGCGGGTCTAATTCCTTTAGAACCATTGCCACAGTTGCAGCATTGGCAGGCTAATTTTAATGATTTACAAGTATGTATATTGTTATCATATTGTACAATAATAATGATTTTTCACTCATCAACATAAAATTTGAATTTTTCTAATATAGTATAATAATGGTAACATCTGCAATATATTGATTTTGTTTATTTATTGACTAGCGACTCACCCTCGCCTCGCTCGGGTTTGTCCCTAGGTATGTTTTAATTTTTTTAAGTGAAAGCCTAATTTATTTCCTAAAAATTAAAGTGGCCTAATTTACTCCTTATACTTCAATTTTATTTATCTGTATAGGTTAATATTTAACAATTTATGTTAAACAGGCAGGACCAATTAAACAATCGGCAGCTCATGTGGCAAATAGTTATGAATGGAAGGATGAATTATTTGGCTGTGACTTTCTAGCAGCACCCGTGAGTTTATTTAAACATGCCCCATTACATGAAATGTGGGACAATACATTTGAAGGTATGAAAGTAGAAGTGAAAAATACAGATTGTGATAATTATTCAGAGAAATTGAATGATTATTTCTGGGTAGCAACAGTATTAAAGGTGAGACAAATTTAAATATCATATTTAGAGTTTAATATTAAAAATATCTTATATTTTTTTTATTTATAAGGATACATTTGAGTTAATTTTAAAACTAATAATTGTGAGCTTTAGGTGTCTAATGATAAACAGTAATCCTTCAGATCAAAAATACTAAGTTCTAGTTTTCTTTGAAGAACTTCTAAATGTGCTAAAAGAGACATTCCTTTTTAAGTTTTTCCTCAAACTTATTTAAAACATATCTAGTCTTTTTTAAATGTGCTCATGTTAATAAAATAAATAATAATGAAATAATGAGTACAAAAATTGAAGATTGCCACATTTCAATGGGTAATTGTTGGCAGCACTAAAAAGATTTGTCATCATTTTCTTATTATGGCTAGACTAAACGAAAATCCTTCTTTATAGTACCAATTATTTAAAGCTGCTTTTGTATCATTAGTTCAAGGCACTTTTTAGACTTAATTCCGTTTGAACTGGATAGAGAAGAGCCAAAAACCATTTATTTTTATAGTTTTAGGAAAAGTTTGAGTTTGGGAACTTACACTCCCTCTCTTCCTTGCCATCCCCCACCTGGTAATTGTTTTTTTTTTCTCTTATTTTATGACGTCTTCATCAATCATCAATACCATCTTTGGGAAAATCATACTTATATCTTTATCACTAAAAATGGTAGCTTTAGCCTTCAACATAGCATATTGATTATATTATGTTGGCACCGATTTCCAAAATATCTGATTAAGTATCTATAGTAAATAAAAACCCCATTCAGTTATTTTTTAATTTTTAGTATTTATTTTTTGAAGTCAGTTTTTTTTTAAATAACTTTTTTATTTAGTAATTTTTAGATTAAGTAAAAACTAAAATAGTTTTTGTAATAAGTAGTAATTAGAAAAACTATTTCAGTTTTAGTTACATGTTTTAGTCCATATCTTAAAAAACTACTGAACCGATTTTGATGACATCTTTACTATTATCTAAGTTATTAAGCAAATAAAAAAGGAATGATCACAAACATACATACCTATAAAATTTTGTATATTTGTTTGGAAGCCCTAATAGATTATCATTTGTGAATATTTTGCTGTTCCAATAACATAACATACATATATGTGTCAAATTGATAACCTCCTTTTTTTTAAGTCGGTTAAATAGATGTAAAAAGCGTAGAATTATAAAATTTATACATAAAGCATTTCTAGCATTTGAGATTTGTATTGTTTCAGGTAAAAGGTTATATGGGATTATTGCGGTATGAGGGTTTTGGAAGTGATGATTCAAAAGATTTTTGGGTAAATTTGTGCTGTTCTGAGGTACATCCAGTTGGATGGTGTGCGACTCGAGGCAAACCATTGATACCACCAAGAAGCATAGAGGATAAATATACTGATTGGAAAAAGTTAGCACTGTTTTCTTATTCTTATAATATAAAATCATTTTGTACATGATTACCATTTGTTTTACGGTAAAGAAAAACTTAGTGCATGTCTGGGAGAACCTAGCAAGTTTTCGAGGGGCATGTGAAGTGTGTCAACCCGCATATAATTATTATAATTATTATGTTTTTTCAGGTTCCTTGTTAAACAGCTTACTGGGGCTCGGACATTACCTGCAAATTTTTACACAAAACTGAATGATAGCCTTGTAGCAAGGTTTACAATTGGCTCTATTATGGAAGTTGTAGACAAAAATAGAATTTCACAAGTAAAGGTGAGTGTACTTGCACAATCCCACTGAGTTTAATATTTGTTTTTAAATCATAAAGTGCACTAAATGCTAATATATACATTTTAATAAAAAGCAATTAATTACAGGTAGCAAGTGTTTGCGAAATCATAGGCAAGAGGCTACATGTAAAATACTATGATAGTTCTCCAGAAGATAATGGTTTTTGGTGTCATGAAGATTCACCATTGATCCATCCAGTTGGGTGGGCCTTTCGTGTTGGCCACCCTCTTGATGCGCCACAGAATTACTGCCAACGTGTTGCCTCAGGAAGATTTATGCCTAATGATACAACACCTGAAATGTTCTACAAATATCCTACAAATGAACCACCATTGTTTTCTGAAGGCATGAAATTAGAGGCAATAGATCCATTGAATTTGTCAGCGGTTTGTGCGGCTACAGTGATGCAGATACTGAATGAAGGTTACATGATGATAAGGATAGATTGTTATCCAGCAGATGCGTCTGGAGCTGATTGGTTTTGCTATCATCAGCGCTCTCCATGCATTTTTCCAGTGGGTTTCGCCCTTGGCAATAATATACCTTTGGTGCCACCTGCGGGGTATGTGGTTGCTTTTTATTTTATAGCCTAATTTATTGAAAAAAAAATTTTGTAGCTTTTTAAGCTCCTTTATTGTGTATGTATATAATGTTTATTACTTTATTAGCAGAAACCGGGGCTTCGCTCGCGCTAAATCTACAAAAAAATAGATTTCATACAAACTTTCATTCCCTATTTCACCCACTTGGGGGTTGAATTTTGAAAAATTGTTCCTTAGTGGATCCCCACGTCATATGAGAATACGTGTGCGAAATTTTAAGTTTCTAGCCCGTTTTGGCCTGTGCATTTATTTAAAACTTTCATCCTCTATTTTACCCTCTAAGGGGTTGAATTTTAGAAAACACTGAAATACGTAACTTATTTGCCGCTGAACTAGCATTGTCTTATTTGTTTACATAAGGTTAACATCAGAGACATTAAAATTAGTTAAGAGCCAGCCAGAGGTCCCAAAAAAAAAATTAAAATTTCCTTATGCTTATTTAATAATACTTAAAATTACAATTATAATTAACATGTCTAATGCTAGGCGATGTAACAATTAGGATCATGTAAAATAATTTTAATATTAATGTGAACTTCTGTTGGACAAACAAAAGTGTGAAGTTACGTTATGACGCAAATGAACGTGGGAATGCTGACTTCGCTACTCGTGTCGCTAACGTACAGCGCGAGGTCAGCGCTCCACCTATAGTTATGCGCTGCGCTATAACAAATTACGCAATGTTTGTTTGTCAACAGTGTAACACCAGAAACGTTCAAGTGGGAGGAGCACCTGTCGCGCACGGGCAGCGCGCCGGCGCCGCGCGGCTCGTTCGCGTCGCGCGGCCACGTCGTGTCGCACGGGTTCGTGGCGGGCATGCGGCTGGAGTGCGCCGACCTCATGGACCCGCGCCTCGTGTGCGTCGCCACGGTCGCCAGGGTCGTGGCTGACTTGCTCAAGGTATGTTTGGGGGTTTGATTGTATTTGAAAGTAATTGTGTATTTAAGAAGGGACGGGGGAATGGGGGAGTAATGTAGTGTGGCTCACGGTATCCACTAATGTAAGATTTATTAAGTTAGTAATAAATAGGACTTGGAACATAAAGGTTGTCTCATTTAATAACATCATTACAGTAAATACGATCCGATTTTTATGGTTCCGTATCTCTAGAAAAAATGATTATATAGGAAAACTTCGTTATTCGTCTGTCTTTCTATCTGTATATCAAGACCCTTTTTCTTAGGAACGCGTGGAAGTATTAAGTTGAAATTAATATCAAATATTCATGCCTACAATGCTTTGGAGCTGTGAAAATCATATTTTTAAGTTAACGCAATTAAAAGATACGGCCGTTGTGCCGCGTATTTTTATACTCGCAAGTGATCTCTCACGCCTTATTTGTTTGGATTTCTAACAGTAACTACAACAATATATAGAAAATAATAATAACAAAAAGAACCACTAATTCCGCGCTATGCTATTTTTTACACTTGAGTGTTGCCTGGAAGAAATCGCTGTTTTAGCGATAAGGCCTCCTCTTGTGCCTTTTCTTGCCATTGTATTGTTTTCGTCTTTTTTTGTGTGTACAATAAAGGGTTATTATTATTCTTCGTCCTCGTTCCCTCGCTGATGAAGATCGCGAGTACTTATGATTTTTTTCCAGTCTGATCGGTTCAGCGATGTCTGAACTGCGGCATGGAAAGTAGTGCCCGATGACTTCTTAATCGCGTTCGACTACCTCATTGGTGTCCTTCCCCGTGAGTTTTCACCATCAATTTGGTCCAAGGCTATCAGTTTCTTTATACTTGTCAGTCCACAGAATTTTAGGGCCTTATTTTGACAGAAAGTGCCGCTCCGTGATCTTAAGTTTATTATTATTCCTAGCGACACCCTAGCTTCGCTCGGGTTCCTCCCTAGCTTGGATATAGTAAAATGGATACAGTATGTTATCCTTAAGAGATAGACATATGCCATCGCGGACTTCTTTGTAGACCTTTTTAAGGTGTATAATACTGTAGTACATTATTTTGATCTATCCCGTAGGGTTCAGCCAGTGTTTGCAATGTAAGCGCAAAAAAATGTGTTTATTTACGACATCAAATGTCAAATCTAAAATTATCAGTGTTCCTCTACTATATTATACATATAAACCTTCCTCTTGAATCACTCTATCTATTAAAAAAAACGCATCAAAATCCGTTGCGTAGCTTTAAATACCTAAGCATATATAGGGACAGACAGCGGGAAGTGACTGTTTTATACTATGTAGTGACTAATCTCAATATAAATCCCCGTGCAGGTACATTTCGACGGCTGGGGCTCCGAGTACGACCAGTGGCTGTGGGCGCACAGCACGGACGTGTACCCGGTGGGGTGGTGTCGCGCCGTGGGCCACCGGCTCGAGGGCCCGCTGCAGCCGCCGCCGCGGGTCGCGCGCCGCCCGCCCGCCAGGCCGGCGCGGCGTAGGCGGAGACAAGGTACGATCTTAGGGTAGATTTATTTATTTATGTACCACAAAAAATATATAATAATAGAAAACAAATATCTCTTGTACAAAGGATGATTTATCTCTTTAAGAGAAATTTACCAGAACTTGAGTATAAATAATAATGAGGTGCGGTGTAGAGTATAATCTATTAACATCAATATACAAGTATACAAACATACACACATACATACTTAATTTACTTATATATTGCATAGTAGGCGAGGTTCAATCACAGTATAGACCATACAGTAGACGAAGTACAACCACCTCCTGTTTGTGACATTCAGGCTTAGTATCGTCCACTAGGCGTGAAGCCAATAGATACACTGGCAGGCGGAAAATTGCTCCTGGTACTTCTCTGGTAATAGAGTGATCGCAGGAGCAACTTTGGTTGTTGTGATCTATTTCAGTAGACCAGCCGTAGGGGCGAAATGGTTGAGCGAGCAGGGGTAGTTCCATTAGATTTTAGTGGGTAGTGCTGGCTTCTCCAACAAGTGAGTACCACGTAACCAGCTGCATGGTGGTAAAATGTATTAAAATGGTTAAAAAAAGGTGAAGTACAAGTACAGTATAGACCATACAGCAAGTGAAATACAAACTCTTGGATTTTATCTGCAACAAATAAATATTATTTCAAATAGATAGTGTTATTATATGTATCGATTTATTTTAGATATTTGTGTAAAAGAAGTTACAATTTTGATATTATTTTTACTAGTGACTAGACCAAATAATGATAATTAAATAATTTTTAGCACCAAAAGTGTCAGCACAGCCACCAAACACAACGGAGGAAAGCTCTCAAAACTCAGACATTGGTGATGCAAAGAGTCTCTCGCCCCCCACCAGCGTGTCTGAAGTATCAGCAGATGTGGAAAATCGCGAGGAAGCTGTCAAAATGGAAGTCATTAGTGAATCTAATACCACCCCGGAAGGGGATGAGAAGTTAACAGATAGTCAGGATGTGTTGGTAAGTGGTTATTTATTGATCCTCATTGATTAGTGAAAAAAGAGGTACTCCATAGGGAAGTACGTACGTTTTTTATTGCATATTATAAAAAAATACTACATAAAGGCAGTGGTAGCCAAGTATGCCCAGCCCAGGTAACGCGCTTGCTTGGGAAACCAAATGAAGCGGGTTCAAGTCCCGGGTCTAGCGTCACTGATATTTTCATGTGTGAATTATTTCCAACATGATTGTCACTTGTCTTAACAGTGAAGGAAAACATCACATCACAATCAATAATACATTAGTCAATATGAATGTTGAAAGCATATGGTCCCAGTGTAATTTCTTCTTTTTTTATCTGCAGAATAATTAAATATGATCCTCATTTTGTTGTATATGAGTGCGTAGAAAGGGCGACATAATGGAACTTACTAATTTAAGTTATATTTTCAAATCATATAATAATAATCAAGTTCTTTAGATTAAGGCTAATCTTAACAAGGTATTTTTTGTTTTTCATTATTAAAATTACTTTATAGAGTACAGCAACTCCAACAGATGTATCTCAAGACTCAACTGAAACAATAAATCCAGTTTTACAAGATAATTCAGTAAAGAGTGAGGATGATAAAGTGATACCTCGGCTAGTCAATACTACAGTGCCCTTAGACGTGTTGAATTCAGTGGACCCAGAGAACTGGACTACCGCAGATGTGGCAAAGTTCCTAACAGTTAACGACTGTCAGCCATATTGCATCAATTTTACACACATAACTGGCCCTATGATGTTACAATTGTCAAAAGATGAAATCATCGAACTCTTAGAAATGAAGGTCGGACCATCTCTGAAAATATTTGATCTCATACAACAGTTAAAGTGCAAAATTAAACAGCCACAATGCAGGCTACTCGGAAGTTTCAAATAGTATTTCCTAACAAAAGAAGGTCAAGGACTTTATAAGTGAGAGTGACCTAGAGTGAAGATTCCAATATAAAAGTGCTTAGCAATACGGTATTATAAACTTTGTAAGTTCATGTAATCAATAATTTACATATATAAAAAATAAAAGTGAGATCTTTACTAAAATGGAAAATAGGATATAAAAAAACTTTGTAGAATAGATGTAGTTCCAATAGTTTTACCAAATATCAAAAATGTAGAATCCTATGATCAAATCATGATTGATTTTTTTAAGATTGCAGGTGAGTGACACAGTTTCATGTTGGATCAACAAAAGAATTACATTAATTATTACGTTATTCGAACAACTAAGGCGTAAGTAAACTATTATCTAAGAAAAAAATCCATATGGTAAACTGCGACCTATGGTAGTTAATAGGCTAGATATGATTAAAAAAATTGATAACTTTACATGCAGCTTAAAGAAACATTTTTATTCATAAATAAAATAATAATAATTTAATATTATTAATTAATAATTGTCATAGTAAATTTGGTCTTACGCCTTTGCTGTTCCAACATTTACATTAAATATAGTAGGTACTATATCAAACACTATGCAACTTTATTTTAATGTGTAAGGCATAGGGTAGATTAGATTTATGGAAACTGAATTACAACATTCTACACCTGCCTATATTTGGCAAAATAGTTCTTAGTCCATTTTGGAGGAATAATCTTTAGCTTTGTGTGGAATTGTATGTGCTGTATAAAACACAATTTTTACTTGAAATATTAAACGGTAATATCTTGCAAATTTTTCGATAGATATTCTCTAGAAACTATCTGAAATATTTTTAGGAGGTCAAATAAATCATGGGATATATTGCGTTATAAGAAAATGATATGACAATTTTCTTTTCATTTTTAAGACATACACATAAAAAGTTTTTTTTTTATCATTTCGAATGTCTGTTTTGAAATAATTTCATGTTGGTATTTAAAATATTAACAATGTGCTTAGGTTGGCACTGTAATTTTTTCAGAGTTGTTCCATACACATTTGTATTTGCTAATCTTATTTTTTTTTACGTACCTATTTTGTATTTTATGACTAAGTACATATATCAATTATTATGTGATACTTATTTTTCCTAAATTATTCTCTAATGTGATTCACGCTTTAAATTGCTTGCCAATTAATTAAATCAAGGATTTTTGGAAAAATAATATTTAAATAATGTTTGTATTTCATTATCAGTCGTAAATCTATTTTATTATTTAATACATTATCACAGTGGGGTTTAATCAATTATTTCCATGGTTTATGTTAAAAACAATAGAATTTCCAGTATACATCTTTTCAAAATGTTAATATGTTTAATAATATTTAAACAACTTAATTCAAACCACTTTAGATTGTGATACTATATTATAGAGAATTTGTAACAGTGGAATGTATCACGTAACGTGGTTAAGATGGCGCCACTTGTATGTCACTAAGAATATAAGGCAAACATTGGATTGAAAAATTGAATTGAATGAAATTTCTGCTTCATGTACATTCTTTATTAAATAAGTGATATATGCGGTGATCTGTAATATATTATTAGTCGCACGCTATATTATGTACTGTGATACAATATGAGGAACATCTGTATTTGCATTTGCACGCTTTTGCATGCATTTTAAACGCGCGTCATTAAATGTGTTGGTCTTTATTATTGAAATTTTTCTCATTACAGACATTTATTTGCTTAATTTGAACCATTTTTATATTAACGATTTGACTTTTTTTTATAATGGTAGTTATTAAAAGAGGTTCTATTTTTATATTGTAATAAAAATGCAATCAATATACCAATATGTCAAAATGTACAACCACATATAATATATGAAAAAAAAAATATAACTGAATAATAAGCAGCTCAAGAATTAACTATCAAATCTGTATCAAACCAATTTCTAGACTTAGCTAGATTAAGTAGTAATATGCGGTAATATGTCCTAAAACCTCTTGTAATAACTAAATTGTGATTAGTTTTTATTTCCTATTTATTTTAACTTATATACATACACAGTGTATTGATACCTCATGAATAATGTCATCGTAACAGACTGAATTTCTTCTAAATGTCGACTATGAAATTTTAGATGATAATCAAATTGCCTTTTTAGTGACTTATACAAATATGAGCATAGTTCAGATATTGAATACGTGTGTTTTAGTGATTGAATGTCTGGTAATAAATAAAAATGCTGCAATATTTGTGATGTTTTATTTCTTTGTGTAATAATATATTAGATATTTTAAATCTTCTCGGCCTTTTTTTTTTCGCGGATTTATTTTGACTTTTGGTTTGCGACTTTTCTTTTTGTAATAGCTATATAATGACCCTTTGAGATGTCTAAAACCCTCCCGTGATCGTGATCGCTGTGAAGTATTCGAAACGTTGGGACCCAAAAATTAAAATCCGCGAAAATATCCGAAAAGATAGTTTTATGGACGGAACGTTTGTGTTAATTGCAACCTATATATTACCAGTAGATCTCTCTGTTTGTTGATAAGTCCTGGAGAATTTGTGAGGTTAATAACCTGTAAGAGAAATAATTAAAATTTACAAAGTTATCGATATGTAAAGCTCTCCTGACTGTATTTCGCTGTTGGGCCCTGACAGCCCATCCCAATAGGTTGTGATTGTCCAATCACATTCTGACAGACTCGTTTTAATAGTAATAGTTAGAGGTAATTTTTTTGATAGTCCAATCACATAAAAAATTATCCCTAACCCCAGAGTCAGTGAGTTGAGGGGATGCATGGGGAGTAAGTTTTCCCCTCGACAGGCTTGCCGTCCCAGCGTCGTGGTTGAATTGCGTGAATGATGCTGCGACGTCCCATTAAGACGAAAATTCCGTTGGGTTTTAGTGGATAGGACTGGCCTTTCTAGTTGGTGAGTCACCACATAATCATTTGTTTGTATGCCGGCTGTATGCGTAAATGCATTTCCCAACTTTAAAATAGAAGGGCGCCGTAATACCCAGCTTCCTAGGCACTAGATAGTAACAAATTATAATTTTGCCATATTGATTTCACATACTACTAATACATTTTAAATCGTTAAGACATTTAGAAGTACGTTAAAATAGTTTTCAAGATTTGATATCAAAGTTACAAGATATATAATAAAAGATCAGTATTAATTAATACAATCTTACGAAGGCGTCTAGACGGGGCAATGGAGCGAGGCATTCAAGGTAAGAGGCGTGAGGCGAACCTATAGACATAGAAGTGGACTGTTTCTTTGCCAGCCGTCAGCTGAAAATGGCTGAAAGGCGCAACAGAGACAAAACGATTGTGCGGCCAGAAGTCTTCTGTATTCATTGAAATACGATTAACGAAGATGGATATAACCATTTAACATACCGTTATAATATTATACTTTTTTTATATACCTAATATATTTTATATACATTCCATTTATAAATTCAAATTGGAATAAAATACAGGTATTGGCCGCATGTTCGCTTTCTCTCTTTCTAGAGTGGTCAATTCATGAGTATTGTTCAGTCTATTCTCTAAGTCTATGGGCAAACCCGTCTGTCATACCGCATACGTACTTTTATATGACAGTCGGGAAATGGCTTTAAGGTTCACAGGTACAATTGTAACTCGGTATGAAATGGCTAAACGCTTTAACTACGAAATCTTAAATACTCACCTATTGTATAGTTATCATTGTAATATAATAAGGCAGTGGTAGCCCAGTGGTAGCGCACTCGCTTGGGAAACCCAAGTGAAGAGGTTTCAAATACCGGGTCACGCACCTCTGATCTTTTCATGTGCGAATTCTTTACCAACATGATTACAACTTGTCTTTTTTTTTTTTTATATAACCCATAACACCTACAGTTCATGCACTTAGGTTTTAGGTAAAATACAGAACCGCCGGTACGTTGTCACTATGAGGACTAAGATGATATGCCTCTCGCCTGTAATTGCGCTGGCTACCTTATCCTTCAAACGGGAACACAACAATGTAATCATTGTTGCTTGGCGGCAGAAATAGATAAGGGGGTGGTACCCATCCAGTCGGACTCCTCAGGCTTGACAGAGTCCTACCACCGGTAACTTGTCTTACGGTGAAGGTAAACATCGTGAGGAAACCTGCATTTCTGAGAGAACCCAACAAGTTTTCTAAAGAAATATGCCACTTGGCCAACGTGAACAATGGCCAGATCCCCTTCGTATTGAAGGGAGACTCGTGCCTAGTAGTGGGACATTAAAAAATGCTGAATACACATAATAAAGTCATTTAAAATATAAGAGATTACCTCATAGTGTGGTTAGGCACAGCCGGCGCGTACAGAGCACAGCACAGAAGGTTACCAGAGCGTTGTGCGTGGCATTTGTGATATTCAGAACACCAATATGTTTCATTCACAACACCTTCTATACACTCTGAAAAGTTATAATTTAAATATTAAAGAAATATCATAATTATTATAGGTAGTAATGAAAAGTACTTCTTAGAGAAAGAGAATTTTATATTTTACATAATTTGGGTGCTAAGATTTTTTTCCATTTAATGAATAATCCCACACATATCAGTTATTGTTATTATTTTTTTGTGAGTTACCTCATAACTATCTATAGAGTATTACAACAAATATTAAAACTGACCAAGTATAAGTTGTACTCGCGCTAGATATTTTATTTACAATTCAATACAAAACCCTATTTAAAATGATATAATATAACATAAGCATATTCTGTAACATATTTGTATAAGTAAAGAAATATTTGCGTGAGAAATTCACACTTGATCAACTTTTCATAATTTCACCTTTATCGTCATTCACATTAAGTTCAGGCACTAGCTCCTTAGCAGTGGTCACATAGAAAGTTCTCAATATATCAATCCTGTGGACTCCGGACATCCCCCTGTTCTTTTGGTTCGAGCCGTGCACGTGACGGGAAAACACACATCTGCGCTTATTTACGTTTATTACTAAGATTCTGAAACGATAGATTATTTATATACTAGCAACTCACCCTCGCTCCACTCGGGTTCGTCCCTACTCACGTTTTAAGTTTTAACGTTTAGTATAGATTTCTCAGAGATGAGATATTTTCCCACAATAAAAAGTATCCTTTAAGTAACCAGCTATCATCATACCAAAATTTCATGAAAATCCCTCCAGTGGTTTTTCCGTTATGCGGTCACAGACAGACAGACAAAAATTCTAAAAACTAGATTCGGCTTCTGTATCGAAAATAATGACTATTTAAGTAAGATTTTCCAAAAAATATTTAATGCATAGATTTGACTCGGTTATAATTTTATTATATGTATAGATTAGTTATGAACTTATTAAATTTTAAGAAGTAAAATAAAGGTAGTTTTAATGAGTGTGATATATAGTAAGAATAAAGGAGAATGTGTTCGGATGGTTGGGCATGTATGAAGAATGGCCATATACTGAAGAAGAGTAAATTGAAAACGAAATAGGTGGACACCATGGAGGACCAAGTGTTTTTAATATAAAAACAAGGTCAAATCAAACATTTGAGGATGTTAAATGTATTCTTGTTCACTTGTCCTTTTCATGAAATGATTAAGTTATTTATAAAAACATGTTTTTTAATTTATATAAATTCTACTTGTACCTAAATTACAGAAGATATTTCTTTTTTATAAATACATATGTAGAAATAACACTCACCCTAATAAAGCAGGATCAAAGGAAATACTCATAGGGAAGTTTCTGGGGTATATTAATTTCGCTTCCTTTATAATTTGCGCATAACCTTCCCAACACTGGAGGACCATTTCATCTATTTGTGACAAAGCCGGAGTTGCTCCACATATCACTAGAACATATACATCTGCTAAAAGCTTGCATGTCACTGCTCTGAATGCTACCTGAAAAATATTACAAAATTAATCTAATATATTCAAACGTGAAATTCTTGTATATTTCTTTATTTATATATAATATATAGGCAGTGGTAGCCCAGTAGTAACGCGCTCGCTTGGAAAACTGAGTAAAGCGGGTTCAAATCCCGGGTCTCGCACCTCTGATATTTTTATGTGCGAATCATTTCTAACTTGATTACCACTTGCCTTACGGTGAAGGAAAACATCGTGAGGAAACCTGCATGTCTGAGATAACCTAGCAAGTTTTCGAAAAACATGTGAAGTCCGCCAACCCGCACTTGGCCAGCGTGGTGGACTATGACCTGATCCCCCTCGTACTGAAGGGAGGCCCGTGCCCAGCTGTGGGATGTTAATAAGGGCTCTAACGATTCCTCTGAAATTTTGTACGTGGGCGAAAAATCGATTTAGATTAGTCTTATGTCTGGGAAAACGCGTGTTTTCGAGTTTTCATGCGGTTTTCTTTAGTATAATTCCAAGCAAAATATGGTCGATAATTTCTTAATGTTAATGGTCAAGCGGCTGAGGCGCAAGATTGACAATCACAGGTACCCAAGTTCGAATCCTGATCGGATACAGTGTACTACTTTTGTTTAGTACTTTTATGTAGTAGTACTTTTGTTTTTTTTTGTATTTATTCAAGTGTTTAGATTTTTATCTAAAATATACGATATAACAAAACAGAACTTCAAGGGAAGCTCAGTCGTCCAGGTACTATATATTTTAAAGGGAAAGTCTTTCTATCCCTTTGTTACTCTTTCACGAGTTAACTGCTAATAGTAAATTATAACTTTAATTTATGTAAATAAAAACCAAACAGAGAATAAATTAAATAGGAAACTTAATCATCATCACCATCATTAAATAGAAAATTTAAACCAGCTAAGTCTATTAAATGAAAAAAGAATTAAAATCTGTTTAAAATCATTGAAAAAATTCCATATGAACACAAATGACAAATACTAACAACAAAATTTAACTTACATTAGGACTCATTTGTGGTAAATAAACTAGCGTATCTCGCAATGGAGCGCCATCTTGTGTTGTAGCAAGTAAGAGAAGTAGCCTTGCTTCTCTCATGTCCAATTCGTAAAAGTCTGAACTACATGCAACCAAATGTCCATGAATAGTAAGACATGCATAGCGACCAGTCACTGTTTGTGCATAATTATCTAGAATTTGCTGTAATTATATATAGTATTAGAATTTAGTGAGTTTAAATATAATTTATGTTACCTATATTCTATTTAGTTTCTCTTTAGTTCGAACAAAATAAGAATAATAAATTAGAGAAACCTGTATTTGTTGTGCTTGAGGACACAGCAAACTCTGTATAAAGTCCAGGACAATTGTTGATTGTGGCATAGAATTTGGATCTAATGTTTCCAATAAATAATCAAGTATTGGATAACACTGCCTTAGATCTCTTTTTATTTGATCAATATTCTTTAAATTTTCTAATTCCTTCTTGCCAATGCAAAAGATCATTACATCATGAATACATGAAAGAAGCAATTCCAAATCACATTCAAGTCCTCCAGTTGCAATACCAATTAATGTGACACTACAAATGTATATGTAAGATTAATAAAAATATACAGGAACATTGTAGTCTACCCCACTCAAATCATTCTTCTACTCTTAATTTTATGTCCAAAATGTCACCAATAAACATAAGTAATAATGGGTTTATAAAATATGTACCTGTTCATGATAAATTTTCAATGTACCTAATATACTATATAATTATGTTGGTAATATTTTTACTTTTTTCAAGCAGCCTTTGCAAAGAATTGTTCTATTTTACTCAATGAAATTATTAAAAAAGTTTCCCAAAAATAGACTTTTTCTGTAGAACTATCAAAGGATATTTTCTTTACATTATTTAACAACTGTTTATGTAGCCTATTCAAAAAATTCTGTATATTTCGGGCTTGCTAGGCTATCATGAAAAAAAAACAAACAATATTATTTATGGCTCACTACACTCTGGAATAATGTGGTTATCTATTGTGAAAGTAAAAGAATTAATTGAATAATTTCAGTATTTTATAAAAATATTGTGCACTAGCAAAACCTGTGGCTTCGCTCGCGCTAAAACTACAACAAAAAAACTTTAAAAAGATAGATTTCATACAGATTTTCATCCCTTATTTTATCTCTTTATGGGGTAAAGTCCAAAAAACGCTAAAACACATATTTATTTAATTGTATTGAAGAGCATTAATACCAAGTTTCAAGAAATTCTGATCATAAATATTTTTTGGTTGTATTATAACGTGTATTCCCGTGAGAATGAGATAATCTCCCGCGGTAAAAAGTATTCTATATGATGACCCGGATATCCAGCTATCATCATACCAAATTTCATCAAAATCCCTCCAGTGGTTTTTCTGTGATGCGGTAACAGACAGACAGACAGACAAAAATTTAAAAACTATAGATTCGGTCTTTGTATCGATAATAAAGTTTCAATTTCAATAAGATTTTCCAAAAAATATTTAAGGTACAGATTCGACTCAGTTAGAATTTTATTATATGTATAGATAATTTGTATTATAATTGTATAGATTGATATTTATTAAATATTTTTACATTAAGGGTAGTTGTTACTATACCTTTTACAGTATTCTTTCCATATTATAGTTCCACTATCCACTTCAGTATTTCGCATTGATAAGTTATGGCATTTTGTAAACATATTTATTCCATGTAATGACGCTATTGTTGAAAACTGAATCTAAATCGTTATTAAAATATTTTAAATATAAGTGTTTGCATTTTAAATGAAATGAAATATGGTTGTATAATACAATGTTTTTAAAATGTTGTAAGAACTCACATTATCATTAGTACCGCGTTTTCTTGAAAATATAGGAACTCCGCTATCGGATGCAACTGCAATTACTATTACTGACATTATGAATATTTTTTTAAACTTTGTATTTAATTCCACTTAATACTTTCAGTATTTCGAAAAACGCAAAATACATTTTATTTATTTACAAGTTTACAGTCTTGTTTTGTTGTTCCTTGTCTATGGTTTACAGCATCCATGGTTTACAGTTCAAAGATTTTGTTTATACGTCAATACTCAATTGTCAAAGTCATTATTCAGGAATTCAGAATCTCCATAGTTTTTAATCTATGAAGATAGGTACAGACCACAAAATGAGGAAGAATTTGCCATTTTCGCCAGATGTCTCGATCACTATTGCCCTCAGTATATTATAAAGCTCTATAGCATGGATGGATTTTTTTCATTTTATTTAAAATTCAATTAATATGACAAATTGTACAGTGCCAGGATGAAAATTAATATCATTTTTTCCCAAAAGATAAAACTGAAGAAATTGTGGGCTAAAGCAAAAAGACAACCAAAATTGCCGAAATCACAATCTTTACATTTAAGCTTATGTAGACATCATTTTAAAGAAAGTGATTTTAAAACTCTTAAATCATCTACAGGTGATTTTTCTTTTTATTTTTTGTACTTTTTTAATATTAATTACCTCCTTATGGGATTGAGGCAGTGGTAGCCCAGTCGTAATGCGCTCGTTTGGAAAACCAAGTGAAGTGGGTTCAAACCCGGGTCTCGCACCTCTTATATTTTCATATGTGAATCATTTCCAACATGATAACCACTTGCCTTACGGTGAAAAAAACATTGTGAGGAAACCTGCATGTCTGAGAGAACCTAACAAGTTTTTGAAAGACACGTGAAGTCCGCCAACCCGCACTTGGCCAGCGTGGTGGACTAAGGCCTGATCCCCCTCGTGTTGAAGGGAGGCCCGTGCCTAGCTGTGGAATGCTAAAAAGGGCTGAATACATGGGAATAAATTCCGAAAAATAAACGAAAACACGTGTTTATTTAATTGTATTAAAGAGCATTCATACCAAGTTTCAAATAATTCTGATCATAAATAATTCTTTGCCCATATAAACTTTATTACTCTCTCTTACCCTTTTAAGGGATGAATTTCTAAACACTACTTTCTTATAAACCTAAACACTACTTTCTGTCTATTTCACATTAAGAATGAGTTTTATACAGTTTTAATCCCCTATTTTATCCACTTAGGCGATGAATTTCAAAATATTCCTGTCTTACCGGATAACTATATCAAATAAGAAATATGTAGGTACTCCAAATTTCACGTTTCTATGACCAGTGGTTTAGACTGTGTGTTGATTCATCAGTCAGTCAAGACCACCACAAGATGCACCTCTCCTTCTCAATTCTTCCTTTAGCTGGTCTAACTTTCAGGTACAATACCAATGTGTACCAGTCGGTGTGCTTTGATTTATATTGCCTGGCAACCGACTTCGAAAAAATCTGATTAAGTATCTATTCTAAATGAAAACCCCCGTTTAGTTATTTTTTACTTTTCAGTGCCTGGAAGTCGGTTTTTTTTAAGTTTTTATTTTTCCATTTTTAGTGTAGACGTATCATCAATACAAATTAATCAAGCCCAAACACCAGGTAATTGCTGTAAATCGTTGAGGAGTTGCCTCGACTGTCTTTTGGGTCCATCATCAGATCGACTCCAGACCTTCATTAAATAGTAGTGCTTTAAAATACCTAATGAAAATGTTAACAAACGCACTAGTCGCCGCTACAATTTTCTAAAGTTCCCCTCGATTTCTCTGGGATCCCATCATCAGATCCTGGTTTCCTTATCATGGTACCACTCTTGGGATATCTCCTTTCCAACAAAACAAGAATTATCAAAATCGGTTCATAAACGACGAAAAAATCCGCGAACAAACATAATATATATATATATATATATATATATATATATATATATATATATATATATATATATATATATATATGGTCGAATTGAGAACCTCCCCTTTTTTTGGGAGTCGGTTAAAAATATTTGACAAATCCAAGAAGTTTTCGCGTTTTCGTCCTTCTCTATCTGAAGGGTGTCTATGATTTTTTATTTTGTAAAACTACTTTGAGATTTATTTCTAGTTAACAACTAATGCTCAAATGAAACTAAGTAAAATGTTTTGTTTCTTAAAATTATATTTCAATTTTATAATTACTGATACTAGAGAACTCTTATCTCCACCAATACTAGATTTTTCGTCACTTAATATGTCTGAATAGAGCTATAATTGATTAGATTAAATTAAATGTGTTCTTTTATAATTATTATTAAAGATATATTCGTTTTACACTCTTTAAATATTTTTAATTCTGCAACTTTTTCATATAATAATATAAAACGTAAGAGAAGGGCTACATTAAAAAAAAATACATATTAATTTTATTTCAAAAATAAGTTGAGGCACGCAATCCATATAAGTATTCACAATGATTAAATGATCATAATAAATTATTTTCAGATAATTTATGTTTTACATCATAATGGTGTATTATTTACAGTTATATTATGTTCATTTTCTATGTCCACAGCTTTAGTGTCCGCTGCAAAATATAAAGTTCAGAAATTATGTAAATAATTAATAAAATAATATAACAATCAAATATTTCAAAATTTAAGAAAATCATAAATAAATATTTTGTATATAGGTACATATATATGTATCTATACTTACAATCTCGACTGAGCAATCTAGGCCCTGTAAGTGCGATAAGTATAGCCCCGATGGGGGCTGATATAATCACACTAAGAACGCTTACAGCTAATATTGTTTTTGCGTACTTTTCCTCTTCTTTTGGGGTAACACCTGTAGTTTGTCCACTGTTGACTAAATCTAATGCAGCGGGACCTAAAGCTGCCTAAAATATTAAAAATATATATTTGCATCTTTCTAAGTAAGCCCTTTCATTTGATAGATCACATGTGGCATTCAAAAAAGGATTTTAATTTTGCAATTTGTCCCCTAAAATTAACACCTATGCTTATTAACGTTTTAAATCTATAATTGGATCATTTCACCTAAAATATACTAATTTTCAACTTTTTTGTCCTTTTTTTGTGGTGGATAAAAATAGAATGTATATATTACATGCGATCCTCGTATGTTATATGGATATAGAATATAAAAAATAGGTTTTTTTTTAACATTTAATTTAAATCGAATTTATATTTTTTTCTTGTGTTTTAAAATACATACTTGAACAGTAGCTTTGGCCAACCAAGTCAGTCCAATAAATATTTTTTCCTTTGCATTCAAACCACATCCGAAGCTAATGAAAAATGTAAAAAAGGCTCGTAATACCAGACAGGACACTAAGCAGATTGCTCCCATAGCTATTACTTGAGGATCTAAGGCACTTAACTGAAAATGAAAACAATTTTGTATCTCTCTGAAAATAGAATGAAATAATTCAACTATAGTTAATTAATATTTAATATAACTCACTGTTATTTGTGCGCCGGTAAAAGCAAATAAGATAGGTTCAAAGAAAATCCATAGAATTCTAAATAGGTTACTGACAGGATTTTTATTTACGGGCCATCCTTGCTTATTCCAATAGTACGCGGCTATAAAACCGGATGATACAATAGCTAACGGACCTGAACAAAAAATATATATTGAATTTTGAAATCACTCAGTCATTTTTATTATTTAGTACAACATTTTAAATTTCTTACCTGCGCCACTCCACCCAATTAAACTTGATATAAACAGTGAAAACAATCCACCCAAAAATAAAGCCAAAAACCGTAATGGAACAACATATATATCGCCTTTTTCTGGAACAACTGATACAAAAGCGCCCCACAACGATCCAAACACCACTCCCGCTATTATTGAAAGTGGACCCTAAAATATATATAAGCTTTATTTTAAAATGTTAAAAGAAATAATAAATTTCGCTCATTTTTTTATTAAATTCTTACATACCTTTATAATATTGAATGTCATAGATCCCGTGGAAAACATTGCGTTTAGAATAATAGCAAATACAGCAACACTAACAGAGTCGTCTATGGCGGCCGCTGCCAATAGTAATGTTGGTATACCCTTAGATACACCATAGCCAGCGTCTCGTAGTCTGAATAGACACGGCACAACCACTGCCGGTGAAACTGAAGCTATCATAGAACCCAAAAGAAAACCTGAAAATAATATTAAATTTTAATAAAATATGTATATGTATTATGTATGAGTAAAATTGTAACCTACAGTTAATTGGAAACATTTTATATTTCAGTTTTAAATTTTTCTTATCTATTCCACATAATTTTTTGGAGGCTTCGAGGCTTAACCAGCCATGTTAGAACAGTTGGTTTTAAGTGTAAGAACTTCGGATTTCAACTTACGACAATTTATTACTTGGGTCATAAATCTCGAGGTTTAATTATTTAATCATACGTATGTCGTCGGATGTTCACATTATACATAATATATGTATATATGTCCAAGCAAAACTCTAGCAATAAAGCCGAAGAAAGGCTTTTTAATTTCTGGTTATTTGCTTTGTTTGTAGAGAAGAGAAAAAAGAAGAGAAAAAAATGAGAACTTCTTGTTAAAATATTTTCAATTTATCTACTTACCCCATACCCATGGCAAATTTAGTAGAAAATGTGTGATAACACTAATTGCTAAACACTCTACAAGCCACGGCAGTAGTCCAAGTTGTAAAACAGCTATATAGTGTTTTTTAAGTACTCCTGCATCCAGACCCAGACCAGCTCTCATTAATATTATTACTAAAGCGATTTTTCTGTAAAAAGATTTTAATTAGCAAATTTTGTTAGATAATAGAATGGAAAAGAATATTAAAATTTTTCGTAATAGGACTATCAAATACATGGACATACTACACTTGTTTTTTTTAAATTAAATTAGGGTTTATAACAAAATTCCGTCAGTTTTGTATCATAATAACTTTAGTGATTATCAAAATCTAATATCCTGTTTATTATTAATCAAAAACTGTATATTATTGGAATGGAATTAATTTCGATCTAATACTAAGTTTTGCGTCACCATTTGCTTTTTAAACCAATTTAAGCACGTAATAGTAATTAATAGTTGGTAAAGGGAAGGCAAATTCAAAACAAATAAAATTGTCTATGCTTACCTCAAATCTTGGTTAAGCTTCCGATATGCCTCAGTCATGTACACTAAATGTAAATTTTGAAAAAGTATTCCAGTTAACAACATGCCTATAAGCGCTGGTAGCGTGGTCACTTTTAACCATATCCAGCCAATTAAGTACGCTGCGATGACCAGTAATGTCATACTCAATATTTCTCCATCTATACTAACTATATTGCCGAATTCAGCATACAAAATACCCCAAACTAAGAAAACTAAAAAAGGTATTATATTGTGTTAATTAGATGTACCTATGTATAGAAATTTTTCTTGGCGGTGATTAGATCTTCGTAGTGGCTGTTTTTAGAATTAGAATCAGCCGTTTGCCAATTGCCTACTTAATCGTATAAAGCAGTTTAAATATTTTGATATTTACTTTTATAGACAGCATCAAGTGTAATGTGTGTAGTGTATAACACAATTGAATATAATTTTATCCATAGACTAAATATGTACTTTACTTGACATATACTTGAAGTTAGAATTTGTCTGTGGGGAATGTCGCCAATAGCTTGCATTCACGATCACGTAGGTATATACTGTTCCTGTGTTTTTTCCACGATCTACCTTGCCACGACGTTGGTAACTTGGGTTAAATACGAGTCCGTGCATTGATGCCATATTTTAGAAATTAAAATATTAAACTTTTTCTACAATTATCTGAATAGTAAATTACTATGCGTATTTATTTATTTAATCCTCTATTCTATTTGGAAGCGATCTTGCGACGCCCACGTCGGCCTACCATTATAGGGGAGAGGTTCCGTTGGGTTTTAGTGGGTTGTACTGCCTTTGCTCACATAACCAGGTGGTATGTCTAAATGCATTTTCCAACGTTAAGAAAATAAATAAATAATGATTGGCAAACACATAGAAGGGAAGAATCAAAAAAGAAAATATGGCCTGTAGGCTGCAGTATACTTAAATAGGTACATACTATGTATAGCATTATATGATCTGTGATACTATACTCGTATGACGTATATCTACTATCTAACGTGTACAAATAAAAAAAAGTTTATATTCAGTAGGTACGTGTTATTAAAATAGTATTAATGAGATTTATATACACTTACAAAATAATATGATACATAGCTGTTGTGCAGACTGTCTGAACGTGGAGAAAATTGGAAAAGGAAATATTTTTGTCCACCATATCGGTTGCCATGCTGGTGTGGGGTCGGCTTGGTGACATCGCAAGCATAATTTATGCAACCATCTAAAATACATAAATAAGTGTGTAAAAATAAATGCGTATATTAAAATGACAAAAAGAAATTGGAAATTCATACTTACGAATTAGACGCATTTGTATCTCGATTATTGTCTTCTGTAAAAAAATTATAAATTAAAATACGGTGTATATAATTGTAAAAAATATAGGTACACTACAATAAAATTATTTATTTAATTTGTATTCTTATGTACTCTTAGTATTATTGTTTGTTACTAATTTTATAAAAATGTTGGAATTTCGTTGTAGTCTCTAAGAGGCAAATTATCCTGAAACATACTACTTTGAATAAATTACATTAAATGAAATCATATATACAAATACTTAAAAAAATTGTTAAGCAAAAGCGCAAAAGCGGAAAAAAAGACTAAAAAGCAAATGAGACATGTACCTATATTTAACTTACCGCCATAGCGCCGCAGACAAAATATTTATGTTAAAGGAATGAAATGAAATTGCAACTTGCAAGTGATTTGTTTTTCACAATATATTTATAGTATAGGTCTATCAGAATCTATGATATAAAAATAAAAATTTTCTGTTTTAAAAATGTTGAAAGACAGTTTAATATAATTAATTAATACATCTTTATAGACAGTATGTTTCCTTTCTTAAAAATTTTAAGTTAAATATCCTCAAACAGGTAATTATTGTTAGCCCAGTGGTAGAGCGTTCGCTTAGGAAAAAAAGTCATTTGGGTTCAAATCCCGGGTCTCATCTATACATATAATAAAATTCTAACCCGGAATCTGTACATTAAATATTTTTTGGAAAATATTATTGAAATAGATATTATCTATACAGAGGCCGAATCTATAGAATTTTAATCTGTCTGCGTGTTTGTCTGTTTGTCTGTCTGGTTCGTCTGTCTGTTATCGCATCACGGAAAAACCACTGGAGGGATTTTGATGAAATTTGGTATGATGATAGCTGATTATCCGGGTCAACAAATGAATACTTTTTGATGCGGGAAGATATCTCATCTCAGAGAAATCTTTACTAAACTAGAAACGTAAGTAGGGACGAACCCGAGCGGAGCTCGGGTGAGTCGCTAGTCTAGATATTTGAAATATGATAATCATTTGTCTAACAATAGAAAAAATATCAGTTACAGTTACACAAATTAATTGAATACATATATAGTTATTTAAGTATTCTTACATATTATCCTACATAATTTGAAATAATACAAGTATCAATTCCATTTGCTTATATTATTTATCACGGTGTTACCTACTAAATATTGAAAAAATGCTCTATGCCATCAGATTCTGGTACACTTATAACACGTTTTAGTTAAAGTGGTATTGTAAGGGACAAATATTGTTATTTACCTATGAATGTATACACACGAACACCTACAAACATAAAAATGAATTTATACAATGAAATTAATATACTTATGTATTTGGATAAACCTCAAAAAACATAAAAAATGTAGGATCCAAAATGATAATAGAATTGGCAAGAATATATTTCTGTGCATCAATATGTATTAAGAATGTTTATAAGTTTAGTCTATTAGCATTTTGGAATAATTATAACTTATAACATAAATAATATGTGGCCAAACGTAGCGTTGGCAAAAGAAATAATACTGACTAACCTGTTTGATGTGAATAAGGCTCCATAACTAGGTTTCTAGTGTAATATCCTGAAGCATTATGCAAATATTGATCGTTGAATACAACGTATAATTTTATAAACAATCGTATTATTAGGTTACGTTAATCTTTAAACCTAAAATCTCAAAATAAAAGATTAAATTGATCGAGCCCGTAGAAAGTAATGATGAAAGCTTAAAATGATACGAGTATCACAATTAACTTTTTTATTATACTATTGCCGCTGTGTTTTGTGCAAAATAAATAAAATAAACAAATAATCATTGAAAACCTTTTATTAAAATTAATTAAATAAGAAAATTATTAAAATTAATATACTCCTGACTAATTTCGGCCACGGCGGCCAATCTCAGACATCTCTACATCTATATAGATAAATAAAATTGAAGCGTCTGTTTGTTATGTCAAAATAACAGCTTTTTACTAAATGCATATGAAATTATATACGGTACCTACTTATAAAGAAAAACACAATTTTAAAAATTGTTGTCTGTCTGTCTGTTTGTTCCGGCTAATCTCCGAAACGGTTGGACTGATTTTAACGGTACTTTCACTGACAGATAGCTGATGTTATAAGGAGTAACTTAGCCTACTTTTATTTTAGAAAAAGAATCAGGGTTGCGAAAAAAAATTAAAACCCATGAAATTGTGAACAAAATCCGCGTACGGCGTACGCAACCGAGCAAAACGAGGGTAAATCATTATATAATTTAAATGAATATCTTATGAGTAGCAAGCTCCTATTTATGTATACCTAAACATAGCTAACGGTGAAAACGTACCTAGGGACGAACGCGAGCGAAGCGAGCGTGAGTCGCTAGTGATATAATAAAAGCGGTAGATATGTTACGATCACGCTACTGTTATTGATTTTGACATTTTATTGGCGTATTTCGTCTATAGTATTTTTTAGTTTGAGGTGCAAAATTAATCGAAATGGCTATCACATGGTCGGAACATTTATGTATCTACTTCAAAGAAGGTCGTGTTAGCGCGCGAGTCAAAAGTCAATAAGATTGTATGCATAATAGTGCCATAGTAAAATCATTTTTATGTATAACTATTACGGCTCATTTTATTCTGTTTAACAAAATGTGTCTCATGGTTTAACAAATAGATATGATTACAGTCATGAGATCACATGATTTTCATAACATCAACGTACGCAATCTATTTTTCTTTCATTCGTATATAATTTATAAGACAATATTTTGTGGTTCGATATTAAATAAATATATTTCATTTATTATTAATTATGAGAATAGTAATAATTGGCACAGACATTGATAAAGTATTATTACTAATTTATAATAATTTGCATTACATATTAATAGGTATTCTTTTATTATCCTGATACTCTATGAATGAAATATTGGTTTATGTACCTGGCAGCACTGCCTTAAACGCCGAACCTACTAACAACACTGGCTCTAGCTTTCAAGTTTCAAGCGACGAGAATTGGAATTTATTAGCTTTCAAGTTTCATTTTCCAAACCGATGTAGAAACAAAGGGGAATGAAAAGAAATTAATTATTTAAATTCAAAATTTAAAAATTGATTAATCGTAAAATGTGTAACATTATTACTATTATTGCTTAAATAAAAAGGAAAAGATAACCTATAAGCAACCTACGTATACTAATATTAATAAACTTATTTTAAGTAAGTACCTCTAATGTGTAAGATCCCGGAGTAAATCACACCAAATATTAAATTGGATAAAAACTTTTTTATTTACATTAAAATAAATTACATTGATCTAAATAAAGGCAACGAATATTTGTGACAAGTGAAGATATAGTAAGTACTAAGTGTAACTCGCCTCTCCCGCAAGATGGCGTTTTTATTGACTTTTTTTACTTCGTTTAGAATAATTAAGGAATATTGTGCATTGTTACTTGTTAAAAGTTGTTATGGAATAATTTAAACTTCGGTAACAAATTGATGATTCAATAATAATATGAAACCATGGAGTTTATTTGGTGGCGAAATTGTCAAATTATATTACTATAGTACCTTTTTTTTAATGTTGGGAAATGCATTTACGCATACCACCTGCTTACAAACTGCTGGTTATGTGGGACTCACCGGGTAGAGAAGCCAGTACTATCCAACAATACCTGAGTCCGCAGTATCGCTTACGCACTGAACCACGACGCCCCGACGGCAGGTCTGCCGAAGCAGACCATATCAACTATGGCAGTCATACTCAACCTTTTTTTTATAGGGGTCACAAACACGTTTCAGTCATGGTGTCGAGAACCTCAAGGAAAAATTATTTAGGTCTTAATTAAAACGTAATTCTAAGTTAATGATGTAGTTACTTTATTAATGAAAAAAGAAGTTTTAACAAAGATGTTTATATGTTAAACAAAGATGTTGTATGTGAACACTTTTTCAAAACTTTATCAGGATCTGGCTTGTTGCTACATGCTATTCTTATAACATCATCCAGATGAGAATCTGTAAGTTTGTTTCTGTAAAAGTTCTTTGTGTTCTCACACATACGTTTACATTACGTTCTTCGCACACATACGTAGACCCAAAGAACGGTAGTAGGATTTGGGCACATCTTTGGACGCTTTTATATATTTGGGGAATAATACTCCGAAATTCCACATATTCTCTGTTTTCCTTTTTTTCTTTAAGCAGAACTTCTAGAATGGTACCGTTTTTAAAAACGATGAATTCATCAAACAACTAGTTACTTCAGATGGGCCAATAACAAAGGCTCGGTGCGGCGGGCCGCAGGTTGAGTACAGCTGAACTATGGGGTTGCGCCAACAGTTTACTCTGCTATCAGAGGAGAATCAGAAGCAACTCGCATGGCATACCGCCTATCGAGGAGGGTTGCCCCCAGCATGGTGTTTCTTGGCTTCGCGCCCGACTGAATTGCGGGACGCTAATGAACTCCCCCTCCACGACAAGGTGAACGCAAATTGGGAGGAATGGGAATATTACTATAGTAGGTACCTATGTCAATTTAAAAACAAGCATTTATTATAAAACTATAAACAATAAAATAAATCTTAGGTATACTTAGATATCTTATATCGATATATTATATACTTAACGTTTTAAGCGTGAAAGTGTGTTTGTTTGTTTGTTTATCCTTTCACGTCGAAACAGAGCGAGGGATAGGCGTGGTTTTCTGTATGGAGGTAGTTGGAGGGTTAGAGAGTGACATAGGCTAATATTTTACTGCGGGAGATTGTTATTTCCACCGGAAAACACGTTATAATACAAATAAAAAAAAATGTGTTTGATCAGAATAACTTGAAACTTGGTATTAATGCTCTTCAATACAATTAAATAAATAAGTGTTTTAGCATTTTTCGAAATTCATCCCATAAGGGTGTAAAATAGAGGATGAAAGTTTGTATAAACCTACCAGTTGCGAGGGTGAAATTTTAACAAAGGTAAGCCGTTCAAAAAAAAATAGACAAAAAAAACATTGATACACGATTTTTATTTCTTATCAATGCAAAATTTTTTTTTAAATATATGTAAAATATTCTAGCAAAATACATTACATACACTTTAGAAATATGGGAAACACACATTTTACAAACAAACAGCATTAAATTCCTGTATTACGCTAAAATCAAGTTAAACACTATAAAACAAAAAATATCATAAGTAATGCACTCGTAAAAAAATAACAATTCGCCATATTAATTTCATTTCATTCAAATAATAACATTGCTCGCTTCGTTTGTCAAATGAAGGACGTTTTGTAATTTCTGACCAATCACAAGCAGAATAAGACATTGATAAGCAGCTTTTCGAGCAACAAAAATTTGATGAAGAATTGATGAATGATGAAATGAAGTCATGTGACAATATTCAATCCATAAAATATAAATGAAAGACAATTTAGTATGAACACGTTAGGCTAAATTATTACCACTTGCCTTACGGTGAAGGAAAACATCGTGAGGAAACCTGCATGTCTGAGAAAACCTAGCAAGTTTTCGAAAGACATGTGAAGTCCGCCAATCCGCACTTGGCCAGCGAGGTGGACTATGGCCTGATTCCCCTCGTATTGAAGGGAGGCCCGTGCCCAGCAGTGGGACATGAAAAGGGCTGAATACATACAACGCATCGCATTTCTATAAAGAAACGCCTAATGAATTTGGAGGTGGATTTTAAAATGTATTTGAACAAATACATTTCGGTGCTCAAAGCATGATTATGATTTCTGTAGGCGTTATATTATTTTCAAAAATTGACGTAGTAATAATAAGTTGATTTGTTTAATTCAAAAAATAATATTTATAATGAATGATGTATTATTGGATCTGTATATTGGATGGATATTTATAGAGCTGAGTGACATTCATATTGTTTGTTTCATTGTACATCTTTTTGGTTGATGTTAGATAATTATAGTGGAATAGCGTTCTGATAAGCTTCTTTTGAGCTATTTTTACATTTATATTTAATTTTACATTTATTTTTACATTTATATTTAAGTTATTATAATGAATTATTTGTATTCAGCCCTTTTTTTAACGTTCCACTGCTGGGCACGGGCCTTCCTTCAATACGAGGGGAATCAGGCCATAGTCCACCACGCTGGCCAAGTGCGGGTTGGCGGTCTTCACATGTCCTTCGAAAACTTGCTAGGTTTTCTCAGACAAACAGGTTTCCTTACGATGTTTTCCTCCAACGTAAGGCAAGTAGTAATCATGTTAGAAATATTTCGCATATAAAAATATCAGAGGTACGAGACCCGGGATTTGAACCCGCTTCACTCGGTTTCCCAAGCGAGCGCGTTACCACTGGGCTACCACTGCCTTAATAAATTATTTATGTACATTTATATTATTTAATTAGCGATTCCTCATACATACTTTCATCGCCATTTTCACCCCATTAAGGGATGACTTCTGGGATAAAAAGTATCCTATATCCTTCCCAGGGTCTCAAACTATCTTTTTACCAAATTTTATCTTAATCGTTTCAGTGAATCTAGAAATTAACCCCTACAACCTCACAAACTCACAAACTTTACTTCTTTATAATATTAGTATATTAAATATATATAATTTATATAATTAGCTTGATGGAAAAGCTCTCTTCAATTATTTGCATTGAAAGTAATTCCAGGACAAATAAATAAATTACAAAAAAAAAAACGACACGAGCTAAAAAGATGGAAATCAAGTTGACGAAGGAACATATTATTGTATATGCGCAGACATGACTACATTTTATACTTGCTTTGAGTTACATTATGTTAACCTGAAATAGTGTGTTTGGTGACATGAAAATAATGTCAGTCGCCGAAGAAATAAGATTTGATTTACAAATGATTAGGCGCTCAACAACTCAAGTAGCACATAGGGCTTTAGCTTGCCTACAAGCAGGAGGTGGACACTTTGAGCAATTGCTTTAGACATTTTAATTGTATGTGAATTTTGCAGGTCAATTTTGTATAAATATTAAATAAAAACTAATAAGAAAGTTAAGTGTTTCCAATATTTTCCTGTTTAGGGTTTCAATAGGCTATGTTCAAACAACAATAATTCTTGAAGTAATAAACATACAGATGTAAACTTAGTATTGTATTGTTGCTTAACTCAAAATCTATCGATCGACTGAAAAAAAAACAAGATAAATAAGGTTGTTTTTGTAGTCATTTACAATAATTTGCCAATTTGCATAAAATTTTGATATTTTTTTTGGACTTAAATATTTTTTTTTAAGTTACGCGCATATGAACCCATTTTTTCGTAATGTAATCGATAGACAATATTATTGCCCTCCGAATGAGCCTATTTTTATCTTAGTAAGACCAAAAATTTGAGAGGTATGATTTTCTTTGTACACGAGTAGAGAATATTTTGAAAAAAAAAACAAAATGGCTGCTACACAGAGGGGAAAGAGATTACACCTAAATTTTTTGTGTATTTGTGTATTAAAATAGTTGTAATATAAGTACCTAGAATGTCGCTAGTCCGTCAACAAAACACTGTATACAATTCAAATACAGTACTCTCCTTTGAACTCTGCCGTAGTCGGGTAAAACACACACAATCCTCCTTTTGGGCTTCGCCGCAATCTTGTAAAAAGAGTAGGTACTTTACTACTTTTTGCTACAATTTTACTTTTAAACTTTTTGCTCTTAATATTTCACATAATTGTATTGTGTATTTTTATATATATATATATATAATACGCAAAGTAGTAGCTTATATTTTGATATATATATCAAAATATAAGCTACTACCTAGTATACGATATACTTACATAAGTCTCATTGGCATATTCTCATTCATTTTCGCTATATGCTAACAAAGCAGCATAATTTTGACGGTATTTTAACTGTAACTTATTTATTAAAAAAATTTAATTTAAATGAATGTAAAAGAAACCAGAAATTAAGTAAAAGTTACTTCGTATTTTTTACATTGACACAATTACCTTATATTCTAAACAGTTGCCATGAGTTTAGTCGGAATTTTGACCTCGTTGACAAGTTAACAGTGAACGTGCCTTGGTTAAACCATGAATAGCGTTGTTTCACATAGACTATGAAGATTATACTTCTATTATCAATCACATTAATGCTCGATACGTATAATTCTTTTGGTTTCAATCTATAAGTACTATTATAGAAGCGGAACGGTGTATTTTTTTGGTTGTCTGAACGCGCTAATATGTCTAGAGTCTAGACTCTAGACGTAACAGACCGTTATAAAAATTCGTCTAGCATTTTATAGTTCAAGAAAGCTTGTTTATTGAAATTAGAAGCGAAGCAATTTTATACAAATGTATGCATATTCTTCTAAACATAATAAAATAAAATTCTGAGTCAAATCAACCTTAAATATTTTTTGGAAAATCTTATTGAAATAGACTTTACTATCGATACAGAGACCGAATCTATAGTTTTTAGAATTTTTGTCTGTCTGTCTGTCTGTCTGTCTGTTACCGCATCACAGAAAAACCACTGGAGGGACTTTGATGAAATTTGGTATGATGATAGATGGACATCCAGGTCAACATATAGGATACTTTTTATCGCGGGAGATTATCTCATTCCCACGGGAATACACGTTATAACACAACCCAAAAATATTTATGATCAGAATTTTTTGAAACTTGGTATTAATGCTCTTCAATACAATTAAATAAATACGTGATTTAGCGTTTTTTGAAATTCATCCCATAAGGAGATAAAATAAGGGATGAAAATTTGTATGAAACCTACCTTTTTAAAGTTTTTTCGTTGCAGTTTTAGCGCGAGCGAAGCCACAAGTTTTGCTAGTGCATAATATTTTTATAAAATAAATACATGACGCGGACATGACTGCTGACAACACTAGCAAGTTATCCAGAGAAAGTAAAAATGAAAGTTGCAATACAGAAAAATGATTTTTTATTTATGATATAGTGTGCTATTGTATCATTTTTTGGCTAACTCTCTAGCTAGGTAATATGTACCAGACGTAGCCAATATGATTATAACGTAGAGTTTTAATCCTAAAACTATGAATTTAAATTAGTTACTTTATGTTTTATCAGTCACTATGAATACATACGAGTATATCTATATAAATAATAAATATATAAATCGATTGGAGATACATTTACGAAATTTATTCTAATAATATAAAGAGGAAAAATTTGTTTTTTGGTTTGTTTGTATGGAATAGGCTCCGACACTTCTGAATCGTTTTAGATGTTTGGTAAGAAGATAGTTTGAAACCCTGGGAAGGACTAGTTTTTATCCCGGAAATCATCCCTTAAGGGGGTGAAAATGGAGGTGAAGGTTTGTATGGGAAAGCAACCTTGCTAGTATAAAATGCTTTCATGCTTGACAAGTGAGAGAGACCCGAGTAAAGCGACGGTAAGTACCCTCGCTACGCTCAGGTGTCTGATGGGTGGTTACGTTTAAAATAGATAAAAAAAGTTATGGTGAGTGTACCTTATGAGATGTTATTGCCGAACTTATCTTGTACGTTGTTTTAATGTATCTCTTAATGTTTAGCCAGGGAATATAGGCCTTTGATTGCCTTTGTCATTTATATATGGGAGATTTTACCGCAATAAATTAAATATGTTAATTTTTAAACCTGCTAGCTACTAATGGTTTTTGTGTAATAAAGTATTAAAATTTTTCTATGAAGGCTGCTATTACAACTCGGCCGAACCAGTTGTTGTATTTTCCTGTGGGAATTAGAGATTTTCCTATTGTAAAAGGTATTTTAAATTTTGACCCGAGCGATAAGTTATAACTACACAAAATTTTGTTAAAATCCGTTCCGTATTTTTGGGTGAAATGCGCATTGATTTACAGGCAAACAGACAAGCAATGCAACTAGTATCAGTCATTGTTTTAAAAATATTTCAGGTACAGATTTTGCTATGTTATTTGTATTAGTATACAAATTTAGGTACTAGTTTGTAGCTCAGTTTTATTTTTATCCGATATATGTATATGTTGCGAATTTTTAATAGTGGCAGTTTTGTAATTAATAAATATAAAAATATTATGTTTATACTTCACACGACAAGAGTAGCGTGAAAAACATGTATTTGAATAAAGTGAATGTGAAAAGTCCACGCCTTTCTCAGACCTCCACAAGCTGTATAGCAGTCAACATAACATTAAGAATGTAACCACGGGGCGAGTAACGCTAACTGAAAATGTTCCAAAGAGTTGTTTATTTTAAAGTAAAGTACAAACTAAGTTAAATATTTAAAAATATACAATAAGTGATTTTTTTTTAAAGATCTCTTTTATGAACTATGGAATTTAGTGTAGTAAATGTTTTAAAGCTATTATTTGTTTTTATGGTGTTTGTAGAGACAGGTAAGTCGATTTTTATTTAGTTATTTTACTTAAAATAAGGTGGTCCTTAACTTCATTATTATTATAGATTAGTAATTTATTCACTACGCTCGGGTGCTTCCCTATGTGCCTTTTGTATTTATATAATTAAACTAGCGACTTATTTTCGCTTCGCTCGGGTGCGTCCCTACGTAAGTTTTAATTTTTTTGAGCGGGACCCTAATTTTTTTCTAAAATAAAAGTAGCCTAAGTACTCCTTATAACATCAGCTATCTGCTAGTGAAGTCCCGTCGAAATCAGTCCAGCCGTTTCGGAGATTAGTCAGAACAAACAGACAGACAAAAATTTAACAAATTGTTTTTTTCTTATAAGTACCGTTTATAATTTCATATGCATTTAGTAAAAAACTGTTATTTTGACATTACATACAGACACTTCAATTTTATTTATCTGTATAGATATAAGAAGAACCACCTTTTATTAAAATTGGAAAATTTTATTACTTACTGTAGCACATCTCACACTCGTATTACTCACGGTCATAACAGATCCGTGTACTAGATTTCATCCAAATCTGCCGCTATTTCGACGTGAAAGATTAAACAGTATACACATGCAAATAATACTGTGATAATGAATACATAAGAGAATATGTTTTATAAGTTGCAATTACACCTTAATTCGTTTAATCACAATAGAAATAAGATGATACACATCTGGAACTGCTGCCTGGCTTGTTTAATTCTAGTACCTATTTGATACATCGATTGTTTAAGTTTTCAAATCACACATAGCTTATTTATCAAGGGAATAGAAACAGCTCCGGGTTACAGGGGAATAATTTCGAAAATATGAACGGTTTTTTTTGACATTAACGTACAGTTATATGGTAAGCTACGAGGCTTGTGTTATGGATACTAGATAGTTGACACATTCAAATAGACACATTGACAGTATTTGCGTAGAAATTTAACTGGTAACATCCTTAGGGCTATAGTACACCAGTCGATGTTAGACCACGACAGATATAGTTTCTAAATAGCCCTATGGTACCGCGTTAGCTTAGAAAACCAAATGAAGTGGGTTCAAACTTGCTCGTATCACACCTCTAATATTTTTACGTTACTTACAACATTATTTTACTTTTGATGACGAAAAAAAAATAAAAACCGACTTCCAGGCACTGAAAAGTAAGTAAAGTATATATTTTCGAAGTCGGTGTGCGCTGAATTGTATTGGCTGGCGCCGACTTTGAAAAAATCTGATTAAGTATCTATTCTAAATGAAAACCCCCGTTTAGTTATTTTTTACTTTTCAGTGCCTGGAAGTCGGTTTTTTTTTTTTTTTAAATGTTATTATTTTTCCATTTTTAGTGTAGACGTATCATCAATACAAATTAATCAAGCCCAAACACCAGGTAATTGCTGTAAATCGTTGAGGAGTTCCCTCGACTATCTTTCGGATGCATCATCAGATCGACTCCAGACCTTCATTAAATAGTAGTACTTTAAAATACCTAATGAAAATGTTATCAAACGCACTAGTCACCGCTACAATTTTCGAAAGTTCCCCTCGATTTCTCTGGGATCCCATCATCAGATCCTGGTTTCCTTATCATGGTACCACTCGTGGAATATCTCCTTTCCAACAAAAAAAGAATTATCAAAATCGGTTCATAAACGACGAAAAAATGCCCGAACAAACATAAAAAAAAATAAAAAAATACGGTCGAATTGAGAACCTCCTCCTTTTTTTGGAAGTCGGTTAAAAACATCTGTAAAGAAATCTATATGCCTGAGATAATTTTATTCGTTGTTAAAAGGCATTTGATGAGGCCTATTAACATGTACTTCACCCGCATGATGCACTATGGCCTGATACCCTCGAATTGAAGGCAAGCACGTGGTTGGAAATGGGAGTAGGGCGTTAAAAGGGCCTAATTATTATTAAGATTGTATAAATTATTATTAGTGACGCATCCTGGCTTCGCTCAGACCCTCAATGCATCATACGTGGGCTTCACTATTGCTAATACTAACTATTTGCTATATTATACCAATAACTCACATGATCACAGGATATATTGATATATTATATATTGATATAGCAGGATGAAAAAGTGAACCATATAATTAAGTCAAGGATAGTGTCAAATAATTTGCAATATCATTCTTAAAAGTTTTACAAAGTGAACAGTGTTTTTGAAGTACTAATTAGATTCATCTAAATTCTAAATCAACTTAATAAATTACAATTTCTTAAATAAGGGCTTAGTGAGTTTTTGAGTTCAAATAACATCGCAAAATAAAAAAATTAAGATTAATTTTATTGCAGTAAGGAAAAATAAAGTAGTAACATATTTTCAAGACTAAACTCTACATATTTTGATTCGAAAATTAAACCTGTAATAGATCGAAAACATCCTATACTTAGAGTTAAGATTGATTGATCTGACCGCTATTTACTAAATTTTAGTTTTATGAAAGTGGTAATTGAAAAGTAAAACTACTTTAAATAAACCGGACATATTTTAATTTTAATAAAAATAATTCAAGTATGCCTCCGACAACCCACTATGAGCGAAGTCGGGGAAACCGAAAATAAATGGTGAACTTCACATATTGTTAGTAAAATGCGTGATAAAATAATTTATTATCTTTATAAGTCACTATCTAGTATCTAGGTATAGTCTTTATATCTTTAGGTATAAGGTACATCAATATATGCATAATCTAGAGAGTAGAAATTGCTACGAAGATATATTGTGTGAAAAAAAAACTTATATTGTACTCATAACAATGACTTAAGTTTTAATGGTTAAACCGAGTAAAGAAGGCTGGTACGTTTTTAATTTATTTTATTGTGTACATATGAGTACATACCTACTATAAATCATGAATGAACGTAGTTTACTAGAGTAAAAGTCACCTTGACATAGGGCTTTGTATAATCACATTAGCTAGAAAACAAGCTCAAGCTGCTAGAAAACTTATAAATTCACAATTTACTACATACCTATTACCTATCTTATAAATTCACTTCATTATTTTTTTTTTATTCGAAATAAGATTCAATATTTCACTATATGTATATAATAAGATATTCATATGGATAATATTTACAAATAAACTTCATTAACTTAATAAGAACTATTAAATTGCAATAATTTACATTTAACCTTTTCATTTATTTTATGTCACTAGTGCACATATTTAACCATTTCTCTCGTACCTTTATAAGATACACGACATTGGCAAAGTAAACTGTGCCCAAATAGCATGTCTATAATAAGCCAAAGAATAAAGAACATAGGTAACATAATTGCTATAAGGTGCATGCGAAACAAGATTTTGCGATCGCAATAGTATAAAGACGAATGGCGGGCGATTAAACACCGTATAGAAGGTGAAAGTCAAGTGTGCACCGGCTTCTTGTTCTGATACACTGTACTGGGTAAATTAAATTCAAATTGCGTGTTTCTATGTAAAAATGATTTCTGTTATGATTTTATGAAACAATGTATTTGATAGTTAAAATTCTCTATCGTAGTTTTAATTGTCGAAAAAAATATGAGCAAGTATTTTATCAATAACCGTAAGCAATTATACCATAAATTGCTTACGGTAACATTGAGAGCAACGTTGAGTCCGGTTCTTTGTATTTTTTTGCCGTTTTAAGATCTTATACTTTCTCTTGGTGTAAGCAGATTTCGTTATTTTAATAAAATTGAATTCATATACTATACGTCTAAGCGAATGATATTTGTTTTAGATTTTCTTTTCCCTGGATAATTTTTATTTTATGATTTATGATTTTTTTAACAGTACCTGAGACCGATGGCAATTTAATGCCTATGCTAGACTTTCGGTACTGGGCCTGCGTCATGAAGCGAGAGTGGAAGTGTCCAGACACAGAAATTAATTTTTACTTATTCACACCGTAAGTATTCATGGGTAATATACCACCATGTACCATTGTTTTTTTATAGTTTGTATTTATATTTACATAGAGAAAGCCAGGCTAATACGGTATAAATGATATTTGTTCCTTTGCTATAAATGATATTTGTCCCTTTTGAGGCTGCCTACTGCAAAGAGGTCGGGGTTCAATCACCATATGAGGTAAACGACAAGATATTTTAAATCCTTTGAAATGTCTGGTCATTTATAACTTTGTAAAGTTCTGAAAAAGAGGGCGTTTTGAAAATCTCATATAAAATAGATTGCGAACTACAGGCAGTATAGGCTGGATAGTATAGAATAAGAAGTTTTCTCTTAGAAATTTGTATGTTTTTATTTTTTCCTTGAAAATCTATAAAATAATGTTTTAATTTAATAATGATTTATGGAACTATTATAATGAGAATTATTTATTAAATGTTACTTTCGCAATTGTTACAAGGGAACATCCGCACGAGCATTGGGTCGATGTTCGGAGAATGAATAGATTGCCAGCTCATGGCTGGAAGCATTCAAGAAAAAATGTTCTCATTGTCCACGGCTTTAATGGGACACATTCAAAGTCTCCAATGACAATTCTACGTGACGGTAAGTTTAAGGTCAGTTTTATATCTATGTTAATTGTCAATGTTAACATAATACTTTCTTAGATTTACGCGAATATTAGACATTTAAATGAAACTATCTCTTCGGATTTTTTCGCAGATTTATTTTGATTTTTGTTTCCCGACGCGACGTTTCGATTGCTTTACAGCAATCATGGTCACGGGAGAGACTAAGGTGTTAGATGTCTCAAAGGCATTATATAGTTGTTACAGACAGCCTACCCACAAATAACAAAATGAATTCAAATTTTGAAAATTACAATTAACGTACCTTACAATATTTGTTAATTTTCATTTTGAACATTTTATAATTTTAATTATTTTATACTTGAAATATGAAGTATTATTTATATAATTTTAGCTATTATTATTATAATTATTACGTTTTTTTTAAACTTTATTGTTTAGTAATCTATATTTTTAGTATTACCATTATTATATTTATAACTATAATGAAAAATAAAATATTAATTATTTAAGCCACATTATTGTTCTATGCTTACTTTAGAAAATTAAAATTAATTAAGAATTACATTTCCAAATGAAAAATATTAATTTCAAATACTGTTATTTTGATCCACACAGTAAGAACTTACTAATCTAACTACTACTAACTGTCTGTTATAATTACATTTATTAAATATTACAAACATTATTACCATAGTTTTAGTATTTAAAGTTATATATTTTGTTTTGGAAAAATCTGAATTTTAGTTTTCTAGAAGCTATATGATTAGTTTCTTTAGAATTTTTGCCAGTCTATCTTATTGCGTGTAACTGTATATTACACGAAGAAAGTTGATAGGTTGTAGTGTAGCTTATTCGGATATATCAATATGTATGTATAAATTACAGCATATCTATCCCGCAAAGACTACAACGTGTTTATGGTGGACTGGTCGGCTCTCGCGAGATTTCCTTGCTATCTATCAGCGCTATCTAATATGAAGTGAGTAGATTTATTAAAATAAGAAATTTTATATTGTTATAAGCTGTTACTTTTAACTCTTTTATTTTTATTATATTAATGTTATGTTTTTCTTCTGTTTTTAACATAAATCTATAAAAGTTGTACTCTTCATGAGCCTTTTTTGACCATAATTTTATAATAAAAGAGGAATATAAATAAGATGGGAAAAATTGAAATTTGAAACCTTAAGTTACTCAATCTTTTAAAAACAGTTTGAATTCTCTAAATTTATTAAAAGAAAAGTCAAAAATCTCATATATCCTGATGCCCATATCTTAGAAATCAAAGGTCATAAAAAAAGTATTTCGCCAATATCTCGTTTCTTACGCGTTGAAAGGTATTTGCTATTATATACATAGAGTATACAAATAGCTGTAGAATATAAAATTTTCATGCGTAATGCAGGGTCTACTGCGAATCCCAGTACGTTGTAAGTTAATTATTCAATAAAAAAGATATTATTATATAAAAAAAAAATTGTTGCATAATACTGTACTAACAACGTAGTTAAGTAAATTACTACTTATTATAATTTTTCGGGATGAAACTAACATTTGTTTATAAATTTGCTCTTGGTATTTTCGTTTTTGTAATAATTGAAAGATTGATTTATTTATATATAGTTTTTCTTTTATAGGCTAGTGGGTCAATGTACGGCACAACTTTATTCACACCTAACACAATTTGGAGTGAAGGCTAGGAAGATAAAGTGTGTGGGACACTCTCTCGGCGCACACGTTTGCGGGATGATGTCTAATCATTTGACGGAGAAACAATATAAAATAGTTGGTAAGTTCTTTTTTTGTCTCATTCTTTTTTTCTTTCTTTTCATAATAAGAATGATGATACGCTGAGTTTTTTTATAACTTTACTACCTAGTTGTAGATTAGATTATCAAGATAAAAAAAAAATTGTGCGATGTGAGGACGGATTGTAAATACTTATTTCAAAAATATTCATCATTTAAATTTAAACTACTATATATAATAAAAAAACCTTTTTAATTTTGATTATTTTGAATTATAACCATGACATTTATGATAAAATATACAAAATAAATTAAATCTGAGGAATCTTCGGCAATGCCACTGTGACAGTCTTGATCTCTAGATAATTATTTATAGAATCTTCTCCTCTGAAACGCAAATTAAAGTTACTAATTACTTACGTTACTGAATAAAATATAGTACGTACATATATATGTACATCTACTAGTTTAGAAAATAAGACTAAATAGTTTATTTTCTAAAAAGAAAATAAATATGAAATATTATAAACTTACAATTCTCTTCCGATACCGGAGTCCTTGTAGCCGCCAAATGGAGTTTGACTCGTGACATGATCATAAGTGTTTACCCTTAGAGGAAAATATAGGTACATCAATATTGAATTCATACGAACTAAAACATATTACATTTCATTCAAAACTTGTCAATTATCGACACAACAGTTTCGTATGGTACAATTGAGACTAGATAAAATTTTAGGGCTTTACGTATGGGAGCCAAGTTGCGTTAATATCGAGAGAAAAATATACTTTAGTTACTCAGTTTTACTTTTATTACTCAGCTTTTATAATGTAAAACAATATGATACATTTCAAATAAGATACTCTTTGGTTCTAAACTCATCAATAGATGGCGCTGCGCAATAAACTTTTATGAAAACATACACGTGAGCGAAGCTGTGTGCTTAAACACAATATTTTATTAAACTTAGTAAAAACACAATATTATCGTAGTACTTACCAAATCGAGCCAGCTCGCACATGTTTAGCGAAGCTAAGTGCGATGGTGAGGTCATTTGTGATGACTCCGGCGCCTAGACCATAGTTAGTGTTGTTCGCACGATCGATCACTTCGTCGAATGTTTCGAACTTTAAGATACTCTGAACTGGTCCAAATATCTAAAATTTTAAGTCATATTTTTAATATACATATAAACAATCTTTTTAATAAAGTAAAAATGCAGTTGCTCGCCGTGAAAGACAAATGAAAGTTTTTATGATTGACCTCTTTCTTTGTATCGTATTTATTTTATGATTCTAAATTACGTGCTTTAGTGCGCATAATTTTTATTGTAAGGCTTATTTAATATTTTCCAAATGCACAACTTCATTCACTGGAGTAGATCCTCGTATTATACGTTTGTGATCCGAATGACAATGCACACATGCTATGTAATACATACATTAACAATAGAAATGATTTCTCCGTTGAATACATTTTGAAATCACATAGAGTAAACGGTAAACTTCGTATTAGTGTTACGATTCTTAGATTGTTATATTATTACAATATTGTTTCGTGTCTATACGTTGAAATAATTAATTAAAAAAACGTGTATGTGTACTTATGTACGCACGTAAGAAGTTATACTTCTTTGGCGTAAGAGAACAAAAATACTTAAAGATTTCATTCCGTATGTCATAATTCTCTGTTTCTAAAAGGAATGCAGCTAACTTCATCATGTCGCTTTCTGGCTGTCGGTGTGCGCGCGCATCGTAAAAATTATACTCTCATATTATTTTCAAACGTGCCAAAAGAAGATAATTTCGATAAGCACATTACAAGTATATTATAAGCATATAAAAATAATGCTGCAATTATTTTATACTTTGTCCTATGTTTCATATACAAATAAAAAAATATATGTGTGATATATAATTGCCCAACAGCGCTTAACACATTTGTAACATAAGTTTCAAAGGACCCTAATGAAAAGTTAATATAATTTGTTTAATTTTACCTCTTCCTTGGCTATTTTCATATCATCTTTAACATCTACAAACACTGTAGGCTCGATGTAATACCCTTTGCCGCTCATCTTTTTGCCGCCCGTGACGCACCTCGCACCTTCCTTCTTACCAGCTTCGATATAACTGAGGACCTTCGAACACATTTCTTCATCGATCTGAAACATTTAAAAAATATTTTTTTGAGGACATTGTTATTCACCTTAATTATTTCAATTTTATTATAATGCCATATTTTTATTCAGAGTTCATACTTCAAGGCAACAAACAAGGATAAAAATGTTATCAATTGATAGTGCCTAATCAAAATGATATTATATCTACCATAATAGCATTTTTTGTATTTTATTATATTTATTATTATTGTGTATTGTATTCAGCCCTTTTTTAACGTCCCACTGCTGGGCACGGGCCTCCCTTCAATACGAGGGGAATCAGGCCATAGTCCACCACGCTGGCCAAGTGCGGATTGGCGGACTTCACATGTCTTTCGAAAACTTGCTAGGTTCTCTCAGACATGCAGGTTTCCTCACGATGTTTTCCTTCACCGTAAGGCAAGTGGTAATCAAGTTAGAAATGATTAGCACATGAAAATATCAGAGGTGCGAGACCCGGGATTTGAACCCGCTTCACTCGGTTTCCCAAGCAAGCGCGTTACCACTGGGCTACCACTGCCTTATTTATTATTACTTAATATTAATTAAATTATAGCTGAAAATGCTTAAAATTCAAATCATTTACGATATATTTTCTATATTTACTAAATAATAAAATATATAAAAATAATCTCACACCTGGGGTCCTTGTTGGACATCATCGAATGGGTTTCCAACAGATCGTTTTTTGGCGATTTCTACGGATTTAGCAACGAACTGATCGTAAATTCCGGCTTGTACGAAGGTGCGGGTTCCGGCGCAGCAACACTGACCGCCGTTAGCGAAGGCCGCTGCATGAGCTAGTTGAGCTGCTTTTTCGACTGTTTAATAAATTAAAAAAGCGAATTATGAATAGTTCGTTTTCATTTTATGTTGAAATTAAATAAATGACCTATTTATATATCGATTGGATCAAGTGTAGTCATAGTTTGTCCCAGAGGGTGCATGCGATGCCACGAAAAACGAGTATTCTCATAAATATAAAATATTTATATATTCATTATACATATATAATTATCATATATAATTCCCTCTGATAACTGTACACCGTAAGGCGGTATCGCAAAGGCGAATGTTTGATAGTTGATTTTTGGAATCTACCAATATTACCTATACGAAACTATCTATTTATAGCTTGTCGGTACTTTCCCTGCGGGATTTACAAAAGTATCCCAAAGATCCTGGACTCAGTAAGCCGTTCTGATGGTACAATGCTGGCGCATTCTATTAGGTAATTAAAAAATCTACTACTCCATAACTAATAATAATAATCTCCATAACTAATAATTGAGATATTTTTTTATATTATTAATAAAAAATATATAAGAAAATAAGAAAAGACTAGATATTATATGGCTTTTATATCAAAAACAATGATTAGTTTGAGCTATATTAATTAATAACTTACCGTCAACATCATTAAATACCACCAACGGGCTCTTGCCTCCCAGTTCCAATGAAACTCGCTTAAGATTTACAGCAGAAGCTGCACCCATAATAAGTCTGCCAACCTTAAAATAAGAAATGTTAATAATAATTAAGAACTTATAAAAGGAAATAATTTAAATTAAAATAATATAAATCTTGGCCAAATTTTTGATCTTATTATAAATTTTGCGATAATTTCGTAAAATTAATGAAAATCAATAGTTTCTGCAGAGCGAAACAAAGTTAATTGAAATTGTAAAAGTTAATTGGTATTGTAATATGTAGTTTTACTTTCAAGAGTTCGCGAGAAATTCGATGGCTAGCCCAAAAACGATAAATCATTATTATTTAAATTTGATTATAAATCCGACAAAACTATCATTCGATAGAAAGTTTAGTTTACGGAGGCTATTAACTTACCTCAGTAGAGCCAGTGAAAGCTACTTTGTCCACGTCGGGGTGGTGAGTGAGGGCTGCGCCTGCTGTTGGTCCGTATCCGGGAACAACGTTAACCACCCCGGGAGGAAAACCTGCCTCCTTTATGAGTGCAGCCACCGCGAGAGCAGTTAGCGGCGTTTGTTCAGCTGGCTTCAGTACTATTGTACAGCCTGGGAAAAAATATAATTGAGCTGCTATCTATACTGATATTATAAAAAAACATTGTTTGCTTGTTTGTCTGTTTGTCTGGTTGTTTGTTTGTTTGTTTGTTTGTTTGTTTGTTTGTTTGTTTGTTTGTTTGTTTGTTTGTTTGTTTGTTTGTTTGTTTGTTTGTTTGTTTGTTTGTTTGTTTGAAGAGATAATCTCAGGAACTACTAATCCGATTTAAAAAGACTTTTTGCATTAGATAGTCCGTTTATTGGGAAAGATTATAGGCTATATAGGATATCATCATGCCAAGGGAGTGGAGCAGTAATCATATATGTCAACAAATCAGGCAGACATATTGTTTATAATCAAATAAAAACGCGGGTGAAACCGCGTGGCATACCTAATTACCTACCTATTAATGCGTAAGTGTGTACGTTTGTTACTTCTTTGCGCTCAAACGGCTGGATGGATTTGGGTTAAGTACAGTCAAGAATAAGCAATTATGAGAGTATAATAATATGAGTTACATGTGATATAGCAGCTTCCGAATATTTTAAACAAAAATTAGGTACTTTATGCAAATGAAAAATTTGTTACATTTTTTGATATTACAAATTAAATGTGAAAGTTTGCAAATGAGTGTATTTGATACTGTGAAATAAATGTACCTACGCTTTTTGTTAATTTTAGTATGGTTGTGTATTAAATAGAGGATGAAATAAGAAAGATTTAACCTATGTTGACAAAACTTTAACTTAACACATTGTTTTGTTGTATCTCATAAGGTTTAGCTAGCTTTAGCCGTAAAAATTTCTAAGGACGACTTGATAGAACCAGTTATTGTGTTTTCGAATAGGAATAAAATTTTTTTCTGTAGTAAAAGTTATCCTAAATGTTGACCCGAGTAATAAATTATCACTACACAAAATTTCGTTGAAATCCTTTCATTACTTTTTGCGTGAAACGCGTACACACAAACAGACACCCACACATACACAGACATACAGATAAACAGACAAAAAAAAATCATAACTATTGTTTTGGGGTCTATATTGTGTACATAGTACGTTATAGTCATTGTTTTTAAAAAATATTTCATATACAGATTACGCTAAGTTACTGCTTTATTATAATATAGTATAGATAGATATTGTTCATTCAAAAACATTAAAATCGCGATTAAAAAATGGGGATGGGGGTAGGAGGGTGAAAAATACTTTACGACCTATTTTTATACCTACCAAATATACAATTTTTTTTATTAAAATCGTTCGAGTCGTTTAGAAGGAGTGTGACCACAAACACCGTGACAGGAGATATTAATAATTTATTAGATTAATATGACATAATTACAAAATCATACCTGCCGCTAAAGCCGGTCCTATCTTCCACGTCATCATAACAATAGGATAATTCCATGGTATGATTTGACCGACAACACCTACAGGCTCTTTTAGCGTCATTGATATCACCTCGCCATCTGTAAAATAATAAAACGTTGTTATATATATGTATAAGAATAATATCAGATAGCAGAATTATAATGAAAATAATACAGGTAGGTATATAATTAAAATATATATAAAGTGAAATAAAAATAAAAAATAAAGATATTCAATCCAAATGATTGTATGAAGAAGAAAAGAGGATATAAAATCAAAGTTAATTTTGAAATGTAATTCTTAAGACTCGGAAGAGTCCATACAAATAGCTAGTTCTATTTATATAAATCCTCAATATTTTCCTATACAAACATGTTTTATTTATGGTACTCGATCTTGTTACGTCAAGAGTCACTTGCAAGAACATTTTTAAAACGATGTACAACAACCTGCTAATTAATCTAATATATTTAAACGAGAAATTCTTATATATTTATTTATTTATACGAGCGATCTCGGAAACGGCACTAACGATTTCGCAGAAATTTGGTATGTGGGGGCTTTTGGGGGCGAAAAATTGATCTAGATTAGTCTCATGTCTGGGAAAACGCGTGTTTTCGAGTTTTCATTCGCATTATTCCACACGAAATATGGTCGATATTTTTTTACGCTCGGGCATAAACATTGTGGTCAAGCGGCCAAGGCGCAATATTGACATTTAATGTGTCCGGGATCGAATCCCGGTCGATGCAAATTTTACTTTTGTATTTTTTTTTGTATTTATTCAAGTATTTAGTTTTTTTTATTTAAAAAATATGATATAAGAAAAAAGAACTCCGAGCAAAGCTCGATCCCCCAAGTACTTTGACATGATATGCTAAATATGTGTAAATCATTCAAATGTAATTAAGAATTTGATGCAAATGCTCTTTATATAAAGTTAATACGTTTACTTTTGTAATAGTGTAAATTAAATAAATAATGGTTGTTATTTTTATGACTTCACACTTGAAATTGTCAAACGCACGTAATAATTCAGATAAAGATCGAAGTTCGAAGCTTCCAAGTAAAGCAGAATTTTGTGGTCGATTATATAAAGAGGGTGCATCATGCAGATGCGGACAAATCCGCATACATCATCGAGTATTGCTGAATTCGTTAAAAGACAATATAATTTAGAATAACAGTGTTATTTTAAAGTTGCATAATGTACACGCTTCTGAATTCTGACGAGAACGTGATGATGCATCGGCAAAATGATAAGTTATTATTAATTGACAAAGCATTGTTTGTCAGATTATATATTAATTAATTATAAATATATGCGTTTAATAGATAACATGTAAGCAATTCTATGATAATACTTTCTTATATTTACGCGAATATTAGACATTTAAATAAAACTATCTTTTCGGATTTTTTCGCGGATTTATTTTGATTTTTGTTTCCCGACGTTTCGATTGCTTTACAGCAATCATGGTTACGGGAGAGACTAAGGTGTTAGATGTCTCAAAAGCATTATATAGTTGTTACAGACAGCCTACCCACAATTAACAAAAATGAATTCAAAATATTGAAAATTGGCATCAAAGTACCTTACAATATTTGTTAATTTTAATAATTTTTATAATTTTAAATTTATACTTGAAATATGGAATATTATTTATATAATTTTAGCTATTATCATTATATTTATTTCAATTTTTTTTGGAAAACTTATTATTGTATTATTGTTTAATAATCTATATTTTTAGTGTTACCATTATTATATTTATAACCATAAAGATAAATAAAATATTAATTATTTAAGCCACAATTTCAATTCTATGATTGTAGTGGGTCTTTGATTTCATAATTACTTACTTTTTAATTACAACGGTACACTGGCTTTAAAAATCTTTTTAAAATAATTGGGCATATCACCCTCCGGAGTAGACTTATGTACGAAATTTATATAGGGTCACCCTTTAAGTAACTTGTAATAAAAAAAATATGAAAATCTATGGATATATCGCGTTTCATTCATACAAGGAACCGAATTGCGTGTTTTCTGGTTATTAAAGTTGGTCAAAATCTATACAGATAAACAAAATTGAAGTGTCTGTTTGTAATGTCAAAATAACAGCTTTTTAGTAAATACATATGAAATTATATACGGTATTTATAAGAAAAACTCAATTTTTAAAATTTTTGTCTGTCTGTCTATTTGTTTGTTGACTTTTACTTTTTTTGTTGTTGATGTCTGTAGACTTTTACTAGCACGTAGTTGATGTTATAAAGAGTAACTTAGGCTACTTTTATTTCAGTAAATGAATTAGGGTTCCGCTCAAAAAAATTAAAATATACCTAGGGAGGAATCCGAGCGAAGCGAGGGTGAGTCGCTAGTAGGTACTAAATATTGAGCTAATATCTTAATTTGCATCATATTTAGTATAATAGTCCAAATAATAATTAAGAATTTCTTTTGGATGCCTTTTTTATTCACTAGGGGATCAATAATGCGTTTTTTTTTATGAATTTATCATCTTTCCCACTGGAACCGTACATTTTTCCAGGATAAAAAATAGCCTATGACTATATATTCCAGACTATAATCTATGTCTATGCCAAATTTTATCCAGATCTGTTCAGCCGTTCAGCCAAACATCTATTTAAACTTTCTAACATTTATGAGTAACACGCACATGTATTTATCAAAATAAAGCACCTATATTTGCTTTAGTTTTATATATTATCAAAATAATGTTATTCTTACTTTTTTAAATCAATTTAAGACTATTAAAGGATTTGTTAGAAAAATTACGTATAGCAAAAAAGAACGAGCGTGTTGAGTTCTTAAGATATACCTAAGCAATAATAATTAATTACCTGCTGGAATTGTATTTCCCAAAATTTTGTCAGCTTTTCCGGCATAATATCTAATCACGCTTGCTGAGCAGTAGACTTCTTCTTCAGCTACTTTCACTGGTTTTCCACAGTCCAAAGTTTCAAGCTCCGCTAAATATCTAGCTTGTGATTCCATAAGATCAGCTAATTTTAGCATTAATACTCCTCGTTGTGACGCATCCATGGTACGCCATGAGGAATGACGATGGAAAGCTTTTTTTGCGGCGGCAACTGCGAGGTCAATGTCGGCCTAAAATAATAGTGTTTTAAGTATTGGCGGTGATTGGTGAGACCGGAAAATAGTAAAAATAACTTCAACAGTTAAAAGACGTGTATGTACATAGATAAATGTACAATGTTTATAGAAGTAGAAGATTACGTTATTTGCAAACGATGAAGTATCTACTTAGAACTGTTAACTTTTTTACACATACGTTAATTCCGAAAACACCCACTATCTTGGGAAATTTAATCATCGTCAATACTACATGCATAGAAAAAAAGGAGATTATAAGGAGAACAAAGTATTTAAACAAAGTTAAGTAGCAATATTAAAAAATTACATTAAAGGCAAATTTTTTAGAAATCAGGCTGATTCAAAATATCTAATGCACAGGATTGACAGTTATATTTTGGTCTCTCCATAGTATGAGCATTGAGCACTATGAACTATAAATACGCGCGCTAATTCGTCGCGTGTGATTCTACTCAATACTAACAGGATATTTATAAGTGGACTTAAATTTTTTGCTCAAGAAAATTATATAAGCAGTCATTTTAAATGTATATAATACATATATTGTGAAGTTTTGCTGTACCAACCTTGTCTCCTTCAGCAACATTTGCGTTGACAGTTTCATTTTGTGGATTTATTGTAGGAAAAGTCTTCTTACTAACAGCGTCTACCCACTCATTGTTGATAAATAACTAAACAAAAAAAATGTTTTATGTCATGGTGTGCAATTTAATGATGAGATCGAACAGTTGATATAATGCAGTGATGTATTCATATAATAAAAAACCTGGTATTTTTTATTTTTTTTCTTTGGAACTTATTTCCTTCTAACAATATAGACATTAAAAAAATATTTTTAGTTGTTGTGTTTACGTTACTCATAAATAAGCAAGAGATTATTGTTAAACATATTTAATTTATGTTTATAGTGGAAACAACTATAGCATATATAATATCTTATCTAGTGTTTTTATTTGTCTGAAACCGCATTATCATGTCACACAATATTGTCAATTTTAACAAACAAGTTAAACTATTATTATTATTTGACTGAATAACTTAAAAGCTGATTTAAGATTTGAAATTAAAAGCCAAAGAATTGACTTAAAATTTCAATACACATACTACATAATATCATGTAGGAATCTAATAATAAAAATAATTGTATAAGGCAAAGTATTATAACTATATTATAATATTATTGATTATAAATCGTAGTTAAAATAAGTTTTTTTAAGTGAATAAAGTGTTATTGAGTTACATTAAGTTAAACGGAAATATAACCCTCTTTTGAGCTTCGCCGCGGTCGGGTAAAATACCGATTTACATAAAAAATATTTATACGAATTAAATACTAATTATGTAATGGCTTAATGGCAATTTGAAGCTTATCTGACATATTTTATCTATTAATACAAAAAAATCCTCAAATATAAAATACAATTCGCATGTTTACTTACTTTTGTGTATTTGACATCAACTTTAACCATTTTCGCAATGTTTACACTTTTACCTTATTTTTAAAAGCGATATATATCTAGATCAAACCAAAACAAAATAATTTAAACTAGTAGAAAATAATCGGGAGTGGGTTAATATCGGTCAACAGCGGTCAGCGGCAACTCGTAAGTTAATAATGCAATTGAATCGATAACGTCGCGTTTTTACTTAAATTTTAGTGTTGCCAAATATTAAACACTTCCCTTCTTAATTATTATAAACAGGTAAGTAAGTAGTATTTATCTTTTATTATTGTCTTCATTCTAGTAGCGGCTCTGGGCCTCAAACAAAAATAGACGGTAATTAAAGTCAATATATTGTCAACTAGTGACCCTTCGCTCGGGTTCGTTCCTAGGTACGTTTTAATGGTTAGTATGGAGTAGATGGAGTATATATTAGTATATATTGTGTATACATAGTTATGATGAGTTTTATATCCCTTACTTGAGAAATGGTTGATTCTCCATACAAATTTTAATCCGGCTTTTCATCCGCTAATGGATGATTTCCGGGATAAAAACTATCCTGTGTCCTTCCTAGAGTCTCAAACTCATACCAAACTTGTGGAGAGTATTATAACGCCACTAAAAAGAAAAGCGACTGATTATATGTAGGTTCATTGTGGTGTCATTAAAACTGCAGTGAAGATTCAGTGGAATGCCTAAAGTGTAACGTCTAATTATACACTAATTACTTGTGGGCATCTATCCCTGACATCTATAGACAACTAACCCACATGTCTGAGTGAGATGCCTATTTTCTATTATTTTTAAAAAGCATTTTTCAATCTAGAATATATTGCACAATAGTTCCAAATTTAATCTGAATGGCATAAGTAAATATACAAGTGTGAGGGCAGTTTATATTTGTACTTTGCGTAGTGACGCAAATATCCATTTTGCATTGCATGCATGCATTTATACATACTACCTGTAGACGTACAGGTAGTATGTATAAATGTTAAGTCTAAGGAGAGATTTTGCGTCCTTATGTGTGCTCTATCGCCTGTATAATGGGTTGTGTTCCGAAGAATTGTTTGAAATGATGCCCACGGCCACTTTTTATCATCGCACCGCTCGCCATCGACAGGGAGTTCATGCCCACACACTGCATCCCAAATGGTCCCGTACAGTTCGTTTTCAGAGAAGTTTCCTCCCACGGACCATCCCGCTGTGGAATGAACTCCCTGCCGAGGTTTTCCCAGAGGGCTACAGTATGGGGTCCTTTAAAAGGGGAGTAAATAGGTTTCTAAAGGGTCGGCAACGCGCATGTGATGCCCTTGGTGTTGCAGGCGTCCATAGGCTACGGTAACCGCTTACCATCAGGCGGGCCGTATGCTTGTTTGCCACCGTCGTGGTATAAAAAAAAAAATGTATAAATATTACTACCCACTAAAACCCTACAATACCTCCCCCGTCTTAATGGGGCACCCCGACGGCAGGTCTGCCGAAGCAGACTACAACAACCATGAGGTTGCTCTCACGGTCCACTCTGCCATCAGAGAAGTACCAGGAGCAACCCGCATGGTACAGCGCCCACCAAAGTGGGCCATCTTTCAATGCGTTTCTTGGCTTCGCGTCGACTGAACTGTATGTATTCAGCTCTTTTTAATGTCCTACTGCCTCCATTGCCACGGCCCTTCCTTCAATACGAGGAAGATTAGGCCATAATCCACCACGCTGGCCAAGTGTGGGTAGGGTAGTGGCGGACTTCATAATATGTCTTTCAAAAACTTGCTAGGTTCTCTCAGATATGCAGGTTTCCTCACGATATTTTCCTTTACCGTAAGGCAAGTGGTAATCATGTTAGAAATGACTCGCACATGAAAATATTAGAAGTGCAAGACCCGGGATCTCGCTTAACTCGCTTCCCCAAGCGAGCGCGTTACCACTGGGCTACCACTGCCTTAATTAGCGTCCGGATGAACTGCCGAATCCTATGAGCTCCCCCATCACGACAAGGTGAACGCACGTTGGGGGAGAACCAATTAATATACTGGGCACCTAACCCCGAAATATCAATGGGCACCTTTCCCGATCATTAGGGAGAGATGCCTATCGACTCTGAACACACCCTAAAGCATTTACTATACAAAATGGTGGATTGTTAACAAAACAAGATCACAATGTTACATTATGAAACAATTTAATACTATTTAACAAAAGAATTTAGGGGAAAAAATTACTGCAAACTATATCAAAGATTATATTCTAACGTATAAGTTAACTACACTTACCTTATTTTACAAATAACACCAAAATATTAATTATAAGTAATTCGTCTTTGTGTAAAAACTTCCACACTGACATTGACTGTCGACTGACGTATTATGGACGCATTCCGAATCACACTCCCTTACAAAAAATTAATTAATTTAATTTTTAATTTATTAGGCATCTCTCCCTTATAGGCGTCTCTCCCGGACTTACCCTGTATTATAATAAAATTCTATCTCAGTCGAATCTGTACATTAAATATTTTTTGGAAACTGTTATTGAAGTGGCATTATTATCGATACAGAGGTCGAATCTATAGTTATTAGATTTTTTGTCAGTCTGTCTGTCTGTCTAGGAACGTATCACGAGAAAACCACTAGACAGATTTTGATGAAATTTTGGTATGATGATGGCTGGTTATCCGGGTCAACTTATAGGATACTTTTTAATACGGGGAAATATCTCATTTCTGAGAAATCTATACTAACCGTTAAAACGTAGGTACTTATGGATGAACCCAAGCGGAGCGAGGGTGAGTCGCTAGTAATTATTATAAAAGTAATTAAACATTTTACTTTATAATGTAATAATATTTCACTGAATTTGAGTCTCATTTTTAAATAAGCTTATATTTTTTTATTTCTCAAAAAAAATAAAAACAATATCCAAGAGTGAGTATTAATTACGCTGCTAGGGTAATACAATGTCAAGAGATAGACTATACTACAATATTTATTTTAATCTAAATGTTACATTATCTAAAATGTTCTTTATTTCTTTAAAATAGAGCTTAGGTTCCTTAATTTAAGTTGACTAACGAATTAAAATAAATACCTTTAGATCTATCGCATGCTTAATACTTATTACAAAAGTATCAATTGATAAACATTGATAGAAAATATTTTGTTACTACCTACTTATTTTTGCTCAAGTAATTTATTTACCCATCTAGGGTGGCAGCTTATCTATATGTATAATAAAATTGTAACTGAGTTGAATCTGTTCATTAAATATATTTTGGAAAATGTTATTGAAATAGTCATTATTAGCGATACAGAGACCGAATCTATAGTTTTTAGATTTTTTCCGTTTATCTGGGAATTCATCAAAAGAAAACCGTTGGACCGATTTTGATGAAATTTGGTATGATGATAGCTGGTTATCCGAGTTAACATTTAGGACACTTTTTACTGCGGAAAAATATGTCATCTCTGAGAAATCTATACTAACCGTTAAAACGTACGGACGAATCCGAGCAGAGCGAGGGTGAGTCGCTAGTTTTTAAATAAATGTTCATAAATAATTGCTTTCTTAGATAATCCCTCTTTTTATTGTTGATTATGATATGAATATATACGTATATTAGTTAACTAGTAACCGTTCATGACTCTGTCCGCATGTGTATTTATAAATGGCCTGCATTGTACTTAACAAGCACTTGTAAGGGAGTGTATGAAGGTGTGGGTTTAAACTGTAGGTGTGGGTAAATTTGAAATTAGAGCTATAAGTATATATATATATATATATATATATATATATATATATATATATATATATATATATATATATATATATATATACATAGAGATATTTTTAAAGCAGATTCCTATTGTCTATTCAGCCTTTTTTTATCCCAGTCATTTACGTCCTTTTGTTTCAGGTTTTTTTCATATAATGTTATAACTGAGGCCCCTTAATATTTTATTATATATACAAAATTATGTGGGATATAATAATATATAGGTAAGCAAATTTTCCATAGCATGGGAGAGATTTAAGTTCAGCAGTGGGCGAAAGCACATTGATTATGATAATGGTTTTTTTTTACCAAGTGCTATGTGTTTGTAATAAGCAAACAGGGAATGTAATGATATTTTTTTAAAATAATAATAATATTTTTTTTAAGAATATTTGATAATGCAAAAAAAACTTAACTTAGTGATATTTTTTTGAATAATATCTTATCATTCGCTTCTTATCATAGTTTCAGTTGAGTCAGTAGATATAAATCATAATTTATGAGATTAACTTATGCCGATTTCTGAGTTATCTTATAAAAATAATAAATATTACATATAAATTGGCAATATTTCATGACTTTCCAGTATATTTGTATGTTCACTATAATTTGTTTTTATCTTACTACTGCTCGTATGTAAATGCGAAAATTTGGATTCATGTATGTTTGTTACTCAATTACGCTAGAACGGTTGAACGGATCTGGATGAAATTTGGATAGATAATAGTCTGGAATAGCACATAAGCTATTTATCCCGGAAAAAGGTACGGTTCTCATGGGATATTTGTTTTTGTTTTTCACCACCGAGCGAAGCGAGAGTGAGCCTCTGGTATTATATAATTTTTAATCTATCTGGTTATGAATACGTTGCTATAATAATTAATAAGTATCTACTAAGAGTGAATACTATAAATCTTTTAAGTAAAAACTGCTAAGTAACAATTTAATCATTTTGTAATATTATTTTTATTTATATATTTATTAAGATACCTACACCAGTGGTAATTACAATATTACAGTAGTAATTATGCTATGTTACAAAGTTCTTATTGATAAATGCATTACCTTTTAAGATGAATACCGCATGGGATAATATGTATGAAATAGTTTAATTTCTCTTTAGTTTTCAACAACAATTCTATGATTTAAAGAAATTAAACAAATAAACAAAATCTACTACAGAAGTCGAAAAAATAACAGGTTTCTATATGTCAAGCAAGGCAAAAATATACTTATATCAAAATATTTTGTATTCAGCCCTTTTTAATGTCCCACTGCTGGGCACGGGCCTCCCTTCAATACGAGGGGAATCAGGCCATAGTCCACCACGCTGGCCAAGTGCGGATTGGCGGACTTCACATGTCTTTCGAAAACTTGCTAGGTTTTCTCAGACATGCAGGTTTCCTCACGATGTTTTCCTTCACCGTAAGGCAAGCGGTAATCATGTTAGAAATGATTCGCACATGAAAATATCAGAGGTGCGAGACCCGGGATTTGAACCTGCTTCACTCGGTTTCCCAGGCGAGCGCATTACCACTAGGCTACCACTGCCAAAATATTTTAGCAAGAAAATTTTCAGTCAAGTTATTGAAAACGAAAGACCCACAATCCTTGTGTTAACTGTGTTGAAGCATTAAACCTTGTAGCGTTTTATTCTAGCGATTGAAATATTTTGAAAATTAAAATATATGTTAAGGGACAGGTATGAATAATAAAATGTAAATTTTAAGTATAAAATATATTTATGCCAATTTTATATAGGTTTACATAGAGTCATTAATCAGTGGGAATGCAAGGAAGATATTCGGAAGTTTACAAAATGGGTGTCTTTGGCAGGCTGATGGTGACAGTCTTGTTCTCCAAGTATTGTTGAATTCCGTCTTCACCCCTGTAACAGATATATTTATTATCAACAAAGATATAAAAAAAACATGATATACTTTCGTCATATATTTAATTTTTCTTTTAGCTCTAGGTATATACGAAAAAAAAGTCAATATAGAGCCTATGCTCTTCTATAAGTGAAGATATTTGCAAGAACGGCTACAAAATGCTATTTAATTATCTACAAAATAAAATAAGTGAAATGTTTTAAAAAAAAAACTTCTTTGTGTTTAAAGTCCGATAAAATTTTAAAGTAGTTATAATGTATGATCGGATGAGACACTAGTTCAATGTATTAATTAAAAAGTAGAGTCAGTAGTATTTTCTAATTATATCCATATTGTATACATCAACATAATATTACGATGAATCAAAGTAATATATTTTATGCGATAAATATAAATGAGTCCCAACACAGCAAACATTGTCATATTATTCTTATTTAATTCTAATTTATGTGTAAATAATGACTTACAATTCCCGGCCAATGCCCGACTCCCTGAATCCTCCGAATGGTGTCTGTGGCGCTACATGCTCGTACGTGTTGACCCTGATAATAAACGTAGGAAATTAAACTACGAGTATTATATGTTCAGGATTCGGGTATACAAATAAAAGCTTTTATAACACCGACTATTTATTCCATTGAAATAAGATAAAAAAAAACATATCACACACATTCTTCTTTTCTTTTATGCAACTTTTATTCCATTCTATTCTTAAAATAATTTCATACGTCTCCTGTTACTCTTAAAATATCATTTCAGGCGTATTTATCTCGCAAGCCCCACATATGTATAATAATATTATTTTTCAATTCATATTAGTGTACAATCACTAATTATTAAAATTGACGACACGCTTGGCTCAGTTTGTAGTGAACCTACTTGCCGTGCCAGAGGTCGCAGGTTCGAGTCCCGCTGGGGGCATTCACTTGTGTGATGAGCACGAATGTTTGTACTCCAGTCATGGGTATATATTTAAAATATGTATGTATTTAAAGTTATATAATACGTACAGTGTATCAACTATCTGGTATCCATAACACAAACCTCGTAGCTTACCATGGAACTAGATGGTACTGTGTGTTAATTGTCCCAACATATTTATTTAAAATAAAATTCATTTAATTTTAATGTACAGATGTTAAGTTTTATTAAATTACTACTGATTTACTAACAGTGCCCCATGTGTACCCCATGTGTACTCTAGGTGTTAATATATCATCTGTGCATTATAGGTGCATAACAGTAGCCATCAACTTCAGATTATAGTCTATCTATGTAACAAACATTGAAATTTATGCAGCCGCTTAAGTGTAAAGGAGTAAAATACATATACAAACTCGTATTTATAACAGTACGATAGTAATTAGCTATCCGCTAATATGTGGTTAGTGTTGAACCGATTTTGGAATGGACCGATGGAATTTGGCATTTTTCACTATTTATAAAGCGTTCAAAGTTGTAGATAACAGTATATAATTAATATTTGTATTTACCATACGCTGCCAGCCCGGATATGTCTTAAGAAAGCCATGGCGGTTGTAATGTCGTTGGTGATAACTCCAGCGCCAAGACCGTAGTTAGAGTCGTTAGCGCGGTCAATGACCTCCTCGAATTTTTCAAACTTAAGGATGCTCTGGACTGGTCCGAAGATCTGTTAATATATAGAATTTAGATTAATTATAGGATTTATTGATTTAGCTGAAAATGGCTTAAAACACAACACTTTCGTTGTCGACTATAACTGCACATTTGAGGATTTCTAATTTACACTTACACCTAACCAAATATTGTATGTATAGATAGTATATTCTACTGAATTTTAAGTGTTTAGACGTTGTTAACATCCCGTTGCTTGGCACCGGCCTCTCTTCAATACGAGGTGCATCAGGCCATAGTACTGAATTATTATACTAAAATAAGAAATTTCCAGAAACTGAATATTTTATTAAATTTGAAAAATCTTACCTCTTCTCTGGCAATTTTCATGTCATCCTTAACATCAGCAAATACTGTGGGCTTGATGAAGTATCCCACATTGCCGAAACGGTCTCCGCCTGCGACGCAACGGGCACCCTCTTTTTTTCCAGCGTTTATGTAACCCATGACCTTGTTGAACATTTCCAAGTCGATCTGAAAGTAAATTGGTTATTTAGTATATTACACGCAATAGCCAATAAATAATTAAAATTATCTGGGAGAGCTTTTGTAACTTAATATGCTAAGACGTTTAAAAATGGACTTCGCATGTAGGATAACCGGCAATGCACTTTCGTAAGACAAAAGTTCCAACATTAATGTTGTTGTAACAATCCCTTTTTAATCTTATTCATTTACTAGCGACTCACCCACAGTTCGCTCGGATTCGTCCCTAGTTACGTTTTAATGTATAGTATAGATTTCTCAGAGATGAGATATTTTCCCGCAGTAAAAAGTATCCTATATGTTGACCCGGAAAACTAGCTGTCGTCATACCAAATTTCCTCAAAAATTGTCTAGTGATTTTCTCGTTCTCAGACAGACAAAAATTCTACAACTATAGATTCGGCTTCTATATATAATTTAATGACGACAATATTGACTATTTCAAAAAAAATTTGCAATAAAATAGCAAGAATATAAAAAGCAGATTCGACTCAGAATTTTATTAAATGTAATATACTATAAGCCTAAGAGTTTAAGAAGAAAATAATTATTACTAAATGCTAATACATACATATTAAATAGAAGAAAAGTGTCGATCAAATAGAGTAGTTTTATAGTAGATTAAAATACATATTTATTAAGAATAAAAGTAATAATGAAATTAAATAAAAGCACTAACCTGAGGTCCTTGTTCTACATCTTCGTAGGAGTTTCCTACAGTTCTGTTTTTAGCAATTTCCGCCGCTTTGGCAACAAATGCATCGTAGATACCAGATTGTACGTAGGTTCTAGTTCCGGCAACGCAGCATTGTCCAGCGTTTGCAAAGGCAGCACGGTGCGCAATTTGGGCCGCCTTCTCAACTAGAAATATTTTAATAATATATTATTTGTTATTATTTAACTTAATTATTTGATGTGCTTTAACTAAATGTTATATTACTGTTTTAAAGACATGTTGTTTGATGTTATAGACAGATTACAATATAGTTGAAGTTACCATCAGCGTCGTTAAAGATGACTAAGGGGCTCTTTCCTCCGAGTTCCAAAGTCACACGTTTCAAATTTGTTGTGGGAGCTCCGCTCATGATGATGCGGCCAACCTGGAAATATGCAAATAAATAATACTTATTAATAGTAGTATTACAAAACTACTAAGTAATTCCTTTTAGTTTGAAAAGCATTTGATCAATAAAAAGTAAATCTTTCGAATGGTAGTTGATTGATCTTTAATGCTAATTTAAATATATATACAGACTATTTTGTAAAAAAATTAATCGTGCAATTTTGAAATTCCTCTGAAACATTTATTTTATTACTTCATACAAATACAAACTACAAACCAAAGTAGAAATATTTTTTTATAGAAAACAGAAGATTCTTTGATAAATTAGTTTTAAATACCTCAGTAGAACCAGTGAAAGCTAATTTGTCGACACGTGGATTTTTAATAAGAGCTCCACCAGCCGTAGGGCCGTAGCCGGTGATGACGTTCACCACGCCCGGAGGGAAGCCAGCTTCCTTCACTAACGCTGCTAGTGCGAGTGCTGTAAGCGGGGTCTGCTCTGCAGGCTTCACTACAACTGTGCAACCTGCGGAAATTATAAACAAATAATAAAAATGTATCCTAGATAAAGAAGTTTTTGTTTGTTAGATAATTACTTATTTTTCTTTTTTTTCTGTCTCTAAAAGTGATTTTCGTAATGCTGGAGAAATAATTTTTTTTTGTTGGTTGTTAGTTATTTAAATACGTGTCTTTTTTTTTCGTTTTAGTTAATTCAATTAAGGGTTAACAGTTTAACGGATTTGGATGAAAGTTGTTATACAAATAGATAGGCCACGTCCTCAGTCCTGGTTAACCGCATAAATGCACATAACATTTCTATCACTTCCGGAATAGCTTTTATGTTATTTACACAATGCTTCAGTTATGAACTTATCAATTAAAAGACTTATCAATAGAAATGACATTATCTTTTAGTGGTGAGGATTTTGAAAAAATCCACAGATCTTGTGTCTGCCACGACCTTCGGGTACATTGAAAATGTATTTGCCAAATGAACTGAATTAAATGTTTTAACATATTAATTATATTTATTTATCAAAAAATTCAAAATAGGAGGTAGTATAGTAAAATTATTACTCTAATTCTAAAACTATTACAATTTTTTACGAGTTAAGACACAATCGTTGTACACGCGTTGAAGAAACATTATTTTTAGAACAATAAGCATCATAAGTTTGACACAATGAACTCTAGTCGAAATGTAAATTTGTATAAATAAATTTATCTATTAGTTTAAATACATTTTTTATTATTCACAAAGAATCACTTCATCCAAAAACAAAACATTTATTCACCGTCACTACCGCGCTCACGCACCCTCTGCATGTAAACTCCGCGTCACAAAGGTACAACTTCTGAATAAAAAAAAACTCAATCAAACGCACCTCCAATATTTTTAATGTAGCCCAAGGTTGTTGTTGTTGTTGTAGTTGTCTCGTTTGTTTTTAATTTTTTCGATATCTCATTTCGTTTTCGAGATTTGATTTTTTTTCTGACCGAAACCGGGCGAAATCCGACCGCATATTTCTCATTTTTTCAATATTAAAAAAAGGTTTTGAGTTTTTTCAAAAACTTTTGCGTTTTGTGGCCCTCATCGAAAAGCATCTTTTGATATCCCAATCAGCTACGTGATCCCAAAACCCACGCGGGTGATGTGGCACTTTCGCTGAAAATCGGGCTTATACCGAAACGACAAAAAATCATTTTCAATGTAATAAAAACATTTTTTACGCAGGCGAATTTCAAAGGAATTAGTTTCATCATCATTTTTTAGTTATAAAAGTTTAATGTCTATTTAACAGATTTTGAATATAATACTTGCCTGCTGCTAAAGCTGGAGCGATCTTCCATACGAACATGGGGACTGGGTAGTTCCATGGTAATATTTGACCGCAAACACCAACGGGTTCCTTCAGTGTCATGGACAACACTTCACCGTCTGCAAAAACAAATTATAATTTCGTTTTTAATAAAGTTTTTACATAGAATAAGTATTTCTTTGTGAGTGACATTGCTATATTACTAATAGAGGCAATAAATGTGCCTATTCAATATTTTGACTTTTAAATACAAGAATAATCATTTAGACATTATGTGTTTTTAAGTTTCAATCTAAATTAATGTGCCATCAATATCATCTTAAACTTTCGTCAAACATAAATAAATAATACCAAGAACATAAAAAAACGTAAATAGATCGCGTTCGAAATATTGTCGCGTTCTTGACATTGCCACACCCAATGTGTTTGGGTAATGCAAATATACCTACTTATTACATATGCGGGCCTCAAATAAATGAATTGTTCATTGAAATAATTAAATAAAAACAGACTTTATTGTTATAAATCCATTGTAATGAATACTTGAAATTCTAACTCATAAACCAGAAAACTATGTTTCAGAAGTTTAAAACAAATTTACTTAATAGAAGATATTTTTTTTACCTGCTGGTATGGTGTTTCCTAAAATTTTGTCAGCTTTTCCGGCATAATATCTGATAATCTGTGCGGCCCAGGCAACCTCGGTTGTTGCTTGCGACACTGGTTTGCCGTTGTCTAAAGTCTCAAGTTCTCCCAAGTACTTGACATCTCTGTCAATTAGGTCTGCTAACTTAAGAAGCAGCCTGCCTCTTTGAGAAGCATCAAGAAGCCTCCATTCTGAATAGCGGTGGAAGGCCTTTACTGCGGCGTCTACCGCGAGATCCACATCAGCCTAGGAATAAACGGTCGTAAATTAGAATTTTATTTAGTTATCAAATATTACTTTGTTGCAAATTTTGTTTGAAAATTATATTTTTAATTCTTATCTATTATAATACCTTGTCTCCTTCAGCAACTTCAGTGATGACAGTCTCATTTTGTGGGTTAATTGTGGGGAACTTCTTCTTGCTGACAGCGTCGACCCACTCGTTGTTAATAAACAACTGCCGGGTGCAATATAAAAAAAATAATTAATTAATGAACGAAAACTAACTATTTGTAGATTAGGATTGCGGGATACCTAATCTATGATATACAAGTAGTTTCTATGTGGTACGCGTGATTTAAAAAGGGACCAAGTCCCATAAAAAAAATTTCGATCTCCTTTTATTTTCTAGCAGCATTGGCAGATATTTTTTTTAATAGTTGTAACTAGAAATAGATATCATAACAGAGCAAGATTTATTGTTATAAACGATGTAGTTATTGTCAACACAAAATTCTTACGCCAAAGTAGCAATTTATATTCTCTTTGAAATGATGATTTGGTTTTGTATTCTACATATTACACAGCATTCATTACTGAGTACGTATCAACGATATTAATAACTAGGGACTCACGCTCGCTTCGCTCGCGTTCGTCCCTAGGCACATTTTCACGGTTAGCTATGTTTAGGCATACATAAATAGTAGCTTGCTACTTATACCTAAGATATTCATTTAAATTATATACCTAAGATATTCATTTAAATTATATAGCGATTTACCCTCGATTCGATCGGGTGCGTACGCCGTACGCGGATTTTGTTCACAATTTCATGGTTTTTAATTTTTTTCGCGGAACCCTAATTTTTTTTCTAAAATAAAACTAGCCTAAGTTACTCCCTATAACATCAGCTATCTGCCAGTGAAATTCTCGTCAAAATCGGTCCAGCCGTTTCGGAGATTAGCCGGAACAAACAGACAGACAGACAGACAGACAGATAGACAGATAGACAGATAGACAGACAGACAGACAGACAGACAAAAATTGTAAAAAATGTTGTTTTGGTATATGTACCGTGTATACATCCATATGCATTTAGTAAAAAGCGGTTATTTTAATATTACAAACAGACACTCCAATTTTATTTATCTGTATAGATGGATATCGTATCTATACATTATTCGCTTACGTCTTTTAAACCAAACCACACAACGGATTTTGTTACGGTGTTTACTAATAGAAAGAGTGATGAACGAGGAATGTTGTGTATATAATTTTTAAATATTTTGTAGATATAAAACGTCTGAGCCTAGATGGTGTTTTGTAAAAAAAAAACCATTTTCGTACGATAACATGGCTAGTACTGGCTAAACCTTTAGGAATACATTAAAAACACTGTAACAGAAAATTGTAGGTCTTAAAAGGCCTACAAGAAATTGCGCGATAGGTCTATCTCCTAAGGTACGTTCACAATTATTATTTTTATCTACATAAAAGACACCTAGGGACATACCCGAGCGAAGTGAGGGTAAGTCGCTAGTAGAATATAAATAGTTTGAGTTAAAATATTTGCTTCGGTAAAGGTAACAGATTGATAATAAAATTTGCAATTTTTTTCAAATCAATTTCTTCTGGTGTTTCTTAAATATTTTCTTTCCTTTATTTTCTCTAATTTCTTGCTTATTCTTTGATTTAAAAATTTAATAAGGCATATAAGTAAAGTCTTACTGCGTTAATAACGATAACCATCTGAAGTACCTATTTATTATTCATAAATGTTGCTGTGTACAATGCGAAGATAATATGAAGTGATACTTAAAGCGTAGGTGGTAGGTACATACTTTGTTTGTTGTTTACACCTATCCTTTATAAAAAAATATATGTGGGATTTACAAAATGAATATGCGTGAAATGATATTTTTAGAGTAAAAGAGACGTATGATATGATTTTAAGAATGGAATGTAATGAAAGATGAATAAAAGAAAAGAAGGATGTTTTGGCATAATGGCGACACGACGATACACGTGAACATTGAACACAACATTTATAATTTAAATAAAATAGGTAGTTACGAGTGTGTCAATAACGCTTTTATTAATATCTTCGGATCTTACATGTAAATATAACAATAATGTTGAAAGGAAATTGAGTAGTAGTGTACCGGTAGGTAGGATGTTATATGATTGTTTTTTTTAAGCGATATTTACCTAAATAATTAAATCCTTCGCGGTTGAGTTAAATTTTATGGCATTTATTTATATTTACATAATTTTTTAATTTTTAATATAATATCTTTTATGTACTTAGTATTATATGTATAAAATATAAATTGAATATTAAATTTAAGGACGCGCTTATAATAATTAAAAAGATAAACAGAAATATTTTTTCTCAGCAACGCACTACAAAACATGGTGTTTCAACGAGAGCAAAGAAAAACCTGTTTAAATAAATGTCAATATATGGAAGTCATGTTTTTTTTATTAATATTTGCGTTAAATCAATAGAAGAAAAAATAAATCTTAAAAAGGTATAATCTGTCTGTGATTAGTGAAAGAAAATAATGCGTCCTTAATTATTTTTTTTTGAAAAAGTAAGTAAGGTAGCTTATATTGCGTAGGTACTCATAGATAGCGCTGTTACACTTTATGACTTCTTTACCACGGTTAACATTTAAAGTTACTGAAACTTGTTTTGTTAAACAAAATTTGAAAAATTTTGTTATATTTTCCTAATTTTAGTACCTACACACGTAGCTATTTATAAAAAAACCTGACAATTTGCTAATTAACGCCATCTATCTTTTATTCAAGTGCAACAAAAAAAGCCCAAACGGTAGACCGAATTGGGGATGTCCAGTACATTATTTGAGATGAGGCATAACTGGATATTTGTAACAAAACAAAACAAACTAGCCCACGTTAAAAGCGTTAGTCGGCTTAGCCGTTATTGATTTTCACTTTCCATCTTGTGGTTCCATAATGAGATCACATAGATGGTGATAAAATTATTATATTACTATCTGTATTTTAAAAACTTGCAGTTTTTTATCAATAATAGAGTATACATTTTAAATTAAATAATAGACGTTACAAATTACTAGAGACTCACCCTCTCTTCGCTTCGGGCTCGTCACTAGCGAAAAATAAAAACAAATCTATCCCGCGGGAGCCGTACATTTTTCCGGCATGAAAAGTAGCCTATGTGCTAAACTAGACTATAATCTATCTTTGTGGCAAATTTAATCCAGATACGTTTAGCCGTATTGGCGCGAAAGAGTAACAAACATCTGTCTACCACTCCATCCTCACTAACTTTCACATTTATAATATTAGTATGGACTAGAGTAGTTATGTTTTAACGTTTAGTATAGATTTGTCAGAGATGAGATATTTGGGAAAATACTAAAACTGTGAGAGCAGTAAAAAGTATCTTTTATGTTGACCCGGACAACCAGCTATCATCTATCATACATCAAAATCTGTTCAGTCAGGTTTTTTCGTGATGCGTTCCCAGGCAGACAGAGAGACAAACAAAAATTGTAATAACTATAAATTCGGCTGTATCGTCATAATAACGATTGCAATAAGATTTTCCAAAAAAATATTTAATGTATGTATGACTCAGCTATTTATTCTTTTTATAAATTAGCTTTATTAAATGTATAGATTTAGACAAGTATACAGCTATTTAGTTTTTATATTAGATATGATAATAAAATATTGGAGCTAATATGTATTATGAACTGAAAATTTAATAAATAGAAAAATGTAAGTAGGTTTAATATTGTTCAGCAAACCATGCATTATAGGAGTGAATAAAATGTCGAATGAACCGTCTGCGATAAGATGTTATTATGCTTTGTTAGAGGTTATTTGCGGCCGGCCGCAGTGTGCCGTTTATGCTATTAGATGCATTATTGTACTGCGGAAGTTTCGAATACTAACCAATAAGCGATTACCTATTGTGCATAAATACGAGTATATATGACTTTCCTAGGATCCTATAGTCACGTAGGAACAAATGGTTAATGAACTAATTTATATGATCCCTCTATTGAATGATATTGTTCGAACCTGATCCTGATAGCGTAACTGAGGGAGAGACTTGCATCCAAATTAGGGGGTTACCGAATTTCAAATGGACGTATCCTATAGGATACTATAGCAATTGTTTTGTATAGTTTTAAGACGAGCAAACACAAGTTTCAATAAAGCTTGTTATTATTATAGAATACGTACATACAGTTTTGCCTGCTAACGCGTTCGCGTGGTGGAGCTTCCATAAAAAGTCGCATATACCTTAATTCAATATATAAGTTTTTCATGTTCAAATTAAATTCAATAATTTTTTTGGCCGTTATTGAATGAGGAAATAACAAACAATATTTACATACATATACTCATTAACAAACGTGCGTAGTTACGATTATATTTGGTATCATATTCGTATGATTATGCGAGCAGATCAAAATACAAGTTTACATGCAACGCGTTACGCGATCTCGTATTGTAAATTGTAATTTTAGTAGATTAAAAAGATATGTGATACATTCGATTGAAGCCCCAGAAGTCTAACACAAACCATAAACCAGCAAAGAAACTCGTCGTGCTTATATAGATACTCGTATCTAGTACAGTATTATATGATCTGTGCTCGTATTAAGTGGTTAACTAGTGGAACAGTGAGTACAAAGTCACAAGCTCAAGCGAACTTTATGTTATATTCGTTATCGAAAAATAAGATACGCTTTATTTACAATAAAAAAAATACAAATATACTTAATTATATATACAAAATATTAATTATTACTATACAAGCCATTTCCACGTAGAATAGTGCCATGAATGCTAGCCGCATTCGCCCGATGAATGGCAATGCCGATTCTTTGGGAGAAAAATGAGACAGCTCTCCTGTCACCAGAATAGGTGATAAGACGAGGTGTTACGCCTTTAAGAAGTGCTTAGCACTTTGACTCAATGGATTTAGGGTTTCTACAGCAATTCAAAGACGATATTAGTGAAAAAAATATCTTTTAATATTTTTTTATTATTTAAGCAGTAAACTTGTGTGTTTCTAGTTGATTCGATCTCCCCGTTGAATCTACTTTACTGATTGGAATGAAACATGCTGATTTTAATTAAGGCTATCCAATAAAAAGTTGTATTAAAATATGTTAAGTACTTACTGTGTTACAGATGTAATAGAAGGTTCTATTACATCTGTAACACAGTAAATCACCTGTTGAGATAAATAAGCGAATTCTAGATAAATTATGTGGTTTAATGAGTCGACTGGGCAAAGATTAAATTTATCATAAAACTAGCGGCTCACCCTCGCTTCGCTGGGTATGTTTTAACGGTTAGTATGGAATAAATAGACTGTCCTACTAATTTTATAAATGCGAAAGTTTGTGAGGATGTATGTTTGTTACTCTTTCACGCAAAAACTACACAATGGATTTCAATGAAACTTTACAGTAATATAGCTCATACATTAGAATAACACATAGGCTACTTTTTATCTCGGAAAAATATATGGTTCCCGTGAGATAGATATCTTTTTGTTTTTCTAGAGGCGAACCCGAGCGAAGCGAGGGTGAGTCGCTAGTATATTATATTACTGCTCCGCTCTCTTGGGTATATAGCTTATAGTCTTCCTCAATAAACGAGCTATCTAATGCAAAATGAATCTAACTCTGTTTAAATATTTAATCGACTATAAGGAAATTATTATGTAAAGTACATCAAATATATTTGAGAACGCGCCGTGTTGTATACTTGAAACTTACAAGTTACAATATCTTAATATGGACTTAATATGGAAAGTGGAAAAGGGAATGATACATATATCGAAGGTTTGACCGCAAAGGAAAGTACGTAGAATTAGAAAACAACCGCATTTCGCCACTGCACCGCAGTATACAACTGTAAAAGTTAACGTATTAAAGATTTAGTTGAATAGCAAGTACTTTTTCTCTTTTTAGTTTACAAAAATACCTATAACATAAGAGAATATAAAACAGTATTCCTATTTAAAAATAATATAATGTAATAAAAACGCTAGTGATAATAGAGCAAGGCAGTGGTAGCCCAGTGGTAACGCGCTCGCTTGGGAAACCGAGTGAAGCGGGTTCAAATCCCTGGTCTCGCACCTCTGATATTTTCATGTGCGAATCATTTCTAACATGATTACCACTTGCCTTAAGGTGAAGGATAACATCGTGAGGAAACCTGCATGTCTGAGAAAACTTAGCAAGTTTTCGAAAGACATGTGAAGTCCGCCAATCCGCACTTGGCCAGCGTGGTGGACTATGGCCTGATTCCCCTCGTATTGAAGGGAGGCCCGTGCCCAGCAGTGGGACGTTAAAAAGGGCTGAACACATACAATACAATACATACAATAGAGCAAGATACGAGTAAAAAATAATGTACGTAATAATCGCAACGATAAATATAAATTCAAATATGAAGTTTATTAAAAAAAAAAAAATTTATGAAGAATATTTAGCTTTTCCCGATGCATAAAAACTATTTTAACAAAATATATATTATAACTTTGACCTAAATATATTTTATAATTTATAACTTTGACCTTTACCTTTATTTTGAGTCATGAAATTGTATATAAATTTTCCATCTTTAAAAAATATATAATTATTATACTATGCTGGTCTGTTTAGTTTTGTCTTACATTACTTCCTAGAGCTAGCTCTATTTAGGTTTATCCTAAATTATTATCTGAGAACCTACATTTATAATTTAAATGTGTAAATTATTACCCTTGCATTTGGTCATGATGTTTCAGGACTTATATTTTTAAAAAGCCTCAAGTGTTATAATTTGTATAAAATACAAATGTCAATAATATTCATGCTATGACTGTCAATGTTTTTTATTAATGCGTTAATCAGTACATCACAATTATTTAATTGATAAATAATAATTTGACCGTTCGATAAGTGAATTCGTTATTATCTAACTTTATGTATTTTTGATGATATGGACTCGAAGAAACTGTATGCCGTATTTATTAACTTTAGATAGCTTTAAAATAAAATGAAATAATTAAAAAGCGATTGAAATATTTTAACAACTTCATCGAATTAGCATTACATAATTTTAAAGGAGGGAGGCACATGCGCACTTATTGGATTATTTAAATTAATATCTCTTGATACCCGCCAAACTGAGAGGATGTATAAATAATAGTACCTGGGTGAAAGTTTCTTTTTTGTCGAAAAAACTGAAAACTTGAATAAGTACAAAAAAACAAAAACAAAAGTGAAAACTTTGTATTCGACTGGGTTTCGCCGGTCAATCTTGCGCCTTGGCCGCTTGGCTACGATGCTTATGCCCGAGAGTAAGAAATTAGCGACCATATTTTGCGTGGAATAATGTAAAGGAAAATCGCATGAAAATTCGAAAACACGCGTTTTCCCAGACATAATACTGTTCTAGATCGATTTTTAGCCCCCGAAAACTCCAACATACCAAATTTCAAGTGAAATCGTTAGTCGTTTCTGAGATCACCGGTATAAATAAATATACAACAATTGCTCGTTTAAATACGAGGGTGCTTTTTTAAGTTTGCGGAATGGGTAGGTATGTCATAAGTAAGGGTACTTACTCGAGTTATTACGAATTAAGCAACTCATTATTAGTATAGGTAAATACCAAGTTTTATTGTAATTAGGTCATTACTCTTTGAACTATCGTCGACCAAACAAGTCATTTGGGAACAAATTGTGAAATATGGAGAAAATCGAGTACCGTGCTGTTATAAAGTTAATTACATTGATTATCGCAGTGATATATAACGCGCTGTTATAAAGACAATTATACAGAGATGACATCCGTTGTATCAAAAAAAAAATTCGAAGGTATACGTAAGTTCATTGAAAAATCGAAAAATGTATAAAGGTAGCAGGTAATTATATAGAAAAGGAAAAATAAACTCGTACTTTTATTTTCATTTCTTACCCCCCATTTCGCGAACCTAAAAACGCCCCCTCTATTAGATTAGAAATTAGAATATATTAGATAAACTTATGTATTTGTGTACTCTTTAAAATAAAATTAGGTCCTCAGAATACAATGTATACATTATTCGTCCCAAATTATATTTAACACCAAGAAAATATAATAAAAAAAATTAAAATCCTCTAAACAAAGCAAATTCGAAACGATTTTAGTTATGTATATATTAAACACATATCTTTAAATATTTTATAAGTGTGTTTATTATTACTATGTTTATGTTTTATTACTATATGCATTGTGCATCTTATTAATTATTGAAATGAAAGCTGTTATGTAAAAAAAATTTTTGCAAAGTGTAGTTATTTAGTTTGACCTTGAACGTTCGCGAAGACCGATAATTTTGAATAACTCAAACTGTAAATATTATTTTCAGACGGAATCGACATCGCACTTATTTTTAGATTCATAAAAGCACTTACAATACTAAAACTTTACAAAACATTATTAAAAGTAAAGTAGAATATCTTATTTGAAATATAACATACCTTGGTGTATTTAATTTCCACTTTAGCCATTTTAGTTGTGTATACAAGTATCTCGGGCCGCGGTCCGTCACAAAGTACGTACGGGCTCACAAATGTCTGCCATACAGCAGTACTAGCTTATAAATGTATATCGGATGTATACATTGATAACAATCGGGTGTAGGGTTATCATCGATTGAATGTTATGGTACAAGGTTATTATTAGTATTAATAATTATTTTGTTAAGATACAGGTACTTTCTACTTTTCTATACATATAATAAAATTCTAACTGAGTCGAATCTGTATATTAATTACTATTATTTGAAAAATCTTATTGAAATAGTCATCATTATCGATACAGAAGCCGAATCTATAGTTTTTAGAATTTTTGTCTGTCTGCCTATCTCTCTGTCTGGGAACGAATCACGAGAAAACTACTGACTAGATTTTGATGAAATTTGTTATGATGATAGCTGGTTATCCGGGTTAACATGTAGGATACTTTTAACTGAAGGACAATGTCTCATCATCATCATTATCACCAGAAATCTATATTAACCGTTAAAACTTATTTGGGAATGAACCCGAGCGGAGCGAGAGTGAGTCGCTAGTTGAATATTAAAAAGATTTTGACCAAATAAAAACCTTTTTTCAGGTTTAGATCCTGCAAGACCTTTAATTTCTAATTACGGTTCCCGTCTTTTCCGCCTTAGTAGAGATGATGCGTACGTTGTTCAGGTGATTCACACTAATGCTGGTTTTCTTGGAGAGAGTGGTTTGGTCGGACATGCCGACTTCTGTGTTAATGGAGGGAGGCTACAACCTGGTTGTAGAGGACATTTCATGCGTAAGTATTTTGTCTATTTTTATCTAAACCTATTTATAAAACTTCGTATAATATCATCATTATTTGATAATACATACGTTTGGTTTAGTTTGTAGTGACCGTACTTGCTGTGCCAACCTTTGCGGGTTCGAGTCCTGCTGGGGGCATTCATTTGTGTGATGAGCACGAATGCTTGTACTCTAGTCATGGGTGTTTATATTTATATTATGTATGTATTTAAATTTATATATGTGTAGTGTATCAACTAAGTATGTGGTATCCATAACACAAGCCTCGTAGCTTACCATGGAACTAAATGGTGCTGTGTGTTAATGCCCCAATATATTTAATGTTCCCACGTATTATCAAAAGTAGACTTTGCAAGATAACCTTGATCTATTTGCAGATATTAAATTATAAGTGGAAATCAGAGACTTATGTGGTGACTACACTAGGATGGTTCTTTAAAATTTAATAGATATAAGATCTTGATATTAATAATAATAAAAATAGTACTTTTTTTTATAAAAGAAATAACTAGAAGCAACTGAATCCGCCATCACTATATGTATATGACTAGTCATTTCTTAAAAAGATTGCTTTGTTTTTTAGGATTCACTAGTCAAAGCAAAAACGGAACATTTATAATTTCCATTTTCCCGCCCTCTCTAATTTTATAAGTCGGTATAGATTTAAAAAATAATTTAAATGAAAATAATTTTGAAGAAGAACCGTTGAGTAGTTTTTAAGATATGCGATATTTTTGGTACAATCCATTCATTCCATGGTTCGGTTGTTAATATAATTAATTTTGTATATGTAACGTAACAAATTAATTACATATGTCAAAACTGTTGGCACATAACAGTAAAAGAATAAAGAAATAATATTCTAATTGTCAAATGTGACAACGCTTTCTCTTCTCTGAACCGCTATATAGATTGTACCAATCCTTAGAAAACATAATACAAAAATGTTTCATGCTACTACACCCTCGGTGTGCACGTCAGACTTGCACTGGCCTGACTATATTTAGCGTTACGTACATACCGTTGCATGATGCCTATTTTTGTTTATCTTTCCTTATAGGAGCAAAATGTTTAACCTTTTAAATAAAAAAAAAACGTGTATGTACGCACGCAAGAAGTTATACTTTTTTGGCGTAACAGAACAAAAACAGCTAAAGATTTCATCCCGTATGTCACAACTCTTTGTTTTTAAAAGAAATGTAGCTAACTTAATTATATCGCTTTCAGCTAACTTCATCATGTCACTTTTTGGCTGTCGATGTGCGCGCGCATCGTAAAAATTTTACTTTCATATTTTTTTCCAAACGAGCCTAAAGAAATATAATTTCAATAAGCAAAATGTAAAAAATACGTAAGACAAATTGTTTTTTGATACAGAGCCCTCAGTGCGGGAGTATTACTCGCACTTTACCGATTTATTATTATATATCTTTGACATTCTAGGCGAATGGACTGTTGTGTTGAAAAGAATGTCTTTTTTATTGTTATCTTATTTGGTTATGATAAACTTTGACTTCTTATCTACGAGTATAAATTTAAAATACATACTTTGTTAGAGGTCTCCGCATATAATAAAATGGAATACTTTTAACAAAAATATTTTTAAGACGTGAGAAAACATACTGTACGATAGCTATAATTTGCAATTTTACAAATTAATATTTTATTACTGTCCATGCTAGGAGAATGGGTAGCGGGCGTTTCTGTTGTAGTATTCAGCCCTTTTTAACGTCCCACTGCTGGGCACGGGCCTCCCTTCAATACGAGGGGAATCAGGCCATAGTCATGGCCGCTGGCCAAGTGCGGATTGGCGGACTTCACATGTCTTTCGAAAACTAGTTAGGTTCTCTCAGACATGCAGGTTTCCTCACGATGTTTTCCTTCACCATAAGATAAGTGGTAATCATGTTAGAAATGATTCGCACATATTTTCAATATAGGTGCGAGACCCGGGATTTGAACCCGCTTCACTTCGTTACCCAAGCGAGCGAGTTACTATTGGGCTACCACTGCCACATAGTCCAGTAGTTTCTGTTGATTAAAATTAATTTAGCCTTTTTCAAATAATGCACATGCAAATGGAGAAACGATGTACAGAAATCTTAAATATTTTCACAACAATATTCTTTTTAATAAGTAAAATATAAGAATAGATTTTTCTTATATTTTTGGCTTGGATAATGTTCGACTAAATTAAATCTTTAATAAATACGATATGAGATTAGTGCGTTGAACCAAACGAACAAACAAACAAACAAACAAACAAACAAACAAACAAACAAACAAACAAACAAACAAACAAACAAACAAACAAACAAACAAACAAACAAACAAACAAACAAACAAACAAACAAACATACAAACAAACAAACAAACAAACAAACAAACAAACAAACAAACAAACAAACAAACAAACAAACAAACAAACAAACAAACAAACAAACAAACAAACAAACAAACAAACAAACAAACAAACAAACAAACAAACAAACAAACAAACAAACAAACAAACAAACAAACAAACAAACAAACAAACAAACAAACAAACAAACAAACAAACAAACAAACAAACAAACAAACAAACAAACAAACAAACAAACAAACAAACAAACAAACAAACAAACAAACAAACAAACAAACAAACAAACAAACAAACAAACAAACAAACAAACAAACAAACAAACAAACAAACAAACAAACAAACAAACAAACAAACAAACAAACAAACAAACAAACAAACAAACAAACAAACAAACAAACAAACAAACAAACAAACAAACAAACAAACAAACAAACAAACAAACAAACAAACAAACAAACAAACAAACAAACAAACAAACAAACAAACAAACAAACAAACAAACAAACAAATTACGTTTGCGACAGACGGAGGGTTTAAAAAAACCCGAAATGATTTATAATTAACTTTAATTATATATAAAAACTTAATACAAATTTAATCCTATGAACGATGATTCCACATCGAAGTGGGAATATGGAATGATCATTCTTACAAAATAATTAATAAAAACAACTACCGGAAATCGTTGCGTAATTCCTGCATTGACAATATATTATATTAAATATAAATTTTGGAAAATGCAACGTCGGCGATCTTGGTATTATAGTTCTACGTAATTCCTCCCCCCTTAGAACGGCGACTATTTTAGCACGTTTAGTGAAAATGTTGCCGGGATATTCTTAGGTTTGTCAGATGTTTCTAGGGTCTCGGGCGAAGGCTGCTGCTCACTTTCTTCATTCTTATTACGTTTCCATAAGTAGCGTCGAGTTATTACGATGACTCCGAGTACGCCTGCACTCAATAGTATACTGTAGAATGGGATTGTAGTGTGGTACAAGGCGTCTTTTTGCACTTCGTCGATTCGTACAGGTGTCTGGATCATAAGTTGGTCCTGGATGTTGTAAAGTCCTTGGAGATCAATAGACTTAAGATGGATGTGGGTCGCTTTGGTAGACTGCTTTTCGGTGTTATAGGGTATTTTCATTAATTTGAGAGGTTGTCCCTTGATTTCGTTATAATCATTCGCTATAGTAAATTGTTCCGATTTCAACCGACATCCAATAGGAATCGTAGCCAGGTAACTTCCTTGTAATGATGTGTAATCTTTTTGGTAACAAATTAGTTGCGCTTTCGTTTGTTGAGGAAAGGACAGGGCGTAGTGTTGGTCATCGAGTTTCTCCATCGCTTCCTTAGTCAGGGTAACTGTAGTAAACTCACAGGATTCTTGTATGACTTGATTGGTGATCAATTCCTGAATGCAATCTGATTTGGTGCGGATCTGATGATGAATTTCTTTCTCACAGAGATACCAGTTTTTCACCTTCGGGCATTCAGCCTCCATGTACACATATGACATCTCGATTGTTGCCAGGAAGGGAAAAGGTGGGATAAGAGCCTGGTTGTGTTTATTCGGTACTACTGATAATTTATAAAAATCATAGGTTGTTTTAGAATAAATTGGAAATTTAAATATAAAAACTATTTGTTTATTCACAAAATACGACCCTGGTTTAATAGTATTATAATATTCTCTAAGTTCCAAATCTAATACTTGCTCTTCTGAATAAATTGATTTAAGTTTTAAAACCATAGATTCTAATACCTCGATATCTATCATGGAATGATGTGTACTAGAAGCATGAATAAACGCTAAACTATTTTCTATTCTTAGTAATTCTAAAGACAAATCTTCTATGTTTTCGCTAATTAATACCAAAAGTTGGGCAAAATTTGCGTATTTTGTTAGACTATCCTCACTTACCACCTTATTCTGTAATATTAATTCTAATGTACTATTTATTCTATTCTGGTTATCTACTATCTGTCTAATAACGTTTCCATGTTTTAACATCCACTCCTTGCTTAGACTAATATGACTGTTAAATTCAGATGATAATTTGATTTGATTATTTTCTAATACTCTAATTGCCTCATTATATTTCAACGCATCATCGTGATCTAGATTACCGGTTAAACTTTTTATCATAGAACCTAACCCGTCTACGAGACCTCTTTTTATTCTACTAGGCTCTAAAGAATATAACTGTTTTAAAACATTGCCAAGCTTGTTAGTAAGATAGTTAATTTGAATGTCGTATAGGTTGTAGGTTATATTACTCATGCGATCTCGACAGTCAAATAGTTGAGTTTGTAACGAATGAATATTAGTTTCTATGTCATCTAATTTTACGTATTGTATGAATGTATGATAGTGCGTAGTTAGTTTCATAGGTCCAAGTTTGAAAGGTAATAGTCCTGGTCCATCGTTAAGGCTTTCGAGTTTTATCTCCTGAAGTTGCGTCATTGGGAGGGTTGTCATTAGGAGAATCCTGTAACAAATTGGCTGTTTTAGGGATTCGTTTTAGTCGGGATTTTGCTATGGGGCCACGTTTTTTAGAAGTGTAAATGTGAATTGGTAAGTCGGCTAGCACAGTGTCATGAGTATATCGTGGGGCAATTTTTTGTCGAGTAGCAAGGGGGTTTTTTATAAAAACTGGTTGTTGAGGTGCATATTCTTTTTCAGGTTCGCGATTTTTATTTCTTTTCTCTATTAATGCAGTGCGATTTTCAAGTGATGATGAATTGATAATATCATATACTTGTTTCATTTTATCTCTATGATTTTGAGTATATTGTTGTAAGAGTTGTTGCGTTATATCTATGTCTGTGCAATCCCTAGGGTCAAAATGACCAGTCAATAAGTCAAAGGGGCGACATCTTGTAAAACTGTGTATAGAGCTGTTATACGCTATTATAGCATAGGGTACAAGGTTGACTATTGGTTCGTCTTTATATTTTAATTTAAGAAGTCTTAGATGTTCCAAAAGGGTTGAGTGAAACCGTTCTATGTTACCGTTATCGTTAGGTGAATGAGCTAATATTCGGTGGTGGTTAATTTTATGAAGTCGGGTAAATTCCATAAATAACTGGTTAGTAAATTCAGTCCCATTGTCAGTAATTATGGTCATAGGTATGCCATGGTGAGTACTGTATTGTAATAAGGCTTGTAATATACTTAAAGCTGTGCCGTCGCGAAGATGGTAAGCTTGACCATATTTAGTGAAAACATCAATGAAAGTTATATATTTTTCATTTTGAACTGTGAACAAATCCATATGAACTATTTCAAATGGTTTGGTAGCAGGTGGGACGATATTAAACTGTGGTCTAAGTGGGTTCCTGTCATATTTGGCTTGGCCGCAAGTAGTGCATTCATTAATAAATTTCGTTATTTGTTCTTTCATTTTTGGCCAATAATACTTGTGAGACAAAGCTAGGTAACATTCGTTGATTCCACGATGATTCGTTTTACCATCGTGATAATGGCGGATGATTTCTTGTTGACGCAAATATTCTTTAACATTTTCTAATTCTTTTTTAGCTAAAACAAGGTTTAAAGAGGAACTCTTAAATTTATCTTGCAGGATCGGGATTATAGAATACATAGCTAAAGGAGGATTTATTAAAATGGCTGTTTTAATTTTAGGACTTATGTATTCTTTTACAGCATTTATCACATCGTCTCCTAAATTTGATTCAGATAATTGAATACTAATACGTGTATGTGTGTCAAAGGGCTTGGTAACTACAGGTCGTTTCTTAACGTCAGTCACAACATTAAAATAGATCTGTCGGTGAAATTTATTGAGAGGTTCGTCAGTTATCGGGACTTCTAAGATTGGGTTCTCTAAACTCGTGTGAGCTGTCTCCGTGGAAGAATTGTTTTGGGCAAGAATGGTTTCTGATGGGTTACCGAGTAAAGAATTAAGTTCATCTATTTCTTCTATTAATGACAATGCCTCTTTTGTATGGATTTCTATACGGGAAAGAGCGTCTGCATTTGAGTTCGATTTTCCTTTTTTATATATTACAGTAAAGTCATATTCACTCAGTCTTAATCTCCAGCGTGTAAGTCGGGAATTTGGTTCTTTCATATTCATTAACCATTGTAAAGGTTTGTGGTCAGTAAAAATTTTGAATTTTCGTCCAAATAGGTAGGGTCTGAAATATTTTGTAGCCCAAACTATGGCAAGAAGTTTTTTCTCTATTGTACTATAATTCATCTCGCTTTCGTTTAAAGTCCTAGATGCATAACAGATGGGTTTGTCTGAGTTTAAAGGGCCTTGTGATAGAACAGCTCCAATGGCAACATTAGAGGCGTCAGTGGTCAGGTTGAATTCTTTTGAAAAATCAGGATATTGAAGGATAGGGTCATTTGTCAGTAAAGTTTTACATTTCTCAAAGCTATTTATAAAGTCAGTGTCATGAACAATTTTCTTTCCTTTCTTAAGACATTGGGTGAGTGGTTTAGTAATGCGCGCGAAGTCAGGGATGAATTTTCGGTAATAGCCAAGAAGGCCAAGAAATTGTTTAATTTCTTTAGGAGTTTTTGGAATGGGGTATTTTTTTATGGCGGAAATTTTATCAGGATTCGGCTTAATGCCATCTTTACTTATAATATGTCCGAGATAAGCTGTTTCAAGTTTTAAAAATTCAGATTTATCCATTTGAATTTTGAAATTCGAATCTCTAAGTCTTTGAAAAACCTTTTCTAAATTAATCATATGTTCCTGAAGGGATGTACTAAAAATTATAATGTCGTCTAAGTAAACTAAGCAAATTTCATTCTGAAGGCCTCTGAGAACGTTGTCCATCACACGTTGAAACGTGGAAGGAGAGTTTTTTAATCCCATAGGCATCCGAAGAAATTCGAAGTGCCCGTGCTCAACATTGAACGCAGTTTTCGATATGTCTTGGGGATCCATTTCGACTTGATAAAACCCACTAGCTAAATCAAGGGTGGTAAAATATTGACATTTCCCTAACTTATCTAGAACATCATTAATATTAGGGATGGGGTATTTATCGTCTAATGTCTTTTCGTTGAGCTTTCGAAAGTCAACTACTAAACGCCACTTTTGTTTTCCGGAGGCATCTACCTTTTTTGGAACTACCCAAATAGGTGAACTCCAAGCTGATTCCGAAGGCTGTATAATTCCCTGATCTAACATTTTTTCTATTTGATTTTTAACTTCCTGTCGATGTATAAACGGGTAACGATAATTTTTAGCGTGTACGGGTACTTCATCGGTAGTTCTGATTCGGTGTTTAATTTTATTTGTGAAAGTTAATTTTTCACCATCTATATAAAATACGTCAGAGTAACGAGAACAAAGAGCTACGAGATTAGCCTTTTCCTCTGGGTTTAGGTGGTCCGTACGTAAACGTGAAATAACGTCTTGTGTGCGAGTCCTTAGTTGTTGAGTACTCGTGCACTCAGTATTAAATAACTCTGCGTGTGCCGGACGATCGAGCGAGAATATAATATCGTTCGATGTCGGATTTTCGATCTCTAAATAGCAACGATTATTTTTTACAGAAGTAATGCATTCATGGATTATACAATTACACAATATTTGTTCTTTAATTAAAGCATCGCCTTCTATAATATCGACGGGAACACGGATAATTTTAGAAGTCTGCGCGGGGATAATGTCTTCATATAAGTTAACATTATACGAATTATACATTTGAATAGGATTTGAAGCGTTTCTTGTCAATAGTTTCTGTTCTTTTAGATCTATACGAGCTTCCCATTTATTTAATAAATCCAAACCTATTAGTCCGTCAAAGTAGTTATGAAAACGATATACGAATAATTTAATATTATTGACGTCATTGAATTCCGCGAAACACGGTAAAGTAATAGAATAATCGTTCCTACTTGTCGCGTGTATGTTGGTTACTTCGAAAGGATCGAAATTTAACGGATAGTGAGCAAAGTATTTCTCAACGGCTTCGGGGCTAATAAACGATTGATTGGCACCGGTATCTATTAATAATTTTAACGGAGGATTTGTGATTTTTATATATGGAAGTTGTCTCTGTGTCTGAAGGTTTAGTTCTATTTTGGTTTTTGTGACTTCGAAACCTCGTGAAAATCCTGCTGGTCTTGCTCATCTGTGGCTACTGGTGTTTGAGAGTCAAAAGAATTATTGTCGGAAATCATATTAAAATTATTTAAGTCATAAGTAAATCCGGGGGCAAACTCAGTATCGTAATAGTCGGTATAGTAATTGTACTCCGGTTCATAACAATAGTTGTAATATGAGTCGTCATATGTCGCACATTCATTAAAGTTCATTTCCCTCGGTTTAAAATAATTCGATGGCGAGGGATTATTATTTAAAGGTAAAGGTTTAGGTACAAAGCGTTGAACACCGCTCATAGGTTGAGGACCTTGAGAGGGATTATTTCGGGGTGGTAATCTAAAAATGTTACTACGAGGGTTGTAATTAGGTGGAGGTGCAGCGAACATCCTTTGAGTGTTAGTTGGCATGCGTGGTTGATGTTGTCCAGGTGTAGGGAATCTAAAAGGTTGTGGCGGGGGTCCCATAGGGCGCTGATTTGCTGGAGCCGGCCAATTAGGTACAGGGATATTATGAGGTTTTGCAGGAGTAAATGCTACTGGTGGTAATGTAGGGGTCGGTTTAGGGGTTTGTTGGACTTTAGGGGAGTCACGTTGTTGTAAATACATGACGTTAAGCTCCTCTTGAACGAACTCAAGAGCTTTTTCAATTGTATCTGGGCGCATACATCGTATACGGGATCCTAGTGGTTCCTTTAACCCACGTACATATGCCTGCATTGTTACTTTTTTGTAAAGCTCTCGTTTCGCTTGGACTGTGGTAGGTAGGGTCTCATGCAAGGTTACGTATGTCATAATGGTACTAAATAAAGTTTGGCAATGATTATAAAATTCCTGTGGTGTCCTATTGCCTTGAGTTGCTATGGAGAGGTCATTATATAAAGCGGTCTCGTCACGTTGATCTGAGAAATTATTAATGAGGGCTGTTCTTATACCTAACCAGCTTTCTGGTATGCCATTCGAATTGATAGTACATGCAGCTGTCCCTGTTATTTTATTTAAAATTCCATTTATTAAGCAAAGATTAGAAAACTCGGTACCGGGATTATTACTGAGGTATTGCGTAGCTAAAGAATCACAAATTTTAATGAACCGGGTGAGGACGTTAGGGTTTCCATCAAACTCCGGGACAAGGCGAAGGGCTTTAAAAATTTCGTCTGGGTTATACTGCGTCATTATTAATCTATTCGATTTTATAATTTCTAACTCTAAATTATCTAATTCTAAAATTTCTAAATTTCTAATCCTACGATATCTCTATTATTATCGACTAATTGTCTGCGGGCCGTGAACGATTCAGGCTTCCGCGAACTAGAGGCTCTGGGGTGATAAATCTTGAAGTTTAAGATTTAAAGGAGCAACACGAGAATAATTTAAGTGTACTTACATATATATCATTTCTGGTTTTCTCCGTGAATCGATTTTCAGATTCGTCCCCTGGTCTGCAGCAGGCCCGTAGATTCAGGATATCCGGAACGGTACTTGATAGCCAACCCGGGTGACTCGCGACGCGATTATCGATGTGAGATATGTCTTGAAGTCTCCCGCGGATATCCTACCGACTGCGCCAATTACGTTTGCGACAGACGGAGGGTTTAAAAAAAACCGAAATGATTTATAATTAACTTTAATTATATATAAAAACTTAATACAAATTTAATCCTATGAACGATGATTCCACATCGAAGTGGGAATATGGAATGATCATTCTTACAAAATAATTAATAAAAACAACTACCGGAAATCGTTGCGTAATTCCTGCATTGACAATATATTATATTAAATATAAATTTTGGAAAATGCAACGTCGGCGATCTTGGTATTATAGTTCTACGTAATTAACAAACAAACAAACAAACAAACAAACAAACAAACAAACAAACAAACAAACAAACAAACAAACAAACAAACAAAAAAACAAACAAACAAACAAACAAACAAACTAACTCTTCAGCTTTATAATATTAGTATAGATTTTAAATATTATAGAGACGATTGGGACAAAAGCGTGAAGATACATACGTGTGTACATAACTTCACGCTTTATCCCTTGAGGGGGAGACAGAGAGAGCAGAGTTTCAAGTGCTACAATCAGGAGATTTTATGTAGAAACATATTCCTTTCACTTCTTCCACTGTCATCGTTCTCTTCTTCCTCAGACTTTTGACCTGAATTTTAAAAATAAGAAACGGAAAAGATAATAATAGTTAGATTTTAAAAATTAAAAATCACTCTGATCAACTTTTAGGACCAATTTTAATTAAATGAGGCGAAACTCGACTCGTTCAACTCTCTCGGCCAACTCCAGGCATTGAAACGTTTCACTCTGATATTATTCACTTGTTGGCTTCATGATCTAAAGGCAATATATACTGTTTTTGTGGCTATTACTGGTAAAAATGGCAGTTGACTCGACAATGAATAGCAGGTTTAAATTGAAATCCAAGATTCATGACTGGTACATATGTACATATGTGTATCTATGACTTACATATCAATTACAATTTCTATAGTACTATTATCTTAAATACATACTAATATTATTAATGCGAAAATAAATCTGTTTGTTTGTTACCTTTTCACGACTAAACGGCTGAACCGATTTAGATGGAAGCGAGGATGAGTCGCTAGTTATATACATACCTATAAAGGCAATATTGACTCGTAAATGTCTATCTTTATTTATTTACAATTGCAAAAATATCTAAGGATAGTATTTACTAGATACATTATGCTTCGCATTCTAATTAAAAGTTATTACATAAGAATTTATGCAATTAAGAAATCACTATGACTTAACATAAAACAGGTTGATAATTTCCTTCTACTTCAGTAAGATATGGTTCTGTCACTGATCCCCTTATCTTGTTGATATTTTAAACTTTGTAAACATAAGAGCTATACTATAGAGGGTTGCTAAAACTAGCTTATTTACTGAATTAAAATTTTCATTTTAAAAAGTAATTAAACCCTTTTATTTTCAAATTTGTTTCGTTGGTTAGGTGGTTACTAGCGTATGCAGCTCTAGATCAGGAGATCCTGGGTTCGAGTCCTGGTTTGGAAAAAGTATGGTTATTGAGTTTTTATAACAAGAAGTACTTAGTAAAAGCCAGATTTTAGGAAAAGAGTTTGAGAGTGTAAGTAATAAAGAATGCACTTGTCTACGCATATACTGGTGCACATGGAATTTCCTGCGCATATGGCTAGCCTCTGTAAAATCGGTCAGGAGGACATTCTTAGTTATTTAAAAAAAAAGATAATTGCAAAGTATTGTTTCTTATTTAACAAATTTTTATTTAGGTATAGCTCGATGTAGTCACTTCATGAGCTCTTGCTATTTCGCGGCTAGCATTCGTCGGAGATTACGATTAGTGGGTGTACCTTGTGACGCTACGTGCCCTAAACAAGGGTCATGGGGTATCCGTAGTGACAGAAAATCAGTGAGGCTGGGAGATGATATACCAGATACGTAAGTTGTACTCTATTTAACAATATCTTTGAAGAAACTTCATAGTGTTACCTACGGGTTTGGTGAAAGCTATATAATCATGCCGTTTGACGTCTTAACATTAAGGTTATTAGGTATAGAGGCAGTTGAACTGGAACGTGCCCCATTGCCTTAAAATTGGACAGTAAAAAAAGATAAATCTGAAGAATTAATTCATAACTTAGACGGCAGCAGTATTGAGTTATGTTTAAATTTGTATCCTTATTGATATACATTTTTTTAGATATTGGTTATGTTATTTTATTATTATAAAAAATATTTAGAACATGCATCATAGCTTAATATAAAAGTAATATGAGATATAATTAATCTTTCTTAATCATATTTTTTTTTATTTTTTTGGTCTTCTACATTATTATCTTTCTTTATTATTATTAACCTATAATATCAATTTTCACTTTTTTTTAACATGAGCTTCATCATATATGTTGTATTTTTATATTATACTTGCATATTAAATGATGATTATGTTATTTATGAACGTTTTTATTCCAGATCACGAGGGATGTATTGCGTGCGTGTAGATCACGAGGAAAGCTGTCCATTTGATTAGAATAATTAAAACATAATAATTATTTATTAACAATGATTTATTTATTTTTATTACAATCGTATGTGCATTGAAAAACTGTAACATCTATTTAACTAAATAGAAAGTAATTTTTTGGATGAATCTTTAAGTTCTATTCTACAAAACCTAAAACTTATTCTAGTCAAATTTCGTAGTAAGTGCTATTATAAAACTACTTTAATCAGAGAAAGCATAGAAGTGATAAACACTATCATGGTACAAAAATAGACAAACTAGTACCTATGTGTTCCGAGATAATATCTTAAGGTATTTATTTCATTGGAACGAAAGTTACCTCTATGATAGCACATGAGAAATTGCAATGCTCATTGTAAAAAACTGATTTAAAACTGACATTTCCATAGAAAAAATTTCCACCATAGTATTTTTGGGCAACATCCTGTATATCTATATTTATTATGTGGTGACCCTGAAATATTAAAAAATAATTAATACATAATTAAGAAAGTTGTATATTTTTTATTTATTTTTAAACGTATCTAAATTGGTATAAACACCGCTATAGAGGACTTTAAATCTAGAATTTTTTACTAGATATTTGCAAGATTTTTTTAATGTTGGTTGATACTAAGTTGTCACAGGAAAAGAGTTCTTGTACTTTTAATAAAAATCAATTACAAATTTTTAAATTAAAAATAGCCTGGAGCAAATTTTTGGTAATGTTTGTTAATATGTTTTATAGTTTAAAAAATATATTTCTTCTGGAAAATGGGTGGGAAAATCCACCACATTGATCGGGATCTTAGACTATAATTTGAGTTTGATATTTAAATTCATACATTTGCGAGTAAAATAGGAACCATTCAAGTTACACACAACAACTGCTCAATTTATTAATATTAATCTTTAAATCTAGAATTATCTTACTTCTTACAACTATGAAATTCATGGATAATTTTTTATTATGTAGAGCCTACGCGTAATTTTTTTTTACCTTTTTAAATTCACATTTTTGAGTAACATTCAGTAACGCTTGAAATAATGGCCTCATGAAAAAATGATCACAGGGATTCTTCATCTGAAGTCTGATAAGGGGTTTGCCGTTTGCCATTGCTATAACTTTACCCTATAAAATTTACATATCTTATAATTTTCTTACATTTTATTATTAAATAGCACATAATTCAACAAATAATAAGCTTTAATTAAGAGCACTATACTTCTGTGTATATCAATAAAAATATAGTACAGTGAAACTTTAAAAGTACCGAAACAAATTTAAAATTTTTTTCGCCCCTGAAATTTGAAAAGCTGAATTATCTAAACTAAGGTTATATTTTTCACTTATAAAAAGTTTCCAGCTTGAGATACCTATCCCAGGGACGTTAAATCCTCCCGGGGGAGAGCTGACTCCTACCGGGCGCGTCCCCAGGTGGCGGATAGGGGAACGCCACCCGTTGCCCCAACGACGGGTGGTACCGGAGAAATCCGGCGCGGACCAACAGCATGGGGGTGCCTCTGGCCGTGGGCCGTCGAACGCGGTTGAGGCACCTCCCAGGTGGGGCCGCTCTTCGTTGAGGCTTCGGCTTCCGGAGTTGCGGCCACCGGGGGCGGGGCCGCTTTTGTGGTCCCGCAACCGGAGGGTTTGGGGCCTCTCTCTCGTCGTGGCTGCATCTGACGGCGTTGCGGCCACTGGTTGTGGGGTTGCTTTGGCGATCCCGCGATCGGATGAGAGGGGGGTGGACGTGGTGGGGCTGCAGGGGAAGAGGCGTGTCGGTGTTTCGTTGCCGCTCTCCCTGTCCTCTGCAGCCGAGGTAGTGTTGCCCACTTCAGTGGGCGGTGAGGTTTAGTGGGGCTGTTCCGGGTACTTCTCTGTTTTGCAGAGTGGACTTTGGAGCAGCCTCACTGGTTTGGTGGCCGACAGGCCTGCCGCCGGGGCGTCGCGGAAGTTATGCGCAAGCGTTCCCGCGGCGTCCCACTATGGCGGAGGGGAGGGGAAAGTTGGGGTTTAGTGGGTAGTACCGGCTCTTCTAGTCGGTGAGCCCCACATAACCACCTGGGGGTACAGGTGGTATGCGTAAATGCATTCCCCAACTATAAAAAAAAAAAAAAAAAAAAAAAAAGGGACGTTAAATCCTAAAGGTCTGATCATATAGCTAGTATGTACGGTTGTAGAAACCGGTGGTCTTGAGTCTTGATTCATCGTTGTCATATATACTTATGGGGTTTTTCCATCGAAAAATACACCGTAAAAGCTTGGGAGTTGGAAAGTTGGCGATGTGACTAGCTATCTAAATCTTGCGTCTGATTTCTCACCGGTTTTGCTGAATCGTCGTCCCATTGAAGTTTTAGTGTGAAAGGAATAGAGAATGCGCTTATGTGCGCATATATTATATTATATCCTGCGCGGATGGTAAGATTGACTGTCGTGGTTGATATCAGCCAGGTGGGTATTATTATTATTACTAAGTAATGTATTCAACTTTTTGATGTCATTAGTTTTTTACTAAAATATAGTATGAGGTAATTACAGTGAACACTTTCTTGTAAAAAACATGGATATTTTCTTTCTGTACATTTTTGGCATATACAAGATAATTAAAGCAATATAAAATATTTTATAAATATGGTTGATCTGTATTCGTATACAAACAAAATGTGCAAATTAAAAAAATAGGTTCATATTTGAAATGTATTATTTTGAATATTATTTGAGCTTATCTAATATAATTTGAGATTTTTTAAATACCTGGTTAGGAATTACGTTTTCCTTTATATACATATCCATTTTAATAGTTGTTTCATTTTCTATACTCGAAGTAATGTTGGTGCAATCATATCGTTTCGGTCCTTTGCATAAATTAAATTTTCCTATTTTAAGTATAAATTTTCCCTATTTAGAAAAAAAGCGCAGAAATTTAATTAATAGTAAAAATACTCTATATTTAAATACTACAGGAATATATTAAAACTGATGCATTTCTATTTAAATTTTAAGAATATAATATTTTCTTTTTCATTTTTTTTTACAAAAGTAAAACACCTAGGTACATATATTTCAACCATAGTCCAGCATTTGGATCTAAAAGGTAAAAGAAACTATCTTTTCCTGGATTTTTTATTAAATTTCTCTCGAATACTTCATTTGAAAATGATAACGCTGATACCTCAAACTAAGAAAATCTGTATTTAGGGTTCAAGTAAATACAGACATTTAAGAAACTTCCAGACATTCAGACAGACTTCCAGACATTTAAAAAAACGGACTTCTAGACACTAAAAAGTTTCCCTAGGACAAAAGAATTGAATGGAAATAATTGTTATTGTGTTGTTACTATCTGCATCAACAGGGGGATGCAGATAGTAAAGTTTTGAACTTTGAACTTATGACAGATAACAATATCTTTTGACTTTTACCGAAAAGAACAAACATGATTAATTATTTATTGAACTATGTATTTATTTATTCACAAACACTATAGATTAGTAACTATGTATATAATAATTGTGTTTGAATACTCACATAGTTCTTTACATTTTCAGAGTTAGTTAAATAAACGATGTAAGCAATAACGAGTATATGGCAAACAAGTTTGCGTTTGTACATTTTGGAATTTATATTTTTTGTTGTTCATATTTTTGTATCCATAATAATGTTACCAAATTATATTTTGTTTAATAAGCCATGAACCTTAAATAATAACCCAATTACTTTAATAAAGTATTGTTATCTTATTAATTTTACTAGCTATTTAATGGTGTTTAACTATGGCTTAAAAATAAGTAGGTACGGTACATCCCATTCAAAGTTTATATATGAATATTAAATATTATTAAAAAAATATAATATTTATTACAAAACCGAACGCTTTTTTAATTTTATTATTTTTACTAGCGGTTCACCCTCGCTTCGCTCGGGTTCGCCTCTACACAAACAAAAACAAATCTATCCCACGGGAACCGTAGATTTTTCCAGGATGAAAAGTAGTATATTTGTTATTCTGATGTATGAACTATATTATTGTAAAGTTTCATTAAAATCCAATCAGTAGTTTTTGTGTACTAAGCTGTATAAGTTACTATACTTTTTTAACTATCCAACGGGAACTCTTTAATTTTCCGGGATAAAAAGTATCAAAAATGTTGACAGGGAATATAAGGTACCACCGTGCAAAATTTCATTTTAATCGGTCCAACAGTTTCGGAGATTAGCCCGTAAAAAAGACAAACAGACAGAGAAACAAAAAATTTGAAAAAAATCTGGATTTGTTCTATTTCTCTTCTTACATCCCCCTGACTCGGTTTTTAACCGACTTCCAAAAAAAGGAGGAGGTTCTCAATTCGACCGTATATATGTTTTTTTTTTTTTTTATGTTTGTTCGGGCATTTTTTAGTCGTTTATGAACCGATTTTGATAATTCTTTTTTTGTTGGAAAGGAGATATCCCAAGAGTGGTACCATGATAAGGAAACCAGGATCTGATGATGGGATCCCAGAGAAATCGAAGGGAACTTTCGAAAATTGTAGCGGCGACTAGTGCGTTTGTTAACATTTTCATTAGGTATTTTAAAGCAGTACTATTTAATGAAGGTCTGGAGTCGATCTGATGATGGACCCGAAAGATATTCGAGGGAACTCCTTAACGATTTACAGCAATTACCTGGTGATTGGGCTTGATTAATTTGTATTGATGATACGTCTACACTTAAAATGGAAAAATAAAAACTTAAAAAAAAAATAAAAACCGACTTCCAGGCACTGAAAAATAAAAAATAAGTAAACGGGGGTTTTCATTTAGGATAGATACTTAATCAGATTTTTTCGAAGTCGGTGCTAGCCAATACAAAGCAAAGCACACCGACTTCGAAAAAATCTGATTAAGTATCTATTCTAAATGAAAACCCCCGTTTACTTATTTTTTATTTTTCAGTGCCTGGAAGTCGGTTTTTATTTTTTTTTAATTAGCTTTTTTTTTCTATGTACACACATTCGACCTCCACAGTTTTATTATATGTATAGACTAGCGACTCACGCTCGCTTCGCTCGCGTTCGTCCCTAGCTACGATTAGCTATGTTTAGGTATACATAAATAGTAGCTTACTACTCCTAAGATATTTATTTAAATTATATAGCGATATATTTCATGGGTTTTTTTTTTCGCGGAACCCTAATTCTTTTTCTAAAATAAAAGTAGCCTAAGTTACTCCTTATAACATCAGCTATCTGCCAGTGAAAGTCTCGTCAAAATCGGTCCAGCCGTTTCGGAGATTAGTCGGAACAAACAGACAGACAGACAGACAGATAAACAGAATTTAAAAAAAAATTTAAAGTAAATATTTCTTCGCATTCCACATTATTTGTTACTAACACATTTAAATGATAATTAAACAACCCTCCTTCGGTCCTCCTCCACAGAACATTTTTACCCTCTATGTAATATTTTATAAAAAAAAAATTTCAACACATTCCACATTCTAATCTTCTAAATTCTAGTATTGCTAAGTGAATATTTGGAGAAAATATAGGAAAATAGTAAAATTCAAACGAGTAGATGTGTTATTTATTTCTTTATTTTTTACACATTAGTCAAAGTTATAAATACTATTAAATATTCTGTAACGCCTTTAAGAATTGTTTTTTGGCGAAAACATCACTTTTGCAAAACTACAAGCCATATTACATTCTTCATTATAGAACATGTTTTTGAAAGTAAGGTTTCCGTACAAAAACACGTTGCCGTAGTAATGTCGGATCAATTTCTCTAAGTCAAGATCCAAAAAATGGCGACCCTGAAATTTGGATTAAAGCATATTATTGAATTAAAATAAGCTAACTTTATTTACGTTTCATTATTTAGGTCTATAAAAGAAACTAAGGAAGAAGTAAACTTCTTTCTCGGGTTCAATAAAATGAAACGATTCATAGTTCTCATTGGTGGTATCATACTGCATACAATATAATAAAGCTATTATTATGTTCTTTACAATGACATACGAGTATATCACAAATTGATACGCGCTAGAAGCGGAAACCACATAAAGTTGTCCACTCTCCTTTGTAAAATAATGTTTATTGCACCTTAAATTTACGAAAATAAATAAATAAATATGTTGGGACATTAACACACAGCACCGTCTAGTTCCATAGTAAGCTACAAGGCCTGTGTTATGGATACCAGATAGTTGATACACTACACATATATATAACTTTAAATACATACATATAATATATAAAAACACCCATGACTGGAGTACAAACATTCTTGCTCATCACACAAATGAATCCCCCAGCTGGACTCGAACCCGCGACCACTGGCGCAGCAAGTAGGGTCACTATACACTGAGCCAAACATGCCGTCAATGGTTCAGTAAACTCAGTAAACAGTGATATTTTACCGCTCGTGTGCGTTCGCGTGGGTGTGAGTGTGAGCGCGTGTGTCTGTGCGTGCGTGCTTGTGTGTGTGCGTGCTTGTGTGTGTGTGCGTGCTTGTGTGTGTGTGGGTGTGTATGACGAAAGTATGCACATATGTATATAAATGTACATACGTACGTAATACTAAACGGCTTAATCGATGTTGATGACTCATACATTGATTCGTCTTGTTAACACGAATGTCGTAGGGTTTATAGATATAATTAAAAATTAAAATTGCGGTTTTTAGGCGCCAATTACCGTGACTTGAAAAAAATTGTCGTCCGAATCAAACGAGTGGGTTTTAAGAGGCGATTACAAAAATATATAGATACAAATTATATACCTACTTACAAATAATATAGGATAAGAGATAGTTAAATATAATAAAAAATATCTGACTGATTAAAAAAACTCTTTGCTTTTTATGCAGTCGTACTTTGTAAATTATTTTTCCTTTTTAAGACTTAAATGGTGTTAAAATTAGCGAAAAATCACTAAACATATATTTACATCTTCAACTTGCCTGCAGAATTGTACAATTAAAAAAAACACGCGGCATCAATTTAAATATACGTTTTAAGTAAACATTATTACAGGGTCTCTTCACTTGCAGTTTCAGCATAGTTTTATTATTCAACGTTGACGTAATGGTACCCTGAAACATAAAATATGAAATGTTCTTAATACTGATTTAAAGAAATATATACATTTGAATTACTGTTTAGTTCAGGCTAAGGAATAATATAGACAGTGTCATAGAAATAACTACACATGAAGCCAAAAAAAAGTTTTAAAATAATGTAGTACATAGTGTTTGAAAATAGTATACAACTGATATTTTTGTGTAGGTATTTAGTAATAAGTAAATAAATGTTAATTTATAATAATAGGTAAAAGGTTTTATTATAATAAAGAAAAATAAGAGGAAGAGAACTATTTAGGGTGTGCCAAAAAACGACGATATTTTTTTTTCGTTCCTCTCATCCCAAAATATCTCAGAAAATGTCCTAACACAGCTCCTGTTAAAAGCGGAGCTCAAAATTCCAATTCTAAGAGGTTTTCCATTGAACTTTAAGTTTTCCCATACAAATAACATGGAAAAAATGTTTTTTAATACTTTTTTTACTGTTTTTTAATTTTTTCAAATTTTTGCTTTTACGAACTGAAAAATTTGATGTAATTGCAAAACTTGCGCCAAATTATTTGTTTAACTATCGAAATTCTTGAAAAATAATTTTTTCACAGTTTGCTGGACAAAAAAGTATTAAAACACATTTTTTCCATGTTATTTGTATGGGAAAACTTAAAGTTCGATGGAGAATCTCTTAGAATTGGAATTTTAAGCTCCGCTTTTAACAGGAGCTTTATTGGGACATTTTCTGAGATATTTTGGGGTGAGAGGAAAGAAAAAATAATAGTAAACGTAAAGTGACCTGTATGGCAAAATCGAGAAAAGTAGCATAAACAGCAAATCACGCTACTATTTTTGACCTTCACTTTTTTTGGCAAAGTCCGTCTATAATCTATATAATATTTTAGTCAGAGCTATTTAGTTTAAGATTTTTTGATTTTTTTATAAGCAAGTATATTATAATTAGACAAACCACGAATAGTTGTTATAGCGAATAGTCGAATACAGATTAATCGACATTCCTAATAGTGGATAGTGGAATAACTCGCCATTATTATTCGACATAAAAAAGGAACCTTCTTAAGAGTAACCCAAAAATGCCACTGCTGAAGAAATCGCCCACTAAATCACGTTACTAAAGGCTGACAGAAGTATAAACCCATATGAATGGTGGGCTTTGAGTACCAATAAGAATGGATTTCCCATTTTAAGTAAGCTTGTTAAACGATACTTAATCACACAAGCACAGCAAGCTCTGTTTATTCAGAAAGACTTTTTTCTGAGGCAGGTTTGATTTATGAAGAAAAGCTCAACCGACTTCATCCCAATAGTGCGGAAAAGCTATTTTTTTGCACCACAATCTGCCTGCCCCTTTTATTATTAATTAAAAAGTAGTTAGGATTTTTTTTTTAAATATTTTTATGTTAATGACAATAATAATTAATACTAAATGTGCTCTGTTTTTTTAAGAAAAAGTAAAGTCGATTATTATTAAGTGTATAGTTTTTTTTGTTCATTAAAAGTTTATTTTAGACAACTATTCGCCGAATGTCAAATAGTATTAGCTATTATTCGGTTACGACAAATAACAAAAAAAAAATGTCGAATGCCGAATACCAAATAGCGAGTATTCGCGGCATCTCTAATTATAATTATAGGCTCAGTTTGAATAAAACGTTTTAGTACAATGTAAATTAATTATCTATTAATTAAAGTAAAAATTTCACTCATGAAATAACTTGTTTTCACCTTAAATTTGAGAAAATACTTCAGTTTGTACACAATGTTTTACATGTTTAATATTTTTTATAATTGTATCTACATAAAGAATAGGTATGGATAGAAATATTAATATTATTTTACTGCACCGTATTATAATGCCTTACCCAAGTTGGAGTCATATTTTTGTGGACGTGATAATTTATTAACACTCTCGTTTTATCTTTTACACTCTCAGTCATGTTATAGCAATCGAATCGCTTTGGCCCTTTACATCCCTCGAATCTCAATATTGTAATTTCAAATTCACCCTATTATAGGAATAGATATATAATATATTAATAAACTTAAATAATATTTGTAATTTTATTCTATCTTTTTGTTATTAAAAGCAAATATATTTACGTAGTCATTGCGTGAAATTAAATTAGCCAAACAAATAATGTAAACAGTAAAAAGACTGTATGTGATTACAATGAGTTTTAACATTTTGAAATAATTTCAAACTTTATTTTTAGTAAATCGACACTCAACAATACTGATGTAGAAAATGTTATTTAACAGTAGTAAGAAATAATTTGTACAAATCATAAATAATGAAATGGATATAATTTAGGAAATTACAATTATTGTAATAAGACCTTTTTATATATAATTTACTTTACTTAATAACATCTCTGGCACGAAATTACATATAGTTTTGGTATATTTGGATCAATAAAACGACCTTGAGGCTAATATAACGGTCTTGTTTGCCATTTGTAAATCACAGAAGATTCCAGAACGTGACTCATAAACCCTCGCTTTTCTCGAGTGCGTCTCTAGGTGCTTAAAATTAGTCTATGTATTGCTACAGATTGTGATGTGTGAAAAACATCGTGAGGAAACCTGCATGTTTGAGAAAACCTAGCAAGTTATCGAAAGACATGTGAAGTCCGCTAACCCACATTTGGTCAGCGTGGTGGACTATGGCCTGATCCCCCTCATATTGAATGGAGGCCCTTGCCCAGCAGTGGGACATTAAAAAGGGCTGTATACATACATTACTCCAGATTATATCCTACCTGTGTACTAAACATACAAACCATGCAGCCGTTTCAGCACAATGGAATAGTAGTCTGGTAAAAGTTTTATCAAAATTAGCAATAATTATAATTATAATAATATAATAGCAATAATTATAATAATATAAGTTCATCATTTGAAAAAATATTTTAATAAAATCTTTAGTCCTCTAGTAGTTAAGTTTGTGCCAACTAACAATGCTTTAAGATGTGAATATTTAATATGAAAAAGTATGAATGATAAATATGAAAAGGTATAAAAATGTACGGAAACCTTATAGTAAAAGTAGGGTACAGTCGCCAAATTTCGTCCCCGAACTTAATTTCATCCCCATCGGTTTCTTTTACCTAAACAACGCCATCTATTTTTTATACATTGAATCTAAAGTTAGTTAAGTCAGTCGGTCATTGCAAAAGTTTGACGGTGAAACGTCGCTTCTGTGTGAAGATATTTTAAAAAAGAAAAAAATGTTTAAGATGAGTTTTTGATTGAAATACTATCGGTATATAATACTTTCTTAGATTTACGCGAATATTAGACATTTAAATAAAACTATCTGTTCGGATTTTTTCGCGGATTTATTTTGATTTTTGGTTTCCTACGTTTCGATTGCTTTACAGCAATCATGGTCACGGGAGAGACTAAGGTGGTAGATGTCTCAAAGGCATTATATAGTTGTTACAGACAGCCTACCCACAAATAACAAAATGAATTTAAATTTCGAAAATTGGCCAAAGTACCTCACAATATTTGTTAAATTTAATTTTAAACATTTAATTTTTATTACTTTATATTTGAAATATGGAATATTATTTATATAATTTTTAATAATCAAATGAATATGTAGTGTAAAAAAATACTTGAAATATTTTTTAAATATCTGTATTATTATTTATTTTATTTTACCTATACCTATATAATTTATTGAATCATTACAATATTTGATTGAAAATTAAATTCTATCTTAATACCATCTGCCCTATGTGAATAATAAAATATTGTTTTCTTTTTAAATATATATAAAAAAATCACAAGAAAAAAAGGGAGAGAAACGGATAAGATGCACAAAATGTTTCCAATGGATGCATCAGGATTGCGTTGAAATTCAGGACCTAATTTTATCTGTGCAATTTTTTTGGAGAATTAAAATTACTTAAACTATACCAATGATTAATAAAAGTCTGATTAGATATTATAATTATGATTACTATTAATAATTAATTATTAAAAATACAATTTAAGCTTACATACTGAATTTTGTGATCCCAATACCGTTGCGGGACGTAATTAGGTGCCCATAAAAATATTTTTAGAAATTCTACTTTTTTTGCCAAGCTATTTTTGTAGAAATAGTAACACAGTTAACGGGTTTTTGATTTTTTTTTTTAAAAAAGGGGGCGTTATTTGGTGAATGTACCCTATACATCCATTTGTGAAGTATTTATATTTTATACACATCAAAATAGAATTGTTTTGCTATGTATTGTCTGGCACCGATTAGGAAATTATCTGATTAGGTAACTTTAGTAAATGAATACTCTCCTTCAGTTATTTATTTTATTTTTAGTCTCTATAAATAGATATTTTTTTTAGTTTTTCTTTTTAGTGTCTGGAAATCGGTTTTACATTTTAAAAGTTACTTATACTTCTTTTGGGATGTTTTGAAAAAATTATGAGAGTAAAATTTTTACTATGCGCGCGCGCAAAGACAGCCAAAAAGCGACATGATTAAGTTAGCTGAAAGTGACATGATGAATTTAGCTGATTATTGTTTGTTGCATGGTAACCGTTGTTATTGTCTGACAAATGATATATAATATTATATTCTTTCCTTAAATGACGAATGATCATATAAATATATGATTGTAATATGCCTAATATACCTTATTTAATTATTTTATTAATTTATCATTATTTTTGCAAACAGAGATTGTGACATACGGGATGAAATCTTTAGCTATTTTTGTTCTGTTACGCCAAAGAAGTATAACTTTTCACGTGCGTACATACGTACACACACTCGTTTTTTTTTATTTCATTGATTACAATGATAAATAATATAATATATAAAAATCTCGTGTCACGGTGTTTGTGGTCGCACACAGCTTAATTTTGTTGATGTTAAATAAAACCGATTTTAATGATTTTTTTTTGTATATTTAGTAGGTATGAAAATAGGTCGTAACCCCACCATTTTTAATCGCAATTTTATTATTTTTGTATGAACAAGAGACTGTGTCATGTAAAACTTAATAGGAATAGGGAAAAAATTATGTACCTAAAGTATGAGAAAAAAGTAATTTAAGAAATTGTATTTACCTACTTTAAAATCTGAATCTGATCTTCTTGATACATGTATTAAAAAATTCAGTTTAAAATTGTTATTATCGATTAGTGAACATTTAAATTATAATTAAATAACCCTCCTTCGGTCCTCATCCACTGAACATTTTTACCCTCTATACAATATTTTATAAAAAAAAAAAAAATCAACATATTCCACATTCATGTATTGCTAAGAAAATATTTGGAGAAAATATACGAAAATAGTAAAGTTCAAACAAGTAGATGTGTTATTTATTTCTTTATTTTTTACACATAAGTCAGTTACAAATATGTACTATTAAATATTCTGTAACGACTTCAAGAACTGTTTTTTGGCGAAAACATTACTTGTGCAAAACTACAAGCCATATTACATTCTTCATTATAGAACATGTTTTTAAAAGTAAGGTTTCCGTACAAAAACACGTTGCCGTAGTAATGTTGGATCAATTTCTCCATGTCAAGATCCAAAAAATGGCGACCCTGAAATTTGGATTAGCATATTACTTATTATAGAATTAAAATAAGCTAACATTATTTACGTTTTATTATTTAGGGCTATAAAAGAAACTAATAAAGAAGTAAAATTCTTTCTTGGGTTCAATAAAATGAAATGATTCATAGTTCTCATTGGTGGTATCATACTGCATACAATAAAATAAAGCTATGCTAAGCTTATGTTCTTTACAATGACATACGAGTATATCACAAATTGATACGCGCTAGAAGCGGAAACCACAAAGTTGTCCACTCTCCTTTGTAAAATAATGTTTATTGCACCTTAAATTTACGAAAATGGTTCAATAAACTCAGTAAATTGATTGTTGTAGGGTATAGATATAGCTATCATTAAAAATTTAAATGGCGGCTTTTAGGCGCCAATTACTGTGTCTTGAAAAAAAAAATGTCGTCCGGATGAATCGAGTGAGTTTTAAGAGGCGATTTCAAAAATATATACAAAATATATTGTATAAAAAATCACTAAACATACATTTACAGTTTCAACTTGCCTGCAGAATTGTACAATTAGAAAAAATAGTCGGTATAAATTTCAATAAGCGTTTTACGTAAACATTTTTACAGGGTCTCTTCACTTGCAGTTTCAGCATAGTTTTATTATTCATCGTTGACGTAACGGTACCCTTAAACGTAAAATATGAAATGTTCTTAATAATGATTTAAAGAAATATATACATTTGAATTACTGTTTAGCTCAGACTAAGGAATAATATAGACAGTGTCATAGAAATAATTACACATAAATCTGAATGATATTTGGCTTCCTATTGGAACTGTATTGATAATACACGATAACGCAGTCGGAGACAAAGGAAACGCACGTACTTCGTTGACCGTTTATTGAACGACTAGCTGTACAAGTTTATTACACTCGCCGTATGATCAACATAAAAATAAAACTACCTACATACATCACACCACCCCACTTAAATTGATACTAAATATAATTTCAAATACATCTAGAAAATAAAAGAAAAAGAATCACAAGAAGAAATACCTAAAAAATATAATAATCTAATTTCCTTAAAGATTTTTGATAATCAACCAAGAACTGCTAATATTAGAAATATCCATTTTATTTGCCTAAAGACAATAATATTAAATAAACTAAATTACATCTGAATCTGAATAACAATATAGGTAATGTTAATTCTTATTAAATTTAAAACAAAAATACATATCATAAAACGGGGTTTCTTTGGCGCTTGGGACGGTCGAGCGGTGACAGGGGCGAGCAATCACTAAGGGAACAAGGTTCAATATTTTTATTTATTTATTTTCTTTCAGACACAGGTCCATATTTACATACAATATCTCAATATAAACATTTAATATTTAATAATTGGAACTTAATACTATTAGGAACATTATTTTATGTATTTAAATGACGATCTATGTGTCGTCATCCAATGCCACATTATGTGACTGCCAAGTCTTTCAGCCACAGTGGCTACAAGGCTATTGGGGCTATCGCGCACTCGCCGCATCAGAGACGCTGTTCGTGATCTTGCGTAAAACTCCGGCACGCCAGCACTCGCGAACATCTCCGAGGCACTGCAAAAACGCGATAGCCCCAGCATTACCCGGAAGGCGTTATTGTATTGGATAAGTGAAGGGTCCTCTGCCCGTTTATCAATCATACCCTTACCATCTGCCCCACAAAATTGATTTCCTGCATTTTCAGTATTTAATTCTCTCTCTTAGGCTCTCTTTATCATATTGTTGCGTGACGACTTTCTTGTCGCTTGCTGAGCTCATCACGACCGAATAACGGGATTTGCGCTTAATTTGATCAAGATATCTATGAAACTTTTGACCGTTACCACTTTCTACAATGTACCTTTGTGAACCCTCTCTACATATCACCGTACCGTCTAGCCATTTATCTTTACCGCCATAGCCCCTAGCCATAACTTAGTCTCCTACTTGCAAATCGCGTGGCACGCCGTCTGCGATTGCACTTGGCGCGCTTGCGCGTCCCGCACGCTGTCCTCACGGGCACGCTCGCCTCTTAAGAAATCTAACCGAGAACAGAGAGCGCGCCGTTGAAACAACATGGAAGGGCTTCGCCGGTACTACTATGCACGTTATTTCGATATGACACAAGAAACGTTTGTAGTGCAGCGTCTACGTCGATTGACTCCCGCACGGCCTTTTTAATTACACGCTTGCCCAGCTTCACTGCGTTTTCGGTGGCCTCATTTGATGCCGGTTCATTCCGGTTTCCGGTGAAAACGATTGACGGTTACCATTCTTTACTAAGAAATTCCTGAACTCGAGACTCATAATAGGAGGTCCTCGGTCCGACATGATCTCGGTCGGTAAGCCGAAACGTGCAAAAGTTGTCCTTATAGTTTTTATGACCGATATAGCATTCGTTCGGGCCATTTCAAATATTTCCAGCCATTTTGTACTGGAATCTATTAATATTAAAAACGTTTTACTACCTAAAGGACCTAGAAAGTCTAAATGAATTCTACTCCAAGGACACAAATAGTAAGTCCAAGGACTTGGGGAAGCACATGGAGGTGCATAAATGAGCCTCTGCCGCGCACGTGTCGCAGTGCCTGCACACGGCTTTTGCGTCAACATCTATGTTCGGCCACCATACATAACTCCTCGCTATACCTTTAGTTTTGACAATGCCCATGTGACTTGCATGAAGCTGTTTCAATACTATATTACGTAACCCTGCTAACCGTAAGCCGTAACCGTAAAGATATTGATGAAACTTTCTGATTCTATATATTATCCCTAAAGCTTCCCTATCTATCTGCGAATACGCCCGATCAGCTGTCGTTAATGAGTGCGAAGCATAAGCTATCGGCCGTTCGCCCTCGAGAGTACTGTGTGAGATGACGGCGCCTACTCCTACGCCGCTCGCGTCTGCCGTCAATATTAGCGGCAAGTTGCTCGAGTAATGCATCAATACTTCGCTCGAACTGATTTTTTCCTTAGTTATACGGAAGGCCCTTTCACATTCTTTACTCCATATGAATTTGACATTAGCACGAAGTAAATTATATAGTTTTTTATAAGCGTAATACATGACCATACCTATGAAAGATCTCAGCTCTGATACCGTCGTGGGTGTGGGGGTGTTAACAACCGCCTTAACCTTTTCAGGATCAGTATGTATACCACGTTTGTTAATAACATGTCCTAGGTAATAGATTCATTCCTGGAAAAACTCTCATTTTTCTTTCTTTGCTTTAAGACCACTAATTTTCAGACGCGAAAAATGTTTTATGTAATTTTTTTATATGTTCTAGATTATTCCATCCAGCAATTATAAAATCATCCAAAAATACTCCCACGTATGGTAAATCGGCAAATAATTGCTCTAAATGCTTTTGAATAATTACAGGGCTAAACGATGGGCCGAATACGAAACGATTAAACATAAAACGTCCTTTGTGCGTATTAATTACAGTATATTTTTTACTGTCGTCTAATTCAATCTGCGCGTAGGTCTGTGAAAGGTCTATTTTAGTAAACAGCTCGCCTCCGTGTAACCGTGCGAGCAAGTCTTCCGTGCGAGGTATCGGGTAACAGTCAATCTCAATTACCTTATTGAGAGTTAATTTGTAATCAGCGCAAATCCGTACATTACTGTCTTTCTTCATTACGGGCACTATCGGTGTGGCCCTGTCAGAGCGCTCGACGGGTGTGAGGATGCCATCGCGCACCATTTGGTCAAGCGCGCTTCACCGGCCTGCGCAGCGCGTACGCCAGGGGGCGCGCACGCATGAACACCAGTTGCGCTCCCTCCCGTATGTGAATGCTCGCCGTGCCACCGGTGAACTGTCTCAGGCCCTCCGCAAATACTTGTCAATATTAGGAACTGAAATCATTAAAATTAAAATTATTTTTTGTTATATAGTTTACTGTATCAACTTCAAGTTCAGGTAATTTTATGTTTAATTCCAATAACCATTGCCTACCCAATAAAGCAGATGTAGCATCGCGTACCACGTACAGGTCCAAATATTTTTCTTGCCCGCGGTATCAGCTAGAGGTCTAATGACCTACCCCGTATAGTACTTTAAAATGAATCTACAATCTTCTAATTTTAAATCATATAAATATTTTTTATAAAATTCACTACTTATGCATGACACTGCACTACTCGTGTCACATTCCATCGAGATAGCTTTATTTTGAACATCTAATGTCACCATGAATGGTTTACAAAGCGCTAAGGCTAATTGGTTAAGCTCAACTTCTATTACCTCGTTACTCTCTTCGCTGTCTGTAGTCGTCGCCGCTATCATGGTACTCCCCGTCTCGATGTTATAAGCTCCCTTCACATTAGGACAGACGCGCTGCAGAAGACCTTGATGCTTGCAGACTCCGCACACATAGCGCGCAAATCTGCACGGTACCCTAACGTGCTGGCCGCCACAAGCGTTCTATGAGAACTGTATTGCTAATATACGATAACGCAGCCGGAGACGAAGGAAACGCACGTACTTCGTTCACCATTTATTGAACGCCTATCTGTACAAGTTCATTACATCCGCCATATGATCAACATAAAAATAAAACTACTTACACACGTCACAGAATCAAAAAAAATAATATTTTAAAATAATGTGTACTGTTAATGTTTTAAAATAATACATAGTGTTTGAAAATAGTACCTATACAACTGATATTTTTGTACACTTAGTATTAAGTAAATAAATGTTAATTTATAAAAATAGCTAACTGGTTTTATTATAATAAGGAAAAAAATAAAGCTAATATTATGTTCTCTCTGTATGTCTCTTTAAGGAGAAGAGAACTATTACTTGAAAAATACAAAATATGTAATAATGTATTTTATTATTGTTCATAGTTTTTTTTTAATTGTAAATTAACGAGTAATGCCTTTATATCCCTTATTCTAAAAAAGTAAACGACGTATCTGTATTTAAGATCGACCTGTATGGCATAGTTGAGAATAGTAGCATAAACAGCAAATCACGCTACTATTTTTTGATTTTTTGACTTTGGCATTTTCGGCGGACTCCGTCTATACAATATTTTAGTCTGAGCTATTCAGTTTAAGTTTTTTTTTAAAGTAAGTATGTTTAATATTTATAATAGACTCACTTTGAATGATTTTTTTATTACGATGTAAGTTAATTATCTATTAATTACAGTAAAAAATTCACTTTGGGAAATAACTGATTCACTGTGGGAAATAACTGATTCACCTTAAAATTGACACAGTAATTCAGTTTGTACACACAGTTACATGTTTAATAATTTTTATAATTGTATCGATAAACACCGATAAAAAAAAGTGTAATATTATTTTATCTCACCGTATTATAATGCCTTACCCAAGTTGGAATCATATTTTTGTGGACGTGATAATTTATTAACACTCTCGTTTTATCTTTTACACTCTCAGTCATGTTATAGCAATCGAATCGCTTTGGCCCTTTACATCCCTCGAATCTCAATATTGTAATTTCGAATTCACCCTATTATAGGAATAGATATATGATATATTAATAAACTTAAATAATATTTGTAATTTTATTCTATCTATTTGTTATTAAAAGCAAATATATTTACGTAGTCTTTGTGTGAAATAAAATTAGCCAAACAAACAATGTAAACAGTAATAAGACTGTATGCGATTACAATGAGTTTTAACATTTTGAAATAACTTCAAACCTTATTTTAAGTAAATCGACACTCAACAATACTGATGTAGAAAATGATATTTAACAGTAGTAAAATATATTTTGTTCAAATCATAAATAATGATATGGATATAATTTAGGAAATTACAATTATTGTAATAAGACCTTTTTATATCTAATTTACTTAATTATATCTCTGGTACATAATAACATGTAGTTAAGGTATATTGGGATCAACAAAACGACCTTGGGTCTTGTTTTCCATTTGTAAATCACAGAAGATTCCAGAGCATGACTCATAAACCCTCGAACTACTCGGGTGCGTCTCTAGGTGCTTAAGATTAGTCTATGTATGACTCCCGATTGTGACGCGTGAGAAACATCGTGAGGAAACGTGCTTATCTGAGAAAACCTAGCAAGTTATCGAAAGACATGTGAAGTCCGCTAACCCGCACTTGGCCAGCGTGGTGGACTATGGTCTGATCCCTCTCGTATTGAAAGGGAGGCCCGTGCCCAGCATTGGGACGTTAAAAAGGGCTGAATACATACATTACTCCAGTTTATATTCTACCTGTGTACATACATACAAATCATGCAGCCGTTTCAGCGTGAAACAGTAAAAAATATATATGTCACCGTTAAATTGTAAGTGCCGTTAGGTAATCTAGCGGTGTTTACAATTTTACGGTGACATATACACACAATGTAATAGTAGTCTGGTAAAAGTTTCATCAAAATTAAGCAATAATATACTGTTGTTGTTCATCATCAGATAAAATATTTTAATAAAATCTTTTGTCTTCTAGTAGTCAAGTCGATGCCATCTGACAATGCTTTAAGATGAGAACATCTAATAGGTAAATATAAATGAATGTACGGAAACCTTATAGTAAAAATATTATAAATTTGTGGTGTATTTATACATATCGAAATAGACTTGCTTTGCTTTGCATCGTCTGGCATCGACTTGGATATTATCTGATTAGGTAACTTTAGTATTTACTAAAGTCTTAACATACCATATATAATATATCCTTTGAAAACCTCCGTTTAGTTTTTTTTTGTTAGTTCTAGTGTCTATAAATAGTTATTTTTTTAGTTTTTACTTTTTAGTGTCTGGAAGTCGGTTTTAATTTTTTTATTTTATTGATTACTAGCGACTCACGCTCGCTTCGCTCGCGTTCGTCCTTAGGTACTTTTTCACGGTTAGCTATATTTAGGTATACATAAATAGTAGCTTGCTACTCCTAAGATATTCATTTAAATTATATAACGATTTAACCTCGTTTTGCTCGGGTGCGTACTCCGTACGCGGATTTTGTTCACAATTTCGTGGGTTTTAATTTTTTTTCGCGCAACCCTGATTCTTTTTCTAAAATAAAAGTAGGCTAAGTTACTCCTTATAACATCAGCTATTTGCCAGTGAAAGTCCCGTCAAAATCGGTCCAGCAAATCGGTCCAGTAAGCCGGAACAAACAGACAGACAGACAGACCGACTGACAGACAGATAGACAGACAGACAGACAAAAATTGTAAAAAATGTTGTTTTGGTATATGTACCGTTTATGCATCCATACGCATTTAGTAAAAAGCGGTTATTTGAATATTACAAACAGGCACTCCAATTTTATTTATCTGTATAGATGAAGACGTGAATTTATAAGGTAGGTAATAGGTATGTAGTAAATTGTGAATTTATAAGTTTTTTAGCAGCTATAGACTACAGACAGACAGACAGACAGACAGACAGACAGACAGACCGACAGACAGACAGACAGACAGACAGACCGACAGACAGACAAAAATTGTAAAAAATGTTGTTTTGGTATATTATGTACCGTGTATACATCCATATGCATTTAGTAAAAAGCGGTTATTTTAATATTACAAACAGACACTCCAATTTTATTTATCTGTATAGATGTATAGATAAGTTAAATAATATAATATAACATTATGTTGCTAACCTACTTAAAGAGACAAAACACCTTTTAGAATGAGATAAAATTATTTAAAGTCGCATGATTTTGGCATACTACAGGATTTATTAGTGACCACTCTATCTTCATTATGTTTAAGCGTCACGGTGACAACATTGAATTATGGTTGACAGATATCTAATACTTATTATTACTTATCTGTATATAAAATTTTATGTTTCTATAGCTTTCTTGACATACCTATAAACTAGAATAAATCTAGTATATTTGTATAATTTTTTCATCTAGTAGGACCCAACCACAAAATTAATAAATATCATAGAAATAATGAGTTTAGAAGCAAATGGTGACAAGTATAGCTAGTTTTATATTAAAATTTGTAAGTCTAGGACTTGTTATAGCCGCAGGAGCTTTATGGGCCAGTGGCGATGTAGACATCAGGCCAAAGAATAGAGATGAGCAAACGCTTATCGGAGGTGCCGTATGGTCTCAAACGCAAATCCCAATAGGGCTTTTAATATCTATGGTCATCGATGAAGGACTCTATTCGTTTGTACATAGCTATTTTTTATTTACTGGATTTATGATTCTTGGTATCACTGGAGTTATGTTGGTGGGTTTGTATTTAACTTTATTGAATTATAAGTAGTTACAATATAAAAGTATGTTATTGTGAATAAAAAGAAGAGCATGATTAATATAAAAATCAGGGGACGTAAGCTAACTTGACTACTGTAATACTGTCTGTTTGTATGTAAACTTGTTGGTTCATTTATTAGCTGGTATGCCAACGGTTTAAGTCGCTTAGAGTTGTTTTAATTATTCTACACTAGCGACTCTAGCGTAAATCTATTCCAAGGGAACCGTACATTTTTCCAGGATAAAAAGTAGCCTATTTGTTATTCTGATGTATGAACTGTATTATTCTAAAGTTTCATTAAAATCCAAACAGTAGTTTTTGTGTACTAAGCTGTATAAGTTACAATAGTTTTTTTAACTATCCCACGGGAAACTGCAAAATTTCATTTAAATCGGTCCAACAGTTTTGGAGATTAGCCCATACAAACAGACAAACAGACAGAGAAAAAAAATAAAAAAAAAACTGGATTTGTTCTATTTCTCTTCTTACATCTCCCTGACTCAGTTTTTAACATTTTTTATGTGGCATATCGTAATTTTTCAATTCAATGTCTTTATGGATTTATCAAGAAAACACTGGGGCCATGTAAAGCATAGTGTTTTACCTCTTCTTATCTCTTTATTTACTTTAAAAAGGTACTATAAAGAGTACAGCCAATGATTAATACATTTTTTATATTATAGAGGTAGCAAACTAGTAAACAGCAATAGCTATGACCAATAATATAAGAATCCTCCTGCCAATAATATAGGAATTCCACCGGTGGTAGGACTCTGTCAAGCCTGAGGAGTCCGACTGGATGGGTACCACCCCCTTATCTATTTCTGCCGCCAAGCAACAATGATTGCATTGTTGTGTTCCGGTTTGAAGGATAAGGTAGCCAGCGCAATTACAGGCAAGATGCATATCATCTTAGCCCTCACAGTGATAACGCACCGGCGGTTCTGTATTTTTGTTACCTAAAACCTAAGTGCATGAACTGTAGGTGTTATGGGCGACAGGTACTGCTTTCCATCAGGTGGTCTGTCTGCTCGTTTGTCACTGAATCTCATAAAAAAACCCTTTTAAAAGGACTATATTTTGACGATTCCATTGGTAAAGGTTTATTTAAAACAAAGGCTTTAGTCATACAAATACATTTTTTTTTCTTACAGATAACAGTCGAAGGTAAAAAACTAAAGAAAAGTCATTCTGTTATTGCTGTAAGCTCTAGGCATCCGGAATTCGAAGAAGTCTTCGATAAAATATACTTTATTATAGGAATACTAACACTACTTGCCGCTATCGTGACTTTTATTGATTTCATTTTGAATATTATATGAGTATAAAACTATTAAAAACATAATTATGTCAAATAAAAAAAATATAATTTACTACAACTGAAATTGATTTTCACTGAATATAATATTTATATTTATTTAAGTTTCACACGAAAAAGTACGCTTCGAAAATGAATTATTGTGAGTAAGAGCTATGTTATTGTTCTTTGAATTAATATTATTAAACATTTAAATATCGTTGAAGTATTAGCTTTATACATAGCAAATGCTACGCTATAAATTAAAAAAAACACTTATTATTAAACTGAGTGAAGTGGGTTCAAATCCCGGGTCTCGCACCTCTGATATTTTCATGTGCGAATCATTTCTAACATGATTACCACTTGTCTTACGGTGAAGGAAAACATTGTAAGGATACTTGCATGTCTGAGATAACCTAGCAAATTTTCGAAAGACATGTGAAGTCCATCAACCTGCATTTGATTAGCGTGATAGACTATTGCCTGATCTCCCTTGTAGTAAAGAAAGACCAGTGCCCAGCAGTGGGACGTTAAAAAAGGGGCTGAATACTTATTATAGCTAATAAATACATTATTCAGTCCTTCAATCCATTTAGATGTAGAACAATTTTTAAACATCATAGTTATATCAGCCAATATCGTCAACTCTATAGCCCTATTTTTGTTAAAGTGTTTCCAATTCGGTGTCTCATGGCTTCTAATTTGAAATGAAAAAACTATTCACATCTCAGTTTAAGCTCGAGCTAACCACTGTATGTTGTTCGCTATGAGACGGTTGGAGTGTCTAATTTTCCGCATTCACTATACATGACGAGCCCATTTTAACCTGTTTGTTCCTTTTTAAAGGTGGTTTCTTTTATTTTCAGGAGCGCGTATTTATTATTTTATTGAAGACACAGGTCTCAATTAAGAGCAGTAGAAATAGGATTTATTTGGTCCACTTCGCCTTTTTTATAGTCTTTTATAAAATCATTCATGTTCTAGTTTGTAGTTCTTATTTTCGGCTTGATCAAAGATGTTAAGTTGCTATAGTTGAGTTTGATGTACGTTTTTTGTTGAGATTTATTTCCAGTAATTTGGTTTTATTTTCCTCTTCTTTGCACTCTTATTTTAACAATACCAAGGAAATAGTCGAGACCAATATTCGCTCCTCTGTGAGTCCTACAACTACTCATTAATTTATTTATTAAATATTTATACGTTTAAAAAAGACTAAATAAGAATATCTTGAATATTTTATCAAATATATTTTCGTATATTGGTTGAATAAAATTTAAAATAAACCTTTCAATAAGAGTAGCTAATAGCATGGCATAGCTCATAATATGTGCTGGATAGCTGGCCTTACAAAGTTAGTTCTATATATAAGGTTTCATTCTTGTACGTGAATATAATTTGCTATTGTCATGTTGAGAATAGCAATTTTGTTCAGTGTGTGAAGTACTCTTATTGTCAATATGCCTTTTGGATTGTAAGTGTTTACAAACAGTTTATATGATTGTCTTTTACAATACAAGAAGTCCAGTAGTTGACACTTACATACATAGAAGTGCCCTATTACTGCAAGAGTACACGTTATCATTATTATTATTATTATTATTATTACACTAGTAATTAGGAATTTGCTATTTATATAATATCTTACTGAAATATCTTTTCAGCATAATTATAACAGGTCTCCTAGCTTTTGGAGCTTACTGGACGACAAAATACATTATGAATATGGCTGACACAAATAGAAACATTCTTGATATCCACTTGACAACAACGCCTCCAAGATAATAATGAAGGGACAGCTCTAATATATCTATATACATTAACATATGTACAATTATCAATTGGAATAAACAATGATAAAATAAATAAGTGTAACAGATTTTACTAATTATTAAATATTTAAATAACGATTAACTTTATTATTTACTAGCGACTTACCCTCGCTTCGCTCGGGTGCGTCCCGACCCGTAGGTACGGTTTAATTTTTTTGAAACCCTAATTCGCTTACTAAAATGAATGTAGCTTAAGTTACTCCTTATAATATCAGCTATCTGCTAGTGATAGTCCCGTTAAAATTGGTCCAGCCGTTTCGGAGATTAGTCGGAACAAACAGACAGACAGACAAACATTTTAAGAATTGTGCTTTTCTTATAAGTAGAGTATATAATTCCATATGGATTTAGTATAAAGCTGTTATTTTGACATTACAAACAGATACTTCAATTTTATTTATCTGTATAGATAAAATAGGGCACGAGCGTGCCCACAGATGGTTCCGTAACATGAATCAATGTTTATGACTTTAGAAGTATATAACTTGGCAAATGTTAGTTTGGATAAAAAAGGCACTTAGAAACATCTACATATTCCAATTTCAAAGACCTACCCAGAGGTAGTAGGACCCCTATACTACAAACTGATATTGTTTTTAATGATGATTGTTTTTCACTCTACAGAGGTGTCTGTATAAAGTGCCACTCCTATTTTTATGGACGTCTCTCTGTATTTTTATAGATACCCCCTTTTTTATAGATGCCTTTACATGTTAGTACGAGACAAAAAAAAATAGATTTTTTTAGAAACATAATTTTATTATATGTAGTAGGTGAATAATAAATTAGACATGCTTTTGGCCAATTGTGATGTAATAGCCTCGTTAAAACGAATAAAAGGAGATCAAAACCGAGTCGAGTTCTGGACTCGGTTTTTCTCATAGCTATTCAGAGTTTAAACTCGATGGTGGTGGTTCAAAATGATACGAAAATTAGAACTAAGTTAAATCGACTTGAGATATAACTTGATCACAGTTACAAGCGAAACTAATAAAAGAGAGTGTTTTAAAAATGTATCTTGTGGAGTAACCCTTATTTCAAGGAAATATTTTTGTAAAGTGATACTTTGCACTCATTACAGACAAGCCATTGTTATTGGTTACTCTTGAATCGATCTATTTACTAAATGAACTCCCAAGTGGGCAGGTGTTTTACGAGTTTTTCGAAAAAAAAAAATAGACATCATTCAATGGCTTTCGCTTAGTGAGTACTCTTATCTGTAATAGTGTATACGTATGTGTACACATTTTCTCTCCCATGTCCATGATTGCTGAAAAGCATTCGAATCGTCGGGAACCAAAAATTGAAATAAATTCACCTTAAAATCTGAAAAGATAGTTTTTCTTAATATGAATTTTAGATTTTACGAAAACAACAGTTACCTTAAAATATTTGTTTGTTTGGTTATATAAATATATTATACGTGTCACATGAATCTGTTATATCTATTCTTTTACTCATAACTACATTCTAATAATTTAGTTCATCTATACATATATAAAATTCTAACGGAGTTGAACTTGTGTATTAAATATATTTGGAAAATCTTATTGAAATAGTCATTATTATCGATACAGAGGCCGAATCTAGAGTTTTTAGAATTCTTTTCTGTCTGCTGTTGGGAACGCATCACAAGAAAACCACTGGACAGGTTTTGATGAAATTTGAAAATCTATACTAAACGTTAAAACGTTCCTAGGGACGCACTCGAGCGAAGCGAGGGAGAGTTGTTAGTTGTACTATAAAATCGTATTTTGTAATATATTAATAAAATATACAACTTATGGTTATATATTTTAATAATAAAATACAATACATACGAGCCTAAACTCAAAAAGAAAATAATTAAAAAACTTTTGTTTTTAGTTTATTTATTGGGTGCCTATTAGCTATTGGCGTGTTATGGGGATCAAAATATGCTCTGATGCCGCTTGAGCCTGAGATGAAACCTAATACAACAACAACAACTACTACTACTACTACTACTAATACTACGGAGGCTGTCACTTCTCCTGCGACAACTGTAAACCCCTCTGAATTTAGTGGTCCATTTATGTTTAACTCCACAACGTCAACAGAAGGCACAGAAAACCTAAGATCACCTCAAAAATATTACCCTTAATTGCTGTATACTATGAAGAAGTATTATAGGGTAGTAAAAAAATATTTTAACTCTTTTATTTATTACTAGCGACTCACCATTTCTAACATGATTACCACTTGCCTTACGGTGAAGGAAAACATCGTAAGGAAACCTGCATGTCTGAGAGAACCTAACAAGTTTTCGAAAGACATGTGAAGTCCGCCAACCTGCACTTGGCCAGCGTGGTGGACTATGGCCTGATCCTCCTCGTATTGAAGGGAGGCCCGTGCCCAGCTGTGGGACGTTAAAAAGGCTGAATATATATATATATATATATATATATATATATATATATATATATATATATATATATATATATATATAATCCTTTACTTAAGAAATGATTGATTCCCCATCCAATTTTCCACTACCCTTTTCACCCCTTTATATATTGGATTGTACGTCTATACATATAATAAAATTGTAACTAAGCCAAATCTGTACATTAAACATTTTTTTGAAAATCTTATTGAAATAAACATTATTATCGATACAGAGACCGAATCTATAATTTTTAGAATTTTTATCTGTTTGTCTGTCTGTCTGTTACCGCATCACAGAAAAACCACTGGAGGGATTTTGATGAGATTTGGTATGGTGATAGCTGGTTATCCGGGTCAACATATAGGATACTTTTTACCGTGGGAAAATATCTCATTTCTAAGAAAAAATACAAAAACTTCAATGTAAAAGTATAAAATTGTAATATGTAAAACCTAATAATTTAGTTTTTGGTCATCTGAACGCGGGCGGAGCCGCGGGCAATGCTAGTAATCTCGTCAAAACTTTCCATGACTAATTTGCATTTTGGTGAATTTTATTGACATAGCACTCAATTTTCTTGGTAATCGCAGGGATGATCCTGACTTCAACCTCCTATTTCTATTATCTTATTTTTTTTTCTTTAGTGGCTTAGTGTTGTGTTAACAGACGCAATACATTCTGCCAGCGTCACGTATTGTGAGGAATTTTATATTATTGTTGTTAAAAATTTGGCTGATTAAACAACTGCAGCACCATCACAATCAGTATGTAATTTATTTAGTAAACAAAATATTCAGTGTATATTAAGTGTCAAGTGAAAATGTTATGTGGTTGTTATATTTGCAAAGGATGTTTATGCAGACGAATGTTTTGGATACTGTTTATATAAAAGAATTTGTGTAATATTAAACTAGTGACAATCAACTGTAATCGATTTGGTTAATTGGTAGAAGTTAAGATATTATAAATACGATATTACGTTTTATAAGTAATTTTATGTACTTTTCAATAAATTTTTTACTTATTCCATATACACGAAAAATGGTGATTGCTGGAACGTAAGTGTCTTTTTATTCACATTTTAAATATATAATTGTGTTTTAGAAGCTATCAATAAATATAATAGTCTACAATGGAATTATCTCATGGCAGCCACTCTAACTGAAAGTAGCTAAATAATATATACAGAAGATAGTATTTTGCATGAGTAAAAACTAAGTTAGACACATATAACAATTAAGATATAGATATATACGTATATTTTAAAGCAGGAGGAAGGTTCCGTTGGGTTTGAATGGGTAGTACCGGCTTTTCTGGCCGGTCGTCCCACATAACTACCAACCAGTGAGAGAAATAATAATGCAGGTGGTATGTGTAAATGCCCCGATGCGTAATCTAATGCAATGGAATACCGATGTGTAAATCGCAATATTAAAAAAAGTATACTTTAGACAAGCTCATTCTCATCGGCTTACAATTAAGATAATCCCTTTTGATTTTTAAGAATATCCGATACATATTTACGTAGTTATTAATAAAAAAATTAACTATATTTTATTTATTTTATAACTAATTGTTACTACATAAACGAACATAACGCCTATGCTAAATTAAATGCAAAATCGCGAATGTATCGCAAAAATATATTTATTGTTCATAGAAATGAGGATGAGCAGCCGAACCCGTTCATGCTTTTTTTGTCTGATTCATATATTTCAGCATCATTTCAAATATAGTTAATGTGAATTATAAATTTAAATGAAAACTATACGTAGATGATAGGCAGGCAGTTGCGAACTTGTTAAACGAAAGTATAACGAATTCAGATATTAAGAAATAAGAATATTCTGATAAATATATTCACCGACTTACCTTTATGATTTGCCCCTTATTCACTTTCTTGCAATTATTTTAATGGGTGCGTGTGCGCATGCGTGTTTTTGTATTGCAATTCGATATTAAAAGATTTCAGCAATAATATTGTTTTTATCATTTCCTAACAGTCAGCTGTCTGACTATTAGCAATTTGTATTTCGTAAAACACGAATGTAAGATAGTGTAAAAAAGTATTATCTTAAAAGCGAACGAAATACATATATTTTGCTTATAATAATAAATATTCCATGTAACTTCCCGAGTCCACTAAGAAAATTGGGCGAGAAAAAAGTCTGATTGTGAGAAGTTGCTAAAATATTGAAAGTTAACTTATCCATACTAAATAATATTATAAATGTGAAAGTGTTTGTTTGTTTGTCCTTCTTTCACGTCGAAACAAAGATTGGTGTGGTTGTTTGTGTGGAGACAGTTGGAGGACTGGAGAGTCACATAAGCTACTTTTTACCGCAGGAGATTATTTCATTCCCACGGGAAAACACGTTATAATACAACACCCAATAACTCAATACCTAATATATATGTATATATAGTCTATCTATTCCATCACTAACCGTTAAAACCTAGGGACGAACCCGAGCGAACCGATGGTAAATCGCTATTTAAATCAATGTTTTTACAGATTTCTTATGACTGGAGCGCTTATGGTCACACTTTATTTAGGTGTGAAGTATTTATTGGAAATGGATAGTCAAGTTAATGATATACCAATTGCAAATTTAACTCAATTAGGGAAATAATCAGTCTGAAAAATATCATCACTGCCACTATTCAGATTTTTTAAGTTATAATTGTTGTTTTACTAGTTAAGGAATTTTATAATTAAAATATAAAACCTATAATTACATGATTATGATGTATTATCTCTTTTATTCAAACTGCCATCCCATTGTTACAAAATAAAATAGTGCCCCTATTGCGTTAGCCTAATTCCTGACCACTTGCGAAGTGAAGGTAAATCTTGAGAAGAAACCTGTATGTCTAAGAGAACCTAGCAAGTTTTTGAAAAACATGTGGAGCCCGCTAACCCACACTTGACCAGAATGGTGGATGACCTGATTCCTTTCGTATTAAAGGCCATGTTAGCAGTGGACCATTGAAATGGGTTGAGTAAGTACACTAAAAATTAAAGTATAAAAAATTATATCAAATAATATATCTTCTCAATAATAACCTAATTTTGAAAAATTAGTAAGTGGTACCTACAATATAGATAAAACTGTTTAAATGGAAATATTGCACTATGTTAGTTTGAAAGGATATTTAGCGACATTTATATTTCAAGCTTAAAACCTTAATATTTAAAATGGTTCTTGCTTAATTTGTTTAATACAATCTCGTAAATTAAATATCACAATTAACCGTAAAATTTTGTATTCTAATAATGTAATGTAATGTAGGGTGGACTAAATTTTCCGCACTTAAGCTCAAAGTTCGTCCGTTGTGCGTTCTGAATCCTGTCTAATCTAGCCAGCCCAGCCTCTGCCCAGAAGCGCAGATCATCCCCTGCATAGAGCTCCATCAGTCCCGCCGGTTATGAATAGATGTTTGTTTAAGTGACAATGACCCGTTATTGTCACTATCATTATTTTTAGGTTGGTTCTATTGAGACTTAATAGACGTTTTGTCTGTCGCGGATTTACTGCAGTCAGTACTAGTTTAGACTGCCAGCAGTCTGTGGTTTGTGACTATCTAGGGTTTTGTAGTTCTGTAGATATTTGGCGGATCTAGGTATGAATTTGTGAGAAAGATAGGGGGAGAAGTGTGTAGGGGCCGACCAATCTCTACTCAGATCTTCTTTTTGCAAGTTCATCTGCTGCATTGTGTCCCTTTATCTACTGTAGAGTAACTCGATTAGTCGAGGATTTTACATCCAGGGCATGTTGACACTCAATTAGTTTGTTGTTCGTTTGTTTGCTTTCTAGTGCCATTAGTACGGCAGCGCTATCAGATAGGAATCTTGTACAATAATGTTTCAACCCCCTTTTGTGCACTGCTCTTGCGGCTTCTGTAAGGGCAGCATATTCGCATTGAAAGATAGAGCTACATGCGCCTAGCGGTAAGTGTATGCTGATTTTTGTATTCTAATCCAATTACCAATTTTTAAAGTTTAAAATAAGGTCTTCCTTGCTCTAACTCAAAAATGTGATGTGAATTTCCTTGTGGTTATGTCCCTGGTGCAGTGGTAGTTTTTTTATAGTATACATATATCTTTTTGCCTTAAGGCCTTAAAATAAACAATTTGTACCAAGTTTTATACTTATATAAAATAATCTATACTAATATTATAAAGAGGCAGAGTTTGTTTGTTTGTTTGTTTGTTTGTTTGTTTGTTTGTTTGTTTGTTTGAACGCGCTAATTTTAGGAACTACTAATCGGATTTGTAAAATTCTTTTTGCATTAGATAGCCTGTTTATTATCACGTTCGGTCCAGCAACGTCTCATGACGTCAAAATTAGAAATTTATAATTAACACAACGTCTAGTCACGTCTACTTTAAATGTGCATTTATTCGCACTACGTTTCATAACGTCAGGAGGCAATACGATATTCTACTAAATAGATATTTGCGCCGCATCGCTTGGAAGTTTTAAAAGTCTACTGCCACATCGAATCAACTTTTAGTGGCGTTTTGCTAACATCCGTCACAAGCACATATGCTCACACAAGCAGACACACAACGTTCATACACGTCGCGGGGAGTAGCGACGCGGCTAGCTACAGTCGTTCTGCGCCGCATCAAGAGAAGCGCATGCTGCGCTAACTTTGCTCGACCGTATTGAAGTGATCGATATACCGTAAGTTTTTTATAATATGTTTATTTTGAATAATAATAATAAATAAGTGTGTACATATACGTATATATATTTATTTTTGTATAATTATAATAATTAGTTGATATATTTCTCTCACTTCTAAAGGGTTTCTGGCAGAAATATCTTAAAGAGATAATTTATTCTTTGTGGATTTTCTGTTACTTTATACATAAATAATAAATAAGTAAATAAAAATAATTCCATAAAGTGATTTATTTACACCCTTTTTGATAAAACGTTATAAAGTAAACAAAAATCTGTTGTTTTAGATGGATAAAAAGCGATTCTGCAGTAAGGGGTTTCTGAAGGTATTTGAAGATTCTTCGTCCCGGGAAGTTACTCCTGATCCCTTCAGTGATGACGGAGAGTACGGAACTGACAATGATTATGATCCAGAAATATAATTAACCTAACAGGCATTTATGAACGTCAACGTGACTAAACGTTGCTCATAGGTTTATATACCCTAATTTGACTGTATGCGACGCAGCGTTATATAACGTCGACGTCTCTCAACGTTTGTGTCGAATCAAAAATTAATCTTGCATACATGAAAAGCACAACGTTTATCAACGTAAATACAATTTGTATGGGAAAACGGTGTGTCACGATGCGTGAATCTTCTTACGGTGGCGCTGGGCCGAACGTGTTATATAGGAAGGCTATTGGCTATATATCATTACGCTACCCAAGGGAGCGGAGCAGTAATCATAACGGACAACAAATCGGGCGGTCTTCCATACGTTATTCTAAAACTGATGTTTATAATTAAATTTAACGCGGGTGAAATCGCGGCGTATAGCTAGTATAATATATTCATATCATAGATAAACATACAAAACTCTACATAAGGAATATTGATGTAAATATCGCTTTGTAGTTTATTTATCTATACAAAGCGCGTCAGATATAACAATAAGTATTGTTCCATTGAAAAGAAAGTTTTTTTTAGTTGCTATTGAACTCTCAACTGCAATAGGATAAGATCAATCGATAAACGATTGTGTTTTGTTAGGAGTCAACAATCTATTTAACTTAGAATATCGCAATAAAAATGGCTGCGGGGCTGTAAGTATTTATATTGCTTAATTATAAAAAGTTTATTTAATTGTAATTGTAAATTTCTATTTTTATCTAACAAAATTAGTGCTTTTTTAAATTATTCTACATTTTGACTGTTAATTGTTAAATAATATGTTATTACTAAAAAATCTAGACTTTTTACTAATGTCTGCTCTAATTTTCAGTGTGCTTATCCTTGGGGCAATTGTATTCTCAGCATTTTGGACAACAAAGTTTTTGACTGAAGTATATTCGAGAATTAAAACTAAGCATAATACAGCGTCAGTGAACAACATGTCGGTGTCGAAATTAGAACAAATAGGATTTTCTGGAGACTTTGTTGAATATAAAGAATAATCTAATTTATTTTATGCTACATGTTACTTATACTGCATTATTTAACTGTACTAATCGCCTACAGTATTATTTTAGTTTTGTTTTATAGATAGGTATGTTAAAAAGAAAATAAGAAAACTATTATAATTTCAATACATATGTAGTTTACTTTTAGTGCAGTTTGCCTTAAGTGTAACTAATTATATTTAGATATATTTCAATATTAATAATTAAAGAATATTTTTTTCATTATCATTACTTATATTTAACTTAGTATGTTTTGACATTTCTAATGCAGCTCATCTATAGTTACCTATAGCTCGTTTTCGAATTATTATTTGAGTTTTGTGTAAACTTTATTTTTCAGATTCCTCTTGACGGGTGTTTTGATATTTGGTCTTTATTTACTAACAGAGAAAGTGAAGATCAAAACCTCGTTTTTGTCTGATGACGATTACTTCGAATCTTCACAAAATTATAATTATAATATCTTGAACTGGAACGCTAGTAATTTTAATGAATTTGTGAATGAAACTGAATCTTAATACCACAATGAAATATTATAGTTAATATAGTTAATTGAACAAATTAAGAAAATTTCTTAGTTTTAATTATTGTTATTTATATTAAGTTATATTTGCAATTTATTATTAATAAAATTATAGTTTTGTATTTTTTACTATAATCATTAATTATTTTCTATTTATATTATGATATTATTTTTTATTTAACGTATTTGATTTTTTTTTATTGTAATTAACTTGCTCGCATTATTCTATGTATTATTTAATTGTGGAAACTTTATTGGTCAATGATTTATATTTAATGTTTTTTTTAAATTATATTTCTTTGTACTGTTTGTTTCCCGAATAAAATAAAAATAAATAAATAAATAAAAAATATTGTAAAAATCAATTATTAATTGTTTTAAAGTAAATAGATGAATAGGTTAATTGAAAAATATTAATAAATGTGGGAAGATGTTTATAAATTCTTGCTATAAATATACATATTTTTAATGAAAACTAAAGTTTCAATGTTTATTCATTTATTTTCTTACAAAAATACAATAGTGTAACTCTACTTCAATCCATTACATTTTATTGTGCGCATCTACTTGTACATTTACTCATATGACCATCAGTTCTATTAAACATTTCAGTAACTGAGATACCAAGATTATCTACTATATTTTTTATACAAGAATCAAGTGTACTGTGTGACATATTGCGTCATTTCTTCCAAATCATTATTTTTGTATATATTACATGAATAATTATATATATATATATATATATATATATATATATATATATATATATATATATATATTATCATAATATCATTACGTTATAATATCAGTACTAAATAATTACGTTTTATTTATATTTTTATTCTTTAATTAGGGTTATCACAACGTATGTGTATGCAGGCGGCAACTCGATACAGCAATATTGTATAATGATAGAGGTTCATGTTTCGACTTTTGAACGCGAATAAAGTATAAATAAATTTTTTGTTTAATGCATAACGTTGTTCGTGTATGTAAATTTATAGGTATTGAAAAAAATTGGTTAATTTTGAGTCAAATATAGTTTTACATAAGGATTTCCATCATTAGGTATACACTTAGGTAAACGAGTATCTAAAAAAACGAATATGGTAAGATTTATGAAATGTAATTACATTTTTTTTATAGAAATGATGGGTTTTCTAACTAAGATAGTGATATCTACTTGTCATTTAAATTGAAATGTTAAAGTGAAATCCAAATCTTAAAGTCAAATATGGTACTTCTTGGTCCATATTGATCTCTAATAGCTATTTACAAAGTATAAGTTATAATTTGGGAAAAAATATTTTGTTTATTCGTACCCGTTAAACTCCGAAACTGTTAAAACAATTTTCATAGAACTTGCAGTAACGCAAAATGTATATATAAATTCAGATATAAAGTACATAGGCTAACTTAAAATCAAGAACGAAATGGGTCGGAACAACAAGAACAGCTTTTTATTTTTTACAATTGATCATAGACAATATCTATCTAATCTATCTAATATCTATCTAACGAGCAATTCTTGTATATTTATTTATTTATATCGGCGATCTCTGAAACGGCTCTAACGATTTTGCTGAAATTTAGTATATGGGGGTTTTCGGGGGTGGAAAATCGACCTAGATTAGTTTTGTCTGGGAAAACGTGTATTTTCGAGTTTTCATGCGGTTTTCTTTCGCATTATTCTACGCAAAATATGTTTATTCTCAGGAGGCAATACAAAATGCTTTTACACAGTTTGTCAAATCTAGATCACCAGAGTTCTATCGCAAAGGCATAAATGAACTTCGTATTAGATGGCAGTAATGTATACGTAATAATGGTAATTATTTTGATTAAATAAATATGTTAAATTAAAAAAAAAAAAATTTCAATTTTTCAATACAAATCGGAAATTTCATACTTTAACCTCTATTATATTCATCACTGTTAATGCCATTGATTTTTATAGTAAATAATTTTAATTTAGGATTTACGATGTATAGGTACGTAATTGATGAGATGATCATAATAAATACTTTAAAATACTAACGCCGATCATTTTTACTGAAACGCGGTACATAAATATATTTTGCACGGTGCACCCGTACCATTAAGTACATTCATATATGAAATTGAACACATTAGGATAAAAATGATTTTTAGATTTTTTTCTTTATCATTATTCGATCTAAAAAATGTTTATATATTATTATATACTTAAAAACTATTATAAATGAGCAAATAGCTCATCTAATTTTTAAATTGTATTTCATAGATAATATTTAATACATATTATACTATAAAAAAATAAGCATAAAGGTTAGTTAAAACTAAAAATGTGATACTTTTCTTTAGTATCATTATTACTAATTTAATTTAACGATACTAAATATTCAAATTGTAAAAGAAAAATATATTAGCAATATGTGTCTCGAAATTCGAAGAAATTAAGATTTTATTTGTGATAATAATTGTGATTATATGACGTTACCATTTGTCTAATTTATAATTTTACTTCATTCCTTCCTGTATTTGATTGATTTAATATAATATCTATATACTTTTAATTTACAGTCATCTTTAAATTTTTATATTGAATACATATAAATATAAATAAATATCTAATAGCATTCATTACAGAGTCAATTTTATACGTAAAAAAAAAAATTGAAGATCAATTGGTAAGTTACAAAAAATAATATTATATAAATTAAATAAAAGTTTAAAGTTTTAATTACACAATATGAAGGTTTTTCCGGCTCGAGTATTAAGGCTTAAGAGCAACAACTTAGTGAACATCTTGCAATTTACTATATTGCTCTATTATTTTTGTAGGCGTTTATAATTCATAATAATTCTTTCTGTTCTTGAAAGATATAGAATGAAAATGTTCTTAGTTTCAAACCTACATAAATGTGCAAACGCATAAAGTAATATTTCCTAATACCTTAATTTTTCATATATATTTATAAATTACGTCTGTGTACCACAACCACTAAAAGCTTTGAAAAAATGTAAGTTAGGTACCAGTTAAAAATTGTAAATGTATATAGTGATGATAAGCCTTAAAATATGTACATATAATATCAGTTCATATAACATATTAAGTCATCAACCCGCTCCATTTGCATTGTAATTACTATTTTTTATTCTTGTTACTTTTGCTTTTAGGGTGAAGACCGTCCATTCCTTTGCCAAAGGGAGATTGCGAGTTTGTTGTCAGATAATAAGATCCTCTGGCACTGTAAAATAAAAAAAATATGTATATTTAGTTATTGGCTTGTTTTACTTCTCATTGGCTGAAAATAATAGAAAATAATATGTAATTCATAATTTAATAAATTATACACGTGACAAACATTATGAAAAGTGTGCAAGAATTGTAAAAGAGTTTCTTGTAAAAAATTACATTATTTTACATATATGATTCTTAATACATTTTGCCAACCATAATATCATGGTTGTAGGATAAAAACAAAAAGGGTCTGTTTGTAAACGCTAACGCTTTGACAAAAGGGTTTCTATGTCATAAAGGATATTTTTTTTTATCTTATAGTACAAGAACTCTTTTAAACGATTTTAACATGACTCTAGGTTTGAACTGCCTCCTCGGTGGTGTAGAGGCTAGCAAGTACGGCTGCACATCGAGAGGTCCTGAGTTCGAGTCCCGGGTTGGGCCAAGTTTAGTTATTGAGTCTTTCTGTTTAGTAAGTCTCAGTAACAGCCCATAATTGAGAAGTCGGTGGTGTGTCAGCCCCGTGCCTCGGAGAGCACGTAAAGCCGTCGGACCTGCGCCTTAACTCTTATCGGTCGTATCGAGTAGTCATCCCAGTGGAGTATGAGAGTGACGGGAATAGAGAGTATACTTGTGTCTGCGCGTACACTTGGGCACTAAATAATATCTCCTGCGTAGAGGGCTAGTCTCAATGAGACTGGCCGCTATGGCTGAAGTCGGTGGAGAGGTCATTATTAGATTAGGTAGATTAATTATACGTACACGCAGGCTAAGCTACGATCGAAAACTATATTCAATTGAATAATAAATAATTGATATTTAATCAAATACCTCAATGACGAAAATATGCTTCTCTTATATAAAATTAAATAAATGGCTTAGTAAGGATAATATAAATGGGTTGAGAAATTAAAATAATATAAATAACAACAATATCTTACTTAGTATCACAGTTAGCTCCCATATACACCATTCCAATTTCTGGGGCCGGATTTTCTCTAAATTTATGATAAGATTCAGCAGGTGACGCTGGAAAGGCTTCTGGGTTCCGAACAGACTCCGCGTAAAACCTCCATGATCGCCAATGACTGCATAGATCTAAAATAACAATGTTTAGTTAATAATAACTTTTGATTTTATAATCAATACAATAATAATAAAAATAGATAATAATTAATATAGCAATTTTAGCCCGTGTGTTACTTCAGGTTGTCTACTTGTATACTAAATATCATTTCAATCCGTCTAGCCATTTTAGCATGAAGAAATAACAGCAAATTCACATACGCGTACACCCCCTTCCCTCTCCCCTCCCCCGTCTTCTCTACGCATACGCACGCACGTACGCACACAAGCACGCAAATATACAAGCACGCACGCACGCGCATGCGTATTTATAATAGTAGAAGAATGTACAGATTGAAGGAAATGATATTTTACAATGAAATAATTGAGTTATATATTACAGCAATAGGCTAAAATATAAAATAATATTATGTAGTAGGTATATACAGTACATTTCAAAGCTAAAGCTATACATATTGAATCCAAATAGATTTTATTACACATATTTGAAAAGTATGCTCACTTCGCAATAGGCCCCGCGCTCGCGGCGATGACAGGCGGCCGGCGGAGTTGGCGCGACGCGTACCTGATATTTACGCGGGAAATATTTTCTGATTCCCCTTTTTAAAACATGTCTCTGAGGTACTTATGTACCTACATACATAATATGATACAAGCTTTCTCTCTGGCAAAATCTGTTAGTAGTTAGTGTAGATAGAGAATAGAAAAAGAGGAAAAGGTACGAAAATACTACTTATAAAAAAAATTAAATCACCTGTATTTTACCTTGATCGATCAAAAACGCAGAATTTTTTTTATTTCTTACCAATGATTCATTCAAGAATTAATTTTTATGATGATTTTTATATCTCTAACTCGAGATATGATTGGGGTCCGACAAAAACTCTCATCCCCTGTCTCACCACCTTTAAGTTTTATTTTCGCTACAAAGAGTAGCTTCTGACCTTTATACAAGAATTCATCAAAATTGGTTCAGCAGTCTATGTGAAAACGTAGCAGACAGATAAACATGCAAACAAAGTTACTTACGCATTTATAATATTAGTTTGGATTTATAGTGCTAGAGTCTACGTACCTAAAGAAAAAATACACACACCTAACAATAATAGATGTTCTGTAGTTATCTACTAATAGGTTTTTTTTTAGATTAATAATATTAACAACTACGCTACGGTGGTATTTAAATGAAACATTATTAAATATTAGTGAGAGCTAATGAATGACACGTATGTAGTCGTAGTCCTGCTTGTCTAAGAAAAGCGAGAGCGTCTCGTTTCTTTACTACAATATAACTAAATCCTAGAATATGTACATATAAAACAACTTACTGTCATCTGAAAGGGGAATAGGTGCGAACCGTGGACAACCCGGCTGTATACTTTTCCCTCCATTAGGCCAGAAATCGGCCGTTCCAGTGCGAACTGGAGCACCGTATCCGCCTGCATCTGTGTGTATCACATCTACAAACTCAGCATCTTTATCTGTGACGTGCTCCATTACTACGCCATCGGGATAAAATGCTGGGAATGCTGGATCAAGAGCTGTTAGCCTGAAATTATTTTATTTTTGTGTAGTATATGGTAATACAATCTACCATGTTATTGAGGAACTGAGAGATATTCTTAAGAAGTGCCTTAAGAAGAGTCTATATCTCTGAAATAATTATCAAAATACACAGTATGACCATGAATACTGTTACAATTTTAAATAAACAAAATATTACATTTGAATTTGGAATCTGTCATTTTTATATGATTGTTCATTGAGTTTTTTCATTTTCGCGCCAATACATTGTAAATTATTTTGTGATATTAAAATGGAGTGGGGTGATAAAGAGAACCGAATCACTGTGATTGCATTACACAAAGTAGGTATAGAGCTAAATACATTTTTTAAAACTCCCCATACGCTTGATATTACCTATTATTAATATACCATTTCGGCATCGATGACCTTCCGATGTAGCGACTTTAATAAAAAATGCCTTCTTCATTAGAAGTATGAAGTTCATGTTGGCTCGAATAAATATATGATACTAATAATTTAATTACTGTACATTTTTTTTTACGTATATTAATCTATACTAATATTATAAACAGGTAAATTTTGTGAGTTTGGAAGTTTGTGAGGTAGTAGAGGGTAATCTCTGGATTTAAGTGAAATTTGGTATGACGATAGTTTGAGACCCTGGGAAGGCCATAGGATACTTTTTCCCTCCCATCCCTTAAGGGGGTGAAAATGGAGATGAAAGTTTGTATGGGGAATCAGCATAGGGACGAACCCAAGCGAGGCGAGGGTGAGTCGCTAGTCTTAAGTATAAAAAGGGAACGTTGAATAAATTTTGGTTAAACTTTATTTTGCATACAGTTCAATCCTTGAAATCCCTAACAAAATTACCTTAGCATTGCTTAAGAATGGAATTCTAAAAATTCAAAGTATAAAGGTTTAAAAGAGGTAAATATAGTGATCCCTAAAGCCTTGACATTTTACAGATAGGTAAATTTTCTTTAAATGTGAAATAAAACTGTGACGTCTTTAAACCTTTTTAAACCTTTATACTTTTAAACGTTACGTTTTACGTACCAATAAAAATAATAGGTTACCCCTACTATTGTAGTTATTACCATGCTCATATTTATTTTTTATATAGAAACGTAACCAAGCCAGCTGCCAGCCAATACAAATCAAGGCACACCGACTTCGAAAATATCTGATTAAGTATCTATTCTAAATGAAAACCCCCGTTTAGTTATTTTTTACTTTTCAGTGCCTGGAAGTCAGTTTTTATTTTTTTTTTAAAGTTTTTAATGCAACTTTTTATACGTACATATACATACATATAATTATAATTCATTGTAATTGTAATGAAATAATAAAATATGTACATACATTATTCTATTTAAACCTATATAGGACGACGTGGTTGAGTGCATTTCTTAAAGTAAAAAAAATGGTTTTTACCACTATTCGCTAATTAATACGGACCTTATATTGTGCCATTAGTGAATGCGTATCATATTATATAATATTAAACTGTATTAACGGTGTGTTTAAAGTACATCTATACATATAATAAAATTGTAAACTAAGCCGCATCTGTAAATTAAATATTTTTTGCAAAATCTTATTAAAATATTCGTCATTATCAATACAGAGGCCGAATCTATAGTTTTTAGAATTTTTGTCTGTCTCTCTGTCTGTGACCGCATGACGAGAAAACCACTAGACAGATTTTGATGAAATTTGGTATGATGATAGCTGGTTATCCGGGTCAACATGTAGGATACATTTTATTACGGGAAAATATCTCATCTCTAAGAAATCTATACTAAACGTTAAACGTAACTAGGGACGAAGACGAGCGGAGCAAGAGTGAGTCGCTAGTGTTTCATATAAAATTTACTTTTAAGTTAAGATCAATTTTAGGCCAACGCTAATGTCTATTAGTTTGACAGTACACGATTCACAGATGCAATTTAATTCAATTATGATTTGAAAAGTTGTTACAATGATGTAATAAATATTGTCTTTACGTAGTTTTATTTTATTTTGATATGTTTGTCTAAATAGAGCAAGGGATTTTTTTTGATATTTTTTCATTTTTTTAACACAAATAGCTTAATATCACGCTAAGAATATCACGAAAATAAAATTATACAATTATTTTAATTTGTTTAAATAATGGTTAACGCGAAATAAAAAAAAAAAATATAACAATGGTAATTTTTTTTTTGTGTAATAAACACCACGACCTGAGGTTATATACTCGTACATTCATTTATTGTAAGTAAATTCCAAGGTCAGAACCTCCATTACTTGTTTATAATATTATTCAATAAATAAATAATATATTTTGTGATTTAAATCTATAACCAAAGCCAAGAATTATAATTCTCACTCGACTAGTTTCACATATGACTTGACGACATGTTTGGCTCAGTTTATAGTGGTGTGTGTGTGTGAAGAGCACGAATGTTTGTCGTTCATTCATGGATATTTATAATATATATGTTTTTAAGGTATTTGTATTAAATGTGTAATGTATCAACTATCTGGTATCCATTACACAAGCTTACCATGGAACAAGATGGTGCTGTATGTTAATGTCCCAACATAATATCTATTTATTAGACACCTATTTTTCTAAAGGTGAGCGATGGAAATTGTCTTGTTTTACAAAGTAATAAAAACGAGAAAAGAAAAAAAGATGAAGAGAACGGAAAATGAACCTTTTCACAATTTTATTGTATTTGTTTTTTAAGTCCCTCGCTAAGTAGCCGGCTACGTGGCTTCCGAGAGAATGTCCTATTACTTGAAACTTCTCTATTTGTAAGCCATCTTCAATAAGTTTGTTTATTTGCTCCGCCACGGCAGCTCCTACCTAAAATAAAATAGAATGTTTGAGAAACATAATATTGATATGAAATTTTCATATAAATATCTTGACATAATTGTTTTCTGATTATTGTTTTATAGAACTAAGCGTTTAATAATACAACGCGATTTTAAATTACTAGTGCCCGATCTGAAATATCATCTAGCTTTTAGATCAAGCTTTCTAGGTAAGCTTATTATTATGGAAATAAAATACGGTCTATGCTACTTTCGGATAAAGTACCTTTATCTAATGGTGAAATCAATATTAAAATCTGTTCAACCATCTGTTCAACAACCAAACCAATAAAGCATCTTGTTCTGTAAACTAAAACTGTCCGATAGATTGGCTTTAATTATAGTCTTAAATTGGACGTAGTTATGCAAAATGGATCCAGCCCACGAAAAACGTTTTTTGAGTTATTGTCATAAATGGCATCTACATATCAACTTATATATAGAAAGTAGATAAAATACCCAATTTTTAAGAAGAATTAAAAAAAAACTACGGTCTTTTTATATTAATATACCAATTTTACTAAAATTCCAAATTTCTCAAAAGTAAGTTTTCGTGATTGGATCTATTTTGCATAATTACATCCAATTATATTGATAAATTTTAACAAATGAAAAGGTTATGTTTGAGAAAAACCAATCAATATCAATTTGAACGTTTCCATTCATTATACTTTATTCAAAAATTATGAATCGAACTTATACAAATGTATAACTTACTTTCTTGGTATTTCTGGCAGCGTTAACTAAATATGAGCCATGAGACATATTTGACCAATCAAGCAACACTACGTTCGTGCCTGGCCTTGCTTCTAAGTACGCGTTCACCATGACCTGTGGAAAAATGATTATTGTAACGCTCTATGAATAACGTAGGTGGAAAACCCATAATTTTAAAGTCGGCTTTAATTTAAAATCTTAATACACCTTCGCAATAATGCTTAAATTATTTTCTTTTAGTTTAAATGAGTAGTCTACAGTGTATATATTGCTGTAACATAATTATTCATTTAACACCTCCTGGATAATTTCTAAGAAATCAATTGTAAAACTGATACGCCGGCGTGTACGCGTTCCTTAAGGGTTTAAGGGGCATTAGGCTATAGTCCACACGGTTTCGAAAACTAGATAATACGAGTATCTTTCAGAAATGCAAGTTTCCTCACGTTATTTTCATCATTATCACATGCATAAACATGAATAACTCAGAGCTGCAAATCTGAGGTTAGATCACTTTATTACGAATACTACGTTAAGTAAATAATTAAGTATATTTTTCACCTGCACACTTTCTTGTTGCGCAGTTTCTATAAAGCCATGGATGTAAAGGACGGTTGGATTGTTGTTGTCGAAGCCTTTGATATCCAGAAGACGGCAGGCTTGATTGAGGGGTAAATCAACATATTCTTCTAATGAATTTCTGAAATAAATACATATATACATATATTATAAATAGTTTATAAATTATGCGTTTAGAAAGTTTACACAAGATTAAATTATGTAAGTTTACCGTCATCTATTTAGTTTTTTTTCTCATTTTTGTTAACTATAATTAAACAACAGATAATTGACATATAAAAACTTTAACAAAAACTTTTGTTTTAGGGAAAAAAAAGATGTTTGAGGCAAAAAAAGATGAGAATGAGTCATGGGAAAAACTTTAATAGTAGTATTTTTTTTGTTGAGTTTACAAGACCTAAATTGATTTAGCTAAGGCTTTAATTAAAGTAACATATGCAGATATTGATTTTATTCTGTTACAAGAATGAAGGCAATTTATTTTTAGTTCATGTAATCTATTTATATTATGGCAACGTAATGAAAATATTTATACGCCTATAGTAATAGTCAAGCTCTAGATTGAACCGCTACTTGAACACTATTACTGAAAAAGCTATTGTAGAGGTTTTCATTTTTAGCTAGAATTATTATCAAATTATTGTTATTTTAAGATGTTTAGTATTATTATTGTTGAAAAAGAAAGGAAAAAGTTCATACTCGCTCGGGTTCGTGCCTAGGTGTTGTAACGTTGTAACGGTTAGTATGGAATAGATAGACTATTTACTATATGATATATAGCCTATAGCCTTTCTGAATAAACGGGCTGTCTAATGCAAAAGGAATTTTTCAAATCGGATTAGTAGTTCCTGAGATTAGCGCGTTCAAACAAATAAACTCTGCTTTTTTATAATATTACTAGCGACTCACCCTCGCTTCGCTTCGGGTTCGTCCCTAGACAAAAAACAAATCTATCCCACGGAAACCGTATATTTTTCCGGGAAAATATATAGCCTATGGCCTTCCTCAGTTAAGAGGCTATCTAATGCAAAAAGAATTTTTCAAATCGGATTAATAGTTTCTGAAATTAGCGCGTTCAACCAAACAAACAAACAAACAAACTCTTCAGCTTTATAATATTAGTATAGATTATATAATTATATACTAGCGACTCACCTTCGCTTCGCTTCGGGTTCGTCCCTAGACAAAAACAAATCTATCCCACGGGAACCGGATATTATCAGTTTCAGATTAATAATAATTATTAACTCTACTCGTATATATTTTACCTTTGATTAAAAAAAAAAAAATTTATGGGAATTCGTAATGAATGTTTATTTAACAAGTAATTACATGGGTTATAGCTACTAATATTATTACATATATTGCGATATGGCTGCAAGGTAAACATGTAATTCACCTTCACAAAACAAAATGACTAATGTTTAGCATTGTTGTTTCGGAAAAAAACCAGGCAACTTAAGTAACTGGTTCAATGTGACCTTCACTATAATTAAATATTGGAAATCCGAATGCAACTTTTAAGATTTTAGCATAGAATTCTTAATTTGATAAATCTCAACGGTAAAAGTTCAAATCCTTCTATGATAATAACTTTTTTTTAAAAAAAAAAAAACCGACTTCCAGGCACTGAAAAGTAAAAAATAACTAAACGGGGGTTTTCATTTAGAATAGATACTTAATCAGATATTTTCGAAGTCGGTGTGCTTTGATTTGTATTGGCTGGCAATCTGAACAAATTAATCAAGCCCAAACACCAGGTAATTGCTGTAAATCGTTGAGGAGTTCCCTCGACTATCTTTCGGATGCATCATCAGATCGACTCCAGACCTTCATTAAATTGTAGTGCTATAAAATACCTAATGAAAATGTTATCAAACGCACTAGTCGCTGCTACAATTTTCGAAAGTTCCCCTCGATTTCTCTGGGATCCCATCATCAGATCCTGGTTTCCTTATCATGGTACCACTCTTGGGATATCTCCTTTCCAACAAAAAAAGAATTATCAAAATCGGTTCATAAACGACGAAAAAATGCCCGAACAAACATAAAAAAAAAAAAACATATATACGGTCGAATTGAGAACCTCCTCCTTTTTTTGGAAGTCGGTTAAAAATGGCTTACTTCTAGCATTGATTTTATAAAACTTTCAGTTGAATGACCACAATCGGTTTTATAAACGAAATTTGCTATGTCAGTAAAAACCCGCCTAATTACGCCATTATTACTGCCCATACTAATATGTATATTTATGTATATGTACGTTATACGCAATGATATTGTTGTTTATTTTATTTATTTATTTATTTATTTATTTATGTACCATAAAATATATGTTACACAAAATAGAGTAACAGAATGTCGACAAAGGATAACTTATCTCTTTAAGAGATTTCTTCCAGCAACCCTTTAATAGTAAGAAAATAAGTTAATTTAGAGCGGTGTAGGTACAGTACAGCATCACATGTTATAAACTTAATACTAAAATATAACAACTAAATATTGATATTATACAAAAGTAAATATATTTTTATACACATACATACATACAAACATATATACTTACATATACCTACATATTTATATACTATAATTTATAATTTATGTCTGATTTGATAAATAATGCTGTTTAATTCTAAATTTAAATGTAGCGAGTATGAGCTTTTATATAGTTACTAAAAAAAATATTTTATTCGAGACATGACTCTCATATTAAATGAGATGGCATATTTATTGATGAGAGCTAACCAACTTACCAAGCGGGAGAATGATGTACAAAACGAAAAATTTCTTCGAATCCTTTTTTAACCGACTTCCAAAAAAAGGAGGAGGTTCTCAATTCGACCGTATATATATATGTATATGTATATATATATATTTTTGTATGTTTGTTCGGGCATTTTTTCGTCGTTTATGAACCGATTTTGATAATTCTTTTTTTGTTGGAAAGGAGATATCCCAAGAGTGGTCCCATGATAAGGAAATCAGGATCTGATGATGGGATAACAGTATATATATAACAGTCAACAGAGCGCGGCTATATAATAGTATATCCTCACATATAAAAAATGTTAACTCATTTCATTCATTTAAAAAACAATTATCCGATTATTTATTGAAAAAGAACTAATTTTACATATCATAAAAATTGATTTGAATGTATGAAGTGGGACAAAATTGAACATAATTCCATTGGCTTTTTGTTTTGTTTTCGCTTGTAAAGTCTTTAAGTATACCTACCTTCATTATAATAATAGTACATATAATGGCAACGACGATGAATTTTATGTAACCACTTTAGTTTATGTTATCACATAAGTGACAATATGTCTTTGTTGATAATAAAGTTCTTTAAACCTAAACCTACCTAATTAAATCACTCCACCGAATCTAAAGATACAATTAAGGCCATTCGTACCACTTCTGTATTCTTCTTAATGAAACTGTAATGGGTCCAGAACATGAAATTTTACACAATATTTTCTTATTTAACACTTACAGATAAATACGCCTAAAATAGCTTACCTATCGAAATCCTGACCAGGCTATTTTTAAATTAATTAATTATTTTTTATTTTTTATTTCACCGTTCTTGTTAACCAGCCTAATTTTGTTCTAACGTTGTTAAGTTACCTAGTAACTTACCTGTTTATACCAGCTTAATGCGGTCAAGAAATGAGTAGGCAAGGCTACAAAGGCATATTTTCATATCATTTACTATCGGTTAGAATAAAATTCGGCTGGTTAGCAGAAGAGTAAAAAATAAAAAATAAAATAAAATGTTAATTAATTATTAATTTAAAATTAGCCTGGTCAGGATATCGATAGGCAAACTATTTTAGATGTATTTATCTATTATTGAAACTTAATAAAAATATGTTTCATCTGGTTAACAGATCGGTGAAGGTCGTGGTGTATCCGGCTGATGTGCCGAATACACCACGACTCTATGGACCACGGTCTATGGAACACAATATCTATTTCAACGTTAAAATGTATGGATGAAAAGCAATGGAACTTTTCGATTTAGAGCTTATTTTGTAGACATATGAATATTATATAGATTCGTTTCAATCGATTTCCTTCTTTCCTTCTTTAATAAAATCTATACTAATATTATAAAGCTGAAGAGTTTGTTTGTTTGGTTGAAAGAACTTACATATCTCAGGTACTACTAATCCGATTTGAAAAATTCTTTTTGCATTAGATAGCCCATTAACTAAGGAAGGCTATAGGCTGTATCATCTCGGAAAAATGTACGGTTCCTGTAGGATAAATTTGTTTTTATCTAGGGACGAATCCGAAGCGAAGCGAGGGTGAGTCGCTAGTATATCATAAATAGACTTTATTTAATGTAATTCTTTCACTGTGATATTGAGGTCTACGTAATAATAATATAAAATGATACACGGAAAAATATCTAAAGTTACTCAATTTGCGAGTTTACAAATAATAAAACTAGCGACTCACTCTCGCTTTACTCGGGTTCGGCCCTAGGTACGTTTTAACGGTTAGTATGGATATCCTACAGGAACCGTACATTTTTCCGGGATAAAAAGTAACATATGTGCTATTTCAGACTATAATTCTTGCATTATTTATTATACTAAGACTTGTAGTACGCTATTGTCATGTAGTATGCTATGTATTGACATATAGTATGCTATTTTTATATATACTGTGATTTCTTTTTTTTTTTAACTTTATCTCCATATTACCTTGCACTTTTCTGCTCCGCTAAATGACAATCTCTCTCACCTCCTAGGTTGACTGGAAGAGATCTCTGTTAGAGATAAGTCCACCTTTGCCTCATATTCTCTTTAAATACTTGTAATTTTTGTTTAATGTGCAATAAAGAATATAATAATCTATCTGTGTGCCAAATTTCATCTAGATCCGTTCAACCGTTTTGGCATGATTGAGTAACAAACATTCATCCATTCATACTTTCGCATTTATATAGTAAGTAGTAAGATGTAAAATAGTAACATAGCGAAACCTTACATAAATAATAATTTTTAAAAACAATGACTATTACGTATTGTATACAGAATATAGACCTCAGAACAATAGGTTTTGAAATTTTTGTCAAACAAACAAATGTCTGTATGTCTGTCTGCATGTCTATTCCTTTATAGATCTGTTTACTTTTCACACACTAAAAGTACTTAACGGGTTTTAAACAAATTTTGTTTAGTGATAACTTATTACTATTAAGGATATCTTTTACTGCAGGAAAATCTCTCATACCAACGGGAAAATACAATAACTGGTTATTCCAAATCGTCCTTCGAAAGATTTAAGAGATACATTAAAGCAATGTACAAGAAAATTGTAGGTCTTAATTGTAGGTTTAATGTGCAATAAAGAATATAATAATCTATCTGTGTGCCAAATTTCATCTAGATCCGTTCAACCGTTTTGGCATGATTGAGTAACAAACATTCATCCATTCATACTTTCGCATTTATATAGTAAGTAGTAAGATGTAAAATAGTAACATAGCGAAACCTTACATAAATAATAATTTTTAAAAACAATGACTATTACGTATTGTATACAGAATATAGACCTCAGAACAATAGGTTTTGAAATTTTTGTCAAACAAACAAATGTCTGTATGTCTGTCTGCATGTCTATTCCTTTATAGATCTGTTTACTTTTCACACACTAAAAGTACTTAACGGGTTTTAAACAAATTTTGTTTAGTGATAACTTATTACTATTAAGGATATCTTTTACTGCAGGAAAATCTCTCATACCAACGGGAAAATACAATAACTGGTTATTCCAAATCGTCCTTCGAAAGATTTAAGAGATACATTAAAGCAATGTACAAGAAAATTGTAGGTCTTAAAAAGGCCTACAAAAAAGTCTCCAATACCGTGTGTCTATCTCCTAAGGTGCACTCGAAATAAATATTTTTATCTATTTAAAATGTACGGAGGGACGTACCCGACCGAAGCGAGGTTAAATCACTAGTATTATCGAGCATCAAATCAACATTGGCAAAATCTTCCTTAACAAACTATAATAAATCTTATATTACATTTGTGTAAGTAAGCTTACTTATGGAAAAATATAAATAAATAATATTCACGTTGAACCTATAAGGTTTTAAGTAAAACAGCAATCATGCTAATGCTATTAAATTGCAGGTGAAAGCTAGTGAAATGAACTTTAAATGTATAATTTGAATAACATACCCATTGTAAAATCTGAGATAAATGTCTTCTACTCGGTTCGTTCTGTCTGGTAATATTCCTGAAAATATAACACATGAATACTTTATACTTTAATATTTCAAAATATTTACAAATATGTATTTTTCAACCTTTAGTTAAAATAAACATAAAATCTTTATGTTAATATTGTATTCAATAGCTTTGCACGTGTTTCAACACGGTAAAATGAAATTCGCTTGAAACAAAAGAAGTAAATATAAGTTTTCAACTAAGAGTGAATGCTAAGTAATTATTTCCATCACAGAATTTCGAAAGTATAAAACATGTGAAAGCGATTCAATTAGAAGTATAATATTTATTTATCAACAAAGCTATTTTTTGAATGAATAAAAATTACAACCCTTGAACAATTTTTATTTATACATATTTATATATGTATTCTAAAATTGTAATTATAAATACATAATATGTATGTTTAAGTTGTACCTTTTTTATGCTTTCTAATTTTTTATTAATTAAACGAATTAACATACCACTAAATATGAAATTTAAATCAAAAATTTCACTTTCAGTCACATTTTTTGCTTGGATACTGAAAAATATATGGAAAACAAGCAAAACGTTTAAGACGTACATTTCAGTAAGATACAACGTAATGAATAGTTATTTGTTTCTTATTCATGGTATTCATTGTTCAGCTTAAAGGTCTTTACTCACTGTATCGCTATACTATGACTGCGTTAAAACTGAGCAATAAGAATAACTTAGGATTTTTGATTGTAGTACCTATCAAATTATGATTAAGGGTGTCAATTTTCTATTTTTTCTTTACTAGTTTATATAGTAGTTTACGGCTTCTGTATCGATAATAATGTCTATTTCAATAACATTTTCCAAAAATTATTTAATGTACAGATTCGGCTTAGTTACAATTTTATTATATGTATGTAGGTATAGATGATGTTAATACTACGTTGCAACAACGTTGTTCTTTGCAGGCGTCAATTTAAAGTTATCTTGTCACTTTTATTTCTGACATGGACATGGGGCGGTTTTAGTGAGCGTGAGTCGTTATTCTGTGAAATTGAGATCTTTAAATAATTATTAGTTGATTACAACGAGCATTTTAGTTGTTTATGCTGTAATTTCACGTAAATTGACCATTTATATTTCCATTACAACAAGTAAACATATTTTGAAAACAAAACTTCCTACTCATTGTTGCACAACTCTGATATATGTAAGTCCATGTACACGTAGGACTATTCTTAGATGATCAAAATGTAATAATACATTTACACTTATTTTGTGGGCGGCGTCTACATAACGGCAAAAATTATGGTATGAACGGATTTACGAATTTTTATTAAATTATATAATTAAAAACGTCTCATTAAGAGTACCGTGGATTCAACGAAAAGTGAATAATATTTTCTGAATTACAATAGAATGATGCAACTGTAGCACAAAACTAATTTTAGTAAAACTTTCATCTGTTGGAATATTAAGTTCGCTTGCTGCACTAACAATTTCATTTAAATATAATAAGTATAATAATGATGGATAGCTTGATGTACAGAAAATATTTTTTGCGGTTGGTTGTCCAATTTTAATACGTTATTACGCAGATTAAGCGGCTTGGCCTGCCATTAATATAGGGGGATGGAAAAGGAAAGTGTATAAGAAAATATACTTTTCGGGTGTCAAATAAAGTAAATTTATAAGTTGGACGATTTTCAAAAACAAGTTAATTGTATTATGTTTGGCCGGTATCTTTTTTTATTTATGTATGTAGATTACAAATTGTAGGTATGTCTATATTTTTACGCGTCTGCGGCGAAGCCCAAAGGAGGGTAATGTGTTTGACCTGTATGTATGTCCGATCATATATGAGAATATATTGTATATACGTAGCAAGACTAGCAGCTAGTATAGAGCATGTATGTCTCCGACTGCATATTACTATGTTCCTTCGTCAACTTGCGCTTGTCATTTTAGTTCACTTTTTACGCAGTCGGGTTTTTAAATTTTTACATGACTTTTTTATTTGCAGCCTTTTTTTAACTTTAAGACAATAAAATAGAGTTAATATATATTTTCCTAGTATAAAGTTAGACTTTGTTCGAACTAAAATAGCTATAATTATCCTTTAGAGCGTAGAGCGTGTGCTAGGTAACTGAATTCAAAAATCATTAATGGTAAGAGAAAACTCTAATGACGCCTATTATATTCTTCACTTAATAACGTTGAAGGTATGCATACGGAAGTCTGGAATCGTAAGGCTTGCCGCTTGTGACCTATATTTTATAATCTAAATCTAAATTACACTCTGTATACTAAATAAGAAGGCAAACTACTGCTTTATATTTTAAAGAATGTTTTTATTTTTTTCGAGTGTGGTTTTTCAATGAATTATCGATATACATATATTGGAAATTGACTTATCATTAGTACCAATTAATGTTGTCAAACTTAATAATCGAAATAATAAAAACTTAAAAAAAAAAAAAACCGACTTCCAGGCACTGAAAAGTAAAAAATAACTAAACGGGGGTTTTCATTTAGAATAGATACTTAATCAGATATTTTCGAAGTCGGTGTGCTTTGATTTGTATTGGCTGGCACCTTTTCAGTGCCTGGAAGTAGTTTTTTTTTAAGTTTTTATTTTTCCATTTTTAGTGTAGATTTATCATCAATACAAATTAATCAAGCCCAAACACCAGGTAAATGCTGTAAATCGTTGACGAGTTCCCTCGACTATCTTTCGGGTCCATCATCAGATCGACTCCAGACCTTTATTAAATAGTAGTGCTTTAAAATACCTAATGAAAATGTTATCAAACGCACTAGTCGCTGCTACAATTTTCGAAAGTTCCTCTCGATTTGTCTGGGATCATATCTCCTTTCCAACAAAAAAAGAATTATCAAAATCGGTTCATAAACGACGAAAAAATCCACGAACAAACATAAATATATATATATATATATATATATATATATATATATATATATATATATATATATATATATATATATATATATATATATATATATAAGTATACGGTCGAATTGAGAACCTCCTCCTTTTTTTTATAAATATTATTTAATTCTTATCCATTTTATTTATTTTCTTTTTATTTTTATCTGGCAGTGGTAGCCCAGTAGTAACGCGCTCGCTTGAATACCGAGCGAATGGGGTTAAAATCCCGGGTCTCGCGTCCTGATATCATGTCCGAATCATTTCCAACATATAACATCAATTGTCTTACGGTGAAAGAAAACATCATGAACGAAATCTGCGTGTCTGATACACTTAACAGATTTTCGGAAAATGTCCGCCAACCCGCACTTGGCCAGCGTGGTGGATTATAGCCTCATTACCCTCGTATTGAAGGGAGGCCCACACCCAGCTGTTGGAGGGTAAAAAGGGCTGAATACGAATCTATTTTATTCAAAGTTTTAAGTAGCTATTTTACGGTATATGTTGTGTGTCATTTACTAAAGTAAAGAAACTTTTTATAGATCCTGTGACTGAAAAAAATGACGATAAAGGAATACAAAAAAAAATCCTCTCTACATATGCTATTTTCTCTGAAGCTACAAAAGTTGAATTTGAAAAGTTGAAATTGAAAAGGAAATCGATTTAACTATTTTTTATCATTTTTAAATTAATAGTAAAAGATAAGAATGAAAATTTACGGAATGTGTAGATTTAGTCTACTTTATCTCCAAAACTATTTAGAATAGTTCGACCTTTTTCCTCATTCATAGTAGTGATTAAAATGAATGTTAATTTTTTACCGAAGCCAGAGTCATTATCGTTAGAGTATTTAATGGCACATCTATTATGTTTAAATCTTCAAAATTATATAGGGCCCGGTAGAATTTATATTACTTAAAATTATAATTCACTTTTTGTTTTTTATAATATGAAGCTTTGAAATAATTATAAAAACAAAAGGTATGCAGAGCTCTTCAGGACCGTTGATATCTATTTAATAATTCTGTTGTTTTGTTCAGAATTTTAAAATATACAACTTGAAAAAGAATTTTTCCTCTTTTCGCTTTAATTTCTTAATATATTTCTTCTTTTTATTTATTTTTCTCTATCCTTTTTATTATTTATTTTTTTTTATTTCAGGTCTCCTGAGAGACTTGTGACATATCTTTGGGCTTGGCCCTTTAAAATATGAAAAAATTCAATTTTCATTTTGTATACAACTAAGCAATCACCTATTTGAATAATTATAATTGAAGATCAAGTAGCATTACTTGAGTTAAAAATGGGGTCTGTTAGGCCGTCGTCAATAATACATACCATAATGCCTCAGACAGATGTTCATGCATCTATTTTAATTTGTGAATCAATAAAAACTGCCATAAAGCATCCATGCAATTCAAAATGAGAGATATAGCAAGAAAGACATAGAAAAAGACATAAGCAATTACAGTTCTTTTTCTATAGATTACAGGCTAAGTTTAACTACTGACAGCGTTTAACTAGATGTCAAGTCACGATACCCACTATTATGTTATAGAATATTCTATGAATGTTTGTTGGAAATGGTTGTAAGTAAAACCCATTTTGTTCATCATTGATAAACTCTCTTGGTAGGTGTCAATGTTTAATTATTCAAACCTTTAGAATATATATTTGTTTCGTTTCTATAATATTTGACGACTTTTGATAATGTTTTAGTGACTATTGCATGTAATTAAGTTTAATTTGGAATATATTTTTTAAAACAATAATAATGGTAATTGCATAGTAAAAGTATAACAGTATATTTGCACGGTCTTACGATTTTGATTGTAAACGGTCATGCCAACTAGACCTCACTACCTGTTAGTCCATATAGTATAAACACTACGTTGCGTACGCATACAAAACACTGTAAGTGCAGCGATAAAACTTGAATTGATCGACTAATCATAAATTATAGGCCGATTTTTCTTATCCAAGATATTCCAGATTGTCAGTAATTTACCAAATTAATGAAAATGACGTAATGGAACAAATATAAAAAAAGGTCAATTTTCAATTCATTTTCATCTTTGATGTCTCTATAAAGATTATTTCGAATGATGTAACTTTTATTTTGTAGAAACGAGACTCATCTATTAAAAGCTCAAATATCAAGCATACCAATTTACTCAAGGTAAGGAGTAATAATACGAAAATATGAAATTTGAGAGAAAATGTTGAATTATATTATTATTTTACTTTAAAATTTTGGAGTGAAAGCTTATCCCATCAAAAACATAAATGTGAAAATGGGAGCCAAGTTTAATATTAAGAATATGCGTGGTTGTTGATTTCGCCGACAAAAGAATTGAGATTTAAATGGGTGCCAAGTTCTGTAGATAACCCTTAAATTTATTTATAAGAACATACAATATTCTAAAATAAATTTAAAACACAATTTATATTTCTTAAATAGATTTCAAGTTATTAAGTGGTCTTGAGTGGCTCCAAATGGTTCGTGTAAAATAACACACGGTGATGCGTCGCCAATTCCTTTGACTTGAACTTGGTTGGATACCGCGTGTCTTGATTTTACAACGGTTTCGTACAATATGTTCGTGTGTTTTTCATTAAAATATGTATCTTATCTTATTATATTAAATGAGAAATTCTAGTACATTTATTCGTGTATCTTGGAAACGGCTCTAACGATAGAGATAAACATTTTTTATTTTCTGAGCCTGAGATAGTACAGTGATCTATGATACTTGCATTATCGCTGTGGATGATAATCTACTGAACGAGCGCGCACGCCGTTCGAAGCTCAGGCGTCTAGGTACTTATACGAGAGGACATTTGGATGTAAGTGGTGGACTCACTCTTTTTTCAGGCGAAATATATTTTTTAAGCTATAAAAAATATTAATTTAACAAATATGACCCAAGGGGGTTATCACATAAAACTTGCTCCAGACTATTTTTAACTAAAACTTATTTAATTGATTTTTTTTTACCTGTTACAATTTAGTATCAATCGAGTAAAAGATTTATATACAATGCCATCATACGGTTGGAGGCATTTTTCGACACATTACCTGACATCCAGGTAACAAACAGGTAAATTGAAGTAGTTAATTGCTCGTATCGGATTGTATTTTCCGGAACCAACCAAGTATCAAAATGTAGATAATTATATTACAAGTTTAATGATATAGAGTTGTTATACCAAAACATTTAAAAATAGCCTTGAGAAAAATTTTATGGTTACAAAAGCCCTGAGTTGTGTTTGTTAGAAAAAGAGTAAGGGATATTATGATAACATAAGCAATATTCACTACACAAAGTTCTTATATTGAAGATACAAATCACAGATAAAAAAGCACAATTTATCTATACAGATAAATAAAATTGGAGTGTCTGTTTGTAATATTAAAATAATCGCTTTTTACTAAATGTATACGGATGTATACACGGTACATGTATCAAAACAACATTTTTTTACAATTTTTGGCTGTTTGTCTGTCTGTTTGTTTCGGCTAATCTCTGAAACGGCCGGACCGATTTTGACACTTTCACTGGAAGATAGCTGATGTTATAAGGAGTAACTTAGGCTACTTTTATTTTAGAAAAAGAATCAGGGTTCCGCGAAAAAAAATTAAAACCCATGAAATTGTGAACAAAATCCGCGTACGGCGTACGCACCCGAGCGAAGCAAGGGTAAATCGCTATATAATTTAAATAAATATCTTAGGATAAGCAAGCTACTATTTATGTATAAACATAGCTAACCGTGAAAACGTTAGCGTTAACGTTAGCGTGAGTCGCTAGTGTAATAATATAAATTAACTTTTCCTCTCTATAATTTACAGGCCGGTGACTGGTCACACATTTTTTGTCTAAAAAAGCTCTATTCTAAATGGTAATTACAAAAACAATATTAATTATTTTACCAATTGAAGGAAATGTAAGCGATTATATTTTATCGAACTACTATTTTATGAATATTTGTTGCATAAAATAATTTCGTATATAAGTAAATAGTACTACTTTCCTTGAGTACTACTTTGCTTACTTTACTTACTTTACCTACTCACTTTACTTGAGTATCTGCTCATCATAATTGAACAATATTAAGGTAAATATTAAGGAATTATAATTATGACCGTGACTGCTTGATTACAAATCACGATCTTCGACGAGTTAGATATAATAAGAAGTTAATAGATGTTGCATAATTAATTACCGATTAAGATGAAATTTGGTAAGAAGACAGTTTAAACCCTGGGAAGGACATATTATAGTTTTATCCAGGAAATCGTCCCTCAAGGGAGTGTAAATAGGGATGAAAGTTTGAGAAACCTAGGGACGAACTCGAGCGAAACGTCGGTGAGTCGCTAGTGTAATATATTGTTTTCTTTGGCAACCTACTAAATAATGTTAATAAATGCTATTTAGTAAAACGCAGAAACATGACTTGGATCTATTTAAAAATATAGTAATTATACTAAGTTTTTGGTTTAAAGTGGTGTTATATAATAACACTTTATTATTATATAATAATGAAATCGAGGAGATTATCATAGCGTGACTTATATTTTTTTATATCTGCTTACTGAATATGTTTCTTTGGACTGTTTGTATTCATTTTCACACTTTCAAAGAGGTCATAGAGCTACACAGAATTTACATAATACTTTGTTTTATATTTACGCGAGTTTTTCCCATTTTAATTTTAAATAAAACTACTTTTAAGTAACATGGTTACGTTTAGTTAACGTCAAACTGTAGAACTATAGTAAAACTAATTAGAATTATTTATTACAATGTTTAAAATTTATCTACTTTGATGTCATTTTGTTTTCAAATTATTGTATATTTTTTGTGAATAAACACCATATATAATAACTATAACTATTGATTCGTCAAAATCTTGATTTTTGACGTGGCTATGTTTGTTGTAAAGCATTCAAAAGGTGAGAACAAAAACATTTTAACAAAATTACAAGACAGAACGTATAAATACATAGTTATCATAATCAAAATGATAATATAATTTTAGGTAAAATACCTAAAATCTCAATATCGATAAGTACATACAATCAAGTACCTAGTATGAAAATTCTTACAAATATTATAAACGTCAAAGAAACTTTATCTACTTGTTACCTTTTCACGCTTTAGCAGCTAAACAATTCTTAATAAAACTTAACAAGGACATAGATTGATTAATAAAGACAAAATAGGCTACCTTTTTTTATACCACATTTATGCAATCGGTGCCACGGGTAACAACTAGTATAATATAATTATTACAGTACCAAATGAAAAAAAATGTATACAACAGTCAACAATGCAATCAGCGCGATGCGTGTATTGATTGCTATATCAAAGTCTATACCGTATAATTGAAGCCGTGCTAGTGACGCACAAATGAATAGACAGTCACTGTCGCAATTATTTAAAAAACAAAACTTTAAATAATATATGAATTTGAAAATTTTAAATATTATCTTAATTATGATAGTATTTTGTGAGATTTATTGAATGATAGTATTTATGATCAACGATATTTCTAAGATAAATTTTATCGCATTTATTGTGAGATTAAATTTTTTCAACGTATTTTTCAAGTATAGTCAATGAAATATATATATGTTATTGTAAAACCCTGAACTACGGTAAATCCTAATATTTTCCAGTAAAACCTAAGATTTACCACATCTCAACGGTAAAAGTCTAGAATGGTCAATAATGGCTGTTCACTTCGAATTTTTACCACCATTCATTTGGTAAATCTTAGGTTTCACTTCAGAGATACGGTAAATGTCGAAAATAGAGACGTTTAGAAGTATTCAGCGCATCGTCTCGTACTCGTGAGTTGTCTGTAGCTCCCCGCTACCCATATCACCCCCCCCCCCCACCGCCTCTGCTCGCAATCGTTTGGCACGTTTAAAACACGAAAGTAATTTTTTTTTAATTTCAAACCCAGAACTCCCCCTATCTATAAGTGCTATGTTATTTTAAATTCGGTGACAGTTTCGACTTGAAATATTATAGCTGTCGGACAGTATCAGAAGAATTGGAGGCATCAAAATAGCAGCAAATGTCATAATAATGTATGGAAAAATGTATTGTAATTTTAAGTTTCCATAATTTTTTACTTCTTCATTACCTCAAAATATTCCTCAAAACTCGCTATAACCTCGCCTATCCAAAATTATCACCCACTCTTTCAGAGGCTGCGTCCCATATACTAAAGTGTAGCCCAGAAATTCTATGAAGTAATAGACGAGCTCGTGGCAAAAAAGAAAAATAAAAACTTTTTACTCGACAAGGACAAATACGCAGTGATTAGATAAGCGAACGCCAATATTTATCAACCATCGTTGATAAAATCTAGGATGTACCAAACTCTGATGGTAAAAGCCCGAAAGGTCGTCTCTTTTTTATAAAATCCTTATATTTACCCACTCGTGGTGGTAAATCCTAAGATATAGTAGTAAAACCTAAGTTTTACCAATATATGGGCTTTTACAGTAATAATAAGGACCTCCCGACCGACTTTGACCACGGTAGCCTGTCTCATTGTGCACAAGTGTACGTGCACAAGTGTACGTGCAGACACAAGTACACTCTCTATTTCTGCCACTCTCATACTCCAGTGGGACGACTACTCGACACGACCGGTGAAAGTTAAGGCACAAGACCGACGGCTTTACGTGCTCTCCGAGGCACGGGGGTGGAACATCGCCAACTCCTCAATTCCGGGCTGTTACTGAGACTTACTAAACGGAAAGACTCAATAGCTAAGCTTGGCCTGACCCCGGGACCCAAACCAGGACCTCTCGATGTGGAGCCGTACATGCTAGGCACTACAACACCGAGGCAGCTTTTACACTATACAGTACATATCTTAAAAATATCTTATTCTTCTAAGAACAAATTATTTGATTATGAAATACTAAATAATATTTTATTATAAAATGAAAGTTATTTTCATTATATATTTTATTTTTACAAACAACAATTCAAAAAATAACTCTTTTAAATAAATTGGAAAATGATATATACTTGTATTAATAATTTAAGAATTTCAGTTCAGTTAAGTTCTCTTGTTAATAATTTAAGAATTTATTAAGACTTATCGTAACGTATACGAAAAGAATCCTTTTGAACTCTTTTAGTAATTGAAAATATTTTATGCAATCTTCAGTATTTTTTTTTTGATAAATTACAAGGTTCATGCTATACCTAGTATTAGATTTTTTTAATTAATTATCTTTTACCTTGACTCAATCGACAGCATTATTAGCACAAAAAAAAGCTACGTCACACGTTAACGTATGATAATAATTAACGATTTTGTTCTTATTAGGTATTGTGCGTTGCAGCTACAAATCAAGCCATGAACTTTCATTAAATTGATTGTGGTAATAAGGGCCGATGAAATTAGGTCAATTTGGATTGGAATGTTCTACTTACCAACTATTAATATATGAAGAACTCGAGTAAAATTAAAAATTATAAAAAGATACTTTAAAATATTTGAACGTAGATACTAATTTCAAATGTTAATAACACAGAATATTGGTAAAACAGAATTTAATATTACCACGTTACTTTAGAAATTACTTGAAATTCAGTTAAAATTAAAATGTTTTGAACCGCTTTAAAATATAACTTCAGCACAAGTTTGAAAAGTTAAGAGGTTAAACGAGTCTGAGCGACACTCATATTTATATTAATAAAGCACGTTTAGGTGTACACGCTCCAGATACTTAATACTGCTATTTGTATGTATATTTTAAAATCACGTTCCATATAGCAATTTTGTAAAGGTCATATATATGGTTTTATTAAAAAGGTCTTTGAGTTATATTTAAATCATTAAAATAATGTATGTAAGTCCATTTGCTATAATAGCATCTTTTGAATCAGTTAACGGGTATCATAGTATTATAAACTAGTGACTTACCCTCGGTTCGCTCTGGTACTTAAGTATCTTTTGCGACTTGATACAAAAATATCGTCTATATAATTTTCTCTAGATACGATTATATAACATTTATAATATGTATGTAGTCATTTTTTGGTCAACTTGTGATTTTTTTATGTCATTTCACTATATTCGTGTCGTACCTATAATTGTCAGCTAAAAATAGTTGAAGCACGAGAGTTTTTTTTAATATCATTACAATAGATAATCGGGGGAAGATTTTTGAAAAGGAAACCCGCAAGTTTCTTTAGAAAGCTTATCCTGGCCATCTACACATATGTCTGTTATTTTGTACTAGAAGTTATCCGAGAAGAAATATATAGCGTTAAGTTTTGACATTGACTAGCAGACATGTGATTTGGTAATAATTACTTCCTATTAACATTGACATACATACATATATTAAACAAAAATAGCTTTACATGTTTTAGTAAGGAAAAAAAAATAGGTACTTTTAACTTTTTTTAAGGGGAAGAGAAGTTAAAGTAATGATTAAAAATGCAAAAGAAGATATAGTATTAGGCTTATTATTTTTATTATTCACTAGCGACTCACGCTCGCTTCGCTCGCGTTCGTCCCTAGGTACGGTTTCACGGTTAGGTTGTTTAGGTATACATAAATAGTAGCTTGCTACTCCTAAGATATTCATTTAAATTATGTAGCGATTTACCCTCGCTTCGCTCGGGTGCGTACGCCGTACGTGGATTTTGTTCACAATTTCATGGGTTTTAATTTTTTTTCGCGGAACCCTGATTCTTTTTCTAAAATAAAAGTAGCCTAAGTTACTTTTTAAAACATCAGCTACTGCCAGTGAAAGTCCCGTCAAAATCGCTCCAGCCGTTTCGGAGATTAGTCGGAACAAACAGACAGACAGACAGACAAAAATTGTAAAAAATGTTGTTTTGGTATATGTACCATGTATACATCCATATGCATTTAGTAAAAAGCGGTTATTTTAATATTACAAACAGACACTCCAATTTTATTTATCTGTAAAGAATATTATTAATATTTTCTTAATACTTTCTTAGATTTACGCGAATATTTGACATTTCAAGCTAAAATTAAATAAATAATATTACTGTACTTAATTATAATACTTATTTTTTAAATGTTTAGAATTAAAATGAACAAATATATGAGGTACTCTTGTGCCATTTTTGAATTTTTGAAATCATTTTTGTAAAATTGTGGGTAGGCACTGTTTGTAACGAGTAGGTATATATAGGTATATAACGCCTTTGAGATGTCTAAATTAGTCTCTCCCGTGACCATGATTGCTGTAAAGCATTCGAAACGTCGGGAATCAAAAATGAAAATAAAACCGGGAAATAATCCAAACGATAGTTTTATTTATATTTTCTTCTCAATAATTGTAAATTATATCGTATTACTATGGCAACTTCGAAATTACACATAAACAGCGAAATCAAGCCACTATTTTTGAAAATGCCGAAAAAAAGTTGTCAAAGGACAATTTTTTGGCGGACTAAGTCTATAAAATTCTTTAGTCTGAGCTAATATATATTATTATTATTTTAAGCGGGACTCGAGGCACTGACTTCCGAGGAAGAAATATAGGCCATGATTATTACGCCTGGTGATCGTAGTATTCGTATAATAAGAACAATGAAAGAGTAACGAGAGCTACATATACGGTAAAATAAATTGCAACATAACAGTTTCTATTTTCTACGCCTGCCAGCATAAATAAATAGTGAATATCTCAAACGCTAATAAAACTCAATATCTCGAAAACAAAGCGAGATTTCAGAAAAAAAAACTTATTTTTCATTTTATTTTTTTAAGAATTCATAGTCAAATTACGGCGCGGAAATCAAAATGTTGCCCTAGTACGTTATTTTATACTAATTAAGTATCACACGCAGGTTATGAATTAAACAAATATTCTTCGTAAAAACTAAAAAGTATTTAAGTATAAATCTCACAGAGACTTGCTTCCTGGAATTTTTATATAATAAAAAAATTATAATCATCCCCAATTTTATGTCAACTGCATACATTACTTTCTTTTGTTTTTTGTAGGAACTATGTTTAGTTCACAAATAAATCGAATCATAAATTTTGAGTTAGCTATTCAAAAACGAAGAAACCACTCTCATATTTCTCTCATATATCTTTCAAGTATTTTTTCAAGAATTTACATAAATAATAACAGATCATTTAAATAGCTCCTAACGCATATCCTGAAAGAACTCTACACTACATATTATGTAATGGGAATGAAAAATAGATAATGTCACTCATGGCTAAACTTAGTACCCACAATCGAGTCACATTAAAACCGTTTGAACTCTACAGATAAAACAAATAAATGATCGTTGTAGTATCGGTATTTTATCGTTTTTTTATATTTATCTGAGTATATGCCATATCAGCTCATTCCCCCTATTTAACGTTAGCCATAAACCACCATAACAGAGAATAGAGATAACAATTTTAATGTCACAATTAGACATTTTAATTTTATTAAGTATTTTTTTATTTTATTTGGGAAACAAACAGTATTATATTATACATAACATAACATAAGTAGGTTTATAACAAAAATAAAATATTAAACATACCAGTAAAGTGTCCACTACTTTAGACATACATTCATACAGAATAGACAACAAAAAAGTTAGGTATAAAAAAAAAACATTTAAGAAACAAAAAAAAGTTTTATTATAATAAGATGTAGATACAATACTGTGTTGTATATGTAGGAATTATAATCGGTTGTGATCGGTTGTGGTAGTGTCATTATGGATATTATGCAATTGATTGGGCGTAATTATATGAAGGGATAGAGTGCATGTAGTGTACTCGTACTCTCTTCCAAGGTAATTAGTATTCTTATAATCTATATATGTATATATATGTAAATATGCAAAGACAAAAAAGATCAGTACCTTTTTCGTCTGTTTGTTAACCGATTTTCTTGTTTTGTTTAGTAGATATTGACGAGCTTTAGTATTATTATTAAAAAAATGTTGGAATCAGTTAGGTTTTTATATAAAGAAGTAAATTATTTTTATATAAGTTTTTCTTAAATTTTCAATAATTATTATAGTCGAATTTCAACCACTAGGCGAACGCTAGTAATTACAAAGGTATTATTAATATTTTATAATAATCATAATCATTTTATTAATGCGGCCAGCATTTTTGCCATTATTCTACGCGGACATGACTTGTAAGTTGTACAGTAATAATTAAATATACTTGTTTCCTTTATTGTAAATAAAGTATATGCATTCCAGATATTTTTAATAGATCTTAATTTAAATATTAAAACTCAATTTAATGTTACTACATACTTCATGAAGTAAATAAACTAGAAAAATCGGTCCAGTGCGAGTCGAATTCGCACACGAAGGATTCCGTACCATTGTACATGTACTTTTATTAATAAGACTGTTACTCTATGTATATATAGTATACTAACTTCGATGTTCGATTATGAACGTAATTTTTTTTTGTATTTTTATTTTTTTATTTTTAATATACTGGGCATCTAACACTGTGGAGAGTTGCCTATCGACTCTGAACTCATCGTAAAAACAAGCATTTACAATACAAAATGGTGTATTGTTAACAATACAAGATTACAATGATAGATTATGAAACAATTTAATACTATTTAACTGAAGAATTTAGGAAAAAATAATACTGCAATATCTCAAAGATTATATTAGCTACGCTTACCTTATTTTACAAATTAACACCAAAATATGAATTAAAAGTAATATATATTTGTGTAAAAACTTCCACACTGACATTAACTTTCGAATGACGTATTATGGATAAGTTCCGGATTACGCAAAATATTAATTTTAATTTTTTAGTAGGCATCTCTCCTTTATAGGCGTCTCTCCTGGACTTACCCTACATATTCTGTGAATATTTCAACTCTTTATCTATTACGGTTTATGAGATACAGCCCTCTGACATACGAACGGATGGACGGATAGTAGATGTAGGGTTCCGTTGACAGCTTTCGTTTACTGATAAACGAAGGAAGAATTATCATGAAAACTAAATTGCAAATGATTTACTGAGTATTATATTACTGAGTATATAAATAGATACTTCTTTTTACATAATATGCTATTAATATTCAATACTTTAGTGCTGCGATGAATCTTATAGTTATTACTAGCGACTCATCCTAGCTCCACTTGGGTTCGTTCCTAGATACGTTTTAACGCTTAGTGTAGATTTCTATATGTTGACCCAAATAACCAGCTATGATCATACCAAATTTCATCAAAATCTGTCCAATGGGGTTTCTCGTGATGCATTCTCAGACAGAGACAGGCAGACAGACAAAAATTCTAAAAACTGTACATTCGGCTTCTGTATCGGTAATAATGACTATTTTAATAAGAGTTTCCAAAAAAATATTTAATGTACAAATTCGATTCAGTTACAATTTTATTATTTTTATATATTTTTTTCACTGGTAGAGCTAACTGTTTAAAAGGAAATTCAGCACGACTCTGTTACACGTATACTTATGTATATAGTATATTAATAATTTCTATTATTATTAACGTAAAAAATATTTTAATAATATTTTTTTTCCTTTAACATGTTCTGCATAGAGAAAACCGGATTAAACCCGCGTTCTTCGGATCAGTAGTAGTAAGAGTGAGGAGCGGGACCATAATAATAACAAATTATATTTTATTATCATGACGTCAATTACTAAAGTCAAGTTTTTATTGCTAACTAATAATGGTTATTACATTATATGGTAGTTATTAGTAATGTGTTATGTTGAAACTTACACGTTTCACTTTGCATATCTTAATCAACATTTAGCATAATAATTTGCTCGCAGTATTTTATCTATCTAATGTATTTAAACAAGCAATTCTTGTATATTTATTTATTTATTTATTTATTTATTTATACCGGCAATAACAATTTGCTGAAATTTGGTCTGTGGGGGTTTTTCAGGGGCTAAAACTCGATCTAGATTAGTAGTTAGTCTCATGTCTGGAAAAACGCGTGATTTCGAGTTTTCATGCGGTTTTCTTTCGCATTATACCACGGAAAGTATGCTCGATAATTGCTTACTCTCGGGCATAAGCAAAGTGGTCAAGCGGCCAAGGCGTAAGATTGAGACAGGTGTCCGGGTTCGAATTCCGGTCGGATAAAAAGATTTTACTATTGTTTTTTTTTTGTATATAATTTCAGTTTTTAGTTTTTTTCTTATCTAAAAAGAACGATACAACAAAAAATAATGTACTGTAGAATGCCTAGAACTGTAAGAATGCCCAAGTACTGTATTATTTAATTGTGGAAACTTTATTGGTCAATAATTTATATTTAATGTTTTTTTTAATTATATTACTTTGTACTGTTTGTTTCCCGAATAAAATAAAAAAAATATAAAAAAATAGTATCTTTTAAATGATTAAATTTGCCTTCAGTGTTTTTACAGGAAGAGATTATTAATCTACCAAATACGAGATTATTTTATTTGTACTATTCCACTCATTCATGCGATCTTAATTATCTTACTTTATCAAGATAAGATAAGAGAGAGGTTCGCTGTCTGTTTCCGCAATGCCGTATTTTTTCAATGTAATCGAGTGGCAGTTTTGTGTACCACCTGTCAAGAGCCCACGTGGTCCGAAATCGTACGAAGACGTCACGAAGATGTGCGAACGTAAATAGTCGAGGGCATTCAGCCATACAATGCTTCCAATAGTTCACACACTATTCGTATTGCCAAATACCGGTCTAAATACCATTTCTTTTTTCACTATTATACTATCACAACTAAATATTTTAACTAATCATTGTCAATTTTATCGCTGTGTAATAAAATACTGAACTGTTTTCCTCCAAACACGTAAATATAAAGCGCGTAAAGAACAGAATACAAAAAAAAATTCATTAAACACTTTCTCACATATTATATGTGATAGCGCTAAAATTTCGATATCGGAACAAGTAATTTATATATTGAGGATGTCGTGATTGCTTCCGTACCTGTACCCCACCAATATCGTTTCCAGCCGACTGAGACCGCGCGGAACATAGCGCCGCGTGTAACACCGACAGTGGCTCGCGACCAACTGAACAGCATTCCGTAACGAATACTTAAAAAAAACTTTAAAAAAGGGCCTTTTCGATTTAAAAGCTTGATGAACGTTAATTTTTGCAGTATAAAAAAGTTAAGGTTACACCGCCACTTCTTAGTACAAAGGCGGTGGCACATCCTTATTCAATTAATCCCTAATTAGAAACGAGAGTGCTCTTAATGTTAAGAGGATTTCATCGCAGGCTGTCACCGAAGTAAATGGAAATCTGACAGCTCGTTAGGTGCCACTGCTGGTGATATTTAGGTCAACCAACAGCATAACGTTAGTACATTATATGATATAGACTCGTATATTTTAGAGCAGGTGTTAATATATTATTTACATATATGTTTAATTCAGTTTATATAAATTTGCCAATTTTTATTTCATTTTATGTTATGTTCCTTATAGTTATGTTCCTTCCTTCTTCCGGTTTTAAGTTTAGTAAAGTGAAATATACAATTTGCTGCCTATGGATACCACTTTTTTCAAATTTAGATTTAATGCTTTAACTCGGTGATTTTATTATGTTTACTTCATAGTCGTATTCATTGCATTAAAATTCAAAAGCTAAAATATTTAAATAAAATACATATACTTTTTGAAATTAATAAATATCAATCAAATATTAATTATAAGCTGAATTTATAATAAGTAAAACATATTATAAGAAGGCCAGATATTAATAATAAAAACCAGCGCAGACATTTTATTTAATTTATTATGATTGAATAAGAATTACAAGGTTAAATGTTCTCAATGATAGTAGGTATTTGTATTTATTTATTGAAATTGAATGTGTGCAAGAAAGTTTTTTAAATAATAAAATACCATTAATTAGAAAAGAAAGAACATTAACTAGTAATAAATCTTCTATTTTTGTGATTGAAAACATTATATTTTGCTTTTGAACTATATTCATACGTAATAAATAAATTTAAAAACGCTAGTTGTTTTGTGAGATAAAAAAAATAAAGTACATTTTTATATAAATTCCATGCTCTAACCAAAATATTACATTTTTATATAAATTCCATGCTCTAACCAGCGGTAATTCTTTATAGTCTCGGTTGAAAGTGCCAATTTGTGTAGGACCCGTCTATATTGCGCTATTAAGTAGATTCCGCATAGTAAGTGATTTTAATATAACTTATAGAGGTTATTTTTAACCCTAACTAATTGAATCATAACATATTTTTTAACCTTAATTTTCTCGAAATAGTTAAAAACAGCGGTGGTTTAACCTAAATAATAATAATGGTACTGGTAATAGATAAACAAGCAGAATAGGGATATCGATAAGAGTACCTAGGTAATATAAATTTTATAACATAATAAAATTAATTTATTCAAGCGATTTATCTCATTTAGCTCAAATTATTATATATTACCCTTTTATATTTGTCGTATTTCGTCCTTTTAAAGTTGTTTGGAAGAAGGGGCACCGCTCCCACCGCCCTGGCATACCATGCTTACGAATTTGGAAGCTTTTAACTTAGAAATTAATGAATAAAACAGTCGTTTATCAACCTCGATCTCATATCTAAAGGACTATAGTTATTATAATTTTCACATTTCAGTTACATACTTTATAATCATATGATTAATCTATACATATAATAAAATTCTAAGTCGAATCTGTACCTTAAATATTTTTTGGAAAATCTTATTGAAATAGACATTATTATCGATACAAAGGCCGAATCTATAGTTTTTAGAATTTTCGTCTGTCTGTCTGTCAGTCTGTTACCGCATCACGAGAAAACCACTGGACCGTTTTTGATGAAATTTAGTTTGATGATAGCTGGATATCCGGGTCAACATATATGATACTTTTTAGTGCTGGAAAATATCTCATCTCTGAGAAATCTATAATAAAAGCTAAAACGTAACTAGGTATGAACCCGAGCGAAGCGAGGGTGAGACGCTAGTATATTATGTGACGGTATTGTATAGATACATAGATCCAGAATCTTAAAAACTTGACTGAATATAAAAGTGAAGCAGTTGAACTATTTTATACATAAATATCTTTGTATGTATTAATCTTAACAATTAATTTAAACTTATAATAGAAAAAACAATTTAGTACTTTTTCACTTGCTTTTTTAAATTCTAAATGTACAGTATAGAATGAAACAACGTTATTTGCTACCTGTTTTTTAACCGACTTCCAAAAGAAGAAGGAGGTTCTCAATTCGACCGTATATATATATATATATATATATATATATATATATATATATATATATATATATATATATGTTTGTTTGTGGATTTTTTCGTCGTTTATCAACCGATTTTGATAATTCTTTTTTTGTTGGGAAGGAGATATCTCAAGAGTGGTACCATGACAAGGAAACCAGGATCTGATGATGGGATCCCAGAGAAATCGAGGGAAAATTTCGAAATTGTAGCGGCGACTAGTGCGTTTGTTAACATTTTCATTAGGTATTTTAAAGCACTACTATTTAATGAAGGTCTGGAGTCGATTTGATGATGGACCCGAAAGACAGTCAAGGGAACTCCTCGACTATTTACAGCAATTACCTGGTGTTTGGGCTTGATTAATTTGTATTGGTGATAGGTCTACACTAAAAATGGAAAAATAAAAACTTAAAAAAAAAAACGACTTCCAGGCACTGAAAAGTAAAAAATAACAAAACGGGGGTTTTCATTTACTATAGATACTTAATCAGATTTTTTCGAAGTCAGTGCCAGCCAATACAAATCAAAGCACACCGATTTTTTTTAAATTTATAACGACGACAGTGCGGAGACCATCCTATTGTACAGAATATTATGTAGTTTGTACCTATCAGTTGTACGTTTTGTTTGCTTACCACGTTTTATCTAGCGCTGTAGATAATGGATATATCTCTTTATTTCATTCGACACTTTCTGTCACAGGAAGCATATATTAAAACACAGGAATGAATATATTAATTATATTATTATTCATTCAGTGAATCTGCGTTCTTTGAGCAGTAAGGTGGTCCAAATTCTGTACATTGTAATTATTTTTTACAAAAATATAAAAACTGAGACATCTAGCGGAAAAGCTGAGGAAACACGTACTCTTCATGAGATAGTAATACTTTACGCAATACGCACATGATGCTTAACGAAATTTCCCATAGGTGGCTGCGTTTTGTAAAATATGTGTTAGTTTCCCTTATGTAAATACATGAAAAGAAAAAGAATAAATCACAGTCACTCCATACACCACTCTACATTTCATATAAATTATGCCAAATTTTAATAAAAGAATTAAAAAATGACACGTAAAATGATATTTTAATAAGTAGTAGGAAAGTTAAAAATTATTATCTGCCCATAATATAATAAAACAGTAACATAGGGAAATCGATGTGCGCGTTTCACGCAAAAAGTACTGAACCGATTATAACTTAATTTTGTGTAGGGATAACTTATTACTCGAGGTAACATTTAGGATACCTTTTACTACAGGCAATTTTTTTATTTCATGCGAAAACACAATAACTACTTCTATCGAGTCGTCCTTAAAAATGTAGGTAGGCTAACGCTGGCTAATCCGAGATACATCAAGACAATGTACTAGAAAATTGTGGGTCTAAAAAAGATCTACAGAAAAATCTTCAATAGTATATGAGTCTATCTCCTAAGGAACACTCGAAATAACTAATTTTATTATATATTATTATATTAAAGGCAATATCGCGACTCACTGAATGACTTATTAACGTTCAGCCCAAGCCGATGATTATAGACAAGCACCACTAAGAAAACCAGAATTATATATAAAACTACTATTAATAAAACTACTACTAATATTAAATGCAAAGGTATCTCTATTTGTCTGTCTGTTTGTCCGTCACCTTTTCACGCTTTATTCGCTAAACCGATTAAGATGCTTGATATGAAAATATTTTGAAATCTTGAGAATGTCATATACATTTTATCCCGAAAAACAAAATATGTATAAGGGGGTGAAAAAGGGGTGGAAGATTGAATGGGGAATCAATTATTTATCAAGAGATATATATTTTTTTATTTTTTATAATACTTACCTACTTTTCTATACCTATATAGGTACTTGTACATTGTACATATGTATCATCTTTTCTATACTTACAGTTAAAACGTACCTAGGGGTGAGGGTGTATCGCAAGTTTTTTAATATGTCTATGAATTTAGAAATTATTCGATAAATGTTCATATGCCAATAATAAAGCTTGTAAATTTTTATTTTTTATGTATGTAGTGGAAATAAAATAAAACAATATTTAAGCATTATTTTTACAATTTTTATACTTTTAAATATTTTTTTAAACGTTTGTTATTCTTTTAATTTTATTATTTAATTGCCAATATATGTACAAGTAATATGAGACATGTTCTCATAACTAGACCTAGCTTATAATTAAATAGGTATGCTGCAACCAATGCCGGTAGCAATGTATAAAATTAAATTTTAAAAATATAAGTATATAAATGGAATAACATACAAAATAATATAGACAAAAATGATAAATTATTTATTAAGTTAGCTTAATAAATAATTTATCATTTTTGTGTCATTTTGTGTTGGATGTTAGCATCCATGTTTTTTTATTCAGCTGTAAGTTGAGAAAGAAAATGCTTTTAGTATTAGCTTTAAAAGCACCGATAGAATGGTACTCCTGGAGTATTTTAGGGGAATTAGTTCAATAATACTGAGACATCTACCCAAAGGAAGTATTGTAGAAACTTTGTGATAGTTCTGGGTAAGTCAAAAGTGGAAAGAGGTAAAATCAAGTTTAAAAATAGTTTAGAGCTTAAAAATAGTTTATAGGCAGTTGGATATTGGGGATAAAAAAATATGTATGGACATGTATTGTGTGTTGTGTGTTGTGTATTTAAGGCCATTTAAGTTAGCACAAAAATTACAGACGTGGTAATACGTATTTAAGAAGATTGAAGGTAAAGCGTATGATGATGAAGATTATCATATTTAAATAGCATGTATCAGCATAGTTGAAGAATAGTAAGACAAGAGGGCCCGAGTCTCTTACTTGTATACCATTATATTTTGTTCAAACAATTTTATACCACTTTAATAAGACTTAACTGAAATTATCGTAATAACATTTGATCAAACTCGCTTTCAATCTATACATATAATAAAATTCTGAGTCGAATCTGTACATTATATATTATTTGGAAAATTTTATTGAAGTAGTCATTATTATCGGTACAGAGGCCGAATCTATAGTTTTTAGAATTATTTTTTTTCTGTCTGTCTATTTGTCTGTCCGTCTGTCTGTCCATGACTGCATCACGAGAAAACCACTGAACAGATTTTAATGAAATTTACATATAGGATACTTTTTACTGCGGGAAAATATCTCATCTTTGAGAAATCTATACTAAAAGTTAAAACGTAACATATATCATATATAATATCATATATGAATGTAATAAAAATCATTTTGAAATCGGTTTATCCTTCTGGGAGTTACGATGCCACAGATAATTTGGATAGATTCCTATTATAATATGAATAACTTCTAAGAACGGATTTATTGAAATTTAAACCCCAAGGAAATGAAACAGGGCGAAACATCGACGATCAATAATATTTTTTTAATCAAGTATACTTAATATAAATGGGGTTAATATTTTTACACTTAATTAACAAAAAAAACGTCATGATTTGCCCAAAATCTTGGAAAAGGGGTTGAAAGGTGATTATGATTTTGTACTGTACATTATCACTGTAAAATCTGTATAATCGTTTTAAACATTGTATAGGTATGCTTAGACTGATTTTAGCATAATTTATGTAGGATTAGAGAAAAAGGATAAATCCCTTTACTCGTTTAAAGGGGAAAGGGATAGATGTTACAGTATGAAAAAGTTCATAAGATAATTAACTTGTCTATATACATATAATAAGATTGTAAGTTCGGCATGTCTGTACATTGCTTGTATTTGCAAAAAAAATAAAATATAATTTGGGGGATTGAAAATAACTAATAAAGGCAATCGTTTTTAAATTTTTGAAGTTATACTTCTTTTGGGATGCTTGGAAAAAATTATGAGAGTAAAATTTTTACGATGCGCGCGCACACCGACAGCCAAAAAGCGACATGATGAAGTTATGTAATTGCATTCCATTTGCAAACAGAGATTTGTGACAGACGGGATTTTTGTTCTGTTACGCCATAGAAGTATAGCTTTTTATGTGCAACCATACACGCACACACGTTTTTTTTGGTTTGTCGGTTTGTCTGTGTATTTAAAATTGCATCACATAAAAACTACTAAATTGAATTCAAGGGATTACAATTATATTCATACTCCGTATCACAAGATAATATTAAAATATAATAAAAGTCTTTTTTTCATTAAAATCGATCAACAATATCAAAGTTATAATTATAATTTAAAGTTAGAAGGCACTTCACTAACGTAGTATTGCGTGGTACTAGCGGGAGTATAATTTTAAACTACTGATAATATCAAATATATGATGATTATAAATAAAAAAAATGGATAGTTCAGTTCCAAGAATCGTAAAAATCTATTTTATTTTGTTTTAAATTAAATAATAATATGAGGAGCGAAGTATTTCAGTTTAGCAGTTTGCTGCATAGATGGCGTGCTGGAATTACGGTGTCAAGATTTTTCGTAAAAGAGTAACCCTCGTCCATATTTTTTAGTCATCAATAGTTTTATCGAATTTATAAATAATGAATGACAGCTCAGAGTTAATAAATCACTAATTTAATAGTTGTGCTTAGTTTGAAATTCAACTGGTTTGTCTGATATAGGTAATTATAAAAAAAAAACTTAATGGTCAAGTGCGAGTCTGACTCGCACATGTAAGGTTCCGTTGCATTCAACAAACGTGATTTTTTTTTGGTCGTTTTTGCTCGATATTGATAACGGAAACAGGTAGACGCTTGAAATATTCACAAAATATTTAGTTATATATTCACTTTAAAAATAAATGATTAAATTGAAACAAATATTTAAGGGGGGCACCCATACAACAGAGATGATTTTTTTCCCGTTTTTATAGATAGTGGTTCGGAAGCCTTCGTGCGTGAATCCGACTCGCACTTGGCCGGTTTTTATTTTAAAAAAATCACGTCTAGAGACTCCCTTTTCAATGAAGGAGGTTGTACCTAGTCAACACATTTTTGTTTTTCTGACATCTACGCGAACGAAATCGCAGGCACAGCTAGTTTACAGTTTAGGGCTTTGATGTCTGTCGGCTTTATTTTTTCTAAGAAAGCTTTACTGTCTTAGTTTTTTTGTAGTGTAGTAGTAGCAATACCTACGAGTTACAAATGTGAAATTAGATACCTACATTACAGACAGATTTAAAGTATAAATAAAAATAAGTCTGTCTATTTGTTCATATAAGATAATCCATACATATAATAAAATTCTAACTGAGCCGAATCTGTACATTAATATTTTTTGAAAAATCTTATTGAAATAGTCATTATTATCGATACAGAAGTGGAAACTATAGTTTTTAGAATTTTCGTCTGTCTGTCTGTCTGCCTGTTTGTCTGGGAACGCATCACGAGAAAACCACTGTACAGATTTTGATGGGTATGATGATAGCTGGTTATCTGGGTCAACATATAGGATACTTTTTACTTCGGGAAAACATCTCATCTCTGAAAAATCTATAGGTAGGTACTAAACATTAAAATGTAACTAGGGATGAACCCGAGCGGAGCGAGAGTGAGTCGCTAGTATTATATATAGTAGACTTAATACTGTCAATGTATAATACTTTCTTAGATTTACGCGAATATTTGACATTTAAATAAAACTATCTTTTCGGATTTGGATTTGGATTGCTGTAAAGCAATCGAAACGTCGGGAAACAAAAATCAAAATAAATCCGCGAAAAAATCCGAAAAGATAGTTTTATTTAACTGTCAATGTATATCAAAGTGCTTATAAAATTGAAGCTAACCAAATCGGCTATGACGTTTCTAAAAAAACATATCACTTCCTTCCGTTTAGAAATCTGTTAAAAGACAAAAAGGTGGCACACTTAAATAAATAAGTACCTGGGCAAGCGAGCTTCGCTCGGAGTTCTTTTATGTTATATCGTATTCTTTAGATAAAAAAAAACTAAAAACTTGAATAAATACAAAAAAAAAACACAAGTAAGAAATTATCGACCATATTCTGCGTAGAATAATGCAAAAGAAAACCCGTTTTTTGACTAGACGTAGACTAATCTAGATCAATTTTTCGTCCCTGAAAGCCCCCATTTACCAAATTTCAGCGAAATCGTTAGAGCTGGTATAAATAAATAAAGATATAAAGATATAAATATACAAGAATGGCTAGTTTAAATATTATATAAGATATGTTACTTGATAATTCTAGAATATATATCAAACGTAATTTACCATGAAACTTCTTTTTATACGTTTCTAAAATAAATTGCAGCAATTAAGAAACTTTATTTACTGTATGCTTTTATGTAATTATAATTTCTCTTTTGAACGTTTTATGTAAAAATTTTGCTAAAAATAGTCGTGTTACTACTTTTGCGTCGTTTGTTTTACCTTATCAGAGTATGTGAGCATTTTGAATGTAGAGCGTCCATGCATATTGCCTTCTGTGCGCAGATTTATACATATTATGTACACGTGTATTAGATTTAATATTTCTTATCAAGACTACTTATAAATTCATACTTCTGTACTAAATATACATACCAATATTATAATGTAAGTAAATCTGAATGTAACTCGGTCTGTTACTTATCATGCTTAACTTATGAAGAGATTTCGATGAGAAAAATATATAGATTGCACCATGGGGATGGACGTAAGCTATATTTTATTACAATTTCCCTTGCCATGCCATAGAACCCGCAAGGAAAAACTAGTGTTGTATGTAGATTATTACACTTTTAAATTACTATTTCTAAGCTTAGCTAAGCGTACACCGTAATAATAAAAGTGGGTATGCCATCTTAGTCTTCGTGAATAAAAATACATATATGCATTGACATTTCACAATAATATAATATATATTAACTAGCAACTCACCCTCGCTCCGCTCGGGTTCGTCCTTAGTTACGTTTTAAAGTTTAGCTCAGAGATGAGATATTTTCCCGCAGTAAAAAGTATTCTATATGTTGACCCGGATAACCAGTTATCATCATACCAAATTTCATCATCCGTGATACGGTCACAGACAGACGAACGGACGGACGGAGAGATAGACGGACAGACAGACTAAAATTCTAAAAACTATAGATTCGGTCTCTGTATCGATAATAATGACTATTTCAATAAGATTTTTCAAAAAATATTTAATGTACAGATTCGGTTTAGTTACAATTTTATTATACCTATGTCTATACATTTTACATATATTAAAATATATAAATTCAGAATAGATTTTTTTAGAAAGAAAAATAGAGTTCAACTCAAAAATATTTTCTTGTTAATTCAACATGTCTGAAATTATTTTGCCTTAACGTTTCATTAGTTATGGGCTTTACATATTTTTTATTATAGTAAAAATACTAGACTTCATTATCTGAAACATTTTGCGATATACATTTTCAATAACTCGACTTTATAGCAATGTACATTTAAAATCATCAGGTAATTAGTGTTTTCGGGATTATCAAAAATTTAATTTCAATATTCCAGTAAATATTGTGTTGTTATCGAGACATAGAGTTATTTAATTATACGGAAAAAAAGTATATTCATTTATTACATTGTTTTTCTGTTCATTTTGTTCAGACACCCATTTTATTAAACAACTATTTTATTAAAATTATTGAAAAATGATTACCATTTGCTGTTATATAGAGCTAGCTTTACATCATTAAGGAAACTTGTACGCTTAAGAGAACCTTTTCAAAAGATTTTTTATGTGAAGCCCGCGAACTGTTACTTAGTTACCATACACCAGGACATAGAATAGTTTTTATCCCGGAAAACATCCCTTAAAGTGGGGAGAAAAGGGCGATAAAAGTTTGTGGGGAATCATGTGTCAAGTAAGGGATATACATATATATGTATTTTTTTAATTTTTATAGTAGGTACTTACTTTTCTATACCTATGTATGTACATATATATAGTTTATTCTATACTAACCGTGAAAATGCATCTAAGAACGAACGCAAGCGAAGCGAGCGTGAGTCGCTAGTTCATCATACGTATGTATCTATATGATATAGTCATTTCATACTAACCGTTAAAACGTACCTAGGGACGAACCCGAGTTAAGCAAGGAGGAGTTGCTAGTAATTATATAATTAGGTACAATTTACAGGTTTATGTTCAAGAAGATTTAATATTTAAATAAGACATACAATATTAAAAAAATGATGCCCTATCTTTAAAAGTGTTAAGATTAGTATAAAGTTAACGATAGTATCTACTTGACTGATTTAATTACTTGAAATCGGTCAAGCCGAAAAAAATGTTAAATAAAGGCCTAATAAAACGATTTTAATAGGAAATAAACATGTCTAGCTCAGATATTATTAAAAGTTTAAAAAATAAACAAATATTAAAAGTGGAAGCTATTCTATGTATAAGTTTTATTACTGCAGTTAATTTTTTAACATTGCAGATGTATAAGGATGATTATATTAATTTTTAAGCCCTACGTAATTGGTAAATTTAAAAAAGATAAACGTGTGTGAACTTTATATTATAATTTTCGGTTTCCAACCGCATACTCTAAATCATCGGATCATGGAACTATCTCACCAATGCAGGTAAGAGTCCTGAATTTATTATACCCATGGTTGTGTCGGGTTTTATATTTAGTCATATTAGGCAGTTGATTATGAGTTTATTAGAAAAAAAAGTATATTATATAATTGAGGTACGACTGTTAAAAAATTGTAAGAATTATTTGTAATCAATTATTAAAAAATACTACAAAAAGTACTGCAAAATATGTTAATTAGTGTTCACTTTAGTAACTTAGGTTTTTTAGATAGACAAGGTTAACCGTGAAAGACATTCACAATTTTTGCCTCAACGTCGAGATCCTCAGTGAGAAATTAAAAAAAAAAAATATATCATAGATAGATGCCTACATATTGCTTATTTATAGAGACATTTTGTTTTTTATCTGCCTCCTGTGCTAAAAGAATTAAAAAAGAATAGCATAGAAATAGAATTGGACGATTCAGTGACAAATAGTAAAATAATTAGAGTTAAAACTGTGAACACATTTATTTATGTATATTAATAAGAACAAAAAAAAACTATTTACACAAAATATTCGTATATCATAGTAACCAAGCCGAAATAAGCAAAACGCTAACTCAAATGTGTGCAATGGCTAATTGCGAAATAATATTTATTAAAATAATATTTATGAGAATAATTCTACAATAATTCTTTTCAAAACACCTCAACGTTTTTATAATACTATTAGAAAACATAATAATATACATTGCACACATATTGTTAAATATTACACTGTATATATTTAGGGTATTTATGAAAGAGGCACACACACACCTTTATAAATTACTAGTCTTTACTAATGACCCACTTCGCTTGCTCATTATATAAATATTGTCATCACGATGTTTTCCTGTAGGATAATTTCACATTTTACTTAAAGAATTTTTAGAAGCTAGCCAATATTTTTCCTCATACCCACGAGTATAAATTTATTATATTTTCCACGTCTACATTCAGAAACATTAACTATTTATAATGCTACTAGTAACTTACTTGTGCTTCGCTCGCGAGCTTGCTTTGGTGAGCTGCCTCTCACTCACGAAAAAACATGAAAATTTGATAAATTGTTGCTATCCCAATATCTCGAGGAAAGAAAACAATCAGCTGACTATAAAATGGTAGATTATACGTCAGCTGGTCGCTCGAACACGAAAAATATACTGTCAATGATTTCATCTCAACTGAAAATATATCTGATGGTAGCTTATGCAAATATGGATAAATTGGCTGTATCTCGGTGGAAAGACTGTCAGCTGATACTTTGAAAGTCATAACGCAGGAGTTAGGCGGGAGCATTTATTGCCTATTTAACTGTTCGTGCATGCATCAGCTGACGAGGTTTCCCTCGACTTACCGTCAGCTGATTTCACCTGATAGCAAATCAGCTAGCTAATTTTTATATGAGAGGAAATGACGTATTTTAATTTATTCGGAAATAAATATTTCGTATAAATACTTCAATACTAATAAGTATATAATCAAATAACTGAAAATATATTGAGATAAGAAAATAAGTAAATTCAAAATATATTATAAACTCGGTAATAAAATAAAGTTTATTACAAAAAAGTGATTAAAAATAACAATGAAATTTAATTATTTTCGTTCTCGCTTTGGCTTGTGTCACTCTCATCTCTCTCGGATTCGCTGTCAGAGCTATCTGCTCTCATGTTTTCATTATCATCTGTATCATCATCATTATAAATAAAAAATAAATATTAGTATGCATTATTCAATATAATCAAAATGATAAAAAAAATTGCCTTCTTTGGTCTGAATAGTTATCTGATCAATTGATATTAGTATCTGAGTTCAAAAAAACCAGATGAATTAAAATTTATTGTCGATTTCTATCCAGCCATAGTCTGAAAGCTCTTCAGTAATTGGAACTTTTAGATGTACATGTGACCATATCTGAGCTATGTCACATGCTCTCAAAAATTGCTGATATAGCTCTAATCTGCATGGTGGTAGAGAAGAGCCATCAATACTCTTTTTGGACAGCTTGAACTTGAGAGTTTGTGTGTTTTTTTAAACAAACCTATTCTTGCCTCAATGATATTTTTTAATCGATTAAAGCCGTACATATGACAAACGAACTCTTGTATCTTACCAAAAATGCCTTCTTTATTTTCCGATTGTTTTGACATTTGGATGAAAGACTCGTGATCTAGCACCATCCGCTGAGTTTCATTGGAGTTTATCATATTTTTTGGTACTCGTACATTCCGTAGGCGTTGTGGTAGAAAGAAGTGATGTAGAAATACAAATATATACGAAGCACAGGCTAAACTTAATCTATACATATAATAAAACTGTAGAGGTTGTGTACATAGAAAAAAAAATGCTAAAAACCGAGCTAGGGGGATGTAAGAAGAGAAATAGAAGAAATCCAGATTTTTTTCATTTTTTTTGTTTCTCTGTTTGTATGTCTGTTTGTCTGTTTGTACGGGCTAATCTCGGGCTAAAAATACGAGAAATGAAATTTTATATAGTGGTATCTTATATCCCCAGTCAACCAGAAAAATTAAAGAGTTCCCTTGGGATAGTTAAAAAACTATAGTAACTTATACAGCTTAGTATACAAAAACTACTGATTTGATTTTTATGAAACTTTACGATAATATAGTTCATACATCAGAATAATAAATACGGTACTTTTTATCCCAGAAAAATGTACGGTTCCCGTGGGTTAGATTTGTTTTTGTTTGTACATGTGATGATGATGTTCTCCTGACCGATTCCGGCCACGGCGGCCAATCTCATTGAGACTAGCCAACTGCGCAGGAGATATTATAGTGCACAAGTGTACGCGCAGACACAAGTGCACTCTCTATTCCTGTCACTCTCATACTCCGGTGGGACGACTACTCGACACGACCGGTGAGAATTAAGGCGCAGAACCGACGGCTTTACGTGCTCTCCGAGGCACGGGGGTGAAACACCGCCAACTCCCCAACTCCGGGCTGTTACTGAGGCTTACTATACAGAAAGACTCAATAATTAAACTTGGCCCGACCCGGGACTCGAACCCAGGACCTCAGGATGTGCAGCCGTACATGCTAGCCACTACACCACCGAGGCAGTTTGTACATGTAGTAACAAAGCGAAATCTGTACATGCAATATTTTAAAAGTACATGCAATATTTTATTTTAATATAAGCAATGACTGTTATGTATTGTGTACAGATTACAGAATATAGATTCCAAAACAATAGTTATTGAAATTTTTATCTGTTTATCTGTATGTCAGTTTGTCTGTATATCTCCGAGCGTTTTACGCAAAAAGTAGGTACTGAACGTTAACTATATTTTGTGTACAGATAACTTATCACTTGCTTTAACATTTAGGGTACCTTTAACTGAAGTAAAATCTTTTATTCCCACGGAAAAACACAACAACTGACTGGCTAAACCTTTAGAGATACATAAAAATACCTTAAGGAAAACTTATAGGTCTTAAAAAGACCTACAGAAAAGTCCGCAATAGCATGTGTCTATCTCCAAAAGTATGCTCACAATAAATATTTTTATCTAACATACCCAGGGATGTACCGAAGCGAGGGTAAATCGCCAGTATGAAACAAAGTAGCTTTCAATAACATTTAAATAATCAGCTTTAGTTTTTTATACCTTTATTAATTATGAAGTGTTTGCTCCTATAATAAGTTTTTAACATATATTGCTATAAAAAATATAAGGCGCATTGAAATTTGACTTCAATTAGTTTCTCAGCTTGAATATTACTAAGCCGAATCTGTACATAAAATATTTTTTTGAAAATCTTATTGAAACGGACATTACTATCGAAACAGTGGCCGAATTTATAGTTTTTAGAATGTTTGTCTGTCTGTGACCAGATCATGATCACGGAAAAACTACTGGAGAGATTTTGATGAAATTTGGTATCATAAATGCTGGTTATTCGGGTAGGATATAGGATAAGGATAGGATATAGGATACTTTTTACTGCAGGCAAATATCTCATCTCTAAGAAATCTATAATAAGCATGAAGACGTAAGTAGGGACGAACACGAGCGGAGCGAAAGTGAGTCGCTAGTATTACTAATAAAAGTTAAATTTATTTTTTTTATAATACTAAATTCCATAGCTCTCATTGAAGAATTTAGTGTTATAAAGAATCGAAACAGTCAATTTGAGAGGTAACTTAGTTAAATAATAAACGTTCCTGTATAATGTATACCTACTATACTTTTGCAATTTATTGTTGCTTATTGCACTATTTAGATTAAGTTTTTATGACAATGTATTTTTTAAAAAAGAAGTTCTAAGCTACTGTCTACTTTTCTTTCAGAAAAAACATTTCGCATCGTTCTATGCTAATAATAGATTCAAATAATTTTAAGCCATTTTTTCCACATCACAGTGAAAAATGTGAGCATAGAAATTTAAATGCTCTCACCCATTATTTTACCAGTGTGCAACAAATTGTATTATTATTTTTCAAGCAATTTACCTCCTACATCGCAATTGTGGAAAGTTTAATATGAGTTTTTTTATTATATTTTTATATGCTTATATTTTTCAAATTATTGATTTGGAGTTCTCTAATCTCTTAGTATAATTTATTAATACATATGTATTTCTTTATATACGGTTTCCTAACTATTTGGTATGGTGTAAATAGTATCTGTATATGCAATTATTGAAACTTAGAGTAAAACTTATTAATATGTCAAAATTCAAAGTTTGTCAAACAATAATAAAGTAGCAACCCGTCCTGGCTATACTCGGTAATAAATGACTTAATAGCTTTTGTAGGTGTTATTAAATTCCAAATTATTTAGAACTCCAGCATATATTGCCTGTATTGACGGTCCTACTAATATCCTAGAAACATTCGCGAACGTGGATATAAAATTTATTAAAGGTTCATTGCAATCAGTGGTTGGTTGATGGTTTAAAATGCAAATAAACATCCCTACTTGCTGTGCCAACGGTCGCGGGTTCGAGTCCCGCTGCGGGCATTCTCATGTGTTAGAAGAGCACGAATTTTGTACTCCAGTCATGGGTGTTTATATTTATAATATGTATGTATTTAAAGTTATATATGTGTAGTGTATCAATTATTCGGTATCCATATTACAAGCCTCGTAGCTTACCATGGAAATAGATGGTGCTGTGTGTTAATGACAAACATATTTATAAAAAAAACATACATTCATTAGTTTGATTTTCCCATACATTGTAAGGGTAGTAGGTAGGTAGTAATTTCTAAAAAACCTTTTATCGCGAATTGAAATGAATTTTGATCCGATTCTTTATTACACAAACTGTGACATGATCAAATTTTAATCTCCCTAAACATAGTCCTTTAGTAAATTTTGAGAAATATAAAATACGAATAATAACATTGATTGATCAGGTCATAAAGATACCTATTACAGCTTAAATTTTATTTTTTAGTACAGTATGCAAAAATATGCAAAAAACTATTAAAATAAAATTTCTAAGTTTTCTATTTCTAAAATTTAAGTCCTTTATATTAAACTTCTTTCTTCTTTTGTTGTTTTAAGTAACTAATTATAAGTGTCTTAATATTTTTTTTATAATTTATAGTTCTGTTAATTTTATTTTTTATATGCTCCGTGTAATTGTTTATGCATTCCGTGGTTACTTATAAGTGTAATAACAGTTGAATTTAGACCACCTTTGTACAAATTATGTATTTTTGTTATGTTACTCTATATCATGTGAGTGATCCTAATTAAATAAATAAATAAAAACTCATAATTGTCTATATTATTACCCGACAGCGTTTACATGTTTAATTATCGGTGTCAGTATAAATTATCTAGACATATTGTCTAATGAAATTAATTTGCTAGTACCTAACCATTTGTAGCCAATTTACCTACAAACTTAGGAATTCACATAGAATTGTTTCAATTGTATTTGAAGGATGAAGACTGTGGCAGATACTCTGTAGAGCAATATAATTTGGCTGGAGCGGAATAGCATGTTGCCAAATTAAATTTTGAGTAGGTTTCATTGAAGAATTTTAGTATTACATTGACAAAATCGCAAAAAGACATAGATTTTTTAGTTTTAAGAGGAGCATTTGCTACTAGAAAATTGAGGTTTTCAGTACCAGCTTAATTATAATTACATATGTATAACGTTATTTATTCAGGTCTATTTTTGTTCCACATAGAGATTATATTTATTATCCTCCTTAATATCACAAAGGGCAAAATATGTATATACGTTTCATACATTTTGTGGTGCGTCACTATAATGATGTAATTTTCTGGTATTGATTGATTTTTAAATTTTTTATCAAAATTTGAGGTGGTTACTGAGCAACAAATAAGCTTTTTTGGTTATATCTCTTTAGAAAGGGTCTATCAATGTGGAATGTGTTAAATATTCGTAGTGGAATAAAATATTAAATATTATAATGTTCCAGGAAAATATAGTTTTCACGTGAAATAGAATGGATTTAAATATAAAAAAACATCATTTATATATGACCCTTTATGATCTCCTTCGAATATTGTTTCAATTCTACGCCATTGAAATTCCTGTTTTATAGAATATTTTTTAATGATTAGGCTGTAGCCGCGCGCGTTTTTAATTTTCCGAAATTTTTAATTTTATTTCTATACCAATTTCTGCCTCGGTGTTGTAGTGGCTAACATGTACGGCTGCATATCCGGAGGTCCTAGGTTTAAGTCTCGGGTCGGGCTAAGTTTAGTTATTGATTCTTTCTGTTTAGTAAGCTTTAGTAACAGCCCGGAATTGGGAAGTTGGCGGTGCTTCACCCTCGTGCCTCGGAGAGCACCGCCGTCCGCCGCTCCACCATAAAGCCATCGGTTCTGCGTCTTAACTCTCACTGATCGTGTCGAGTAGTCGTCCCACCGGAGTATGAGAGTGACAGGAATAGATCTCCTAGATGGCTCTCAATGAGGTTGGACGCCGTGGCCGAAATCACTACTATTAGACAGACATTACTATTATTATTATACAAATTTCAAATAGTAGTTACATAGTATACCTAGGATAGAATGAATCTCCATTTAAATTGATATTTTACGCATTTATAACATTTTTTTAATATTTCTATTAAATCTTATTCTTTCAAATCTTATTCTTCTTTGAGCGGCAGGCCTATCGGGTATTTTATCATGCTTGGTTTATCAAGTCGGATTAAAAATATTACGAGCAATTTTGGCTGTATAACGTATAAGTAATAAATTTAATAGAAGATTTTGAATTAAATATATTTTTCCTTGAGTTTCTATTGCGTTTATTCTCACGAGAAAAAAGTAGCTTGAGCCGTGATAATATAAAAACCATATCGATCCGTGAAAAAACTTATAAAACTCTAACATGAATTTAAGCACATACAATATTTGATCATCAAATATAGGCTTACAAGCCGATAGAGCAACACGAATATAGACGTTTCGTATTATATTGGATTTCACAGGCGTTGGAGGTTCTTTCACTGTAATACATAATATACTAGCAGACCCCGCCACGCTTGCCGTGGCACACTTATTTTTTTTTCTTTAGCTTGAAGGTAGAATTTATAGCTTAAGGTAGCTGTTTCTCGGATTCTTTCTCCGAAATTCCTTTTCGGATATGAAAATCTTTAATTTTTCAATAAAAAAAGGAAATAATTGAGATAAAAATTATCCTCTCTTATAATTTGGAACAAATCGTACATTTAAAAAAAGAATAAGTTAAAATCGGATTAATAGTTTCAGAGTTCATCGCGGACCAACATCGTGACACGGGAATTTTATATATTAAGATTGGTATATTTTGAGTAGACAGAGGATGGAGATATACCTTTATCCTCTGTCTAGTGTAGTAGGCGTTAAACAGTGCATAGCATTGCAAAAGCGCAGCTCTTTGAGCATATTTAATTGAAAGCAAGTAAGAGTTAGTAACTCCTCTTCCATGAATTTCTTGAAGAGTCAATCCAATATATTTGTGCAAAGAGAAAATAAATTATCTAAATAAGTAGAAGTAATAATATAAATTAAGTAGTACTTGCAATGTAAGGTATAATTGAAAGATAAAGATTTGCATACTATTTGTAGAAAGGTAGAGCTCACAAAATAAACTTATCTATCATTGGTTTTAAGAGATACTCGTATATCTAAACGATTTCAAAAATAAGAAGGTACCTATCTACTCCATATCTATATAAATAAATAAAATTGAAGTATCTGTTTGTAATGTCAAAATAACAGCTTTGTACTAAATGCATTTATAATATATTTAAACGAGCAATTTTTGTATATTTATTTATTTATACCGGCGTTCTCGGAAACGGCTCTAACGACTTCGCTGAAATTTAGTATGTGGGGGTTTTCGGGGGCAAAAAATCGATCTCGATTAGTCTTATGTCTGGGAAAATCCGTGTTATCGAGTTTTCATGCGGTTTTCTTTCGCATTATTCCACAAAAAATATGGTCCATAATTTCTTACGCTCAGGCATAAGCATCGTGGTCAATAGGCCAAGGTGCAAGATTCACAGGTGTCCAGGTTCGAATCCCGGAAGGATACAAAGCTTTTTTGTTTTTTTTTTATTTATTCAAGTTTTTAGTATTTTTTCATCTAAAATATAAGGTATAACAAAAAAGAACACCGAGCGAAGCTCGATTACCCAGATACTATAAAATTACGTATATTGTATATATCTAAACGAGCAATTCTTGTATATTTATATGTTTATATTTTTATTTCTTTATTTATTTATATTAGTAATCTCGGAAACGGCTCTAACGATTTCGCTGAAATTTGGTATGTGTGGGCTTTCAGGGGCGAAAAATCGATCTAGATTAGTCTCATGTCTGGGAAAACGCGTGTTTTATAGTTTTCATGTAGTTTTCTTTTTGCATTATTCCACGCAAAATATGGTCGATAATTTCTTACACTCAGTAGTAAGCATCGTGGTCAAACGGTCAACGCGTAAGTTAGAAAACATATCTGTCCGGGATCAAATCCCAGTTGGAATACAAAGTTTTTTACTTTTGTTTCTATTCAAGTTTTTAGTTTTTGTTATCTAAAAAATACGATATAACAATAAAGAACTCCAAGCGAAGCTCGGTCGCCCAGGTACTACGGTATTTATAAGAAAAACACAATTTTTAAATTGTTTGTCTATCTGTCTATCTCTTTGTTTATTCCGGCTAATTCCCAAAACGGCTGGACTGATTTTTTGATGTTACTAGGAGTAACTTAGGCTATTTTTATTTTGGAAAAAAAATTAAAGTTTTTTCAAAAAAATTAAAACGTACCTAGGGGCGACTCCAACGAAGTGAGTGTAATTCGCTAGTATTAAATATGAGGGTGCATATTTTTATTGTATAATAAGCTTCTAATTTATATAAATTAGGTAATTTTAAATCGATTTTCATAATTTTTAAAGAATAAAAGTATAACTTATAATGGTGGTTCTATTTAAATTTAAAAGTCCAATATAAGAATGGAATATTTATTTTAAAGTGAGTTTGAAGTCGGTATACCTTAACAGTTGAAAAGTATAGTATAGCTTTCTATTTACATAACTTAGGGTTACATGTTAGCCATTATATTTTTATGGTCAAACACATCCGAATTTATAAATTATAAAACGAAAGAGGCAAGTATAACTAAACAAAAAATAATAGATAAACAGTATATTTGTGCCATAATTAGTTACTACGCTTAGTGGTAGTTAGAGTTTGGCGCTTGGCCAGTTACTATGACTTGTTGTTTCACTTTAGAGTTAGCGCTATTACGATAGAGCCTCAATATATCAATATATATATTCTAAGAACACGGTTTCGTATATAGTCATAATCTGTAGAAAAAACTCGTCCTAAGGGCTTACTTAATTTTCAAGGTATTAAATTAGTATATATTAACCACAAAAATATTAAAATTAAAAGTTTTTTTTCGTGACAGACTTATAGGTATAGCAATAGTCGTTTCGACTATTGAGCACAAAACCTTACTAAACTGCTTTTTTATAATAGATTAATTAATTACGGCGTAACACTCGTCAGTTACTTCACTTAGCATTAGATTATTAACTATGTTTTTAATATAGACTACATTCGGACTTATTGCGCGACCAAGAAAGGTTAGACTCAGCAGTACTCTCAAATTTAAATTTAAACTCATTGGTATAAAAATATGATTTATATAACGGAAAAATAAATAAATAAATATAAAAAAAAACATTTTTAAGAATAAGCTTTTGTATAATACTAACGGCTTACCCTCGCTTCGCTCGGGTTCGCCTCTACACAAAGAAAAACAAATCTATTCATTTATCATTTTTCCAGGAAAAAAGTAGCCTATTTGTTATTCTAATGTTTGAACTATAAATGTATGATGAATATTATTGTAAGGTTTCATTAAAATCTAATCAGTAGTTTTTTTGTACTAAGCTGTATAAGTTACTATAGTTTTTTAACTTCTTCTTCTTCTGCCTGGCATTTATTAATCCCGGCTATTGCCAGGGTATGCCTTCCTACTTAGCCTGCTCCACTTTGCACGATCTTTAGTATCATTCTGTGTGAGTCCATTGGCTCTCATGTCCTGCTTCACAACATCCAGCCATCGCTTTCTTGGGCGCCCGGGAGGTCTTGTTCCAGGGACAGACATATCAAGGCACTTCCTTCCAACATAGTCCTCAGACCGACGCGCGATATGGCCATACCACCTCAGACGACGCTCTTGGAGCTTATCCGCTACGTCACGGACCCCGAGACTACCCCGGATGAATGTGTTGCGTATGCGGTCAGCCCGCGTTACGCCACACATCCACCTTAGCATCTTCATCTCCGTGACGTGAAGCTCCTGAGTGTGCCGAGATAGCGCTGGCCAGCACTCGCTTCCGTATAAAAGGACCGGTCGGATGATGCTCTTGTATATCTGTTCCTTGAGCTTGGACGGTATTCTGCGATATCAGACCACACCTGTGACCTCCCGCCATTTGGTCCAAGCAGCGCTTATACGGGCTTGGAGTTTTTTAACTATCCCACAGGAACTCTAATTTTTCGAGATGAAAAGTATATATATACCGGGGATATAAGATACCCTGGTATCATTCGTAGTCAAGGGATCAACTGTAGTTGCGGGATTACCTGTAACCTCTGACTAAGAAATAATATAGACAGAGTACTAATTACAGAACTAAATATGAAGCCAAACAATAATGTTTTACAACAATATAATATTATTATGGTATCTTGCCTGTCGAAGGCAAGGGCACTAATGAAACAAATAATGCAATATTATTTTTATTATTCATATTCTAATACCTTTAGACTTAGCGCTATAATCACATGAAGTATAAGTATACCTACCTAGATATAAAATGCCCCTTATTCTAGAAAGTAAACGATCTATATGGTAAAGTCGAGAATAATAGCGCACAAAGTAAAATCACGACATTTTGACATTGAATTTTTTTTGCTGATTCCGTTTATATAATTCTTTAGTCTGAGCCTGTAACGTAATGGTCGTTTACGCGTAAACAAGGTCGGTCGGTTGGTCGCACTGTGTCTGGGTGGGCAGGGTGTCATCCCACAATGAATTCATTCGTTACAATTTTATAATTAAATAGATAAAAATTTATCTCTATTTTTAAAACCTTACAGTAAATAATATGTCTAAACATGTTTTTGTTGTAATCTAGAAATTATATTTATTATGTCATCACATTTCTTCTCACTACCACCTGTATGCAGATGATCTACAGATTTATATTCACGCGAAAATTACTGAACTACCAAGAGCAATTGATAAAATGAACGAAGATTTAAAGAATATAGCTTCATGGAGTAAATCTTTTGGACTTCATCTTAATCCGAAAAAAACACAATGTATAATTATTGGTAGCTCTAAACTCATTGCTAGGGTCGCGTCGTCATCTTTACCATCTATTCTATTGAATGGCATAGTTATACCTTATAGTGACACTGTCAAGAACTTAGGTGTGACTATGGACCAAAATATGTCGTGGACCCAGCAGTTATGTGAGACGAGCAGGAAAATGTTTGCATCCGTAGCATCACTTCGTCGGCTACGCAACTTTCTCCCCATTCCTACAAGAATTGCGCTAGCACAATCTCTCCTTTTACCTATACTTGATTATGCTGACTCTTGTTATCTTGATCTAAGAGAGGAGCAATTAAATAAGCTTGAGCGGCTTCAAAATTTATGTATCAGGTTCATATTCGGATTACGAAAATATGACCATATTTCTGAATTTCGCAAAAAGCTCAAGTGGCTCCCTATCCGCCTTCGCAGGAATACTCATGTTCTTCATCTTCTTCACCGTGTTCTGTTTGATCCATCCTCTCCTCCCTACTTAAAAGATAAATTTGAATTTCTGGGGTTTTCTCATTCGAAAAACCTGCGCTCCTATCAAAATTTAATTTTAAAAATACCTTCTCATTCCACTTCCTTCAATGATAAGTCATTCAGCGTAACTGCCTCACGACTTTGGAATTCTCTTCCTTTGAGCGTTAGAGGCGCCAAAACGTATAACTCTTTTAAAAATCGGTTAAAACTGTATTTCCACTCTGTTTAAAAACATAGGTAATCTGTTTACCATCTTTGGATGTTTTTATGCCATTTTTACTTGCGTATTCTATTATTATTTATTTAATACAATATAATATATTTATTATTATTATATAATATTATTTATATATTTATGTACTCATTATTTATTATAGTATTATTATTATGTACATATGTATGTAGGTATATATTTTTGATATGTAAATCTATTTATAGTATTATAAAATGAATTACTATTGTTGTTATATTATTACTATTATTTCTGTTTTTGTTTTTCTACTATATTGTTCACACCCCTTCCCTTACAGTTTGTCATTTCCAACACCTTAAGGTTGCCTGGAAGAGATCGCTGCCTTAGCGATAAGGCCGCCTCTTGTACATAGCTCTTTATATATTTTTCTTGTACAATTTTTCTTTTGTGGGTGTACAATAAAGAGTATTTATTATTATTATTATTTAAGTTGCCTGCTTCCTTGGTCGGCCTTAATGGCTAGCATGTACGATTGTGGATCTGGAAGACCTAAGTCCTAGTTGTCCCTGGTCGAGAATATATATATATATATATATATATATATATATATATATATATATATATATATATATATATATATATATATATTCCAGAAATTTTCTATAACAGCTGAAGTTATCGTCCCACTAGTATTTGAGGGTGAAGAAGGAATAGAGACTATACGGCAAAGGAGAATGGGCAACTTTGTATGGGATCCGTCCCCAGAGTGTATCAAGCTGAGACATATGTCACTTTAAAGATCAGAAGAATAGCTTCAATTTATTGTATGACACCAACACTAAGACTCGTGCAGGGAAAGAACTATGAATCATTTAATTTTATTAAATTCGTGAAAGTAAAACAGTATAATTTAGATTGTACAATATTTTTATACATATAATTTTATATAGCGTACCGAGCCGTCTGTGTTTACACACCTTCGCACATATTGGGACTTTTGCAGCTCTGTACAGGATAGCTGAATGAATAAATGCGGAAGAATTGAGCAGGTTACGACGGGACATTGTAGAGGGTTATTGGAAGTTCGAAGAGAGGGGGACAACTCTAGTTCTTTTTCGGCACTTTCAGATATATCACAATATTGTCTGATATGTTCTTTAGCAGTATTAAGTTGTTCAATAAGCAACCCAATCTCAGCATCCTTATCTATCAACTTATTTTCAAGTTCTTTTATTTTCTTAATTGTATCTAAGGATCCATCGCAGTTTGGCGCTAAGGCAACTTTAAGTTTCTTAGCTAATTCTTCATTACCTTTACTTTTTTCTATTAAGTCATCTCGCAACTGCTGAATTTCAGTTCTCATTCTATCAGCTGCATCTTTTTCTTCTTGCATACGAGATTTAGCAGTTTCAGTTTGACGTTCAAGGTGAGATGCTAATTCTCTGAATCTATCTTGTTCTTCCTGTAATCGCCTCCTCAAAGCTGAACATTCTCGAGTTGCTCAAATCTGGTAACCTGTTCTATTTCCGGGTAACCAATAGTCTCAAGGCGATTTCAGGTTTATCGTCCACAAGTCTCTTGCGATGGCTTGTACAGCATGGTGACTATGTAAAGTTTGAACGACTCCAAATGACTCCGTCTGACAAAGTCCACGTTCCTACCAGTGCCACACCAAATCCAAAACCCCGTAAGCTTTCAGCTGGAACTTCAAAACTGCTTTGATTGCGACAGCGATGTGGCTACTTTTAACGATGGGTTCCTGAAAGCTGTCCAATCAATTGGGTCAAAGTACCTAAACGCACTCTAAAAATATACCCAAAAATATCTCTGATCCTACTCTCAAGCTTATGGCAGAAAGGAGAGAGATGATCTTACAGTCATCCAAAGGCGTAACGCTCTAAAGGTTTTCAAGGTTTTTTGATCTATCTATTGGGCAAAGCCGGCTAGTAAAGTTCAAAACCGACGACAGTAGGATTGTATCATCTACTCCTGAGTTTATTTATGGGAGAGATCGAGAGATTTTATGGGCAGCTATTAACATCAACGTGACAACCCATCAGTCTGGACAATAATTTAGTGGCTGCCAAGTACTGGAAGACGAAACGTGGGCAGGATTCCCTCAAGGCGGACCGATGACTTGGTTAAAAACGCTGGAGCCCACTGGATGCGTTTGACACAAGACCGGCATTCGTGGAAATCTTTGGGGGAGGCTTATGTCAGTAGTTGATGTAATTTGGCTGGAACGACGATACAAATTAACCACAGTCAAAGTGAAAAAATAAAATCCTTTGAGTGTTTGGTCAATTTCTGTAAATAAAAGAAAATGTCTGAAAAAGTGTGAATAACCTGAAAGTAATCTTGTCTTCATTAAAAAGTAAAATTATTTATTGTTCTTCCATGCAACTGTCTCATTTTCGGCGATATACAATAAAATAAAGCAATAATTATGACCTTTAAAGTGATGTACATACGTCATACTGTTTTACATTTTCACAGGTTTGATAAAATTAAATGATTCATAGTTTTTTCCCTGCACGAGTCTCAGTGTTGGTGTCATACAATAAATTGAAGCTATTCTTCTGATCTTCAAAATGACATATGTCTCAACTTGATACAGTCTGGGAACGGAATGCCCATTGTCCTTTGGAGGATATTATTATAATACATGTAATTACAATTTAAATTTGTTTGATTAAAAATGTATATGCAATGAAACTTATAGCCTTATTATTATTTATTGATTTTTATACATTCATTTTTAACTAGAATTCATGTTCATAATGTTAATTTGAGTGTATATGTATTATATAGAGTTATTTGTTCCGACTCTTTTATATCAGAAGTCACTGGAAGGTCGGGCATTTTGATAGTGTGTTTCCAGTATAAATACGTACTAATATACATAAATCTTAAGTAACCGTTAAGAAAAAAAATCCACCCATACAGTGCTGCGAAGGTAGCAAAAATGTAGGGAAAAATATTACAGGCTTGGATATTTATGTTCTGTGGTATAAAAATGAATTAAATATTAATTCATTTTCAAAATGTAAACTGTGTTAGTTTTATATTTATTTTTACTTTTTTTTTTATTTATTTATTAGTTAATGCTAAATTAAAAGAAATAGCCGACGTAAGCTAGAGTAGACTGGTTATTTTACATCTTCATTTACGTTTATGTGTGTTCAAGAGTAATTAAAACAGTTTTTTTTTTTTTTATATAAAATATGAGAGGCTAAAAAACTTTTTTTATAATTTCCAGTCCACTAAACCGTTAAAATAATTTTCTTTGATAATTCTTAAGTTTTACACACAATACGTATGCGAACAAAAGAATTACTAAAACAAAAAAGTTATAAAAATATTGCCTGACTTTTAATTCGTTCAAGGATTCTTATTTGTGAAACATCAGTTAAATTATTTGCGCTTATATTATCATGTAAAAATTTTAATTAAACTCATTAGCGCGTTTTAAACAATGGAAAGATTAATAACTTAGTGTAACTACTAACTGGACAGTCAGTGTAGGTTTGTTAATATAAAGTAAAGATATTACGATAAGATAGTCCATGTTGCGTTTTAATGAATTTTGCAACTATCATAACCTTCAAATTGTTGTAGAGTTAATTACCTAGTGTTTATAGAAACTTAGAAATTATTTTTTGCAATATAGAGTAAACGTATTTAATGATTTTTGGCTTCACTTTACGAAAAATCAAAGTAAATTGGTTGGGGCTAGCACACTTGATGGATTTTCAGGTATGTTAGTAATACGGATGTCATAATAAATATAATTCATTACTAAAAAGAGTCTTTATAGTTATTAACATTATTTTTATTTCTCCATACGGTTAAATGTGTGTTAGGTTATTTAGAGTCCCGCCAATGTGCGTTCACCTTGTGGTGGGGGGCTCGTTAGCGTTCGGCAATCCAGCCGTGCGCAAATGCGGGTTGCTCCTGGTACTTCTCTGATAGCAGAGTGGACTCTTGGAGCAACCCCATGGTTGTTGTGGTCTGTTGCAGCAGACTTGCCATCAGGGCATCGTGGTTGAGGACGCAAGCGATCCTGCGACGCCCCATTAAGACCAGGGAGGTATTGTTGGACTTTAGTGGGTAGTACTGGCTTCTCCAGCCGGTGAGTCCCACATAACTACCTGCTCGTATGCAATTGGTATGCGTAAGTGAATTTTCCAACGTTAAAAATATTTAGAGAAAAATCACTAATCCTAGTGCTTTTATACGATGTTTTGACATATCAGTTTTGTGACACTATAAAATTCAATGTCAGTGAAACTAATTACGATGTGGATTGCAAAGTGGTAACGTAATTCGATATTTAGATATTTGATACATAATACATATTGGACTTGAAACACAACCACGTGTTTGTGATTTGTTATAAGATACACAATAAACGAATATTACAAAAAAAAAATGTTATATGATAATATGAGATTATACATATATACATATAATATACAGGTAACCTATGTGCTTAGATTAAAATAAATAGCACACGTTATTGACATAATCACAGCATAGGTAATCTATACATATAAATTATAAAAAAATTCTGAGTCTAATCTGTACATTAAATATTTTTTGGAAAATTTTATTGAAATAGTCCTTATTATCGATACAGAGGCTGAATCTATAGTTTTTAGAATTTTTGTCTAAAACTTGGTTTCCGGTTATCCGGGTTAACATATAGGATACTTTTTATTGTGGGAAAATATCTCATATATATATATATATATATATATATATATATATATATATATATATATATATATATATATATATATAACTTTAAATACATACATATTATAAATATAAATACCCTTGACTGGAGTACAAGCATTAGTGCTCATCACACAAATAAATGTCCCCAGTGGGACTCGAACCCGCGACTGCTGGCACAGCAAGTAGCACAGCAAAAAAAAAAAAATTGTCGTCAGTTATTAAGAGTTTGCTGATTGAGTAGTTACGTATCATTTCAAATCTGATGTTTAAAATGAACTGATGATTAATTGATAGAAAATAAAAAAAATATAAATAAGTTCCAAAACTAGTACTGTAATACTAAATACATTAACTAGTACTATTATAATGAAAAAAAAATTAGTCATATCACATTGGTAAAATTGATTTCCAACTTTTAAAGCCACCAGTCAAAGTCTACCCAAAAGTGTACTCTGTTCAACTTTTAACTAGGTACTAAATCACACAAAATCATATTTGGCTGGAATGCTCGAACTTTTGAGTGTATTTTATAAATATTTACTTCAATATAAATGATAGATAATTTGACTTCATACTTAGGTTTATATTTCAAGTCTTGTTTAACAAAGTTATATTTATAACATTAATAATTAAAAAAAATATATAATTATATCTAACTAAATATAACCGCCTCTTTTATACATATAATAAAATTGTAACTACATAAACCGAATCTGTACATTAAATATTTTTGGAAAATCTCATTGAAATAGACTTTATGATCGATACAGAAGCCAAATCTATAGTTAGAATTTTTGTCTGTCTGTCTGTCTGTTACCGCATCACGGAAAAATCATGGGACAGATTTTGATGAAATTTAGTATCATGATAGCTGATTCCCAGGATACTTTTTACTGCGGGAAAATATCGAATCACTGAGCTAAACGTTAAAACGTAATTAGGGACGAACCCGAGTGGAGCGAGGGTGAGTTACTAGTTTAGTTATAAATTATGATATTAGTGTAAGCGTATCAAATAACAAAATTACTTCTATAATTTCTATTTCACTGTCAAAAGTTAGGCAATATCCATTACCTACATTAAATATTTATTATTAATTAAATTATAAAGTTCTTATAATTGATAAATTTGGTATAAATTTTGTCTACATTAGCTTTTTAGTAATATATTTTTGATTGTGAATTAGGTCCACAATTATCCATTGGCCACTGTGATAGAAGAGAAGGGATAAATAACTATACAGTGTTATTACAAATAGCTTATGACCTTTAAACAATTTAAGTAAAGGATAAACGTATTCTTCATTCAGCAAAGTAAAGACACACCTGTAAATTAAAAAGAAAACATTTTATTAATTTCATTCATTACAAATAAACATGTAAACATAAACAATCGTTTTTTTTCTCTTTATAATAGTAATAGAGATAAAATATCTTATTCGGCTTCTGAATAGTTAGTAACTACTTTGAATGTAGTTACATTAAAGAAGGAATATCTAGTTTTATACGTGCATAATATAGTATATGCATATAAATACATTTTAGCAGGCAAATATTTATTTAGTTTAGCACTCATCTCAGAAGCAAGTGTTTTTGCGACATCCAAGTCTATTGCATCATTAGATTTCTATAATGGATATTATATTATAAATACTGCATTTAGTTCCTGGGCTGAGAATTTACTATAATATGTTTATAGGTTATATATATATGGAATATATATATATGTTTTTGTTAATGTAACTTCGAAAGTTTTTATTGTTATAGTATATGAGAATATACTACTTTTTCTGGTATAGGTACTTACACACAAATGTAAACCGTGATGAAACTAAGTAATGCAACGACTCCAGGTAAGATATTTTTCGGTCTTTCTCGAAACACTATAACAAGATCCATGAAAACAAATATAAGGGACGCCGTGTGCATACTGTGATGTTCCCAAAGAGATATAATGTTATCTGTTGATAAGGGCATCAGAAGTTCCCTGTTAAGAAACCAGAGCCTCCAGAAAAGGATATCAGCGAACTGTAATAAAAAAGAAGACAAGAAATTAAAAGCTTTTATATGGTAATAAAGAAATAAAATAAATAAACATGTTGGGACATTAACACACAACACTACGAGGATTTTTTTTCTCTTTATTAGGTTCACCAACAACTTTACATTTCATACATACACAAGAAACCATATTAAAGATAAAAATCTAAAATGTAAAGCCACTTACAGGTAAACACAACTACATAATTTAAATAAAATAATTAGATGGTAAAAATACATAATTAGATTATAATTTTTTTTTTACTATAATGCCTAAGTCAAAAAAAAAACAATCAACATTAAATTATATACCTTATATGCTACAATTACTATTATAATTAAAGTAGTGCTTAATTACAATGATTAAATTGATGTAATATAAACAATAGTTATTAATTATTAATAAATTATTAAATTAGTGCTTCTATTATTAATTTTCGAAATGTGACTATTGACTGGTTAAAACATCAAGCTACATCCAAGCTACCAATGCTATTATATAAATGGCAAATTCTTGGAATAGGAGAATTAGCACCCATAACTGTGGAGCGACTAGGGTATGAGAAGAGATTAGATAACATTTCTGGGATATCTTGAAGGTGCATATAATTCAAAGTGTCTAATCAGCTCTGTACAGTGAATTCAATTATTATGTACTTTATATAAAAATACTAGATCTAATAAGTTCCTGCGGTCTTCTGCGGAAGCGAATTTATTTTAAAGTACTTAACTCGATCCTTATATTCCTTTAGTATCAAGAACGTTCCCGAAGTAAAGGCAAGATGTCGAAGAAAGTGTTTTTGAATTCTTTCAATTCTTAACATGTGCGTAGCATAGTGTGGTCTACAGACGGTAGAGCAGTACTCTAAAATGCTGCGTACTAAGGCGTTATATAGAATTATTTTAGTCTTGTTCTTGGTCTTTACCATTGCGCATAACCACATAGTCTATGTGCAGAGTAAATGTTAATTTGCGATCAATAATGACTCCTAAATCTCTTACTTCATCAACCTCACGTAGAATGCTATTACCAGTAACATAGCAAGAGGGTAAAACATTAACTTTTCGAGTGAATTTAATGTGAAAACACTTTACATTATTTATTTCAATGTTATTATTAGAACACCATTTCATGATCTTATTTATATCAACTTGTAAGAGCAACATCTTCAAGGTCGTTTACGATTTTTATGAGCTTTAGGTCGTCAGCATATATGAAAGGAACAGAATTCTTAAAATAATCGACAATATCATTTATAAATATATTGAAAAGAGTGGGCCCCAAATGAGATCCCTGGGGGACATCAGATTTTACTGTTTTGATTGCTGATTCGTACCCACCTACCACCACGAAAAACAATCGGTTTGCTAAGTATGATTGAAACCATTGTAGCAGGGAGCCAGAAATGCCATATATAGCCAACTTATATAAAAGAATTCTATAGGAAACTGTGTCAAAGGCCCTACTAAAATCCATTTATACAGCATCAACCTGTTTGTTTTTATCAATTGCGTCCGATATTTTTCAGTAAAAGTGACGAAGTTTGAGGTAGTAGATCTTGATCTGACAAATCCTTGTTGAAATTCTGTTATATATTTATTAAAATAATGCTTAATATATGGACAAAGCAGCGCCTCGAAAACCTTCGCGAAAACACAAAGCAATGATATTGACCTGTAGTCCTGGACCTGTGTGTTATCGTCAGTTTTAGCAACTGAGACCACCCTTATGATCTTCCAATCAATAGGAAAAATTCCGGACGTAAGAGACTCATTATAAATCAATGTAAGAGGTTTGGTTAAATTGTGCACACATTTGACTATAAATAGTGGAGAGACATTGTCTGGACCCATTCCTTTGGAGGTATTTAGCTTTTGTAATTTTGTAAGGACCTCATTTCCTTTAATTTTAAAAACGGACAGAGAATTACTGTGTTTACTAATTTTATTTAAATAATCGTTACAAACTTTATCATACAAATTGGGAGTATTAATAAGATTTTTTTTATACACAGATGAAAAGTACTTTGCAAACATGTTACAAATTTCTATCACATCAGAAGTTTTACTATCACCGTAAGCCGTTGTGTGAGGATATGAACTTCCTAAGCCTCTTTTTCGTTTGATGAACAGAAATAATGAGAGCTCCTAGTTATTAGATCCTCTATATTACATAAGTAACGTTTGTAACAACTGTTATTTTATTCTTTTCGTTTAGCATTTTAATTAGCTTCCGACTATACCAGAATGGGTAATCTTTATTTTTTTGATATTTTGGGTGGTATCCGTTCCGGCGTCTGAATAGATAATTACGTAAACCCCTTGTAGATAACACAAAAAACACACACGCAAAAAGATCGGTCATCGTGATTTAAAATGAGATTATCTTTAAAGTTATGTATTGGAGCTGTATATATTACTTATGTCGTTGGAATCGTTATGAAATACCCTAACACACTTAAATGGTTTATGCCAATTTTGCCTTACAATATATTAATTTAAATCAACCTCGAAGTCAGGGAAGCCGATTTTACTAAAAAATCTACCTAAACATCTTTATAACGATTCCTTCATGACTTTTTTTAGTTCCTCAAGAATAATCTCATGTATATCATTAGTGGTGAGAACGCTTTGAATTGAATGCGGAGGACGACAAGGCGACACGTTTCTTAGTTTATGCCAATTTTGCCTTACAATATATTAATTTAAATCAACCTCGAAGTCAGGGAAGCCGATTTTACTCAAAAATCTACCTAAAAATCTTTATAACGATTCCTTCATGACTGTTTTAGTTCCTCAAGAATAATCTCACGTATATCATTAGTGGTGAGAACGCTTTGAATTGAATGCGAAGGACGACAAGGCGACACGTTTCTTAGACCACTTCGTTGTATTTTTGTTTGTATGTGATTGGATAGGTTTGTCATCTTCTTTACAAGATCTTGAACTTAAAGAACACATTGGGCATTTCCCATTTAAATTCGATTTTATTAAAGCAGCTTCCTTAGTATTTGTGGGTTGTAGACACAATATGTGGTGGAATATGTTACAACTTTGACATTTCACGCAATCGTCTTTCGTACTATCCGAGTCTTCCTCGCAGCAACCCCTGATAATTTGTTTGGATATATTAAGTACTAGCGATTCACGCTCGCTCGGTACGTTTTCACGGTTAGCTATGTTTACGTATACATAAATAGTAGCTTGCTACTCCTAAGATATTCATTTAAATTATATAGCAATTTACCCTCGTTGTGCTCGGGTGCGTAGCCATACGCGGATTTTGTTCACAATTTCATGTTTTTTTTTCGGAACCCTGATTCTTTTTCTAAAATAAAAGTAGCCTAAGTTACTCCCTATAACATAAGCTATCTGCCAGTGAAAGTCCCGTTAAAATCGGTCCAGCCGTTTTGGAGATTAGCCGGAACAAACAGACAGACAGACAAACAGACAAAAATTGTAAAAAATGTTGTTTTGGTATATGTACCGTATATACATCCATATGCATTTAGTAAAAAGCGGTTATTTTAATATTACAAACAGACACTCCAATTTTATTTATCTGTATAGATTACACGAAAGCAAATAAATTAAAATAAAATTGTTTATGTTTGTTGGATTTGAACCACGACACACTGGCTAGTAACTATTGAAGTTGACACTTGACGTCAGAGCTATCGGGTTGAATGTGACGACCACTAACTGATGACTTAGTTTTTGATGCTGAGTACCACTTTATTTTTTCCATGTTTAGCAAGTAGCTCAGTTATTAATTGTTCACTCATTTGTTTGAATCACTAATATGATTACTGTATTATATACACTACAAAAAGTATAAGTCTTAAGCAGAAAATAAATATATTTACAGAAGTATATGAACACTTTGTCTATTATTAAACATTTAATACGTCGGAGCGCAAGATATTATGACTTATGCGTTGTACCGTTCCGAGTGACATCCAAGGTTGTGTCATGGATACCAGATAGTTGATACACTACACATACATAACTTTAAATATACACATATTATAAATATAAACACCCATGACTGGAGTATAAACATTCGTGCTTATCACACAAATGAATGCCCCCAGCGGGCTTGAACCCGCGACCGCTAGCACAGCAATTAAGATAATATTACGAGGAAATACAAGGAATAAGTTTTCTCTAAATGCATCTCGCCTTCTCAGCATGAACGCGAAAAGAGTATACATATTTTGTCATACACACATAATAATATACAAGCTTACGCATGTACAGTAAATAATAATAATGACCTTCCAACCGACTTCGGACACGGCGGCCAGTTTCATTGATTTCTAACCTAAGAGACGTTATAGTGCACAAGTGTACGCGCAGACACAAGTGCATTCTCTATTCCTGTCACTCTCATACTCCGGTGGGACGACTACTCGACACGATCGGTGAGAGTTGATGGCTTGATTGGCTTGGATGGATGGCTTTACGTGCTCTCCGAGGCACGGGGGTAAAACACCGCCAACTTCCCATCTTCAGGCGGGAGGGTGAGTCGCTAGTTAAAAACAAATGGTAATAATGGCCACAATTGATTCTAAATACATTCGAGATAGAAAAAAGGCTATAAAAAGAAATTCTGTAACTGTTTTCAATCATAATACAATACAGTACATATGTACGTATATAGTTTTATATTACACGTTATTGATCGTTTACTATGTTACGTTTCAATATCTAAAAATAAGGTTGAAGGTAAATAATGAAAGCCATCCAAGTGCAAATGCGATAAGATCTGGATAACGATTGTTAGAAAGCACAATTGTTTTTTTTTGTTGTTAAATCTATAACAAGTTCATATTAAAAATATATATACATACTTATAAAGCCTCATCATTGTCTTTACTAATTTTATTTTTGTTATTTCTTTAAGAATTTTGTAAATTGATAGTAAAATGGAAACCTTTATAGGACAACTGTTTATTAGTTTGCCCGCCTATTACTCAAAGCCTATTTTCTCTGAAAACACTCGATGAATTTGGACTCTCTAATTAATTATAAACAAATATTATCGTCTTACAAATAAATATTATTGATAAGCATTTTACATAATCTATAATAAATAAAAAAGGCTATGTTAGGCAGTGGTAACACGCTCGTTTGGGAAACTGAGTGAAGCGGATATTTTCATGTACCAATCTATTCCAACATGATCACCACTTGTCTTACGGGAAAGGAAAATATCGTGTGGAAACATGCATGTCTGAGAGAAGCTAGTAAGTTTTCGAAAGATATGTAAAGTCTGCCAACCTGCATATGGCCAACGTAGTAGTAGACTATGGCCCGATCGTATTGGGAGGCCCGTGCCCAGCAGTGGAACATTAAAAAAAATCTGGACAAGTCGGAGTTGGACTCGCCCACCGAGAGTTCCGTACAAATTTGTACGGTACCTTTAATTTTCAACTTTTTTTTATTTGTACCTTGTTTTTTGCCATTCATGGTTCTAGGTCAACAGGAACTACCATATAGGTTTTCGACCCAAAATGTGTACGGTACTTCCGGTTGACCTAGAATTGTCAATTTTGGTTAAAAGCCAGGTCTTACAGCACAAGTAAAGGAAAAATTCCGAATAAAAATCAAAATTAAAAATTTTTAAAAAACCCACGATTGTTAAAAAGTAATTGAAAATGGATAAAATAATTTAAAAACTTAAACGCATATATCGTTACAAGTTTTCGCGAAAATCTAAATTTGTCCATATCTTTTTATCGTGTTGACCCAAGACCTTGATTTTTAAACACCTAATAGGGACTATAGATCTATATCTGGTATAAATTTCAACTTGCTAGGTCCACCCATTCCTGAGAAAATCGGAAGTGACACACGGATAGACAGACGGACAGACGGACAGACTGACCGGTGGACAGACGGACAAGAAAGTTATCTTATAATGGTTCCTTTTTTTAACCTTTTGAAGTACAGAAGCCTAAAAAAGGGTAACATATTATAATAAAAGCTTTACTTACAGCTGTAACTGGGAATATAAGGTTCGTAAACATAAAGCTCCTGACTTCATTGAACAGTTTTACATGTTTTCTTTCATGTTTTTGTTTCAGCGTGCACCAGTCGCAGTATATACATATAGATAAATATGGTAACGTCAGTAACTGAAATAGAATTATTTAGAAAATTATCAACACATACATCTTAAAAATAATTAAAACAGACTACAAGTGGTCTTTTATACACATACATATGTTCTCATATGTTCTTAATATTCCTCATATAATAACAACGTATCAATATTTAAAAAAAATAAAGAAAAAAGATCCATTGGTCTTTTCTCATTATGTTAAAAATTAGTAGTTTTTAGAAAAACATCTTTTTAAAAAAATTAAGCAATTAAATGACAAATTTTTAAATTTATAATTACAGATTAAAAGTATTTAATATTAAACTCATCAAGCCTTTTTTTTATTGGCAAAGTAAAAAGATCGACAATTTCAAAAGATAAATGAAGCTTGAAATTTATCAGAAATAGTAAATTAAAAAAAGTGTTTATCTCTCAATTCAAAATACTACTCATGATACACTCACTCATACGGTTATACTTTAAAAACCACAAATTTATAGAACATTTCTTTATCTATATTCGTGTTTATTTTTTCCCGTTGATAATCTCCAAAACAATACAACCAATTAAAAAAAAATAGGTTCCGAAGTTGGTGCCAGACGTCAATGCATTATGATATTATGAATATCTTATAGGTATATGTGTATCGTATGATGAACTTTAATTTTTGTTAAAATATTATACACCCATTTGCGATGTATTTTTATGCGACGTATGTCGATTATTATTACGAAATAGCCTTACTTTGATTTGCTTCGGCTGGCACTAATTGTAAGTTCGAAAATATCTTATTAGGTATCTATAATAAATGAAAATCCCCGTTCAGTTATTGTTCACTTTTAAGTGTCTGGAAATCGGGCTTTATTATTATTTTTTAAATTTTCCGTTTACAGTGTAAACGCAATAGTAGCAACGCATAAGAAGAACGCTTTGTTAAGAGGTCTATTACATTTTAACTGCGATTTTTCAATTTAATGCCCATCTTTGACGTTCTTATTCAGAGAAACTGAAACTATTCGACAATTTTGATTTATTGTATGGTGGAGATTAATTATTAATAAAGTTCAAAGCGGCCTCGCTTTTCGCAAATTTTCAATATTAATTGAAATAAAGCCAAAATTCGGAAGCAACTTTTTAATAAAATGCGCGACGGCACTTTTTTAAGCTCATGGATTGAATTACTATACTAAGCAAACGAAATGAAAATTATATAATAATATCTCGTATATAGTAGTTGAATTTATAGCGGCCTCGGATTTTGAAAATATGTGTTGATTTCTACAAAAAAGTCCTTTTCAAAATCTTAAAAACTACTAAAAACGTACAGAATTAGCTGTAAATATATCCTTACAACATTAATATTATTAAGTAAAAAATTTATACATCTAATATACGTCAGTTCAAAAGAAACGTAATTACATGCTCTTTTTATTAAGTGATTTATTATAAAACTTTACATAGAAGTAATTACAACTGCAAAAAATGCTAAAAACTGCGATGCGTTGGCCGCTCGAACTCAATACCATAGAACTCAGTACATTTTGTGATAGGCCTCATAAGCCAAGCTTTTTAGTTAGTTGGTTTAGTTAATTTAATGGGACCACCTCGGGATCTATCTTAATAGAATTCAATTCAAATTATCAAAATTGGTCAAGCTATTTCCGAGAAATCGGTGAACATACACAAAAATATACAGGCACTCACCTTTTTGAAAGTTGGTTAAAAATGATTTTACTGACATATAGGGTTTCGAAAAGTCAGTTGAAGATGCTAAAGCTCGGAAAATCAAGGAGAGAAGACGATTAAATGGTTAACCCAAATTTTATTAAACTTTCAAAGAAGGATTTAATTTACAGAACTTTCAATAGCTAGTAGAGGTTGCTGTTTGGCTATACTAAAAAATTTAATATCCTTAATTTTTAGTGAATCATCAAAAAATTCTTTGTTTTTGTGAACCCTATAATTTATTCTATGATGTTTGCACGATTTTATTATAAACTAGCGGCCCACCCTCGCTTCGCTCGGGTTCGCCTCTAGGCAAACAAAAACAAACCTATCCCACGGGAACCAGTTATTTTTCCGGGAACAAAGTAGCCTATTTGTTATTTTGATGTATGAACTATATTATTGTAAAGTTTCATTATAATCTAGTCAGTAGTTTTTGTGTACTAAGCTTCATAAGTTACTTTAGTTTTTTAACTATCCCACGGGAACTCTTTAATTTTCCGGGATGAAAAGTATCTAAAATATTGACTGGGGATATAAGATATCACTATACAAAATTTCATTTCAATTGGCTTAACAGTTTCGGAGATTAGCGGACAAGCGGTATTCGTACAAACGGACAAACAGACAGAGAAACAAAAAAATTGAAAAAAACTGGATTTGTTCTATTTCTCTTCTGACATACCCCTGAGTTGGTTTTTAGCATATTTTTTTTTCTATGTACACTGTACAGTCATTCGACCTCTACAATTTTATTACATGTATAAATATGTAATCTGTTTTGAATTATTTCAAAACATATTTTTAAGGCCATTCTTAATCTTTTTTTTTAAATTTCCTTGATTGTTGCATATTGTGTTGCATGCTCTCAGTCATTAAAGCTAGTTGAGATGATATTTTTATGAGGCGGTATTGAGTTCATGAACGTCATTAACTCTTGTCGGATTATTGAAGTTAGGCAGCAATTGATCTCGCTTTAAGCATTAATATAGTTGAAACGTTTTTAGAAGGTTACGTAAGGACGTATCATTTTTACATTTTCAGCCTTCATAACGTTTGATGGAATAAAGAAACCATTATAGAATGGGGTTAAATATAATGACCACCATAATATGGTCTGATACCCTTAATATACTTAACACCAGAAAAATAAAGTCTAAAATTACAATAGTACTAGCTATTTTAGTCACGACTGCACTTCAAATTGTATTCGAACACCAAATGATCACTCAATCTTAGCAGGCAAATTAATGCGCTATTTCTGCCTAAATAAACCACTATGATTGCCATAAAATGTAGGCTTATTACTAAATAAAGTATTATGATGCCATATTAAGTTATGTTTCACCATTAGATAAGAAGTTTGTGATTAGGTTAGAACTCAGGTAATTGTCGTCTAATTTTGGTTAGGTTAGGTTAGGTTAGAACAGTTACAACAATGCCATAAACTCTGAATCCCATAAAACTAGAAAAATTAAATTTCACTCGAAATTGAAGTAAACACTTAACAAAACAACCTCAAAATGAGATTTTTAAAAATTCATTAAAAAAAACTATGCATTTCTTCCACTTTTTCTTTGTGTGTGTGGGGGGGGGGGGGAGGGGGCTAAATACACACCCCTCCTCAACCCTCCCCACCCCCCAAATATATAGGTATATGACTACCCTTATTCTAAAGTACTTCTGGTTAGGAGTTTATTTATTATGTTTGGCAAAATATTTTTTTGCCGAGGGTAATTTACTTTAATCGGATAACGAGATGTTATCTTTTTGTATGTCATTTTAAATTAAAATGTGGTTAATAATTTGGTGTTCCTTAACTATTTTTGGGTTAACAATGATTTTTTTGGAGTTTTTTGCTTAAATAGGATAGCGAGATGTTAAAACTTTGGTTATAAGTTTACATTAAAAAGCGAGTTTAATTTTGGTGATCATTTACTATTTTTGTCTGTTATATGTTACTATATCTGGTGGTAAGTTAAACATAAGCCTTATAGGATCCACCGTGTATGTTTGTTTATTACTGTAATAAATGTAGGTATGTCTGAGACAATAATTAGTTGTATTTAGTGGTAGGGCTCGTTATGAGGAATAAAAATATGTAGTTTCTATAGTTTTTAAGTGTAGAAATTAAAATATATTAAACAAAAATAGATACTTAATACACGGAAATTGTAGTATATGTAACCATCTATCTATCCATTATTAACTTCGATAGTTTTGTGAGTTCTACGATTGCAACCTGCTGTCAACAAATATATTTTGTAAGTTTTTTTTTTGTATTTAGCTGGTAATTTGTTAATACATATTATCGTATGTTTTAATAATGAACATATGTATATAAATAAAGTTTACTTTGTTTCTTAGTTCGACCATGGTTTTATTTACATATACAGAATAAACGGAAATCGCTGAATTGTAAGCCTCACTTTATACGTCATCGTGGAACAAATAAACTTTTATGTACTTACTATTATGTATGTGCCAATGAATGAATTTTCTTAGGTTATAAAATATTGCCGACTTATAAGTATAGCATTGGTATATTATTAAAGAAGACACCATCTGTGTCTAATTCATTTGAATAGTTTAAATGACGAAAAATTATATGAATTGCAAAGGAACTTTGTAATCGCATATATCGTATATCTATTTATATAGGATTACAGATTAACTTATGCAGTTTGTATATCTAGAAAACGGGCTCAAATTGCGGGATGTCGCATGTTTCAATTTTTCCCTACTTTATAGGCTAAACACTAATTATGCTCAAAATTTGAAGCTCGTGTCCTGCTAGAAGTACCTTAGAAATTTGATGATCGATGAGTTAATTAGTAAAGAAATAAAAGAACTTTGACCTGAAATAATACTTAAACTGCAAGTTCGGATTGAATGTAATTTAGGAATATATTTAGTTATTGTCCTCTTAGTCACAGAAAATTCAGGCTTACAGCTTTATCCACAATGAAGTGACAGGAGACGGGGTTCGAAAATATCGTGAATAGCTTCGAGAAAAGGATGTACGGCTGTGCCTTTGTTTTTGTTTGTTTGTTATTGCTCGCCTTGGTGAGGGCACTGCTGTGCCCCCGTTTAACAAACAGAGGAGAAAAAGGTACTGAACTCTTCTGCCTATTTATATGTTAATGGATACGTATATGTCTCAGCTATATAGATTAACTAAATTATTAAACCAACTATTTCGGTTGTATTAGTGAATGCATCAGAGAGTTGTATCATAAATATTCGTGAACGTTAGCTACGGCTCCGTTGGTGGGATGAGCGGCGGTAGCCTCCAACACACGAAAAAATATCAATCATTTTCTCTCACCTGAAAATTTGTTAAATTGTTGTTAACCCAATATCTCGACGAAATAAAACAATCAGCTGACTATAACATGGTGGATTATACGTCAGCTGGTCGCTCGACACGAAAAAAAATGTATACTTTCAATGATTTCCTCTCAACTGAGGCTCAACGGAGGCTACCACCGCTCATCCCACCAACGGAGCCGCAGCTGACGTTCATGAATATTTATGATACAACTCTCTGATGCATTCCACTAATTATCGCTTCAGAGGAAATAATCGACCAAATCTGTACTTGGCTCCCGGGCTATAAGCAATATTTGATATCACAAGCGCCAACGATGTTATCGTATACCAGTGAACCAATGTAAGCACTGAAACGTTTTGGCCAAACACGGTTTCATATTTGGTAAGAGAACCCTGAAAACTGGACATCTTTATTTACTCTTGTATTATGGATATTAACTGATTTGTTAACTTTAAGAGTTAATTTTAAAACGAATAATAGACATGCTAATGACTTTACTGTTTTTGGTATATTTGAGATTGGGATTCATAAAAGATTTTGAGCACTGTTTTTACATGTCTTTTCTGGATCTTGTCAAAATATTAAAAAAAAATATGTAATTGCGCAAATATATAGATCGTAAGCAAGAAAGTGCAAAAGTTGAATTACGAAGTAAATAACCTTGCGTTCTCGAAATGACAACGATTGTATGCCTTGAAGCACATATTTTGATAGCTAAGGATTCCCAAATATTTCACAATTCTTTATTTATGCTTGCTTTAGGTGCAGTATTGATGTTATATCGATATCGTGTACAGAAATTTCATGTATATATATAATATGTAGTTTTAGTTATAAGAATAGGCTTGCGGATACTGTATCTGGTTTATAGAAGTATATAGAATTACTTTTCTTTAAGTTTAGATTAAAAAAATCGATATTCATTTCATTCCTAATTCTTTTTCATCCATTTTCATACATACACATCATCTGCGTACACATCATATACATCATCTGCGTAACCCATGATTTCGCCCTCAGCATTGTTGTATATGTCAATATACCTACATATGTTCGTAGTAAATAGTGTAGAGTCAAGATAACTGCCTTAAGAATCTTGAAGTTTACTATTTGTGTTCTTTCATAGAGACATCACTAATTCATGACATTCTGTCCATCAGGTCACCCTCAAACTACTCCAGATTTTCTCTTCAAATTCATATTTTAGATTTTTCAAGAGAATTAATTTCGATAGTGAGTGAGTGAATCGAACGCCTTTCATAAATCTAAGAAAAATTGATGCTAAATTATCTTTGCCATTATTTTCCAAATGAATAACTAGTGTGGACGTTCTAATATGATTACAGCGACACATTACAGTACATATATGTACATACATGAAATTTTCATTTCTAAAGTAAAATAAACATTTCATTACCCTGGTTATACTATAAATTATTGTAAACATAAGAAACTTTCTTTCTAAGTAACCGAATAATCAATTTAAAATATAAAAGATAGTTAAAACCACACAGCTTAAAATTCTCACTCTATAGCTAACAAAATAACACTAACTTGAATATCACTTTAAATTTATTTATTTGACATTCAGAGGTGTTTTCGTAAAATGTCAACGCGATCATATTTCTAATACAGCAGGGCCTATTCATTAAACTTATGTTTGCCTTGTTGACGGAATTTGACCGTAATTATAATTGAGAGGAAAATATGTGAACAGAATTTACCTATAGCTATATAAAAAAAAACTGTTTTAATTTTTATTATTGATAACTGAAAAAAAAAGAAACTGAACTATTTTTACTTATTTGTATATAGATAATCATAAAAATCGAATTACATTTCGTGAAGACACACCGTTACCATACACAAATCACACACTCGAATTGAGTGATTCATCGTATTTAAAATTCTTTAAAAAGAAGGGGTAATGACCCCTTTCGTTATTATTTATGACAATAGCGAAATAAAAGTAATAAAATAATTTAATTAAATAAATGATAACATATTTTTCATTTACTTACGTTGAACCAAGTAGTGATTAATCTCCATTTTAATTTTGAATACTGGTGTAGGTTTACATCATCTGCTTCTTCAAATTTTATGTTTAACAGTCGAAACGCCATTATAATTAAATGCACAAGGTTAATACAATAAAAAGATATGCGAAATTTCAGGAACGTATCCGTTCTTTGCAACATTTTAAATTTCATCATATTGTTTCTTTTTGTTTTACGTCTTAAAGCCGTAAGAGTCAAAGACGAACTAATGCAACATCAACAAGAACGTGAACTATATTTATAAAACTTTGTTTATGTTAAGAACAGCTAACTCAGTGAATGTACATAAAGTCAGTTATTCAGACGTCATTTAGCTTACTTATATGTTGTTTATATGTCAGTATTAAGTAATTATTTTACAATAATAATAATTATGCATCGATATGCAGCGCATTTAGTCGGTAGTAATTGTTCAAAACTCCATGCTTTACATTCAAAATTGTGACAATACGATAAAGTTATATCGAAATCCATCCGGTATTTCACTTTAATTTTTGCAAAAATATGTATTTATTGCTTAAATGTGGCAGAATTAATATTTTATTTTATGTATAATGTACATATAGAGACATTATATAAAGTTTGGCCTTTCGAGAGACTTCACTGTTTTTATAGTATGTAATCATAATAATAAGCAATTAAAAATTATATGTTCATAGAATTGTTGCTAAGAAAATAATATTTTTTTTAATTTTATAGACTACCAATGCAAAAGCAAACTACTCAAAGATAACGTCATCAAATAAGGTGTATAAAATATTTAATAATTATTGTACATATATAAAGTATTATGACTACTCGAGACGACCAGGGAGAGGTAAGGTGCAGGACCGACGGCTTTACGTGCTCTCTGAGGCTTACTAAACAGAAAGACTTAATAAATTAACTAGGCTCAACCCGGGACTCGATCCCAGGATCTCTGGATGTGCAGCCGTACATGTTAGCCACTACATCACCGAGGCAGTTACAGTCAGAGAGTGTTTAATATATTATATATATATATATATATATATATATATATATATATATATATATATATATATATATATATATATATATATATATATATATATATATATAATATTAATAGAATATCAAGTTTCTACGTGCAAATAATATAATTTAAATTTATTTTTGAGGTTTTTTTAATAAAAAGAAAGCATGTGTCGTTGGCATATAAAATCTTTATCTTAGGTCTGTGTTCGAGTCCCGGATCGGGCTAAATATAATTAATGATTCAAGGTCTCAATATCAGCTCGGAGTTGAATCAATAATAGTAAGTCAATCAATAATATTGATAAATAATAAACGGAATCAATAATATTGTAATGCTGAATGCAGTACAAATCTTGAAACGTCCAATCCAGCTATGTATTGAAAACAACGGCTATCATTTTGAACAATTGATCTGTTAAGGTTTACTAAGTAAATAACAATGAACAATAAAAAACATTTTGTTAAAAATGAGCTCTTTCCTTAAGTTTGCCGTATGTCATGACTTCCCAGAATGCGTTCCTTATTAGCAACACTATCGAATGGTGTAATTATACAGTTGTGATTTTTTTTTCAAAATCAACAGGTGCGATTCCTGGCTAGGAAAATTGATTTTTCAAAAATCCAATGATGCAGTTTTAGTTTTCATGAAAATCGGGCCCGAGACTCCTTTGAGTACTTTTCGCTATTCCTCGTAGTTTCGGATTTCGCCATGCACACCCACTTGAAAAATTCACCCTGTATACGGTAGAATTGAGAACCTCCTCCTTTTTTTGGAAGTCGGTTAAAAAACAGAAACTTCTAACCTTCAGCGTACTCATAGTAGACCAACGCTTTAACCATTAGGCTATTTAGACGGCGGCGGCGACGGCGAAATTACGAACCATATTGCGCGGACAAATCTTTTTGTGTGAAGATACTAAGAAAAAGAAATCGTCCTAGATATGAGATCTAGGCTAGATCGATTTTTGGCTTCCGTAATCCCTCATATTGCAAATTTCATTGAAGTCGTTAGAGCCGTTTTCAAGAAAGTGATTACAAATAAATATATCATATATAGTTAGGATAATAAATATAATTAATAATTTATTTTCTTAATCACACCAAAAAAAAAAAAAAAATACATAGTAAAAAGAATATTTATGTATAAGTTTCATACTCGTAAGTATTTCAGGCAAGGGCGGCAATATCACTTAAAGTGGTCTCTTTCAGGGAACCTTTATTAACACGTTCATGCGAACTCTTCAATATCGTAGCTCTATGCGTTATGGCACATCATTTTTTCATACAAACTGAACCGGCGTCTAATGACGTTGTGCAATTAGCTGATGATATTAGTATTTGAATATATTACGCTGACGTCCTAAGACGTTGACGTTCATATACGCTATGTTTCAAATGATATATAAAAATCTGTGCAGTAGTGAACAACGTATCATAACGTCGATGTACCAGAGCCAACAGCGACTGCGCATAAGATGTCAGGTTGCCGTGTGCACCTCCAGGATCTGGTATCTGGATGACGGATGGCCAACAACAGGTGAATGGCCGTCAGTAGGAGTGTTCTGCAAGAGTAACTGTGACTGGTCTTTTAAATTTCTAAGACTGTTTAGCAGAAAAGCGCAAGATGGACAGTCACAGTTGTCCGGTTTCGATTCCGGTCGGATACAAAGTTTTTACTTTTGTTTTTTTTTTTTGTATTTATTCAAGTTTTTATTAAAAAAAAAGAAAATTGCATTTTTGGCCAAAACCTCCGAGAGAAGCTCGGTTGCCTAGGTACTGGTATTAAAGTGCGGTATAAAGGCGCTCGTACTAGTATGGAACCTTAGAGTTTGATAACAAACAAATAGATACAATACCATCAGGAATAATATGATTACTTGATTAAATAAATAAATATTTAGTTTAAAGTTTTTGTAAAATGAAAAAAATGTTTTAGTTTTTTAGTTATTATTATAATATTATTTAAATTAAAAATTAAAAAAAAACCCTACGCAAAAATACTTATAGTTTAAGGAATAACCTTAAAAAGTAAATAATTTTGGAAAAGAACTGATACTCTTACACTGCTGGACCGATATTAACCAAATATGGCTAAGTTGTTCTTAGCACCACCACGAGAGGGAAACTGGCTTTCAAATGAAAAAAACCACATCGAAATCGATCCATCCGTTTGAGAGCTACGATGCCACAGACAGAGGTCAGACAGATGGTGGATAAAAATGGGTACTGTGACAATTTTGAGACTCTTTTTGTTTTATCGAGTTTGTATGTTTTATCACAATTAGATGGATGCTATTAGCATATATCATGTGTCTATTTCTATAAGATTTTTCAAAAAATATTTAATGTACAGATTCGACTTAGTTACAATTTTATTATACGTACAAATTTCAAATATTCGCGTAAATCTAAGAAAGTAACAATGGTGATCAAAAAATCCATAACATATGTATATATTTTTTAACAACACGCATCTATAGCTGTTTAGACGTGGTCGACATTTAATCTCATAGAAGATTTAGGTAGCTTGCCAATACCCAGGACCAAGGTTTTAAATTTTTTCCCAAAAGTACATATAATAAAATAAATTATAATTAATTGGTCTAACAAAGCTATGGAGTAATAGATTATTCTTAAATATTCGGTATACAGCGCTAGCGATTTCAATTCAATTTTTTTTTTCAAATTCAAAATATTTTATTTAGCATTATTACAATTTTTTACTGAACGTCATGAGTCTACTACCAGTTCGGAAAGAAGAAGCCTCAGACCTGAGAAGAACTGGCGAAAGAAACTTAGCGGGACTAATATTCTTTAATAAATTATAATTTACAATATTTCTATGAGGTTGAAGTAGCCTGGAGGCGATCACTTCATTCCCAAGGCGTGCTATCTTCTATAAAATTATTTATTGTATAACCTTTAGCACACAAACGTTCTTAAACAATTTTTTTGAATTTGTTGATAGAAGCTTTTTGAACATTTTCTGGGATCCTGTTGTACAAGCTTATACATTGTCCATAAAAATGTCACAATTGTTGGGAAATTCGTGTATATTTTTACGAACATTCATAACACTTTCGTACACGTACTGAGAAACAACAGTCAATATTTTAAATATTTTCAATATTATTATACTAGAGTAAATACAAAACATCATTCTAAAGTTTTAAGGTTGAGAAATGGATTTAAGCATACAGACTGCGTAAATACTGGTGGTTATGTGGAGATTCATTGGCAAAAAAGCCAGTACTAAAACTCAACGGAATCTTACACGTCTTGATGGAGCCGATACCCCCACAGCTTGCCTACTGACGTACTAGGGTGGAACCTCAGAGTTCGAGAAGAATCAAATAGATACGATACCGCCAGGAATAATATGATTACTTGATTAGATACATAAAACCTAGTTTAAAATTTTTGTATATAAAAAAAATCAGCTTTAGTTATTATTAAAATGGGTCTTATGACCATTTTGAGCTAGACCACATAAACCAGAGTTGCCCTCACGGTTCACGTTACACTGCTCTGCTTTCCACATCCTGAGAACCACCGAAATGTGTCGTCTCCCAAATGTTCACATCACGCCCAGCTTAATTAAGCTCTAATGAGCTATCTGAATTTTTTATGTAATAATTATCTAAAATACTCTATTTTTTTTATTTTATTCTATCTATAAAAAGCATTACCCGTATAAAAGCGAAGAAGCGTTCTATATTGTCGATTGTTACAGAGAATAGGCAATACACGTGTATTTCAATGGGTTCGCAGTTGAGCGAAATTTGCTTTGTGCTTCCTTTTAAGTGAATATACGAGTGAAGGGTCTAAAGATTTTAGTGCTTCGTACTGAACATTTTATCCTTCGGCTGGTAAATTAAATTAGAATTTTAAGCTTAACGTCATTTTATTTTCATTACTATTTCATTTTTACCATACAACAACAGATATGGATTCAAATCAAAAAGCGTTTTGTCTTAAGAGGCATAGTAGAGCAAGATCCAAGGGCCACCAGACGTCACGTATTTTCAGGTTGAGTAGTGTTAGTTTGTACTACGATCGCATGCCTGCCTGCTAGCTTGGTTAGATGGCCAATTTCCAGGTATCAGGTAATCAAGGTACATAAAAACATTACTTGTATGTATGTATGTATGTATGTATGTATGTATTCAGCCCTTTTAACGTCCCACTGCTGGGCACGGGCCTCCCTTTATTACGAGGGGGATCAAGCCATAGTCCACCACGCTGGCCAAGTGGAGATTGGCGGACTTTACATGTCTTTCGAAAACTTGCTATGTTCTCTCAGACATGCAGGTTTCCTCACGATGTTTTCCTTCACCGTCAGGCAAGTGGTAATCATGTAAGAAATGATTCGCACATGAAAATATCAGAGGTGCGAGACCCGGGATTTGAACCCGCTTCACTCGATTTCCCAAGCGAGCGCGTTACCACTGGGCTACCACTGCCTCTTTATAGTGAGTATCACGAAACATAAATTGTAAGAATTTTTATGTACATACATACATATTCAATAAAAACTTATTCATTACTTAACGTTCCATTATAACAGAGTATTTATTAGTGTGCTAATTATTAATAATGATAATGCATATTATTTGTTTTTCTCATAATATGTAACTAATTGGTTTTTATGGCCTTACCTGTACTAAACAATCGTTTTAGGTTTTGATGTATACTCGTGTTAGGCAATAATTTACCTCACCAATTTTCCAAGCTGATTTTCACGTATATTTAAGATAATATCGTTAAAAATAAGTCGTCAATACTCCCAGATACATTCCGTTGGCTGTATTGCTTTGCAGACGCATTAAAGTTCCTAAAATAATTACTTAACTTCATGTAAATTCTGATACTTCATTTTTATATATGTTCGCCAGACAACTATTTTAAAACCTAAAGCCTCTGTCAGTACGAGCGCGAGGGCAATATCCACGCGCATGAGACTAAGTGAGACATGTATTTTCCTCTCTCTTCTCTCTCTCTCTCTCTCTCTCTCTCTCTCTCTCTCTCTCGCTCTCTTACAGTATAATTCTAGAATTTCACCCTGCAAGGACTAACAATATAGTTAGCCCGTTGAAAGCTAGCTAGCTAGGCATCGATGTTTTTCTTCCGATTGGATTCTTCATTAATATCAGATACCTTTCTAGTCTAGTCTTTGGAACAATAAAAGTATACTTAATAAGAACTCCATAAGAACTTTTCGATTGTTTTCCATTTTAGTGAATCGAAATCCCCCATTTCATGAAGTATTTTTCTCAACGTCTTTTCAGAACCATTGTAATTGATAGCCTCAGATAATTTAGCTTTTAATGATTTCACTGTCGGCAGTTCATTAAATCGTAAGTGATAATCGTACACTATTCTTCGAACAACATCATAATCAAAATCGTCCATATCTAAACGAAACTATTCTTTTGGTCTCCCTTTTTTCGGAGAGCTGAACACAATTGGAGTGGAAGGTGTTTCAGTACTAACTTTGTTTAATATATTGTTCAAAGTTCTTCTTGAAATTTCAGTGGCATTTGCAACTCACTCTTGAACCTTCTTAAAATAATTACTTACATTTTCATTCAAATTTTTTTTAAATCTGTCGGTCTCGGTCAAAAAATATTTACAAACATTGTAGATAATTTTGCGATACTGACCTTGTAAAGGTTTGCCTCTTTTTCCTAAAAATGCCATCGTACAACTTTAAATTATTTAAATTTGCGAGTTTTAACAACTCTATATTATATATTTTGGACTATTGGATAATAAATATTTTCAATCCCGAAAATAATGGCTGGATATTAAAAGATGGTAAATATGATTTTCATTGGTTCGATGGAGATCAATTACCGGGTTTTGTCTGGAAGAACAATCAGGTAATTTATTTTAGTTTCTCATAATTTTTGTGTCTCTTTAGTTTTTTCAGATCTTTATTGTTTGACTTGTTTCTTATAGTGAAAGGAAATAACGATTATGCTGATGATGACTATGACGATTTAGATAACAGTATTTCAAATTAGTATTTCAAATTAATATTTTAAATTAATATTTTTCACTTGTAAATGTAATTCTTAATTAGTTTTAATTTTCTAAAGTACGCATAGAATAATGATATGGCTTAAATAATTAATATTTTATTTTTCTTTATAGTTATAAATATAATAATGGCAATACTAAATATAGATTACTAATCAATAAAGTTTTCTAATAAATTGTAATAATAATAATAATAATAAGCCCCCTAAAATCCAACCATACGTCCGAATCGACCATCTGATTCACGTAGGGGGCGGACACGTGACAATAGATTACTGGCACGGCTAACATGGCTATGGCAATCCATTAATGGAGAACATGGATGATAAGAGATACAGTTTGCGGCCGCTGCCCGGGGGTCGCCGGGGCGCATCTGGAGCCGACGCTGGATGCTACAGTATGCGAACCGTTGGCGACGGGGGACTGAGCAGGCGGGTTCCCCTCGAATAAATGCTACAGCCGACCAATCATCTTCATTATCTCCTTCCCCATCAAGTCATTCTCTCTTCACAAATATACCGTCGCCTTTTTCCACTCATACTCTATTTCACTCATCTAATTCATCACTATCATCTTCATACTCATCACAAACAAGGTCAACAGCTGTTGTGCAGGAGGCAACTGCCACTAACTCTGTACCCACTGCTGGCCCTTCACGTGCGCGAAAAAAATGGACAGAAAGTATGAACCGCTTTATATGGCGCACATATCTTAACATAACAAAATGTGAAACTACACTTATGAATAATTATTTAGAACCCTTACACCAAGAATTCAACACTAAATTCCCCGAAATGCAAGTAACACGACAGCGTATAGGAGATCAGCGAAGAGCGATATTAAGAAGAAAGCTATTACCACAAAACATATTAGACGAAATCAGAGATGAAGTAATGGACCTCTTACAAATTGAAAATCATTTTCAAACACAGAATTCTAACCAATCAACTCATACACTTCCACCTACAAACGCTAGAATGCGATGGTCGAATGAACTCAATGAAGAAATTGTTAGGTGCTACTTTGAGGTGACCAAACTAGAGACCAATAAGACCGGCTATCAGAAAAATTTATTTGAGTTATTTATTGCTAGACACCCACACTTATCACACCTCACAGAACAAAGAATTGCAGACCAAAGAAGATTAATATTTAATAACAAAAGTATACACACTGATAGAATTAATGAAATAAGAAGAGAAATAAAACTAAAACTAATCATTAATACTCAGTCCACTTTTAATCAGAATACTGCAACAGGAGATACTATTTATCATACCCAATTAGACAGCTCAGCTAATTCAATATCTGTTCAATTAGACTCACAACAACTAACACATCCACTGACACAAAGCACTAAAGATAATGTGACAGAAAAATATCCAAGTGAATTATTAAAGTATGTTGAAACAGAATTCAATAATGCACTGACCCGATTTATTAACACAAACCCAGAAGCAAGGCCGTATATTCCCAAACAGAAATCGTCTCGTAAATTTTCTCAGATAGTCCAACATTTGAATAGTGAAATACTTCCGAAACACTTAGTTAGCAATTTAAGCTTTAACTCCTTACATACTATAATATATATAGCCGCTTTCACGGCAGCCCTCTGCAATGGCACAAAATTTAATTTTAGTGAAAAAAATAGTACAGATAAAAAACCATCATGGCAAAAAAGAATTGAAAGAAAAATAGGGAAATATAGATTAGAAATAGGTAGACTTACACAGTATATATTAGGGAATAGAAATCAGAGAATAGTCAAGACTGTTGAAGATATAAAACTTAAATACAAAACACACACACAACATGAAAAACCTAATACAGAACCACAACACTTCTTAGACACACTTAATTTTACAGGAATATAACAAGCACACATCAAAACAACACAGCACAATCAACTGAAACACCATCACAAGAAGATTTACAACAATTCTGGTCAAATATTTGGGAAACCCCAGCGCAGCACAATGTAGATGCGGTGTGGTTGCAAAGGGAAACAAACAATCATATAGTTCAAATGGATTTCGAAAATATCCCCTTAGATATTATCACTCAAATTATCAAGCGTACTCATAACTGGAAAGCACCTGGCACCGATAATATACCCAATTACTGGTACAAAAACCTAACTTGCACTCATTCATTCATTCACAAGCACATAAATCAATTCATACAGTCACCAAGTACATTACCGACATTTATTTATTTTTTTATTTATTTATTTATGTACCATAAAATATATGTTACACAAAATAGAGTAACAGAATGTCGACAAAGGATAACTTATCTCTTTAAGAGATTTCTTCCAGCAACCCTTCATAGTAAGAAAATAAGTTAATTTAGAGCGGTGTAGGTACAGTACAGCATCAAATGTTATAAACTTAATACTAAAATATAACAACTAAATATTGAAATTATACAAAAGTAAATATATTTTTATACACATACATACATACAAACATATATACTTACATATACCTACATATTTATATACTATAATTTATAATTTATGTCTGATTTTACGTTCTCTCTGATTTATGTTTGACATTTATAACACATAGAGTTACATATATGTTGCCAAAGGGATCGGATACCAAAAATCCAGCTAATTACAGACCAATAACGTGCCTACAAACAATATATAAAATAATAACTGGATGTATTAGTGCTATAATTTACGGGTATGTAGACCATAATAAGATATTATTAGAGCAACAGAAATGATGTAGAAAAAATAGCCAAGGTTGTAAAGAGCAACTAACAATAGACGCAATAGTTTTGAAACAGGCACAGAAAAGGAACATCCACACTATGTACATAGATTTTAAAAAAGCATTCGACTCGGTCCCCCACAGCTGGTTACTCCATGTATTAAAACAATATAAAATTCATCCAACCCTCATAACGTTCTTGAGCTCTGTCATAGTTCAATGGAATACAAGATTAAAGTTGACCACCAATAACAAATCATTAACTACGGAACCAATCAAAATCCGTCGAGGCATCTTTCAAGGGGATGCGCTGAGTCCATTATGGTTCTGCTTGGCTTTAAACCCCCTATCAGAAAACACAACATAATACGTACACACTAGACACCGGTGAACAAATAGATCCCATGGACGAAAATAGCACCTACAAATATCTAGGATTTCACCAAGCAAAACAGATAAAACAAAAACACACTAAATTAGAACTCACCAAGAAATTTAAGCTAAGATTAAATCAGGTTCTAAAAACACAATTAAATGCACGAAACAACATAAAAGCTATAAGCACTTATGCAATACCAATCCTCTCTTACTCATTTGGAATAATAAATTGGTCTCAAACCGAGTTGACAAAATTGCAACGAATAATTAACACTCATATGACTAATCATAGAAAACATCACCCTAAATCTTGCATCCAACGTCTCACTTTACCACGTCAAAATGGAGGAATAGGTTTAATTGATATCCGCAACCTACACAACAATCTGATTACCAAACTTCGTAACTACTTTCACTCAAAAGCTGAAAATTCTGAACTCCACAAATGTATAACTGAAATAGATAGGAAATATTCGCCGCTTAACTTACACGACAGACATGTGCAATTTAACCAAAATACAATTAGTAAGCAGCAGAAAATAGAAGCATGGTCTCAAAAATCACTTCACGGAAGACATCTAGCTGATCTAAGTCAAACATACGTCGACAAAGATGCGTCGAACGAATGGCTGCGGCGTGGAGAGCTCTTCCCGGAGACAGAGGCCTTTATGGTAGCCATTTAAGACCAGGTAATAGACACACGTAACTACCAAAAACATATTATTAGAAGGCCCAACATGTTGACTGATTTATGT